>CM053560.1:80949895-81387133 GCA_028646485.1 Cryptoprocta ferox | reverse complement strand
GTCAGGCAGAGAAGGACAGATACCATATGTTTTTTACTCATAAGTGTAACAGGAGAAACTTAGCAGAGGACCATGGGGGAGGAGAAGGGGGAAAATAGTTGGGGAGAAGGAGGGTGGTAAACCATGAGAGACTCTTGAATACTGAGAACAAACTGAGGGCTGATGGGGGAGGGGGGGAGGGGAAGGGAGGTGATGGGCATGGAGGAGGGCACTTGTCAGGATGAGCATTGGATGTTACATGGAAACCAACCTGACAATAAACTATATAAAATAAAATAAAATAAAATAAAATAAAATAAAATAAAATAAAATTGTGGCCGAAATAATTTCATTACCTTTTGTGAGCAAAACCGTGGGAAAAAGTTTTGATGGTATTTTAGGCATTTGTTTTCTTGGCATATGTGCAGTTAATTTAACAATATTGAGATCTTTTATCCTCAAATAGGGATAGTAAAATTAAATATTTTTTAATATAAAGGATGAGTTGGTTTCCAATTAGAATGTTCTAGTAATTTTATGTGTGTATGTTCTTATTTCCCCTGCAGTTGAGGAAGATTGGGGGTGGGGGCTTTGGAGAAATTTACGATGCCTTGGACATGCTTACCAGGGAAAATGTTGCACTGAAAGTAGAATCAGCTCAACAACCAAAACAAGTTCTGAAAATGGAGGTTGCTGTACTGAAAAAACTACAAGGTAAGCTACTTTGTAGGATATACCAAACAATTTATAATTTATTGTTACTTTTATAAACCTCAAATACATTCTCAAACTATTAATGAATAATCAGATGTCAGCTCCGTATAAACAATGCTTAGCATTTTTCTCTTGGAAATTTTATCACTAGTAGGAGTAGAAGTATTGATTACTTAGGCTAATTAGACTTTGGGAATTCCTTTTCATGGTAGGATGAGAGAGTGAATTATCTAAAACATTCTGCTTTAGAAATTTTTTTTGTAAGTCTGTTTTTGTAAAAATTTGCCTTTTTTTTTAAACCACTAAACATGAATACCTTTGAGTTGTTTCTGCTCATGTCATTGGGTGTAAATATGCTTTAATCACACTAAGGAAGCTGCTTTCAAATCATACTGCAGGCTAGATTAAAAATAGTACTATTAGTTGTGTGAATAACTTTTTCTTGCTCTGTTGTCATTTTTGAGATCTCTTTTCTACTTGGGTTCCTATTTTTTTACTACAAGGATAAGTAACTTTTTTTCTGACTTTAACCCAGTCATGTAATGCTGTGAATATATTACTAGTTTGTATTCATCTTTGTATTTTCAATTTAATGATATAATCTGATATTACTCATATTTAAGTGTCTTATCTGAATCAAAATTAAATGGGGTTATTAGCACATTAAATGGTCTCATTAAGCTCTAAAAGGTTTGATGTTGTTATGGGACGTTTGTTAGTATCTAAAGGAATTTAGTGGTAACATATAGAGCAAAGGAAGTTGCTGGAATTAGTAGAAATAACTGTAGTTGGTAGAAATAGCAGGCACAAAGTGCTGTGTAACCTAGGACCTTCAAATTCACGGCTGTGTAGTCTCTAGGGTGAGTCTGCTCTCTTTGTGAATTCCTGATGTTTGGAATTCTAGTAAACTAGATTGTGTTAAGTTAATGAAGTGTGTGTGTATTATGTATTCTGGCAATGTTTGTTCTTTGAATAGTTGCCCTTTGCCTAAGCTTTCTGATTATCCAGGTTTCTCTAACAGTTGGCTCATTTGATTAGAGCCTGATGCTAATAAAATTATAGATCTGTTTAATAGTTATTTTTAGCCCAAACCTAGCTTTCCCCAAACATGAGAAATTAGGAAAACAGTGGATAAATCAATACCTAATAGAAGAAACATAACTGGAGAAGGAAGAATAGGGGACACGATGGTGTTCTCTTTTTCTTTACCTTTTCTCTTTACTCCCAGTTTCTCTGGAGCTGTTCTCAGTTCAGTGACATAGAGATCACAAATAGGTACGGCTGGAGCTACCAATTCCTGAGTTGCTCAGATCCTAGGAGATCTCTTTGACTCTCAGACAAGTCCATAAAGGATATGTCAGCATCAGTGTGGCCTACACAGTCCCACTTCACCTTTCACCTACTTGGCCCCGACAAGATGTTTCCAGGTGAGGCAGGTTATAGCCCTGTAGGCCTTTGAGTAGGTTCTCTGGCCTATTTTGACCATAATTTACTCGGGATTCTATGGGATAAAGCTTGAAGATAACTTTAGTACCTTTAAAATTTTTTTAAATATTTATTTATTATTTTTTAAAATATAATTTATTGTCAAGTTAGCTAACATACAGTGTATACAGTGTGCTCTTGGCTTCAGGAGTAGATTCCCATGCTTCATCACTTATACAGCACCCAGTGCTGGTCCCAACAAGTGCTGTCCTCAGTGCCCATCACCCATTTTCTCCTCCCCGCCCCATTCAACCCTCAGGTTGTTCTCTGTATTTAAGAATCTCTTATGGTTTGCCTCCCTCTCTGTTTGCCACATTATGGAAAGAGCCCAAATGTCCATCAACTGATGAGTGGATAAAGAAGATGTGGTTTATATATATAATGGAATACTACTTGGCAATGAGAAAGAATGAGATTTTGCCAATTGCAGCAACGTTGATGGAACCACAGGGTATTATGCTAAGAGTGAAATAAGTCAGAGAAAAACAGATATTATGTTTTAACTCATGTGTGGGATTTGAGAAACTTAACAGAGAACATGGGGGAAGGGAAGGGGAAGAAAATAATGTTTATTTTTGAGAGAGACAGAATGTGAGCAGGGAAGGGGCAGAGAGAGGAAGACACAGAATCTGAAGTAGGCTCCAGGCTCCAAGCTGTCAGCACAGAGTCTGACATGGGGCTCGAATCCATGAACCGTGAGATCATGACCTGAGCCAAAGTTGGGCACTTAACTGCCTGAGCCACCCAGGCACCCCACTGTAGTACCTTATAATGGATGAATTGGAGACTCTTGTATGCTTAGTCTCTCCTCCTTCTGGTTTTTTCTCTTTCATACTATTAACTGAAATGTTTTTCCTCCCTGCTTATAACCACATCCTAGTCCTCAGAATCCTTCACTTTCCAAAAATAAATGGGTTTTTATCTTCTGGTCTGTATTTCTTCTTTTGTTTTAAGTTTTTATTTCTATGGTCTGTATTTCAATGAGGCAGCCCTTGACTCTTGGCTTTCTCACATATGCCTTCTGCATATTTAATACTTCACAACCTCTTTTTGTTGAAAGTGCTTTAGAATTTAGACCTTTTTGAGAACATTTATGGGACTGACTTGGCTTGCCTTCCTTTTGATATAATGACTTCTTACTCACTGCCCCAGTAAAAAGGCTTAGTGTATAAGGAGAAGATACATAACCAGAGGCTAACCCTTTAAAGGATTGGTTGGTTTTAGATTTTTTTTAATGTTTATTTTTGAGAGAGAGCAAGAGTCAGAGTGTGAGTGGGGCAGGGGCAGAGACGGAGGGAGACACAATCCAAAGCAGGCTCCAGGCTTTGCGCTGTTAGCATAGAGCCTGACTCGGGTCTCAAACTCAAGAACCGTGAGATCATGAACTGAGCCAAAGTCGGATACTTAACCGACTGAGCTACCAGGTGCCGCAGGATTAATTGCTTTTTAACTGATGTTCAGTTTTTGGTAGGTGATGTAAGGATTTGTTTCTTTACAAGATAAAAAGATATTTTAAGGTGAATTTAGCCAGAGCCCTAAGTTTTATTCCTTGTAACAAATCAATTTCCCTTTTCAAAATTCTCACAATTTTTTTTCCTGGATTCCTTCAGTTCTCAATTTTCTCTCAGTACTTCCTGTATTTCACTGTGTTTCCTTAGCTCATGCAGAACTATCATTACTCGTATGATCCTTTCTCATCAGCCCTGACGTGTGAATGCCTTACTGTTTTACCCCATCTTTTCTTCTAAATGACCTCCTCTATGCTACTATATCAGATTACTCGATTGTCACAGCTTTCTAAACCATTCTGGATGTATCCTACAATTCTCTATTGAATCAAGTTTGACTCCTGAATTGTACTTGGTTTTTAAAAATGTGTTTGAGGGGCATCCGGGTGGGTCAGTTGGTTAAGCGTCCACCTTTTGATTTCGGCTCAGATCTTGTGGTTCGTGAGTTCCAGCGCCGCGTCAGACTCTGTGCTACTAGCACAAAGCCTGCTTGGGATTCTTTGTCTCCCTCTCTCTGCCCCTTCCCTGCTTGTGCTCTCTCTCTAAATTAGTAAATAAACCTATATAAATAAAAACGTGTTCAAATGTGTTAGTTACTACTAGACTAAACCATGTCTATAGGCCTTTTAGATAGTACTTCTCCTACACTTAGTTATTATTTTGTAAAATATCCCAGTAAATAGAACCATACAACTTAATAAGCTTTTCTTTTTATTAATATACATCTGTGTATAATTTGTGTTTCTTCCTTGTCTCCATTTGGACTATACTATCTTCAGATCTTTCGTTTTCAGTTCAATTGCTTTGAAACTTAGAGCAGAGGGGATAATTGCCTCCCGAGTCTGTTAGATTCCTTTTTCTTTTCTCTCTCCCATCTTCAGTAAATGTTTTGGAGTGCTATCCTAGCTTTCTTCACTTCTCCATTTTAATGGCCCTCTTGAGCTGTATCTCACCGCACCACTCTTTTTGGTCTTTTTAATAAGTACAGTTTTATCTGCACTGCGGGTGTAAGAGGAAAAAATCTTCTGTCTCATGATTTCAGACTGATCACCAGTAATTCTGCAATACCTCAGAAACCTATCAGTGCTTTTTAAAAAAGATTCCTATTCCATTTTTAACAAAATTTTTACATAGCTAGAATCCTGCAGCAAGATAGGCAAATCTTAAATTTTCTATATTCCCTAATTTTTATTATGAAAACATTTAATATACACAAAAGTGGAAATAATTATATAAAGAACATTCTTTGTACCCAGTATTCAACTTTGACATATCAGTGCTTGGCCATTCCTGTTGCAGCTATATCCTACTCCTTCAACACTCTTTTCTACCTTGCTGGAGTAATATTTAAAAAGAAATACTAGGTTGCTGCTGCCTCCTGGTGCTGCTTCTGGGATGTTTGTTATAATTGGTGAGCCAATATTGATACATTATTATTAAGTAAGATCTATAATTTATGTTAGGGTACTCCTTTTTTAGAATAACACAAACAGTAGTTTTAAACATCTAACAAAAATATTTCTCAATACCATCTAAAATCTTTGCAGTGTTTAATTTCTCCCATTGTATCAAAAATATCCTATTGTTCTGTCTTTGAGGCCTGTTGAGACCTTGTCAGCACCCATAGTGGGGGAGGGAAAGAACTGGTGAGTGAGCAGGACTGGGAGGCATGTTTCAGCTATTGACTGTAGTACTGACCAGTGGGAAGTGGCAGAAGTGTAATATATAGAAAAACATAAATTGTACTTGACACAAAAAAGTGACACCTGAGGAGTCAGGACCAGCTCTGCCATCCACTGCTGTGTGAACCTACCAGCCTGAATCCCCGAGGATAATATGGGAACATTAACAATACACATAGGGCGGGTTGTGAGGATGAAATGATAAATGTCAAGTGTTCAGGACAATGCCCTCAATAATATTAGATTGATTAATTGAAAAAAATACCCTATTGTTGACTTGTTCATATCAAGATGCATGTACCTGTAGGCACATTGCATTTGGTTGACATATCTCTTAAGTCTCTTAATCTATGAGGGTTCTCTCCTGTTTTACCCCCTGTTTTTTGACCTTGCCATTTATTTGCTGTTGATTTTTTAAATTTTTAAAAAATGTTTGTTTATTTTGAGAGAGAAGAAGAGAGCCTGAGCAGGGGAGGGACAGAGAGACAGAAGAGAGAGAATCCCAATCATGCTCCGTGATGTCAGCACAGACCCCGACGCAGGGCCTGAATTCATGAACTGTCAGATCATGACCTGAGCCAAAATCAAGAGTCGGACGCTTAACGGGGCGCTTAACCAGCTGAGCCACCTAGGCTCCCTGCCATTTATTTGTTGAAGAAATGAAGTTCTTAGTTTGATAGAATTGTCCAAATTCGGGATTTGGCTAATCACATACTTGGGGTGTCTTTTAACATGTTTCTTTAGCCTCTGTGTTTCCTGTGAACTAGTAGTAGATGTAGAGCTTTGGTGATATTCATGTTGTTATTGCTGTTGTTTTTGGCAAGAGTACATTGTCTAGATACACGGTTTCCATAGGGGGTACAAAATAGTGATTTTTCTGATTCTTTTATTTCTACCAAAAATCTGAAATGGAATTATTCTACCAAGTTAGAACTTTATTTCATCAGCTGTGTGTTTCCCCGGAAACATAGTTGCTATAAGAAGGGCAGGATAAAGCCTTGATTTTTCATCCCTCTTGTTTTCCAGTTCTCAGAATAGTGAGCTTTGTGCCATATATGACTGGTGAATTTTTTTTGTTTTTGTTTTTGTTTTCAGAATCACCATGAACTCAAGGATTTTTATGTATTTTATTTCAACTCATTGCAGTCATTTTTATTTTGATGCTCAAATTTTCATGTGTTTGGCTAGTGGAAGCCCTTTCAAGTTGGTTGCTGTGTCCTTCTAACTCCAGTGTTCTTTGATGTCATCTTTCCTTTCTGGCACAGGCCATATTTCAGGCTTTCCTTGAACTTTTCCCCGTGCTATTGTTGGAATCAGGAGCTCTGTTTCTCCAGGAAGCCCTATTTCCTTTTATTGGGAAACAATTGAGACTACAATATGGCACTAGGGCACTAGTTGCTATTGGGCCAACACATTTCTCTCAATAGGTTTTAATAACCACTAGATTTTGTCTGGTTTATTCTTATTGTGTACTTTTCAATGTGTTTGAATTATGTATTTTTTTAAAGTTTATTTACTTATTTCAAGAGGGAGAGTGTGTGTGCACACACAGGGGAAGGGAAGGGCAGAGAGAAAGCTAGAGAGAGAATCCCAAGCAGGCACCATAGTCACTGTGGATCCCGATGCCAGAGCTCCATCCCAAGACATGAGATCATGACCTAAGCCGAAATCAAGAGTTGGCTGCTTAACTGACTGAGCCACCCAGGAGCCCCTGAATTGTTTATTTTTAAAAATACATTTGTGTTGGAGGTGCCTGGGTGGCTCAGTCAGTTAAGTGGCTGACTTCAGCTCAGGTCATGATCTCTCGGTTCATGGGCTCGAGCCCTACATTGGGCTCTGTGCTTTCAGCTCAGAGCCTGGAAATTGCTTCGGATTCTCTCTCTCTCTCTCTCTCTCTTTCTCTCTTTCTCTCTTTCTCTTTCTCTCTCTCTCTCTCTGCCTCTCCCCCACTCGTGCTCTGTCTCTGTCTCTCTCTCTCTCTCAAAAATAAATAAATAAAACATTAAAAAAAAAATAGGGGCACCTGGGTGGCTCAGTTGGTTAAGTGTCTGACTTAGGCTCAGGTCATGATCTCATTGTTTGTATTGACAGTTTAGAGCCTGGAGCCTGCTTCGGATTCTTTGTTTCTCTTTCTCTCTGCCCCTCCCCCACCTGAGCCCGAGGGCTCTCTGTCTCTCCCTCTCTCTCTCTTTCTCTCAAAAATGAATAAATAATAAATAAATAAAATAAAAATACATTTGTGTCCCCTTTTAAGTTGCAAGCTATTTAAAGAATTATATACATTTTAAACTTGACATTTATATTATGTTCAGGAGCAAAATGATAGCACAAATTAGCTTTGTATTTGGTGATAGCATACATTTGTAAATGGCGATATGAGAGAATAGGATAACATAACTATTTTATTTCTGGTTATTTTCTTTATAAACTTTTTTTTGTAAGTAAAAAAAATATTGAGGTTCTGGAATAATTTGTTAAAGAGTAAGTAGTTAATAAAGTCATCTTTGGATGACTGCAGTTTAGATTCTCCACACCATGTTGTGTAGAGATTTAACTCTTTATTGTTATAAAAGACAATCACTTGGATCTTCCAGAAAATCATTTCTATTTGGTTTAGAAGTTTTTTATTTTTGGTTATAGGTGGTTCTACTCTTTTGGAAATTCAGAGTATAGTAAAATTACTATAATTTTTACTTAGTATATCTTTTCATCAGAGAAGCCTTCTTGGATCTTTATAAGTTTAGATTTTGTTTATTTGCTTCCAATTGCTATATAATGATATACCTAACCATAAAATAGTTTTTCTTTAAAAATATCTTGTAGATCAGATCTCTCACTAATTCTTATGTGAAAGTTCCTTCCATAATGTGATGTTCAATCTAATTTGCAGTGTTTAAAATCACTGCTTAAATCAATGAGTGGCTTAGAAAGTTGTCTAGCCTTTTGCCCCATTTTAATCTTTACTTCATGCTGTGAATGAAGTAAAACATCATCTTATCTCTTGTACTCTTTCATTGTGCACCAGCTTGCGTAAAACTGAGGTTTTTCTCTTTATCTTAAATGAGAAGGTAATTTAAAAACTAAGTTTTTTCTCCTTTAGATTCTCTGAAAGCAAGTATAGAAAGATCCTATTAATATAAAAAAATAATAGGAGTGCCTGGCTTGTTCAGTTGGTTAGAACATGTGACTCTTGATCTCAAGGTTGTGAGTTCAAGTCCCACATTGGGCGTAGAGGCTACTTAAGAAAAAGAGTAAATGCCATTGTTTGATAATCAAGTATTTTATTATTTTTATTATTCACCGTTGAAATAACTGGGAATTAATTTTTCTTGCCCTATATAAATATAGAGAAAACCTACTTCGGTATAGTCCTTAAAGAGGGATTGATTTTGTTTTGACTTCTGGGGAATGTTTTTTACCATGTTATATTGGTACTGCATTTTATTTTTGCCTTGGAGACTGCAGAGTACAAGCTGAGAGTTGGGAAGAAGGGTTGCTAGTATGGAAAAGCAGTGGTACCTCTTCTACCCTCCTGCTTGAAGTCTCTAGCTTCTGCTGTAAAGTATGACTAATCCCCTTCCCCAGTTATAAGAATGAGAGACATTCTTTTTGGATTAGACTACTGGTCTACCCAGTATAGAAGACTATCTGTGAAAGTTACTCAAAAGTGCTTTCCCTCATCAAGGTTCATCTGTACCATCAAAGGGTGTTAGAAGATCTCTGATAACTCTTTTTGTGGGAGAGCAGAGTAGTTGAATTCTAGGATTAAAAGGTTAGGGATAAATCCTCACCCTTTGTTGTATCATTTACCCATTTATAAACCAGTCTGCCCTTTTGTTTATTTCAACTGGTACTTTTTTTCCCTAAAGTAATTTTTCTTGCCCTGGTTAAGGTTCATTTGTTCCATTAAAGATGTGTTAAGGAGATCTCTGAGAACTTTATCTGTTCAGTGTGTTTACTTTAATATTCTCTACTTGGAAGATTTAACATTGTCTGCCATCTTGGGGATTTGTCTATTCATTATGCTGGATTTAGGAAAATGACATATAAGAAATAGAATAGGTCTAGGTTATTTTAAGAAGCAGAGTTCCATTTCCTTGAAAGGGAATATAATGTATATATGTTTGTTTTTGTATACATATACATATACATATACAGATCATTGTATGTGCTTTATAAGCACAATGAAAATCTGGAAGCATACAGATCTCAAGAAGCCATTGGCAATGGTTATGTTTGGGTATTGGGATTAGGGGAGACCAAAAAGGAGAGGATCTTTTACTGTAAAGCTTTATATCCCTTGGTGCTTAAGAAATTAAAAAGAATAATGCAAACCTTTATTTTATAGTAAAAATGTAGTATAATGATAATAAATATCTTCAAAATCCATTTTTACTCTATCTACTGTTTATATTTCTGAATGATTGAAAATACGTGGTAAATTAGTGTAGTGTGATAACATAAAAAAGCTGTTTTGTGTTGTGAACTTGCCTTATAAATGGTTAGTAATACCTTATTTGTGGAGAGATCTGTAGAGTGTTTGAGTGCTGACTATATGCTAGGAGTTGGGCTCCTGAATGCTAGGCTCATTCATATTTATCTTGTTTTAATATCTTCTATCTAGTTCGTGTATAAGACCTCTCTCTATTTTTTTTTACAACCCTTTTTAAGGGTGTAAATATTCACAGTACAAGATTTAAAAATAAAACAGAAGGATAAAGTAAAAAGTAAGTTTGCTTTCTCTTAGCCTCTCACTGTCCTCCAAAATTAACCACTATTACTGATTTCTTGTGTTTTTTCCATAAATAGTCAATACATACTATAATCATCTATCTACCTGTCTATCTTTACATATACACATATATAATCATGTGATACATATTATATATATATAAATCATATCATAAAATCATAATCATTTATAAAATTATTTGATTCCATATGACATATTAATGATTTTGTGTGTGTGTGTATAAAATTTCCCTCTCTTACCCATATCCCTCCACAATATGTGCAGTCATATTGTATATATATTTGTTTTGCAACTTAATGTGGCCCCTAAGATTCAGACAGTAAGACTCATTTTTTTATGCACCTTTATGTTCTGCAGCAGGAGCGATTGTACAAACATACTGATTGGATCATGTCATTCCCAACCTTTGCTAAAACACTTCAGGGCCGGCCTTTTCTCAGGTAAAGTCCAGCCACCTTAACCTGGCATACAAGACCTTGGATTGACTCCTGCCAGCTTTGCTAGCCTCTTTACTTGAAACTGTTGGCTTACATTTGGAGTGTGGGTCATCCTCAACTTTTTCAGTTTCTTAAACGGTTTATGGCGTCTCCTCTGCAGTCTACTTCTCTGTTTTGTACTTTGGATAAATCCTACTTTCTTTTCTTCCTTTAACAAATTTCTAACAGTTGTAGCATTTATAAAAATCCACATGTAAAATAAGATTTAAAGAAATAAAGCAAAGCAAAATTAAAAACTTCACTTTTTTTGTAAGCATATAATATCCAAAAGAATATATGCTTAAAAAATGTGATTCTACTGGCTTACTTGGTCCCTTTTTTACAATAAGGTTAATACAGGATTTGCTTATTTTTAATTCTTAATTTTGTATAATCAAAGTTGAGTAAATAGTTTCAATAATTAGTTCCTCAAAGTGTATTGTGAAAAACAGTAGTCCAGGTTCTGGTTCCAGATAAGATGGAGTAAGCACACTTCACCCTGTCTCTCCCACTGAATGCAGCTATAAAACCTGGACAGAGTGCTTGGAGTGGCTATTTGAGGACTCTGAAAAATAAATAGTAGGAGGCAGATTGGGGAAGAAGACCAGAATTCAAAGTACCACTGAAACGGCGGTGAGTTTACCATTTTTTTTTCCTTCCAGTATGCCCCAGCCTGAACTTAATGTATCCTGAAACTTGGAAGTGAGCATTATTAACACGACAGAAAAAGCACCAGGAGAAGCCCTCTAGTTCTGACTCAAGGAGCAGGAAGGGGTCTCCTAATGCCCAGAGAAAATGTGGCAATCCCACATCGTTCTCTTTTTTCTTCTTTTTTTCCTTTTCTTCATTTTCTTGCACCCCAGGCCTAAAGCAGTCCTTGGCAGCAGCTGCAGTGGCCTCATTGGGGGCAGGCAGGAGCCTAAATCTCAGAGCAGGGGAACTTTCCTCTCATATTGGAGGAACTATGGTCTCAAGAGAGTGCAGCAAATCCCATGGCTTTTCTGCTCTCACTGCTTTTCCGTTGCTTGGCCCTGATGGGGGCCAGTCCTGAGAAGTACACGGCAGAGTGGGGTTATTGAAGCCTCAGCTTTCTACTGGAAGGCTGGAAAACAAAAGCCCCAGGGAACCAAGAGATTGCAAGAGAATGAGGAGCTTGGGAAACTGACTACTTAAAGTTACTTATGGATTCATGAGTTGACTTCTAAGCTGTACATGCCTGAGTCTGATCCTCATAGCATACGGAAACATTGAGGACTGAAATATGGGGTACACCACCCCTTAACTCCCAAATTGGACACTGCGTGGGACAGTTATAAAACACATGACTACAGAGGGTTTGCAGACTGAATTGAAATTGGAAATACACCCATAGAAGACTGGTCAGAACTTGAAGTGTGAACCCAACTGGTCAATTATTGACTAAAACAAAAACACCAACATTCTCAGTGGGACTTAAATAAGACCCAGAGTATCATAATGTAATATTCCAAGTGTCCAGAATACAATCTAGAATTACTCAGCTTAAAAAAACCCAGAAATATTGAACTCAACATGGGAAAAGACACTGAAAAGATCATGATGATGCCAAGATCACACAGATGTTAAAATTATATGAAAGACAGTTTTAAAATCAGCAATTATGACCATGTTCCAGGATTGAATGGGAAGATAGAAAGCTTCAGCAAAGAAAGAGAAGATATGAAGATCTAAATGGAGAATTTAGAACTAAGAAATACAATATTGGAAATGAAAACTCGTTAAATGGGCTCAATAGCAGAGTAGATGTGACAATGAAATAGTCAGTGCACTTGAATATAGATCAACAGAAATGATCTAATTTGAAAACAGAGGAAAACGGTTAAAAATAAATACACAGCTTCAGGGACCTATGAGACTATGATAAGTTCATACATTTGTGTCATCAGAGACCCAGAATGAGAAGAGAATGAGTGTGGTCCATCAAAAATACTTGAAGAAATAATGACATAGAGATTAGAAAGAAGACATAAACTGTCCCTATTTGCAGATGGCATAATTGTCTATGTAGAAAATCTCAAGGAATCCACGAAAAAATTCCTAAAGTAATGAGTTTAGCAAGTGATTCATGGTCAACTCACAAAAAGAAATCATATTTCTATATATACTAGTGATAATTAAAAACTGAATTTTAAAATTTTACGTAGCTCCCCCAAAATGAAACATTTAGCTTTAAATTTGACAGAATATGTGTAAGATCTTTATGCTGAGAATTATAAAACCCTGATTTAAAAAAAAGAGAGATTTAAGTAAATGGAGAAACATGTTGTGTTCACGAATTTGAAGAATTGAAATAGTAAAGATGGTGATTTCCCCCAAATTGTTCTATTATTGATTTAATGCAGTACTGATTTAAAAAAAAAAATCCCAACAGCACTCTGTCTAGTTATAAACTGATTACAAAATTTCTATAGAAAGGCACAGGACCTAAAATAGCCAAGACAATTTTGAAAAAGAAAAATGTTGGGAAAAAATCAAACTACATGATTTAAAAACAGCATGATGCTCTCATAATCAAGACTTTATTATTGGCAAAGGGAAGAGCTGTAGCTCAGTGAGATAGAATAGAGATTCCAGAAATAGGCCCACACAAATATGGTCAATAATTTTTTACAAAGTTGCAAAATGGAAAAAGAATAATCTTTTCAATAAGTGGCGTTGGAATAATTTGACATCAGGATACAAAAATAATGAACCTTGACCTAAACCACATATATTATATAAAAATGAACTTAAAATGTACCACATATCTAAATTTGAAATAATGTATAGTTATAAAGCTATATAACTTTTAGAAGAAAACAGGAGAAAATCTTTGTGTTCTGAGTGTAGCCAAGAAGTTCTTTCACATGACACCAAAAGCATGATTCATGAAAGAAGAAATCGATGAATTGGACTTTATTAAACAAAAAACATTGCTTGTAAAGATGCTATTAAGGGAATGAAAAGGCAGATTATAGGCTGGAAGAAAATATTAGCAAGTCATATACCTGCAAAGGACTTATATTTGGAATATGTAAAGAACTTTGAAAACTCAATGGTAAGAAAATAAGCCAGTTAAAAATGTTTAATAGGCTTTGGCAAAGAGGATACAGAGTGGCAGATCAGCTCATGGAAAGATGTTTAGCATAACTAACTATTAAGGAGAATGAAAATTAAAACCTTGGTGAGTTACCCTTGCGCATCCATTACAATGGCTTAAATTAAAACTGTTAACAGTACCAAGTGCTGAGGAGGATGTGGAGCAACCGGAACTCTCACATATTGTTGGTGGGGTTGCAAAACGATAAAGTTCTTCTGGAAAGCAATTAAACAGATACTTACAAATGTTAAATATGAATTTACTGTGTGATCCAGCAACCCTACTCCTAGGCTTTTACCCTTGAGAAATAAACATTTGTGTTCATATAAAAGCAGGTACAGGAATATTTATATCAGCTGTATTCTTACTTGCCAAAAATGTATAATTCAAATGTATAAATCAAGTGTGGTAAATCCATACAGTGGAATACTGTTGGGCAAGAAAGAGTATGAACTCCTGATTCTCACAACTCCTGAGTTCTTCCTCTTAGGGGAATCTCTCCAGGGACCTCCTAGTCAGCTCTAGTCAGGTTTTTTTTATCTGTTCACAAGACCCTTGATCCTTTGTTTACCCTTTAATGTCTTCCTGGGGATTCCCTTTGCTTCCCTTTTATATTGCATGCCTTGTTGAATCCCTGTCTCTTTTGTGTTTATTCTCATTTTAGTGAAGCACCTCTTCTACTAGCTTCCTGAGTAAAGGATGCATGAGAGGTACGTGTTTGGGACCTCTCGTGCATGTCTGAAAGTGTTTTTATCCTACTCTGATATTTAAATGAAAAATTGGCTGAGTTTAGAATTCTGTGTTGAAATAATTTTACTTCCAAAATTTCTCTTCATACTGTAGTGGTTAAAAAGTATAATTCTATTATGATTCTTGTTACTTTGACAATCTCTAATTCTTTCTAGCTTCTCCAGGGTTTTGCAATTTCATGATGATCTACCATAGTATGGGTGTGTTTTATTATAGTATGCCTGTTTATGTCCTTTATTTAAACTTTTGATCTAAAGGTTTCTCTTGGGAAGCTTTCTTGAATTATTTTGTTGATGGTTTCTACCCCCTTAATTATTATTTTTTTTATTTTCTGGAGCACCTGCTATGGAGATACTGGGCCTTGGAATGTTCCCTAATTAATTTTTGGTCTCTTTTTCTTATTTTTACATACGTTTGTTCATACGTTTCTGTGATAGACAAGAACATTTTTTAAATAGATAGGGTGATGAAATTGTGCTTATTCATTCTAACACAAAAACCTGGTAGTTTTAAGTTGGCCATTGTGATAGGATAGAGAGTTTTGTTTAAAAGATAGAATTCCCTGTGATGGTTATCTAGAGTGAAGAGTTTGGAAACTTTTGCCTTTGACTCCTGGTGAGCTACTAGGTGATTGTTAGATGGACAGCCTTGTTAGTGCTAAGAGGAGCCTTTGTTCCTTAAACTCCTTGGCTCAATTATTTTGTCTGGGGATTTGGTTTAGAGAATTCACCTTTTTTGTTGTTGTTTTGTTTACCTATAGGTTAATTCAGTCAAGCTCTAAGCTCTATGATGCATTCTAATCCATCTAATCTATTGATTTCTCACAGTGCTTATTCTCTGTTCTTAGAATCTTATCATTTGATCTTATATTGTCATATTATTGTATAGTAAGTTCATTTCTTTCAACAAGATTGTAAATTCTTTGAGGACAGGACTATTCCTTATATTTTTCTGTCTTCCTTGGTGTAGATTATTTCATGAGCTGTTATTGTTAGGTTGGGTATGGTTTTTTTTGGTGGTGGTGCGAGTGGGTAAATAAGAGGAGTAAATGATAGATGGTTATGGAAGCTAGGACTGGTTTTATTGTGTCCTTGGCAGTATAGTAGTCCAGCTTTGCAGAATCCCAGTATTTGCTAGTTTGCCATTGTGCTGGAATTTGTTCTTTAAGTTACAGAGTATCCCTATTAGTGGGTTTGGGATACTTTTAACTCAGCTCTTCACTTTATTACTCAATGGCTTTTTTATTTAAAAAGGAAAATGATTGATGCCTCTTCCTGATTTTTTTACTTTCTTCTAGCATATAAAAATAACATACAATTATTTGCCTTTTGCATGACATTCTTATTCATTAATATTTAATGCTGGGATGTAGACCACCACACCATCATTTGCCATAGCTTTTTAAGCTCTTGGATTGAAAGCAAGGGTAGTGAATGGTCATTTGAAATTGTAAGAACAAGAAGATTCATTGGGTTTTATGCATTTATTTTAAAGTACCAGCATATCTATTTCTTTAAAAAAATATTTTGGACAGTAAGGAAGAGCTTATCACTACTTACCTTAGATGAGTAAAAATCCTTTTTAATACCACAATTAAAATTGGTGTTTAACTAGCAGGGTTCTACCTTGCCTATAATATCCATAGATATTATCTACCTATTTAAATTAAGTCTACTTCTTACTGTCTTTTTCGGGTGGAGATATCACTGATTATTTCATTTTGCACAGTTTGGTGACAGACCACAAACATTCCTTATTGGGTTAGGTTGGTCAAGAGCTAGAAGATTAAGAGAAAGCCGTAGTGGTAGTATTTTGAAGGGTTGGTAAAGATTTGGTTTGTATATTCAGGATTCCTTTGCTCTCTTAAAGGATTTCTTTAACATAAGAGACATATAAACAGGGAGTTAAAATTGATTTGTTGTATACTTCCATCCTATATTTTCTTGAGGTCAACAATCTATGACTTTTAGTGATCACTGCTCCCTTACTATCTTCTTTCTCTACTTTCGTCTCTGCACTAGACTTGATTGCTCTTATGCAACTCTAGGAAACTTACTTTAATTTTCTTATTTTTTCCCCTCAGGGTGTTGGTAGGTGACTAACTTGCTAATACCTGAAAATCTAATTCTAAATTTTAATTGGTTGATATTACCTCCTACAGGGATATTTAGGTTCAAGGGTTGTATTTAATTTGAGGAAATGAGGTTGAGGGAAATAATGTGAGCAAAAAACAAAGTAGCACACTTGAGAAGGAGAATTAAAAAAGAAACTGACTTCATTAGAGAGTATGGTCCATGTGGAAGAACTGAAAGAAATGAGGTTTGGTAAGTAATGTAGAATGAATTGTGAATTCCAGGTTCACCATTTCATTTCATTTCATTTCATTTCATTTCATTTCATTTCATTTTCCAGAAAATAAATGTTTTAAAATGTTTAATTCCAGTATAATTAACATAGATGGTTATATTAGTTTCAGGTGTACAATATAATGATTCAACAGTTGTATACATTACTCAGTGCTCATCATAATAAGTATACTCTTACTTCACCTCTTTCACCTGTTTCCCTCCCCACCCTCCCGCCCCGCCCCGCTCCATTCACTTCTTCTCTGGTAATCACCAGCTCTCTGTAGTTAAGAGTCTGGTTTTTTTGTTTGTCCTTTTTTTTTCTTTGTTTATTTGCTTTGTTTCTTAAATTCCACGTATGTGTGAAATCATATGGTATTTATCTGTCTCCGGTTGACCTCTTTCACTTAGCGTTATACTCTCTAGATCCATCCATGTTGTTGCAAATTGCAAGATATTTTTCTTTTTTATGGCTAAGTAATATTCCATTGCATGCACATGTGTGCGCCCACGCGCGAAGTGTATGTGTATCTCATATCTCATATCTTCTTCATCCATTCAAATTGCTGCCATAATTTGGCTATTGTAAATAATGCTGCAATAAACATAGTGGTATATACATTTTTCAAATTAGTGTTTTTGTATTCTTTGGGTAAATACCCAGTAGTGCAATTATTGGATTGTAGGGTGGTCTTAGTTTTTTTTTTGAGGAACCTTCATACCATTGTCCACAGTAGCTGCACCAGTTTGCATTCCCACCAATAGGTTCCTTTTTCTCCACGTCCTTGCCGACACTTGTTTCTTGTGTTGTTGATTTTAGCCATTCTTACAGGTGTGAGGTGATAATCTCTTTATGGTTTTGATTTGCATTTCCCTGCTGGTTATTGATGTTGAGCATCTTTTCATGTGGACCATCTGTATGGCTTCTTTGGAGAAATGTCTGTTCATGTTTTCTGACCATTTTTAATGGAATTATTGTTTTTTATTCTTTTGAGTTCTATTTTTTTTTTTTTTTACATATTTTGGGTGATAACTCCTTACTGGATATGTCATTTGCATATATCTTCTCCTATTCAGTAGGTTGTCTTAGTTTTGTTTATTTTTTCTTTTGCTGTGCAGATATTTTAATTTTGATGTAGTCCCGGTAGTTTATTTTTGCTTCTGTTTCTCTTGTCTTAAGAGAAGTTACTGCCTGTATGTTCTCTTGTAGAACGTTTATGGTCTCAGGTCTCACATTTAAGTCTTTAATCCATTTTGAGTTTATTTTTTTTGTATGGTGTAAGAAAGTGGTCCAGTTTCATGCTTTTACATGTAGTTGACCAGTTTTCCCAGCACCATTTGTCGAAGAGACTGTCTTTCCCATTGCATATTCTTGCCTCTTTTGTCATAGATTAATTGACCAAATAATCATGGGTTTTTTTCTGGGCTTCTCTTTTCTGTTCCATTGATCTGTATGTCTTTGTGCCAGTACCATACTGTTTTGATTTCTACAGCTTTGTAGTATATCTTGAAATCTGGGATTGTGATACCTCTAGTTTTGTTCTACTTTTTCAAGATTGCTTTGGCTATTCAGGGTCTTTTCTGGTTCCATACAAATTTTAGGATTATTTGTTCTAGTTCTATGAAAAATGCTATTGGTATTTTGATAAGGATTGCATTAAATTTGTAGATTGCCTTGGGTAGTTTGGATCTTTTAACAATATTTGTTCTCCCAATCTATGAGCTTGGGCTATCTTTCCATTTGTTATGTCATCTTCAATATCATCGGTGTTTTACAGTTTTCACAGGACAGGTCTTTTACCTCTTTGGCTAAGCTTATTCCTAGGTATTTTAGTATTTTTAGTGCAATTGTAAATGGGATTGTTTTAATAATTTTTCTTTCTGCTACTTAATAGCAAGTCTGTAGAAATGCAATGGATTTACATATATTGATTTTTTATCCTGAGACCTTATTGAATTCATTTATCAGTTTTAGTAGTTTTGTGGAGGAGTCCTTTACCATTTTAATGGTCTTTCTATAGGCATTATTGTTCATGGTTTCTTAAGTAGGCAAATGACATGATAAAAACAGTATTTGGGGAAATTATCTTATGAATAGTGTGTGACCATTGACATATGGGACATGTTTGGCTTAGTCCAGTGAAGTACATTCAGATTTGACAGAATGGAGGGAGTCTAGAAGAGACATCGCTAAGTGAGCCTGCCAATAAATAATAGGTGGTAATTCATTAGAGCATGCATTATCAGAGGAGTCCAGTAGGATGTTTATAAAAGATAGTTGAAGCACAGGACAAAGCAAGCTCGTGCTTGTCATTCTAAGGTAGACATTTGGCCCTGTAGGGGTGGGGAAAGGGCCCCTACTCTACTGAGAGTGGAGAAGAAGGAGCACATGGCCTTAGGGCTAAAAAGTCCAGGGTACTGGATAGTTTATGAATGTTTATTTTCATTCTCCCTTCCTTCTTTCCTTCTTAGACACCTGTTAAATGTGAACCACCATGCTAGGAACTAGGATTATAAATAAGGGATGGTCTTTGTCCTCAGGGGTTCACAATCAAGTCAGACTGATACAAAGGATGAAAAGTTGATGGATGATAAGTTATAAGAAAAATGTATAAAATTAAAAAGAGGAATGTAAAAAAAAAAAAAGCATTGAGAAGGGAACAAAAGAGAAACCAGAGAGAAGCTCAGTTGTCAGAACTAAGGAGTTAGGTCAGGACAAGACTAAGTGGCAAGGGTGAATGGTTGATGACATCTGGAGTATTGTGGTGGCTAGAGCTCCATAAATGTTTCCTGCTGAGCCTGAGGGAGAAAGTGAGATGGGCTTGAGTCTTTAGGTGAGAAGTAAGTGGCACTAGTAATATGGAAAGAAAGGATATAGTGGCAAGGAATGAGCAAGGGCCTTAAAGTATTTGGAAAACATAGAGGCAAAGGACCCCAGGTAAATGCTGTATGACATAGTGATGTCTTAGGGCAAGGTAGGCAGTCCCAGGAGTAGACGGAGAGGAGATGGACAGAGCATAAGAAGTGACAATTCACAAAAAAGGAAACCTAAGCAATAAACAGATGAAAAAGATGCTCAGCCTTATTAGTAATAGAGAAACTCAAATTATATAGCAAGACACTGTTTCATACCCATTGGATTGGCAAAAACAAAAATGTCTGACAGCACCAAGTATTGGTGAGGACAGAGAAATGGGAACTTTCTCGAGTCTTGATAGCAGAAGTATAAATTGGTACAATTACTGTGGAAAGCAATTTGTACCTATTATTTAGTGAAGAGGCTAGCAGTCATTTATCATTATTTCTGTGCCAGGCATTGTTAGTGTGTGTTTTAAAAAATATATTATTTGATTTAATTTTTCTACAACTTTCCCCTGATTTTATAGTTGAGGAAGTAGAACTTAAGAGAGGTTAAATAATCTGTTCACAGTCAAGATAAGTAGTGAATAAAAGAGCTAGGATTTTAGCTTAGATCTTTCTCTTTCTAAAACTTGTGTTCATAATCACTAATGATAATAGAAAGCATATATTGAGCATTTACTATGTGCTGGGCGGTATATTCAGTATATTCAGACATATCAGCTGATTTACCTGTGTAATAATAACTCTTTGAGGTAAAAACTTTTGTTACCAATCATGTGGCTTTTAGAGATTAAGTAACAAGCTAGCAAGTGAAAAAGCTGATATTTAATTCGAGCCATCTTGAGCACATGAACTTGTCTTCCATATCAAACTGAAAGATCCAGAGGTATAGGATAGACTGCAGGTATATTTTGATCTGGATTCTCTTTTTTTCCCCCTCTCAGTTTTATTGAGATAGATATAATTGGCATATAACTTTGTATTATGTACAACATAAAGATTTGATGCATGTATATACTGCATAGTTACCACAAATTTAGTTTAGGTTACCACCTCAGTTTTTTTTCTTGTGATGAGAACTTTTTTTAAACTTTTAGGGTTTTTTAAAAAATTTATTTATTTTGAGAGACAAACAGCACGTGGAAGGGACAGACAGAGAGAGAATCCCAGGCAAGCTCTGCATTGTCAGTGTGGAGCCAGATGAGGGGCTTGAACTCACGAACTGTGAGTTGTTTCCATGTCTTGGCTATTGTAGGGAATGTGGCATTGAACATGGGCATGGGATGTCTCTTAAAGATAGTAATTTCATTTCTTTGGGTATACACCCACAAGTGGATTGGCTAGATCATATGGTAGTTCTATTTTTAATTAAAATTTTTTAATTCCAGTGTTGTTAATGTATAATGTTATATTAGCGTCAGGTGTACAATATAGTGATCCAACAGTTCCATACATTACTTAGTGCTCATCAAGACAATTCCACTCCTAATCTTCTTATCTTCTTCCACCTGTTTCACCCTTCTTCCCACGCATCTCCCTTCTGGTAACTATTTGTTTGTTCTCTACACTTAAGAGTCTGTTTTTTTATTTGTCTTTTTTTCCTTTGTTTATTTTGTTTAAGAAACTTTTTCTTTAAATTTATTCATTTTGAGAGAGACAGAGACAGTGCGAATGGGGGAATGGCAGAGAGAGGGAGAGAGAGGATCCTAAGCACTGTCAGCACAGAGCCTGATGCAGGGCTTGAACTCATGAACTGTGAGATTATGACATGAGCCGAAACCAAGAGTCAGATGCTTAACTGAGCCAAATCTCTGTAATATTTTCCATAGTGGCCACATCAATGTACATTCCTAGCAGTAGTGCCCAAGGATTCCTTTTTCTCCACATCCTTACCAACAATTGTTTTTTTTGTCTTTTTCATAATAGCCATTCTAATGGGTGTGAGGTAATATTTTATTGTGGTTTTGATTTGCATTTCTCTGATGATTAACAATATTGAACACTTTTTCATGTACCTGTTGACCATTTTACTATTTTCTTTGGGAAAATGTCTCTTCACGTCCTCTACGCACTTTTAAATCAGATTTTTGTTTTGTTTTGTTTTGCTGTTGAGTTGTATGAGTTCTATATTTTGGATATTAATTCCTTATCAGATATGTGATTTGCAAATATTTTATCCCAGTTGGTTGCTTTTTCATTTTGTTGATGGTTTCCTTTGTTGTGAAGAAGCTTTATAATTTGATGTAGTCCCACTTGTTTATTTTTGCTTTTGTCATTTTTGCTTTTGGTGTCAAATTTAAAAAATAATTGCCAAGACCTGTGTCAAGGAGCTTAGCCCTTTGTTGTATTCAATCAATTTTATGGTTTCAGGTTTTACATTCAAGTCTTTAATCTATCTTGAGTTGATTTTTATGTATGATATAAGATAGCATCTGGTGACATTTTTTGTATGTGATTATCTCTTCCATTTTGTAGACTGAATTCTCATGCTTATTTCCTTCATGGTTGAGAGACATTTGCTGACAGCAACTGGAAGGGAACTCCATTCTGTCTCTTTAAAAATAACATCTCTTCTGGGACTCCTGGGTGGCATCCCCACTTCAGGTCTGGGTGGCATCCCCACTTCAGGTCGTGATCTCATGGTTCTTGAGTTAAAGCCCCACATTGGGCTCTAAGCTAACAGCTCAGAGCCTGGAGCCTGCTTCAAATTAGGTGTCTCCCTCTCTCTCTGCCCCTCCTCTGATTGCGCTCTGTCTCTCTGTCTCTCAAAAATAAAAACATTAAAGACATTTTTTAATAAAAAAAACTCTTCTCATAAGTGTCATATGAAACTATTGAGTTTTGCTCTGATTAGAACATCTCTGAAACAATCTTGTCAGAGTAATGTCATGCATTGATTGCCTTAAGTCTTGAATATTTAGTTTTCTTCCTATCAACAAATTGCTGTCTGTAATAAAAGAGAATTTTCTCTAATACTCTGATTGGCTTAGAGCGATTAATGCCCAACCTTGTGACTTGGAGTGGATCAAGCCCATTGAGACAGTAGATACATGATAGAGGAAGATCATTCCCCAAGGGTAATTTGGGTGCTGTTAATAAGGGGGAACGAACACTGGATAGTTAATCAATGAGATGCTTTTTTAATTTTTTTTAATGTTTTATTTATTTTTGAGAGAGAGAGAGAGAGAGAGCGTGAGCAGGGAAGGGCCAGAGAGAGAGGGAGACACAGAATCTGAAGACAGGCTCCAGGCTCTGAGCTATCTGTCAGCACAGAGCCTGACTCAGGGCTCAAACCCACAAACTGCGAGATCATGACCTGAGCCAAAGCCAGACGCTCAACGAACTGAGCCACCCAAGTGCCCCAATGAGATGCTTTATAAATATACTATATCATTTAATTTTCTCAGTAGTTCTGCTGAGGAAATTGAGACTTGCTTAAGGTTCCATAATTACTAATGGCAGAGTTGAGATTTAATTCTAATCTAGTGCTTGCTTTTTTACTTTCCATCAGTCTTGTGTCTCCTTCAAAGAAAAATAATAGGTTGTCCCACATGGCATATGGCATTCATGACCCTATCTTCTAAGATTCCATACTGATTTTCTATAGATTTCCTTAATTAAAACAACTGTCACAAGATAACAAAAGTTACGGGGTACAGTTTAAGTAGTGTTTAGAAGACAACATAGAACAGTAAACACCTAAATTAAGAAGACAGAATGATTTCCAGTACGTTATCTAACCTTCCACCTTACGACACTAGAGAAGGAAGAGCAAATTAGACCTAAAGCAGGCAGAGCCAGCATGGCTGGCTCAGTCAGTAGACCATGTGACTCTTGATCTCAGGGTCATGAATTCAAGCCCCAGGTTGGGCATAGAGCTTACTTAAAAAACAAAACAAAACAAAAAACCTAAAAAGCAGGCAGAAGGAAGTAAATAATAAAGATTATAGTGGAGATGAGAAAAACAAGGGGGAAATCCACAAAACCAAAATTTGGTTCTTTGAACAAAATTAACAAACCTTTAGCTAGAAAGACTAAGAAAAAATAAAAAAATTAAATTATTAAAATCAGGAATGAAAGAGGGAAGATTTCTGTTGACCATCCAGAAATAAAAATGATTTTAATAAGGGAATGCTACATTGTACATGGCAACAAATTAACTAACCTATGTGAAATGGACAAATTCCTAGAAAGATGTAAACTATTGAAACTGATTCATGAATAGATAGGAATCTGAATAAACCTATAACAGGTAAAGAGATTGAATTCGTAATAAAAAAAACACCTACCCGTAATGGAAAGCCCAGGCCCAGATGGTTCCACTGGTGAATTCTAATAAGTATTTAAAGAAGAATTAATATCAACTTTTTTACAAACTTCCAAAAAATAGAAAAGGAGTGAACATTTCCCAATTCATCCTGTAAGGCCAATATTTTGATATCAAAACCAAGCAAAGACATTAGAAGGAAAGAAAAGTGAAAACTCGTGTCTCTTCTGAATATAGATGCAAAAATCCTCAGCAAAATACAAGGAAACATAATCCAGCTGCATATATAAAGATTATATCCCTGGAGTTCTATGTTGGTTTAAAATATGAAAATTGATTAATATAATACACTATATCAATAGAATAAAAAACAAAACCACACAATTATGTCATTAGACACAGAAGACCCATTTAACAAAATCCAGTGCCACTTCCATGTTAAAAATACTCAGTGAACTAGGAATAGAAAATAACTTCTTATCCTGAAAGGGGTCATATTTAAAAAACCAAAAAACTCCACAGCTAATACAGTAAAAGACTGAACTCTTTCTCCTAAAGATAAGGAGTAAGACCAGGATTTCTATACTTGCCACTTTTATTCAAGACAAGAAGATGAAATAAAATGCACCCAGACTTGCAAGAAGTAAAACTATCTCTAGTTGTAGATGACATTATCTTATATATGGAAATCCTAAGGAATCCACTAAAAAATTTTTAGAACTACTATACAGGTTCAGCAAGATTGCAAGAGACAAGATCAATATACAAAGATGATTTGTATCATTAGACATTAGCAATAAGCAATCCAAAAATGAAATTAAGAGAACAATTCCATTTACAGTAGCATCAGAAAGAATAAAATACTTAAGAATAAATCTAATAAGTGAAGTGTAAAACTTATATTCTGAAAATTACAAAACATTGTTGAAAAATGGAGACCTAAATGCATGGAAAGATATCTTGTGTTTGTAGATTAAAAGACTTAATATTGTTAAGATAGTGGTAGTCCTGAAATTGACCTATAGATTGAACACAGTCCCTATCAGAATTGCAGGAGGTTTCTTTGTAGAAATGGACAAGTTGATTCTAAAATTAATATGGAATTGCAAGTGACCCCCAGATAGCTAAAACAGCCTTGAAAAAGAAGAAAGTTGGAGTATTTGCACTTTCTGATTTCAGAGCTTACTACAGAATGACAGTAATCCAGACACTGTGGTATTGGCATAAGGATAGAAATATAGATCAATGGAATAGAATTGAGAGCCCAGAAATTGTCACTTGGTCAGTTGATTTTTGACTCAAGAGTACCAAGACAATTTAATGGGAAAGGAGTCTCTTCAGCAAATGGTGCCAGGATAACTCCATTGGATATTGTAAAATAATAAACAACCCATATATTTGTCTCTGCCCCTAATTCCTGGCATAGAACTCTTAAAATCTGGGTAGTCTCCTAATCGATAAGAGCATTAGGAACATCTTTTGTTCTGACATTTGGTCCTAGAAGAAATTTGGCCAGGACACTGTTTCCTAACACAGAGCTCCTATATCCCTTAGAATTTCCTGGGTTATAGGAGTGTTTCACGTTTTAAGGAAGCAACTCTTGGTGGGCTCCTGAATAGCTTCAGAATGGTGGCAGGTCACCAGAAAGACCAGGTGGTGATTAGAAGTTTGGAATTTTCAGCCCCACCTCCTGTCCTCTGGGAAATAGTAAAAATCCAGAAGTATGGAGTTCAGAGATCTTCTGAGTTGGTGAACATGTGGAGGTGCTGGGATAGTGGCAAACTCAGGAAGAGCATTGAAGCTCTGCACCCCTTCCCGCATACCTTTCCCAGTGTATCTCTTAATCTGGCTGTTCATCTGTCTCCTTTATTATATCTTTTGTAATAAACTGGTAAATTTAAGTATCTCCCTGAATTCTGTGAGCCATTCTAGCACATTGTCAAACCTAAGGAGTGGGTAATTTATACAGGTGACAACCTGGGACTTGTGATTGGCATCTGGAGTAGGAACAGTCTTGTGGGACTAAGCCCTTAACTTCTGATGCAGACTCCAGGTAGATAGTGTAAGAATTCAGTTGATGTCAGAAGTGTGTGAGTGTGGTGGTAGTGTGAGAATAAAGGAGAAACACAAGAGGAGTGTGTCTTCCAACACAGTTATACACATGCAAAAGAATGAAGTTGGCCCCTTAACCTCATACCGTATGTAAAAATGTATTCATAGTAGGGGGTGCCTGGCTGGCTCAGTTTGTAGACGTTAAATTTTTTAATGTTTATTTACTTTTGAGAGAGAGACAGAGGCACTAGCAGGAGAGGGGCAGAGAGAGAGGGAGACACAGAATCAGAAGTAGGCTCCAGGCTCTGAGCTGTCAGCACAGAGCCTGACCTAGGACTTGAACCCACAGACAGCGAGATCATGACCTGAGCTGAGTTAGATGCTTAACTGACTGAGCCACCCAGGCACCCCTGTAGAGCATGCGACTTTTGATCTCACGGTCGTAAGTTTGAGCTCCTCATTGGACGTAGAGTTTACTTATAAAAATTTTTTAAAAAATCTTAAAAAAAACTTATTCATGGAGCACCTGGGTGGCTCAGTTGGTTAAGCATCCAACTCTTGATTTTGGCTCAGGTCATTATCTCACAGTTCGTAAGATCCAGCCCTATATGGGGCTTCTTGCTGGGCGTGGAGCTTGCTTAAGTTTCTGTCTCTCTCTCTGCTCCCTGCCTTCCACTTGGTTGCGTGTGCACACATGCATACATACACACTCTCTCTCTCTCAAAAAAAAAAAAGTTCAAAGTGGTTCAAATACCTCAACATATAAAACTCTTAGAAGAATACATAGATATAAGTCCTCATGACCTTGGATTAGGCAATGATTTCTTAGATATGATACTAAAACCACAAAGCAGCAAAATAAAAAAGATATTAGACTTCTTCAGATTTAAAAACTTGTGCTTCAAAGACCACCATCAAGAAAGTGAATAGACAACCTATGGAATAGGAGAAAATATTTATAAATCATATATCTGATTAGGACTTTATCTAGAATATATAAAGAACTCTTATAACTCAGTAATAAAGAGACAAACAACCCAATTTAAAAATCAGCAAAGGGGGGTACCTGGGTGGCTCAGTCAGTTAAGCGTCCGACTTTGGCTCAGGTCATGATCTCACAGTCTGTGGGTTCGAGCCCTGCGTCGGGCTCTGTGCTGACAGCTTGGAGCCTGGAGCCTGCTTCAGATTCTGTGTCTCCCTCTCTCTCTGTCCCTTTCCTGCTCGCTCTCTGTCTCTGTCTCTCAAAATAAAATAAAGACATAAAAAAATAATAAAAATCAGCAAAGGATCTGAATAGACATTTCTCTAGAGAAGATACAATAAGCACATGAAAAGATGCTCAACATTATTAGTCATTATGGAAATGTTAATCAAAACTATAATGAGATATCACTTCACTCTCACTAGGATGGCTGCAATAAAAATATGATAATAACAAGAGATGGTGAGGATGTAGAGAAATTAGAAGCCTCATATGTTATTGGTAGGAATATAAAACGTGCAGTTTCTTTGGAAAAACAGTCCGGCAGCTCCCATGGGCAGTTTAAGATTAAACATGGAGTTACCATATGCCCAGCAATTCTACTCTCAATTATATACCCAAGAGAAATGAAAACATGTCTACACAAAAAGTTGTATGTGAATGTTCATAGTAGCAATATTCATGACACACAAAAAGTGGAAATAACCCAAATGGGCAATCAACTGATAAATGGCTAAACAAAATATATGGTGTAGCTATATAATGAATATTATTGGCAATGAAAAGAAATGAAATATTCATGCATGCAACAACATGAATGAGTTTTGAACACATTATGCTAAGTGAAAGAAGCCAGTCACAAAAGACAACTTATTGTATGATTCCATTTATATGAAATGTCCAGAATCCACCAGAGAAAAGAAGGTAGGTTAATGGTTTCATAGGGCTTGGGAAGAGTTTCAGGGGGAAATGGAAGTGACAACTAATGAGCATGGGTTTTTTGGTGGGGTGGGGTAGGGCTGATGAATATGTTCTAATACTGATTGTGGTAATGGTTGTACAACTTTGTGAATAAACTAAAAACAGTTGAATTAATTATACTTTGGGTGAATTTTGTAGTATGTTAATGTTTCAATAAACGTACTATAAAAACGTATTCATTGTTTATTTAGTATGTATCCTGTGCAGAGCTGTGTACTAAAGTACAAACATAAACAATATAGCCTGAAGATGCTGAAATTAAGTTCTATATCTATTATATTCTGGTGCCTTTATGTACAGTTATGAGAATCTATGGGAATTAAGTAGGAATAAAATGAGAATTGGCTTGGTTATCCCTCCTACACAAGATAGTCCTGCTCTAGAGTGTCATTAAGATTATATAGATGTCAGGGCACCTGGGTTGCTCAGTTAGTTAAGTGTCTGACTCTTGGTTTTGGCTCAGGTCATAATCTCATGGTTTCATGAGTTTGAGCCCCGCGTCAGGCTCTGTGCTGGCAGTGCGGAGCCTGCTTGGGATTCTCTCTCCCTTTCTCTCTCTGCCCCTTCCCTGCTTGCGCTGTCTCTGTTTCTCCCAAATAAATAAATAGACTTAAAAAGAAAAGGATAATTTAGAGTCATGGGGGTGTCTGGATGGCTCAGTTGGTAGACTGTGCAACTCTTGATCTTGGAGTCCTGAATTCAAGCCCCACGTTCAAGCCCCCCAATCTCTGCATAATCAATATGCAGAGATTACTTAAAAATAAAATCTTAAAAAAAGATTATTTAGATGTCTTTTATACTGGGAGTTCTTAAAAGTTTGTAAAATGGTTTACCTAGGGACTTTGAGTTATTTCGGTAATATTTCTGAACCTCTCCTCTATTCTCATTGTGTGTGAAGTTGAATAACTATTTTTGTGAATGTGGAGTCATGAGCACACATAGTAGTGCATAGTGTAGGACTCTCTCTTTTTTTTTTCATTTGTTTGCTTATCTACTATATATATGACCTTGTAGACTGCCTAACTTACCATAAAGATTGCTATAGTTCTGGTATCTAGTCTACTCAGCACTCTTATCTAAATGATAGCGTGTTAGGTCTGTGCTTTTCAAGCTGGTTGTCTGTGTTTCCTTTTCTCCACAGCAATGATTTTGAATCATTAACATTCTCCTCAAGTATAACCTACCCCAGTCCTCTCATTTTTAGAGATTATTTTGCTTAACTCACATCTAAAAAATAGGGAAAATAATAATACTTAAGCTGTGAGGATTAAATGCATGTAAAGCACTTAATATAATGCCTGGCACGATATGCTTGCATATTATGCATGTTTTATTATCTATAATTATTTATTCATTTGTTTATTTACAGATACTGCTTGGACATTTCACTATTTACCAAGTACTGTGCTAGGGACCAGAACAAGATAGATACTGGACCTTGTACTTATGGAGTGATATCTTAGTTTGTACTAGTTATTATAATAGTTATTTTAATAATCTAAGTGGTGGTGAAGAATTACTGTTCCAATTAAATTGTAGTTTCTCCATGCTTTAAAAATTTGTATATATTTACTGAACTAACTTTATTAAGGGTTTTCATTAATTGTATACATCTAAAATATAAGAGCAGCAGTACACTATTCCCAAAGTAGGAGGTAAGAATTCATTAAGCTCTTACCTAAAGCAATGAAGATATATTGGTGAATCCCAGAAAATTTGCTACTCACTTTGTATTTTGGTTACCTAGTAAAGAGTCTACCGTTTATTTGATTTCTGTCTTTTTTCTTTGTAAAAGTAGTATGGTTTCACTTTTGAGAGATAAATAGTATTTATTGGTATAACATACCAATAAGATATTTTTGAAAGACCATCCCAAGAAGAGTTAAATATAGTATGGCCTTCTGTTTTTAGATGGTCAAAATGTCTTTGTAATAGAAATCCATCACTTAAATTGTTATATGCTAGGAGGATGGAATCTTGAAGAATGGAAAACAAGAAGAAAATACTTCCTAAATGATATTTTAATTTCCTTTGAAGCTGAGGGAAAGTGTAAGTTGCTAATTGACCATCATTTTATCTTTTCATTCCTACTTCAGTTTACTAGGTGACACAGTTTTGCAAACATATGTAACATACGATTAACAGCATTAAAGCGATTAACAGCATTGTACACATTGGGAATTATTGCTCCCATTTTCACTCATTTCTTGCTAGTTCCAACCCTTTTCAACAACAGCACAGATAATGAGAAAATAATATGATAACCTAGAAGCAAAAGAAGTTCAAGTATTAACTTAAAGAAGTCTGGATTGTATTTATATTTTAAGTCAGCCAGTAGAAGGTTTTTTTTTTAATGTTGAGATACATTACTCCTCTGTCTACCAAGTCTTGCCCTTATAGCTCTGGGTGTGTGACTTACTCACCTTATAGGCAAGCTTCTTCCGAGATTGCCCTGGCCGTCTCATACTTCACTTACACTTTAATCCATTAAAGTCTGGCTGCCGCCCTTTCCACCCACCAGTGACTTCCTAGTTTTCTATATTACCCAGCATTTCTCAGCCTTTCTTCTTTTTTTAAAATGTTTATTCATTTTTTTTGAGAGAGAAAGAGACAGAGCAGAAGTCAGGGAGAGGCAGAGAGAAAGAGACACAGAGTCTGAAGCAGGCTCCAGGCTCTGAGCTCTCAGCAGAGAGCCTGTCACAGGGCTCAAACCCAGGAACCGCGAGATCATGATCTGAGCTGAAGTCGAACACTTAACTGACAGAGCCACCCAGGCACCCCACTTCTCAGCCTTCCTATAGCATTTGCCATTGGCCACTTCTGCCCTAACGTACTCTTCTCATTATATTGCTGTAATATAATACCCCTTTCTCATAGTTTCCTCATACCTCTCTATTACTTGATTTCCTTCATGCGTTAATTTTTGCCCATGCTCTCTAAATGTTGCATTTTCTAAAATTCTGTTCTTAGGTTAATTTTATCATTTTTTATTCTTCCAACTTGTCAACTGTCCATCTATGTTTATAGTTCCATCTACCTTCCATGAACTAATGGTTCCCCAGTGTATTTCTACAGCTCAGCCACAGGCTTGAAATTACAACTGTCTGCTGAATTCAACAGATTGTCCTTAAATTCAACATTTTGATACCCCTTATAGTCTATACAACCTACTATATATTCTCTTATTTTGGTACAACTTAACCATTGTACCAATTTCTAGTCAAAAATTGTCTCGTATCTCTCATATTTAGCTTATTTTTTCTATCTCTACGTAATACTTATAATTTAAGCCCTGTTCTCTCTCTTGGGATATTTTAACTATTCCCAGAATGACCTTTCTACCTCAAGAATTAACCTGTCTGTAGCCTAGCCTCCTCATTGCCACCACAGGGGTATTCTAAAGTACAGTGTTTTAAGTGTGTTTTTCCTCATCTTAAAATCTTTTACTTTTTATTTATTTTTTTTTATTTTTAGAGAGAGTGTGCAAGTGAGTGGGGGAAAGGGGCAGAGGGAGAGAGAGAAAGAATCCCAAGCAGGCTCCACACTCAGTCAGTGCAGAGTCTAACACAGGGCCCATTCCCGTGACCCTGGGATCATGACCTGAGCCCAAATCAAGAGTCAGACGTTCAACTGACTGAGCCATCTAGTTACCTCTTAAAATCTTTTAGATGCTTCTCTTTACCCAGCAGTAGATTTCATATGTCCATCCATGCCCATCTGCTTTTGGATCATTTAGAGAATTTTTGAAAAGCCCCTATCCTGTATCTTCCCCCATCAATTATGAATCATAGAGTTTAGGAATCTTTAAAAATCTTTCCAAGATGATTTTTATAAGCAGCATGGGCTGGTAAACACTGACCTATAAATGTCTTTCACTTTCCTTATCATGGAGTCTAAGACCTTTCAGGGAGGGTCTTGTGCCTCCTGCTTCTCAAGCATCTTCTCATGCTGTTCTCCATTCATTTACTGTACTCCAGTGGCCTTGGAACTCACCAGTCTTGATCCTTTTTTTAGGATCTTTGTTTGCTTTTGTTGAATCAGGGCAGAACCCTAGATTTCTACCTGCTCCACCTCTGCTTTCCTTGGTATCCTAGCCAGCACCTCCTTGGGTTTCACAGATGGAACTCAGGTTGAAAGCTACTGAACTAATTCAAATCAGTGAGGTCCAGAAAGATTAAGTGATTAAGTGACTGAAATCATGTATTGGTGAATGGCAGACCATATCTAAAATTCAGGATTTATATTCCTAACAGAGTTCTTATTTATTGTTCTTCTCTATTTTCATATGTATAATGTCTAGGCAACTTGATCTGAAATGACCTTTTAATTCTTTACTTCCGAAATAAATTATTGTTCATTTATTCCCTCATTCATTCATTTATTCATCCAATAAATTTATTCATTCAATAAACATTTATTTGACTACACAAGGAGCAGTGTAGAGTCCTGGGGGAGGTAGGAAGAAAATTTACAAAATATAGAAAATAATACAAATATCCTATTATGATTTTTTATTTTTTTAACGTTTATTATTGAGAAACAGAGAGCATATGTGGGGGAGGGGCAGAGAGAAGGGGAGATACAGATTCGGAAGCAGGCTGTGCTGACAGCTCAGAGCCTGACAACGGGGCCTGAACTCACAAACCACGAGATCATGACCTGAACTGAAGCCGGACGCTCAACCCACTGAGCCACCCAGGCGTCCCATAAATTTCCTATTATTAAGGTTCTTGAAACAGGTCCATTGTATTCAATTATAAAATACTGTACAGAAAAACAGATTATTAATTTTTAGAAGAGAAACCATAGTATAACCTTTTCCGCTGTTTTCTGTTTTTTCTTTTCTTTCTTTTATCCAGGGAAAGACCATGTTTGTAGATTTATTGGCTGTGGGAGGAATGATCGATTCAACTATGTGGTCATGCAGTTGCAGGTAGGTTACTTTGAAAATGTATCTTAAGATACTTCAGTTTTGATCAAGGTACCTAATTTCAGTGGATATGGATAAAAGAAAATTCTTGGTATCATCATATCAGAATGTTTTATACTATGCAGATGGAATTTATTTTGTATGGATTTTTTAAAACAGATTTGATGTAGATTTTTCCAAAGATGAAAGGGTTGTTCTTGTCAACTATTTTAGTTGATCCGTATCTTCATTGATTGTCATCATTGCAAAATTTTTCAATCCCTACATGGATTGCTGGATATAATGTTGAGTCTTGGCCTGTCCCTGTCCCTTGCCCTTCCTGTCTTTATTACTGGTAGGACTCTAGTTTTTCATTTATGTGCTCAAGTACTAACTTTGCTTGAAAATTAAGCGTTAGTTGATACAGAGGAGAAATGCATTCCTTTTTCTTTTATCATTCATTAACATAGGTCTGATCCCTATCCTTTAGACCGAGAGTGGAGTTGGGCTGAGCAGGAGAGGAAAGAAATTCAGAAAGGGAATTTTGGAGTAATGACCACAGCAGTGAGAAGAGGGAAACCATCCCATTCTCTCTGACAACTACCTCTGCCCCTGAACACAAACACAAACACACACACACACACACACACACACACACACACACACACCTCTGAACTGTAGTCACTCTCAAAGTGTAAAAGCTGTGGTTTACCTTACTGCCTAACTTAGAGTTATCAGAGTTTCCTTTCATCTTTTGCAAAATTTTCTTTGGGCATTGGGTTCTTTTGTTTTCTTTCACCTTAACTGTACAGCAGTGATTTCAGAGACATAATAGATCCTAGCCTTAATGCTTTCTCTTCTCATCAGAATGCTTTTCTTGTTTCCCTCAGCTGTCCTTTAGCATTTGAGTTAGATCTAAAGATACTAAGTTTCTGTAAAGTATAGCCATAGAGTCTTTGAGTCATATGGTTCACTGTCTTCTGAGCCAGCATTGTTTTATTTCTTGAAGCAGTTAACCTTGTAACCTTTGAGGTCATTAGTGTAGACTCTCTTTCTCTCACTTTGGCCATTGATAATCTAACTTTTTGGTATGATATTGTATAGTTTTCTTCTGGGATTATTATATATCTTATTTGATCCTCACCATATCCCCATGGAGATGTAAGATAGGAGGTTTTATCCCCATTTTGCAAGTTAAGGGACTGAAACTCAAGGAGGTTTGTGGTTTGCCTGGGGACTAACTTGTTGGGTGTTAGCCCCTCGTGGAAGCCTGAGGCCAGTATTCTTGGCACAATTAGAGAAAACTCTTCATTTTGCTTTTAGGTTACTACTGGGACTAGAGAATTTAGATCGAAGCTTTCTTAGTCTGTAGAATCTCACTCAGTCCTAGCACATACTCATTTTTATGTTACTTAAGCATACTTTTTTTTTTGCAGTTATTTAAATCTCACTTTCTGGAAATGGGAAGGCTCTTAGTCTGGGAAAACTAAGGAGATTGGTGTGTATCAGATAACAATGGCCTTTTGGCCCTTGGCAAGCTCTTCTGGACTCACCTAAAAACCTTTCCATTTGACTTGCATGCTGTATTTTTTTTTTTTTTTGTCATAAGAAAATTAATCTACCATTAACCCCATCCCCCCATTCTATGTAGTTATGATTGACTTGATTTGGGCTAACACTGGTACAATTACTAGAGGGTATTCTCTCTTAGTTGACACATTTAAGATAACTACAAGGTTTCCCTGTGTATATTGTGATAAAATTTACATGCTCAGCTTTTCACTGGCACTTTTAATTTCTTCTAAAAACCCTAAGTTCATTAATTCTTAAGTATGCTTTTCCTCTTGGTGATTCAATTATGTAATATCTGCCTTAAAAATTTTAAGTAATAATCCTAAATCTATGTAGAAAATCTAGCTAATTGTCATTTCTTCCTAACCTATATTCTCCTAGGATTATCTGTATTTGATACTATTAATTTCTGCTTGAAATTCTTTCTCCTATGAAACAACATTCCTGATAGTACTAGCCATATGACCGTTCCTTTCTGTTTACCTTTCTCTTCCTAATCTCTTATATAGATTTCCTAATTTTTTCCTTTAGAAAATTAATATTTCTCCTAATTTAAATTATCTTTTTTATGTGATAATTTACCTTATTTTTCATGATTATAACATTTAAGCTCTGGTGCCATTTCTCTGATTCTCAAACAGACACATCCCTTTGATATTATTAAGTCCTATTGGCATTAGAGGTCCAATATCAAACTCATTATTTTCCTTTCAACTAGGACCTAATCTTATGCTTTATTTGGTATTACCTGATGCACCCTTATTAAACTTGGTAGATTTTAAAGAAACTTCTGAAACATCTGTTGACCTGAAATAAAATAAAGAACTACATTTTGAACAACAAACAAACAAACAAACAAACAAATAAATAAAATGGGTCTTTTTTTAAATGTTTATTTTTGAGAGAGAGTGGGGAGGGGCAGAGAGAAAGGGAGACAGAGAATCCCAAGCAGGCTCTGCGCAATCAGCGTAGAGCCTGAGACGAGGCTCAAACTCACGAGCCATTAGATCATGACCTGACCTGAAATCAAGAGTTGGATGCTTAACTGACTGAGCAACTTAGGCACCCCAGAATGGGTCTTAAAATCTTATAGGATCAAGAAGTTGTACTTCTTTCTTTCTCTTTTCTACCAGCAAGACCTGAGACAGATGTCATGGAATTTCCTTTCACCATTGAGGCTTTCCAGGGGCATCTTTATTATAGCCAACGGGTGATATTTTGTGAAAACAATGTCACCTAGGGAGAGACAAAAAATATGTTTAATTTTGTAACCAGTACAGATGTAAATCTAGATTGCCTGACACCAGAGCTGCCATACTTTAAAAAACTTTTTATTATTTTGAAAAAAATTAAATATACATGAAAATAGAATAGTATAATGAACACCCATATATTCATCACCCAGCTTCAGCTGGTGCATTCTCCTTCCCCTCTCATCCCCAGATTATGTCAAAGCAAACTGAAGGCATATTTTATTTGGAAATACATAAATATGTATTCTAAGAGTCAGAGATGCCTTTTTTTCTCCTCTTAATCACAAAACACAATAGTTCCTTCATAATAGTGTCAAATATCAAGACAATTTTCAGATTTTCTTGGTGGTATCTCTCTCTTATTTTTTATATTTGGTTTACTTGAATCTGGTTTCAGTTAGAGTTCCACACATTGTGTTTGGTGGACATAATTCTTAAGCCTCTTTTACTCTATAGGTTCACTTTCTTTTTTTCTTACAGTTTTTGTTGTTGTTTTCATTGTCATTGGTAAAAATGGAATCATTTGTTATGAAGTTCTCATATTCTGGAGTTGGCTGTTTGTCCCCCTCCTTATTTAATATGTTCTTCTGTCCCCTGTATTTTCTATAACCTGGTGATTAGATCAGATTCCACTTTTGTTTTATTTGGCCACAGTACTTCAGAGGTGAGTTGTATGCTTCCTGTTGCATCACATCAGTAGGCAATGTCTGGGTAGTCTGTTTTTAGTAATGTTAGAATTGATCAATGAGATTCAGGGACTGTCAACCTGATGCATCCTTTTTACAGTTCCCAGTGGTTTTTCTCTTAGGTTTTAAAAACACATTAGTGATAATTGCCTAGATCCATTACTTTAGTGAGATTGCAAATGAACTATTCTAATTCTATTTTTCTTAATTTATTAGCTGGAATTCTTCAAAAAGCACTCCACCAGGGGCTCCTGGCTGTCTCAGTTGGTAGAACATGCCACTCTTGATCTCGAGGTTGTAAGTTCGAGTCCCACACTGGGTGTAGAGATTGCTTAAAAATAAATAAATAAAAAACACTCCACCAATTATTAGGTTACCTGCGATACATTTTATACAGGAAGGGCAGTAAATAGAAGAAAAGAATACTTGATTCTTATGAATTGTGAGATCTTGATCTGAGCCGAAGTCGGCTGCTTAACTGACTGAGCCACTCAGGTGTCCCAAGATTCATTGTTTTTTAGTGCTGTATACCAGCCAGTGAGTTTACCACAGTTTATTAAACCTTACATTTATTGATAGACATATAGATTATTTTCAGCTTTTCTCTATAACTTAGAAACTGGGGTGCCCGGGTGGCTCAGTTGGTTAAGTGTCTGACTCTTGATTTCAACTCAGGTCATGATCTCGTGGTTCATGAGATTGAGCCCTGTGTTGGGCTCTGCACTGACAGCATGGAGCCTATTTGGGATTCTCTCTCTCTCCCTCTCTCTCTCTCTCTCTGTCCCTCCGCTGCTCTTGCCAGTGTATGCTTGCTCTCAAAATAAATAAACAAACAAACAAAAAAAACAGATAATAACCAGTTTTAGTTTGTACTATGAAATATAATTTGGTGGATAAAACCTGCATATATTTACCATGTTAATAACTTTCCCCCATACTCTTGCTAGCCTTATGTTTTATCTTTTTGGATTTTGTTAATTAATATTTTAGATTTACATTTTATTTATTTATTTATTTATTGTTTATTTTTGAGAGAGAGCACACAAGCACGCGCAAGCAGGGGAGGGGCAGAGAGAGGGGGACAGAGAGTCTGAAGCAGGTTCTACACTGACAGCAGAGAGCCTAATGTGGAGCTTGAACCATGAAATCATGACCTGAGCTGAAGTCACACACTCAACCAATTGAGCCACCCAGGCACCCCTTAGATTTACATTTTAAAAGATTTGAAATGTTAAAATCATTGCTAGTATCATAAATTGAATTAATTGATTTTCTTTCAGAAGCTTTTATAACTGTGGAAGTTGTTTACAAATCAAGTTCCAGTATTTCTTAGGTATATTTTTAGAGATCAAAATACTGATTTTTGAGAAAATATTATTGGAATGCTAGTAAAATTTATTAGGTACTCTCATGGATTGTAAAACTCATTGTTCTAGATTATCACTTATTTTACATTTGCTGAGATGCAGAGAACAATAAATTCACCTAACATTAGGAAATAATAATAAAGACAACTACCAATTTATGTTGTGAGAAAACTACTTTTTTAAAGAAGATATGAAGTATGAAAGACTCTTGATTTTCCTGTTATTTTTCAATTCTTTGATTACTTACGTGCTATTTAGTATTTTATTTTATGTTTTATTTAAAAAGTTGTTTTTTTTTTAGGTAAACTCTATCCCCGATGTAGGGCTTGAACTCATGATTCCAAAATCAAGAGTTGCATGTTCTACTGACTGAGCCAGCCATGCTCCCCTACTATTTTATATTAGATGGTACTTAAGTAATTTAAGAATTTATTACTTTTTCAAAAGTTAATCAGCTGTCTTTAGTTGAAGTGATGGTATTAATCCCAAGCATATACTACAAAGTTTTGGGAATAGAGAGATTGGGATATTTAAATTCCCTTGTGATGAAGGAGCCAGTTTCCATTCTTTGGGTGGTAGAGCTATAGCAACTGTAGCCCTACTCTTCTCATCAAAGTACTGGTTTGTTACCTAGGCAACAGAGAACTTTCTGGGTGGAACAGCACTGTCAAGTGAAAAAAAACCCACACAACTTTGAATTCAAACAGGTTTAGATATGAAAAACAACTTTATCTTAATAGGTTAACATTGTTTAAACTTCCTTTTTTTCTTCATCTGTAACATTTTCTATTTTAGAGGGCTGTAACAATTAAATGCAGTCAGGAATGTATCACATCTGGCACAGGCCAGATACATTCACTGCTTTTATCTATTGCTATAAGCAATTGAGTGTTTGCTTCATGTCATTTTTGTTCATAATAACAGTAATTAGCATTTACTGGGTACCTATTGTGTACCAGGCAGTATTCTCAACACTTTACATGTATCTTGTTTAATCCTTTCGGTTTCATAAGGAAACCGTGACACAGAAAAATTAAGCAGTTTGTATGGGCATATGTTAGGTAGTAATGAGGAATTACTGCTCTGGTACCTGTATTTTGTATATTTAAACTATATTTTGTTATGGCATGAAAGAGAAACAACAATGATGACTCAAAAACACAATATGTTCAAAAAGTTCTGGTTATTCTTAACTTTGTCTGAAACATTCATGTATTTTAATGGAATCTCATGAATGAGAGGATCGCGGTTTGGGTAAAATCCTTGCTCTTTCTGTCAAAACATTTTTAATAGTGAATGAATAACACTCCAGTCTTCTCTGATAACATAGTACCATATGTGACAGCATTGATTTGGTTTTCACAGGGTCGGAATCTGGCAGATCTACGCCGTAGCCAGTCCCGGGGCACGTTCACCATTAGCACTACTCTTAGGCTGGGGAGACAAATTCTGGAGTCTATTGAGAGCATCCATTCCGTGGGATTCTTGCACCGAGACATCAAACCAGTAAGGGGCCTTTTCAAGTCAGAGCACAGACCTGAGTTTGCTTCATCTGATGATGGGACACAATAAATTATAAATGTAGCTTTCTGTATTTGCTTTCTGTTATTAAATACAGGTACTATTTTAACTTCTTTAACTAGAAGCAAAATGTAACTTGCCTCTTAATTTAAAAAAATTATAATTACAAACTGCCACTTATATTCAAGAGCTTTTCTCATACAATGAAAATGTTGCTCACACCCAAATTAGAAATTATTAATGCTTGACTGTTGTAATGTATGCTAACATTCCTAGTTACTTAGCCTTACATCTCAATTGGTAGTTATTCTTTAGATTTATTTTTCCTGATACTGGCTAAAAATATATACATATGTTGCTTTCAGATGTTGGACATTGTGTTTTTTGAACTATTTCTCAAGTGACAAATTGTGCTTACAAGAAACCGTCAATTGTGAAAGGCCTTATTTTTTTTTCTGGTGCTGCAGTGGCAACATATGGTATTTTTTCAATTCTGTTTTTCTTAGAAATTGTCATTTCCATAAGTGAAATATGCTTTTTTTTATTGCTCACAAGTGGAAATGATCCATTTCTGATATACTGTATTTACTATAAATATATCATGTGTTGGTTAGTGCAGTTGAAAATTACACCCATCTGTTGCTACATGATTTCTAAAATTAAATAGTTTACATGAAAGTGCCAACTAAAATTAACATCAGTAGAGTCAGACTTAATGTAATGTAGATTTCTTCTCCTCTTATTTCTATACCACACTAAATGTCACTACTTGAGAAGCATGGTGACTGAAAGCTCCTTAAGTGGAACAATATTTTAAAATAAAAGCTAACAATTCTGTAGCAATTTTGCTTTTTCCTTTATAAATTCCCTTTTTATATACCAAATTTGCAAGTCTATGCTCATTTAACATTACATTTATTTTTTTAAGGGAAGAATGCAGTTTATTTTCCTTAAGTCTGTTTTGAAATGTTTCCTTAAATTGAATTTTAATTTTTGTACTTAGTGAAATTCAGCTTTATGACGCTTATAGGAATTTCATTTAAATTCCTAGCCATGTATTCAAATTTGCGCACTCCTAGTTCGTCCCATTTTAAAAAGGAAGAATTGGGCTGTCTTTAAAGCACTGACTTAGATTAGAATTTCAAGGATTTTGAGTTCTACTTAAGTCAGTGTTGTGTTGTATATAACTTTATACTGTCAGTTAAATTCTTTGTTGCTCAAAGCTACCTGATCCTGGGCATTAATAGAATCCACAATGAGATTATGTATTAATACCTGGCAAACATCATTGATTAGAATAATATATTTGGGACATATGTATTGTATAGAGTTTAAACTGAAGAGTTAAAGTATAGGAAGGGTAAGATGTAAAGACTAAGTTTTAAAAGAATATATTTTCCTTCTCTGCTTTTCTAGTCAAACTTCGCCATGGGTCGCTTTCCTAGTACATGTAGGAAATGTTACATGCTTGATTTTGGCTTGGCTCGACAATTTACCAATTCCTCTGGTGACGTCAGACCAGTAAGATTTTTCATATTATTATTAAATATTTGAGAATTAACCTATTATTTATAGTACCACCTTTAAAAAAAAAAGAAATACGCATTATGTATAGAATGATGTCATTCAAGAAGTAGCATATAGAACTCATCATTAAATTATAGGATAGAGTTAATTACTTTTATTATTGAAAGCTGTGGCTTTAAAAAAGTACACTAAGAATACTTTAAAAATTTTAAAAAAATAGTACACGAGACACAGATTTAGAGTGGATTTGTAGTAAGAACACACATTGGCCCTTTAGGATCAGGGGCCTTTTTTTGTAATCTGAAGCTCTTTCCGTATCCTGTGTAGTTCTTCTGTTCTTGTTATCGTACATTTCATATCCAGAATTTACATTTGGTTGCTTAAAAAAAACTTTATTGATATTCTCTGTTTGATACAATGTTGTCATCATACTTTTCCTTACTTTGCTTTGGTTCTCTGAACATATTTATAGTGGCTGTTTTGAAAGAGGAAAAACTTAAGTCCAGCATCTACTCACTGTCAGAGGCAGTTTCTGTTGCCTGTTTTCCCATATATGGGTCATACTTTCCTGTTTCTTTGATTTCTTACAGTTTTTTTTAATTGGAAAGTAAATATTTTAGATAATATCTTATAGTAGTTTTAGATACTGGTCGTCCTTTCCAAGGCTTGTTATTTTGCTTGTTTATTGAGTAAATGACTGGATTTGTTTTAGTGAAGGCCATTCTCCCTGCCACTACAACACACAGTATTAAGTCTCTGTTGTTGCTCTGGGTCATTTTGCCTACAGTCACCCTGGAATGACAGTGTATTGGTAGGGCTGTCTTCTATACTTGCTCTGACCACACCCAGTTTTTAAGCTCCACTAATTGCTAGTTGATTGCTCTTTTGTTTACAATAGTGCCCTGGGGCATAAATTCCTTGTCAAACTAATCTAATCAAATTGTGGCTCCTAAAATGGACTTGTTTCTGATGTCAGAATTTGTATTTGTCTGAGCCCAGGAGTCCTCCTCCCAGATGTCTCATTCCCCTAGTTCTTTCTCACTTGGCCAGGCTGTAGTCTAGGCTTTACCTTCATTAGATCCACGAATCTCCTCCCATTTCTCTACACCACAACCTTAACTCTTTTTGAGAAATGTCGTAAGTTTAAATAAACTTCATTGTTGAAAATGAAATAAGTTCCTTTTGCAAGAGGTATCATTTTTATGGCCTTCCTGCCCCCAGGCAGAATCTCGGAGCCAGGGCCCTAGAGTTGGGGGTGAGGACTTTGGTGAGCTTCTGAGTAACTTCCTCCTTTTTAAGGAGCTGAGCCCTAGGGTTGGGATAGGGGCAGTAGGCTGAGATCTCCATTTCTCCTGGCATGGAAGCACTGCTTCCTGAGGCAGGAGAGGGTTGTTGGATCCCCAGTATTCACAACACATTCATACCCAAGGTAGAGCCTCCATTCCATGAGTGGAGGCTGGGTGTAAGAAAGGAACTATACTTCTCTATCCACACTTACCCTGGACTTAGCCTCCTCAGCAACAGAGAGCTGGAAGAAGCTGAGAAGTGCTCAAGTCCCGCTCCTGTGGGAAGAAAGCCCTCTGACTGGGAACTGAAAAAAGAAGGAATCCTGTGTCCTTAGTTGCAGCAGTCTGGAGTGGAAGCACCCTCTCTGCTCTGGACGAGGGGAGGGAAGGAGTGGTTTTCGTGCAAATACCATAGACTCTGGCCTTTTTTACTCAATTTTCAGTTTTCTTGAATAGATGTTTCTTCATTCATTGTTTATCCTGAGGACCGTTTCCAGGAGTCCTGGAAAACTAATTATTTTAGTTTTTAAAATAATTTTTACCAGTTTTGCTGGGGATCAGGTCAGTGTGTTGCAGGATTTTTAATTTACCTCAATACCTGGGATTCGTTGTCTCACCACTTCGAAGAATGAAGAGGTGGACACAAGTGAGCAGCAGGCAAAAGAATATAAGATTAGAAAGTAAGAATAGCAACAAAGCTCTCTGTACAGAAAGAGAGCATTCAAAAGTGAATGCCGTCAAGGGTCCTTGTTTTATAAGGTTTTGGTTAGCCTCCTCCTTCCCCCTGTTCCCTCTCAGGTCCCACCCTTATAGGCTTGATAGTTCTAGGTGCTGGGTGGTCCATTCCTGATGGGCACGTTTCCATTGTATGAGGGGTGGCCCAAGGCCCTAGTTAGGTCTTTTGTCAAATTCCTAAGGGAAACCTGGAGGGGAAGTAGGTGGGGTCTGTTACCTACACTTAAGTAGAACTTTACCTGTGAGGAGGTTTGCTGGGGTCAGACACTCCCAGAATTGTTCCAAAATACGTGTTTTTCTCCACCCTGGGACTTCAGGTCCTAATCTTTCCCTCTCTGCCTACTGAATCCTATCTTTTCCTATCTTAAGTGGAGCTCCTTATAATGTCATCCCTACAGTTCAGTTTTTCTAATACCTTCTTTTTACCTTTAGTTTTCTTTTAACACGGTACTAATTGTGGTTTTCATTTTTAGCAAATTAGTTGTACAGAAGTTGAAATGCTGATTTTGAATATATTTTATATACTAAATATACAATACTAGAATTGTATACATGAATATAAATTATATTTAAAACATAGGCACATGAGAATTTACCTGCCTTGAAATTATGAGAGAATCTTTTTGATTTTAATGAAGGTCTTGCATTAATAGATAGCAAAGCAGGTAAAGAGTTCAGGTTCTGTGTAGCTTACTAGATTTCGATATATTTCTGTAAGCCCATTTCTTTTCCAGCTGTCTTTTTTTTTTTTTTTCAGTTTTTAGACTATTACCAGGTTACTGTTTATTCACACACATAACAGATATCTAATGAGCACATAATATGTGTGAGGCATGGATCTAGGTGCTGGGACTATAGTGGTGAACAAGCAGACCAAAGTTTGGCTGTTAGAGAGGTTATATTTGAATGGAGAAGACAGATAAACATATACATAATTTTAGGTAGTGGTATATGCTGTAAATAAACACAGAGCAGTGTATTTGACATAGAGGGTGATAGGCAGTGAGGATAGGAGACTATTTTAGAAGTATTAGTTAAAAAAAGCCTTCTCATCTGGATGGCTTAGTCAGTTTAGTCTCAAGACTTTGGTTCAGGTCATGATCTCATAGTTCATTGAGTTCGAGCTCCATACTGGGCTCTTTGTTGTCTTGAATGAAGTATGAGAACAATGTGAATTGCCATGTTAATAATCTGAAAAGAGAGTGTTCCAGGCAAAGGGAACAGCAAGTTCAAAGACCCTGAGGCAGAGTGAGTTTGGTGTGTTCAAGGAAAAGCAGGGAGGCCACTGGAGCTATAGCACAACATAGCATTGCATGATGAGGGGTTAAGTGGAGAGTGACACGGTTTAAGAGATTGGTTGGCCCTGGATTGTGTATGATTTTGCAAAGAGATGGATTTTATTCTAAATATAATAGGAAGCCTTTGAAAAATTTTGAGCAGGGTTATTGCATAATCTGGTACATGATCTGTCAACAAGGTAACTATATAGTGGAATTATATATAGAGGTAGATTATATTTAAAACATAGGAGGAATTTCAGTGCCTAGAAATTGTAAGGAGACTATCTTCAGTTTTATCAATATTGTGTTAATTAGTAGGCATGCAGGAAAGAACTTAGGTTCTGTATAGTTTATTGAATTTGAATATCTAGAATCCCACCATTCTATTTTTTTATTAAAAAAATTTGTTTAATGTTTATTTATTTTAGAGAGAGATACAGAGTGCAAACGGGAGGGGCAGAGAGAGAGGGAGACACAGAAGCTGAAACAGGCTCCAGGCTGAGCTGTCAGCACAGAGCCCGACGCTGGGCTTGAACCTATGAACCATGAGATCATGACCAGAACTGAAGTCGGATACTTAACCGACTGAGCCACCGGCGCCCCTAATTTTTTGTTTTTTTAAGTAGGCTCCACACCCAGCATAGAGCCCAATGTGGGGCTCAAACTCATGACCCCAAGATCAAGACCTGAGTTGAAATCAAGAATCAGATGCTTAACCAACTGAGCCACCCAGGTGTTCCTCCCATTTCTGTTCTAAATAATCATTTTTCAATTTTTTAGAACGTGTTTTTTTTTTTCTAAAGTCACTCTGGCTGTGAAGAAGAGACTATTGAGAGCAAGAGTGGAATCAGAAAGTTACAAGTTAGAAGGCTAATGCCATAATCTAGTGATTATTGATGGTGACTGGGACCTAGAGTATTAGGGTGCTATAATGAAAGTGGTGAGAAATGGTCATAGGTAGGATATATATATATGTTTTTTTTGAGAGAGAGTGCAAGCAGGGGAGAGGGAGAGAGAGAATCTTAAGTAGGCTCCACGCCTAGTGGACTCTGCCTCATGTCCCATGTCTTTGAGATCATGCCCTCACCCAAAATCAAGAGCCAGACACACGAATCGAGAGTTGGACACACTCAACCGACTGAGCCACCCAGGTATTGTAGGATATATTTTAAAGATAGACTTAACAAGAATTCCTTTTGGATTTGTGGATATTGGGATGTCAAGGAAAAAGAAGGGTCAAGGTTGATTACTAAATTTTGTCCTGAATGAATGTCATGCCAGTAACATAATGGGGAAGAAGGATGAAGAATGAATTTGTATTCTGTTTTCTAGAAGTTAAGTTTGAGATGCCTTCTGGATTCCAGATAGAAATAACAAGAAGGTGATATGATATAGTAATATATACCTTAAAGGAGAAATCAGGATTGGAGATAATATAAATTTAAGAATCATTTGATTAGGGGTAGGGGTATAGCTGTGGCTCAGGGTTAGAAGAGCACCTGGCTCTAGGGGTCCCTAACAGATAAGGTTTGGCTACTGGCTGCTGAGAATATCCAAAGGCAGAGAATGAGTGGTGGTAAAACAAGAAAGGAATTTTTTTCAGTAAGGCCAACACTCTGAAGACAGTGGCAAAAAAAAGAAAAAAGATTCGCTCCCAATATTTAAAAATCCATGGCAATTTTAAAAAGTGGTATGAAGGGCTCCTGGGGGGCTCAGTCAGTTGCAAGTCCGACTTCAGCTCAGGGCACGATCTCACGGTTCACGGGTTTGAGCCCCGAGTCAGGTTCTGTGCTGACAGCTCGGAGCCTGGAGCCTGTTTCGGATTCTGAGTCTCCATCTCTCTCTGCCCCTCCCCCACTCGTGCTCTGTCTCTGTCTCAAAAATAAACTATTAAAAAAAATTTTTTAAAAGTGAGTGGTACGAGATTTGATCAGCTTGGGAGACCATGTAGCTAGATAAAAGTCTGAGCCACTGGGTTACTTTAGCAACTGGATAATGGATAGAAAAGAACTGTGAGGGGCACCTAGGTGGCTCAGTCATTTGAGGGTCTGACTCTCGATTTCAGCTCAGGTCATGATCTCATGGTTCGTGGGATGAAGCCCTGTGTCCAGCTCTGTGCTGACAGCATGGAGCCTGCTTGGGATTCTCTTTCTCATCTCTCTCTGTCCCTCCCCCAGTCATGTGAACGCTCTCTCTTGCACTCTCTTTCTTTCTCTCTCTCTCAAAATAAACAAACTTAAAAAAAGAGAAAACTGTGAGCTAGCCCAGAAGTGTGGGAAGGAGAATCAGCCAGTAAGGTAGGAGGAAAATCAGGGACACCTGGGTGGCTCAGTTGGTTGCGTGTCAAGACTTCAGCTCAGGTCATGATATCACAGCTCATGAGTTTGGCTCATGAGTTCGAGCCCAACGCCTGAAGTCTGCTTTGGAGTCTTTGTCTCTGGCTCTCTCTGCCCCTCCCCCATTCGGGCTCTGTCTCTCTTGCTTAAAAATAAACATTAAAAAAAATTTTTTTTAAAAAAGGGAGGGAAATCAGTGTGGTATCTTGGGAGATAAGTGAAGAAAGTGCCTCAAGGGTGTAGGTGGTCATCACCCCCCTGATACTGTCCTATCTGGGATGCCACAGATAGGTCAAGTAAGGTAGCAACTGAGAACCAACCTTCTGGATTTGGCAAGATGAAAGCTTTTTGTGACTTCATAAGAATGGTTTTGTAGAGCAATGAAAATCTATTGAGTAGGTTAAAGAGGGTTGGAGAGAAGTAGAGAAAGGGCGAATAGACAATTTTCTGGAGGAGTTTATTTTACTTTTTTAGATTTTTAAATTTTTTTCTGTTTTTACTTTTATTTGCATTTATTTTATGTAGAATTTACTCCCAGGCCATAAGTTTTTATTTCCTCAGTTTCTTCTGGGAAATCTTTTTCTTCTGTGCAACCTTCTTTTCTGGTTTAGGAACAATTTGCTCTTTTTCAGTAAGGATCATCTCAGTGTGGCAGAGAGAGCTCAAGTATGGGTTAGTCTGACCATGAGCCCTGTAAGTTCTACACCACTTCTTGGGGGCTTTGTTCATCTGGATTCGTTCAATGACCAGAGAATCTACATCCAAACCGTTAAGTTCAGGACTACTCCACATTTTTAAGCATGTGCAGTAAAAATTCTGCACCCTTTTTGGGCCACTGACCCTGTGTCCAGCCCCACTGTGTGGCCTAGGCATACCTACCAACTCCACCAGTGTGGTGATGGAATGGCACACATTGCATCTGCAAAGTGACATCTTTGAGATACTTGGTGGCTTTTTGGATACACATACCCTTCATGGCCTGGGCTTTTTGGATACGCATACCCTTCACATATAATCTTAAAGTGGACACGAAGATTTGTACCTCTTGATTTGCATGATTGTATAGGGTTTTCTAGGTCAACTGAATAGTGAACCATTTTTAGAGATCACCTTAGGCCGCCTACAGGAAGAGCTGGGGTTTTGTTTGTTTGTTTGTTTGTTTGTTTGTTTTAAGGAGTGGTAAAAAGGGAAGGAGCTGAAAGAGAAGTAAAATCCTTCCTTCCTTAGTTTATTCCTTTTTTTTTTTATGGCAGTTATTACAGCATGCTTGTGTACTGATGGTAATGCTCCAGGAGATATTTAAAAAAAATGGTAATGTAGGACAGAGGAGGAATAATTCTAGGAGCCACATTCTTGCATAGCCACCAAGGAAAGGAACCTAGGCACAAATGATGGGGTTAGCCCATTCTTTAAGAGCAAGAATACTTTTTCCATTGTAACTGAGAAAAGGCAGAATTAAGTGGACACAGATACAGGGAAGCATTTAGGTTTGGTAGTGGGAAGTTGAAGTTCTCTCATTGCTTTTGTTTTCTCAGTGCAGAAAGAAGCAAGGCCTTTTGCTGAGAGTGCAGAATGGTGTTGAAGGATGAGAAGAGAAGGGGACAAGTGAAATGATAGTTACCATGGAGAGGAGGAGAGGGAAACTAGCATCAGCAAAATAGATTGCTGGCCTGTGCTGAAAGCTCATTTGAGTATTACGGTAATTTAAGGGGAAATTGTCAGGACAGTTGTTTGCTTTTCTCCTGATACCTTTAACTGCTTGTTTAGAGGTACAGTTTAGCCTGAGAGTTGGGTTTAACCTGGGTGAGGATCAGGTTAGCATGTGGAAAAGCAAGAGGAGAGAGCTGAGAGAGTGTTATTGTGGGTGAACATAGTTCAGGCTGTGTAAGGAATGAACTTTCCCTTTATTTACACATCACTAGCTGGTTCCTTTTAGGATTTCAGTAAGATTTTCATAGTTTTCTTTAAATCACAAGTAAAATTAATCTCATACTTTTTGGATCATGATTATGATTGAAATCATTTTCTCATATTGTTCCACTAATATAAAATCAAAAGTCGCCTTTGTAGATTTGCTTTATATAGTACAATTTTGTTTGTTTATTCCTTTTAAGAAACTTAAGTTGAATCACTTAGATTTTCTAGGTATGCCATCATGTTATCTGCAAAAATCAATATTTTGGTTTTGTCTTGCTGTATGTATTCCAGAAGAATGTAAAAAAAAACAAAAATTTTAAGGAAGAATATAAAAACATCTGTGGCCTCCATCTAGGTTAAGAAATAGCTTATTATCATCTTACATCTCATCCCCTCCTTTTTTTCCCCTCAAGCAGCACGGTCTAAATGAAGTTACTGCAAGGATGGAAATATTCTGTATTTGTACTAATATGGTAGCCACTAGCTGCATGGAGCTATTGAGCACTTGAAATGTGGCCAGAGCAAATGAGGGACTGAATTTTAAATTTCATATACTTATTTTTTCTCTTTTTTTTTATTTGAGAGAGAGCTCGAGAGAGAGAGTGTGTGTGTGTGTGTGTCCGGGTGGGGGGGGGGGAGACAGAGAGAGACACACAGAGAGAGAGAGAGAGAGAGAGAGAGAGAGAGAGAGAGAATCTTAAGCAGGTTCCATGCTCAGCAAGGAGCTGGACACGGGGCTCAACTGCATAACCCTGGGATGATGACCTGAGCCCAAATCAAGAGTCAGACACTCAGCTGACTGAGCCACCCAGGTGCCCCTTAAATTTCGTATAGTTTTAGGTTGCTATTCTATTGGCCATTGTAACTCTAAACATAACCTCTATTCTAAATTTTGTATTAAATCTTCTCTCTTCTGTAGACCTTGACAGTACTTGTTTTGGAGTATGGAGCAGATTCAGGGAGATGTTGTAAAATAGTACAGTTTATCATATAGCCTTCATCTAGCTTCTCCTGGTGATAATATCTTACATAATTGTAGTATATTGTCTAAACTAGGAAGGAGATATCAGTATATGTTTATTAACTAAGTGCAGACCTGACCTGAGTCAGTTTTCACTGTTTCTTTTTACATGCACTTTTTCTTGAGAAAAGAGAGTATATGAAACCTTATCATATGTATAGGTTTGTATACCCAACATCACAATCAGGATAGAAAACTATTCCATCACCAGAAAGAAACTCCCTCAAAACATAAATATAAATCTATTTACCATACTTAGTAATAGTATCCTTAGTATAGGACCATCAGAATGCATTACAAAGGGAATGATGTATAGTCTCTGTTGTACTACTAGTGAGTTGTTTATGTGGTTACTTTTGAGAACCTCTCCTATTTAACTATGAGACATATTAGCTACATTAAATAGGAATGTTCAGGTACAAAGAAGTCCTGAGCTGTATATATTTACAGTACTCTGTTCTGTACAGCTTCAGAGTTGAACTTTTGTTCATGTTCATTATTGTTTCCTCCTGGCTTGAAGTATGCCTTAATTTCCTCACTCCTTCAGCTGGATCTCACATTGGTCCTTTGTGTCTCAGCTCTTGCAATGCCGTGTTTTCTCCTGTTGCTTCCTTCCTGCCATTCAGCTGAAACTTCTAGTGCCTTGGGCTATAGTGACCTACTTAACAAAATTTTTAAAAGTCCTTTTCTCTGTTACTCCACAATTTCAGCTATTTTCTTACTTCCATTGAGGGCTATGTTACATAGTTCTCCATGCTTTCCACTCCCTGTCTGATCCCCTCCCTTTGGTTAGCAATAGGTCTGTGCTCATGTCTGGGCTCCTTCCCTTCTCCTTCTAGACTTATTCTCCTGGGAGCTCATTTTGTCTCTGACGTTCATTCCCTCCTTCATATTCACACTGCTCTATACTTGTAGTACTCTTGTGGTTTCTTTGGATTATTAAAAGAGTTTCCTTGTTGGTCTCCCCACTTCCTCCTTCCAGTCTGTTCTTTTTACCTCCAGCAGAGTAAGCATCCCAAGAACTTTCTCAATCATGTCCCATCCCTACTTAAAATTTTTTATGAATTCCGTTTGCCTGTATGTTATAAACCAAATATCTTAATATGACATTTGAGGTCATCCTTAACCTGATTCCAACCTACTTTTCCATTATCTTCTCTTACCATTTGCTCCAGCCATATCGAACACTTTCCCTGACACACACCGTACTTTGCTCTCATTTTACATTGTTCACAGTGTTCTTTTTACTTAAAATGTTTTCCTTCTTCCTGTTGTAATTTTTTCAGGTTTTCAAGGTCTAATTTTTTCATTTTCACTTTCACTCAAATATCTAGATATTTATTTTAATAAAATATGCTCTTACGTTGTTAACCACTCTCACTTTTTTCTTTAAAGATGTTTTTAGGGGGCGTTCGGGCGGCTCAGTCAGTTGAGCGTCTGACTTTGGCTCAGGTCATGATCTCATGGCTCTTGGTTTCGAGCCCCGCCTCGGGCTCTGTGCTGACCGCTCAGAGCCTGGAGCCTGCTTCAGAGTCTGTGTCTCCCTCTTTCTCTCTGCCCCTCCCCTGATCACACTGTCTCTCTGTGTACCTCAAAAATAAATAAATGTTTTAAAAATTTTTTAAAAAAGATGTTTTTAAATAGTGCTCACTTTGGCAGCACATATACTGAAATTGGAGATTAGCATGGCCCCTGTGCAAGGATGACACGCAAATTCATGAAGCATTACATATTTTAAAAAAAGATGTTTTTAAATATAATTTTGAAGAGATAACGTATTTATTTGGTGAAAAATAAAGTCATCAAATTTAAACCTTTTTAAAAATGTTTTATTAATTTTTGAGAGTGAGAGAGACAGAGCACAAGCAGGGGAGGGACAGAGAGAGAGGGAGACACAGAAGCTGAAACAGGCTCCAGGCTTTGAGCTGTCAGCACAGAGCCTGACGTGGGGCTCGAATTCATGAACCATGACATCATGACCTGAGCTGAAGTCAGCCACTTAACCAGTTGAGCCACCCAGGCACCTCAAAGTTAAACCCTTTTTTGAAAGACACTAGTAAGCAAATGAAAAGACAAGTGACAGAATGGGAAAAAATATTTTAGAACACACATCTGACGAAGGACTTATATCTAGAATCTATAAATAATTTTCACAACTCAATAATAAAACAAATGAATAAACATGAGCAAAAGATTTGTATAGACATTTCATCAAAGAAGAGATACTGCAGATGGCAAATAAGCACATTAGCAAATGGTGAACATCTTTAATTATCAGAGAAATGCACAGTAAAACCACAATAAGACATTACTACACAGCAGTTAACCTAAAAAGACAATTCTAAATGCTTGTGAGGGATAGAAATCAGAGAGGTTGCCAGAGACTGGGAGTGGAGGGGAAGGGACTTTAAGGGAACTCTTGGGGTCATAGAAATACTCTGTACCTTGATTGCAGTGGAAGGTACATGAGTGTGTATCTTTGTCAAAACTCACAGGACTGTGTATACCTAAAGTATGAATTTAACTGTGTATAAATTATACCTTAATAAACCTGACTCAAAAAAAATTAAAAGGTAAACCGTGAAACAAATCTCTTACTTTACCCCTGCTCTCCCAAATCTACTCATTTTCTATACTGCCCTTATCCCTCTCTCCAACCAACAATATAGGTAGCTATATTGTTATTGTTTCCTAAATGTATTCTTCCAGAATTTCTTTTTGCATATATAATAAATATGAATGTATATTGTCATTTTCTGTTTTTCATTCAAAAGGTAGCATGATATATATTTTGCACTTGTCTTTTTTCCCCACAGTTTATCTAGGAGATCTTTCCATGTCAGAATATAGAACTACTTCTTTCTTTTTTTTGCAGCTGCAAAGTGTATTCCCTTTTAAAGACGTACTGTAATTTATTTAATCAGTCCTCTATGTATATATAGGTTACTTGCAGTCTTTTGCTAATACAAACATTAAAGTAGTGAACGAATGTGTTACATCCATTATTTTTGTACATATGCAAGTATATCTATAAATTTGCAGAAGTGAAATGACTTTGTCAAAGAGAATATGTGCATTTGTAATTTTGATAGATATTGCCAAATTTTCATCAATTGGGGAAGTTTCAAGAGATCATCTATTTTAAGGCCCCGTTAAATGTTGCCTTATTCTTAAGACTTTTTCTTCTTCAGCAGGACTTTTTCTTCTTCCCTCTCACCAAATGGAACTAATCCTTACCACTCCTAGGCTTCCATAGCTCGTTGTACTTTGCTAATGATGTTCATTATAATCTGCTGTAAATTAGAATTAGTTATATATATGGCTGTTTTCCCCAGGTGGGTTGAGTTGTCTTTTCTGCTTTATATAAAGTGGCTGAATTTTCTTGACCTGGCATTATTTCTTTGATGAGTCACATCAAGATCCTTCTAAACAGCTGATCTCTCTTTAGCTCTCAAGTTTTCCATGGCAGAGCAAGGTCAGGGGTGCTCTTAACTGGAAAGGGTTCCCTGGGTTTGTTGCATAGAATCTATTAGGGGGACATCTAGGTGTCAATTAACTGTGGACTGGGCTGCAGAATGTGGTAATAACTCTGGAGATTTTTATCCTGACAGTTACTGGCATGAAAATAACTGGGGAAAAGTACATGCTACAAAAACATTTTTGTTAGTGAAGGCTCTTGTCAGGTAATGAATAAAAGTACAGTCAGTGAAATGTTATTTAGTAAAAAAGATTGATGGTAGACTTTCATATATAATCCTACACATTTTTTGTCTAGAAAAGGAATCTTTGATCTCAAAGTTCCATCAAATTGAGAATATTAGATATTCCTGTCAGTCATGAATGTCTTAGGAAAATATTGAGATCTACTGACTATAATTATCAATGAATGGCAGCTAAGAAAAGAAAAGAGATTTAAATAGATTGCAGGAACTTTTGATTACCAAAATTGTTATTAAATACCAAGACTATTTTTAAAATAGATCTTAAGAAAAAAACAAAAAGGAGTAATTAAAAAGGGAAGAGAGGGGTGCTTGGTTGGCTCAGCATGTGACTCTTGATCTAGAGTCAAGCTCCATGTTGGGTACAGAGTTTACTTAAAAACGAAATAATGGGTTCCTGGGTGGCTCAGTCAGTTGAGCGTCCGACTTAGTTCAGGTCATGATCTCACTGTTCATTAGTTCAAGCCCCGCATCAGGCTTTGTGCTGACAGCTCAGAGCCTGGAGCCTGCTTTGGGTTTTGTGTGTGTGTGTCTCTCTCTCTGCCCCTCCCCGGCTCACTCTCTCTTGAAGATAAATAAATAAACATTAAAAAAAATGAAATGAAATTTAAAAAAAAAGGGAAGACAATTTCATGAAAGAAGGAATAAACAGAAAACTAATTTGAACAGATTACAAAAATGAGTAAACAAAGGAAGAGCACGTAGAATGATTATCTTATATAGCATATGACCAGAATGATTCTGGTAACTAAAGATTTTTAAAATAACGTTTATTATAATCTTTTTCTATAAAGTAATACATCTTAATTGAGGATAATTTGAAGTTACTGGGAAAGAAAAGTCTAATGAAAATTACTGGCTGTGAACATTTTCAGGTTTGTTAAGTTTTCATATTGAGTTATGTTGCCATCCATGAATCTTTAAGGTATTGATTTGATCCTTGTGAAGCAATAGAGTGGAAGCAATGTATGATTTCAAATCAAAAGACCTTGGTTGATGTCTGCTTTTATCACTTAATTATTCTGTGTCCTCAGATCAGTTTAGTTACCTCTCAGAGTCTTTCTATGACTGTGAAATGAGCAAGACTAAGACCTTGCCATCACAGAGTTTATATTCCAGTGGAAGAAGACAGGCAGTGAACAAATAAGTAAAAATATAAATAAAATTAATTTTAGGTATTGAAAAGTATTATGTTAAAAAATAAAACAGAGTAAAAAAGGGTGGAGTGGCACTGAAGGGGGAGGGGTAGTATTTTAGATTAGGATAATTAAGGGGTACTTCTCTGAGGAGGTAACATTTCAGCAGAGAGCTGATGTGGAGCAGAAGAGCTAACCTTGGAGGCATGTGAAGAGATGGCTTTCCAGCTGGAGTGAACAGCAGAAGAAGCTAGAAACATAGTTGGTCATAGCATAAACCATAAGTAAATCCATTTTGGAATGGGGCCAATGCCAAATTGTGGAAATCTTGTAGGCCAAATAAGAATTTGGACTTAGTATTGTAAGTTGAGCTCTCTGAGAACTGAGATCATGTATTATTCATGTTTGGCTTTATTCTCAGTACCTAGCATGTAATAGTTACCCAATAACTTGATTTATTAATATATAAATTACATATATAAGGAGGGATATAAGTTGGTATCATTTTTGAGTTGAGTTTGAATGAAATAGCCAAGATATGAAGAGGTTGGCATCGTTACTTAGAGATTCCTTGTGGTCTTACTGTACTTAAATGTAACCAGAGCCTGAATATTAGTGTATATACTATAATGCTTGGATGATTTTGGATATGTGAAAGCATTTAGTGTTTTGTTTTCTTTTTTCTTTTTAAAAAATTTTTATTTTGAGAGAGAGCGCGCATGAGAGAGAGCACGAGCAGGGAAGGGGCAGAGAGAGTGGGAGAGAGAAAATCCCAAGCAGGCTCTGCATTGTCAGCATAGTCTGATTTGGGGCTTAGTCACAAACCGTGAGATTCTGACCTGAGCCAAAATCAAGATTCGGACACTTAACCAGCTGAGCCACCCAGGTGCCCCAAGTGTTTTCTAATGTACAGAATTTATTTATCATAAATGCCACTTTATTTTAAAATGTAGGTAGAAAAATAATTGGATTTACGGATCACTAAAATGTTAGTTTTTAACATATGATTTAGAGATATTCTCTAATTTTCCATAATTTCACAATAAAAAAATTAGAAATTTAAGTCATATTTTATTGTGACAGTAATGTGCGTTTCTCACATTTACTTCATGTGCTCAAGTTTGTGACTCTTTTGCTATTTGAAGCTCATTTCATTATTCTTTGCTTCATTTTGTTGTAGCCTCGAACTGTAGCAGGCTTTCGAGGGACAGTTCGTTATGCATCAATCAATGCTCACCGAAACAAGGTAGGTATCTGCACTTAGAGTCATATCTGTATAAGCATGCTGATGGCTTGAATCAGATTGACTTTTTTACATTAGAGTACACAAGTGTGGAAGGTACTTGGGAGCAGAGGGTAAGGTATCAGTAATACTAATCTATGGTAGTGTGTATAGTAGATAATAGATGCTCGTAGCTACATAAAAATAAAATTGGATTTGTCAGAAAAGATAATAGCTCTGTGTGTGTCTGTGTGTGTGTAGGGAATCTTGTGTCCTTAATTAGGTATAAGTATTAACAAATTGAATATAGAATTTTGAAGAAATAAATTATCTGTGTTCTCATCTTAAGTTATTTGGGAATATCATACTATCAATACCTAATGAAACATAAGAGTCAGCATTTTATCTGCAATATGCATCTAATCTGTGATATCCCCTCTCCATTAAACCATTTCTTTTCATGAAGATCTCAAACACAGATAACTTTAAAATTTTTATCTTAGTAAATTATACCTTTTGGATTAAATTTTTAAAGTCTCTTTTTTACTTTGCTCCTTTTGTTCTTCTAATTTTTTTTCTTATTCTGACCTTAAATATGAGTAGGAAAAGTGGGTATTTTATGGATTCTCAATCCTTGAACTTGTCTGGATAGAGCTGAGGCATTTAACAAGTGATACCTTGATAAAAGAGAAATCTTTTGGGGTGCTTGGGTGGCCCAGTCGGTTAAGCGTCTGACTTTGGCTCAGGTCATGATTTCACAGTTCATAAGGTCGAGCCCTACATCAGGCTCTGTGCTGACAGCTAGAGCCTGGAGCCTGCTAAGGATTCTGTATCTCCCTCTCTCTCTGCCCCTCTCCCGCTCGTGCTGTCTCTCTTTTAAAAATAAACATTAAAAAAAAGAAATCTTTTCTTGCTCTTGTATTACTTTATTCTTGTTGTCTGAAGCAAAAATTGCCTTAATGAAAATTTGACTAATGCTAACTATAGTAGGAACAGTATGCTGTGGTCTTATATGCTGTGCTCTAGTTAATTTAATTTGGTTTCTTATAATATGATTATAAATTGGAAATAGGAAAAGTATATTTATCAGTGTATAAAGTAGCAGTCTGCCAGGCATTTCAGCTCATTTACTTTGATTCAGTGTTGTATTAATATGGCATCTAGTCAGTTATTCTGCCATGAAAAGATATATTCTTAAAAACCTTTAGAATTACTAGACTTTCTAATTAATTCTGTGTAAAAATTTGGTCAACATTGGAATCTTTGAGATAGGACATTCTTTCTGAGATAAGCATAAACATTTCCAGAGATCATTATAACTATATAAGCATTTCCAAAGAAGCTAGCAGAAAGAGGTTATATATTTTTACTTTTTTAAATTTGTACAAATGTCTTTTAAAAGCTTTTCCAGCATAGAGTGCTGTAACAATTAACTCTGTTAACCTGCATATTATTTGTTATTCATCTGACCTTGGTAGAGGAATTTGATTATATGTATCAGCAATCAGCAGTTCTTAACCTTCTTTTCTGTTCCCAAGACACCTGAGATGTAGAATGCTTTACAGAGCTTCACAGTGGTTTTTAGTTTATATGGTGATGCAGGAGTGCAACTAGTGGAATTTTCAGAGATGCTGGTCTGATTTTAAAAGATTGCTCACATAATTCTAATATACTTCTTTCTTCCCTATTCTGTCACCTTGATAATTTCTAAGCCCAGTGCACTCCATTTCTTTTTTTTTTTTTTTTACTTTGATCTTAAACTTTTAACATGAATAATTCTCAGACAAAATATGACTTTTCAGAATACTTGAACTTTGTTCACTACATTGTTCTACATTTCAATCCTTTATTAATATTTGTAGTATCTCAGTAATTTGAAGAAATTATTTTACTGTCTTCTGATTCTGTGGTTGCTATTGGGGAGATCTTTGTCCATTTAATTGCTGTTACTTTGTATTTAATTTGTCATTTTTCTTTGACTATTTTAGATATCTTCTCTTTGTCTTTGCCGTTCTACAGATATGTTCTTATGTGCCTATGTGTGGATTTTTTAATAATTATTCTGTTTGCAGGGTGCCTGGGTGTCTCAATCAGTTGAGCGTCTGACTTCAGCTTAGATCATGATCTCTCGGTTCATGAGTTCAAGCCTCACATTGGGCTTGCTGTTCTCAGTGCAGAGCCCGCTTGGGATCCTCTGTCCCCCTCTCTCTCTGCCCCTCCCCGGCTTGCTTTCTCAAAAATAAACAAACATTAAAAATAATTATTATTCTGTTTGGGATTTGTTGTGCTTCCTAAATCTTAACATTCGTATCTTTCATCGATTTTAGAAAAATCTCAGACATTTCTTCTTTAAATATAGTCTTTTTTTCCTTTCTTTCTATACCTCTTTTTTCATATCTCGAATTGATATATTTGTTAGATCTTCTTGTTCTGCCCTCCATGTCTTTGTGTCTGTGTGTTGCGTTTCTAGATAATTTCATTTCTAGATAATTTTTTTCTGCTGATTTTGATCAGCTTTTTAACCTATCCCTCGAGTTTTTAATTTCTAGATGTTCTTTTTGGTCCTTTTTCAAATCTAATTGGTCTCTCTATAGTTTGGGGTAGGATATGATTCCTTTCTATTGGGTCTTACTCCATTTTTCTTTTGCTTAAACATTTTAAACATTCTTTAAAAAAATTTTTTAATGGTTATTTTTGAAAGTTAGAGACAGAGCACGAGAGGGGGAGGGACAGAGAGAGAGAGGGAGACACAGAATCCAAAGCAGGCTCCAGGCTCTGAGCTGTCAGCACAGAACCCGACGTAGGGCTCGAACCCACAAACTGTGAAATCATGACCTGAGCTGAAATGGGATACTTAACTGACTAAGCCACCTAGCCCCTCTTAAACATTCTTATTTTGTATTCTGTATCCTATAATTCCATATCTGAAATTCTTGGATATCTCATTCTGCTCTGTAATTTCTCTTGTCATTAGCTTATGATAGCCTGCTTTCTAATGTATTTTATATTTGTGATTAATGAGCTTATATTTTGTGGGACTTTTCTATAGGACTTCTGTGAGACCTGAATTTATGGGGTCTTTAATCTTGAGAGGATTTTCATTTTCATCTGTCATTACTGCAGGGTGGGATCTCCCAGAAAACACTTAATTTCTGGACTTTATTTCCCAGACCACACAAGTGGTATAAATTTAAACCCCAAATCTGAGTGAGGGGAAGGCCTATAATAACAAATTTTCTGGGTAGTTTTATTAATCACTAACTTGATCCCTTTGATAGTTAGTGATTAAATCTTACAGGAAAAATTATTGCTGTAAAATGTTCATACCAAATATTGCACTAAAGATAGCTCTTTGAGGGTCGAAGCTATATGGTGAGGGCCTAGGAGAAACTGTCTCAGTTACAGCTCCTGTCTCATGTAGGCTCAGTACTTTTATACCTGTCCCCTTCTTGATTGTTAAAACCCTGGTTGATAAAACCTGTAACAGGCGTACCCAAACACAAAGTTTCAGCATCAGCTTGCTTCTCTTATTTCCAGCTTTCTTTTAATTTTGGCTCCTAGGATTTGCTTTAATTCTTTTTTTTTTAATTATTATGGTAACAAACATATCACATTAAATTTACCATGTTAACCATTTTTTTAAATTTGAGTATAGTTGACACGCAATGTTACATTAGTTTCAGGTATACAACATAGTGATTCAACAATTTTCTTCATGCTATGCTCACCAATGTAGCATATTAACCATTTTTAAGGGAAAATTTAGCAGTGTTAAGTGTATTCACATTAGTGTGCAATAAAGTTCTAGAACTTTTTCATTTTGCAACATTGAAACCCCATACCCACTAAATGCTAATTTGCCCTTCACCTTCCCTTCTTAATGAACTCATTTATTAATTAATGGGCTGTTAATTATATTTCCAGCATTTCTGGGTTTTGGGGTGTTCTTTGTACCAAAAAGTATTTCAGTATATCTATTTCTGTTATGTAGATTGTTATATAGCCCTGTAGATATATTTAGCAGAAGATTTTATGGGAAATACATTAAAATGTTTAAGCCTAATAAGATGAAACACAATGGTTAGGCCTTAGGCAATGTAATATACTCAAAAGGAGTGGTAATGTAATGTGACTGAATTCTGTTTGGCTTATGAAGGAAATGGGAAGACATGATGACCTTTGGTCCTTATTCTACATGTTGGTGGAGTTTGTGGTTGGTCAGCTGCCTTGGAGAAAAATAAAGGACAAGGTAATTTTGGAAATGGAAATGGAAATATCAGTTTTGGTAGGGGAAGGAATAAAAATTTCTCCGGAGTAGGCATAATTGATGAGAACATACATATAAAAATTAAAATTAAGCTGATATTAAAGATCTAATTAATGTTATGATTTTTTCTATGTACATGGAGAATAGATACTCATATGAGTATCTATTAAATCATCACTTCTGATTTGATTTCTAGCTTTCCCTTTTAGGTTTTCTTTTCACTACTTCTTCCTTTCTCATTTTTATAAGTCAAGTAAGCTTTCAAATTTTAATTGTTACATTATATTGTTTGATTTGAAACCTGTGAACATATGTGTTGATAAAGAAAAAGCCTGGATTTAAGATCAACTCTTTCTTTTGCCAAACTGTCAGTTCCCTGATGCAGAACTCTGTTACCCTTTTGATTATCTTCCCCTCTCCCCGTAAGGCAGTTTGCATTAAGCTATTAGTAAGAGCTCAATTCTTGCTTTATACTCAATTACCCACTATTTCATTCCCTAGTATGTACCCTTGAGACTATTACTGAGAGGCTGTTAATGTGTAGCTGCTAAAAGAAATTGACTTTAGTTTCCTGTTCTCTTTTCTTCCCAGGAGCAAGTAGGCTCTATTAAGGAGAGGTATGACCACAGGCTTATGTTGAAACATCTCCCTCCAGAATTCAGCATCTTTTTAGACCACATCTCTTCTTTGAATTATTTTACAAAACCAGACTACCAGGTAATCATCTCTGTGAGTTCTGTGGGCTCATTCTCTCTCATTTAGTCTTTGTCTTCACTTATTGTAGCTTTGAAGGTATTGTAAATGAATATGGGAGGTCCTAAAATGATATTATTTTAATACATCCTGAGAAATGCAGTGAAACTGCCTGATGAGGACTGTGTGTATGTGCATGTGTGTGTGCGTGTGTGTGTGTGTGTGTTTCTTCCCATCTGGAAGAGCATACTTCATTAGAGTTTTAGGTTTATGTATCATTGAACAGATTTTACTGTTCCTGCTGTGATTCATCTGATATATAGAACTGCTGATAGTTCAAATTATGTAAATCCTATAGCTAATTTGTTGACCAGGAGGAAATGTCCAGCTTGGTAATGTATCTGTTGAGGGCTTAGGGCTGTAATACCATATGTTAATATGCTAAGGAACAACAGTCGGTGAAGATTATTGGCTCCATTTTATCTGTGGTCAGTGAATCATTTCCTTAGGGTATCCATTAATAATGCCTTATAAGGATTGATGAAGTGTACCACAAATTGCACCCCTAGCCCCAACCAACTGTATTTCAGAAGATTCTGTTGCTCTCAGGGAGAACTTATAGCTTAATGCAAAATAATCACTACCACTGAAGACATAAATGAAGCCACACATAGATTAAACCAGGCATACGTCATTTCATTCCACTTTGCTTTATTGCATTTTGCAGATACTGCATTTTTTATAAATTGAAGGTTTGTGGCAATCCTGCATTGAGCAAGTCCATCAGTACCATTTTCCAACAGCATTTACTCATTTTGTGTCTCTGTGTCACATTTTGGTAATTGTGAAATATTGCATACTTTTTTGTTATTGTTATATAGTATCTGTAATCAGTAATCTTTGATGTTACCACTGTAATTGTCTTGGGGTACCATGAAACATGACCATGTAAGATAGTAAACTTAATCCATAAATGTTATGTATGTTCTGACTGCTCCACTGACCAGCCATTCCCCATGTCTCCTTCTCCTTGAGCTTCCCTATCCCCTGAGACACAACAATATTTAAATTAGGTCAGCTAATAACTCTATGATGGCCTCTAAGTGTTCAAGTGAAAGGAAGAGTTGCACATCTTTCACTTTAAATCAGAAGCTGGAAATGATTCAGCTTTAGTGGGGAAGGCATGTCAAAAGCCAAGATAGGCTGAAAGCTAGACCTCTTGTGCGGAACAGTTAGCCAAGTAGTGACTGCAAAGGAAAAGTTCTTGAAGGAAATGAGAAATGCTACTCCAGTGAACACATGAATGATTAGAAAGCACAACAGCCTTATTGCAGATATGGAGAAAGATTTAGTGGTCTGAAAAGAAGATCAAGGCAGCTATAGCATTCCCTTAAGCCAACACCTAATCCAGAGCAAGGCCCTAACTCTCTTCAACTCTGTGAAGGCTGAGAGAGGTGAGGAAATTTCCAAAGAAAAGTTTGAAGCTAGCAGCGTTTCTTCATGAGGTTTAAAGAAGGAAGCCCTCATCATGACGTAAAAGTGCAAGATGAAGCAAGTGCTGATGTAGAAGCTGCAGCAAGTTATCCAGAAGATCTAGCTTCTGAATGTGGCTAGTACACTAAACAACAGATTTTTCAATGTAGATGGAACAGACTTCTATTGGAAGAGCCATTTAGGACTTTCATAGCTAGAGAGGAAAAGTCAATGCCTGGCTTCAAAGGTTCAAAGGACAGGTTGACTCTCTTGTTAGAAGTTATTCACCTGGGTAGCTCAGTCAGCTGAGTGAGCATCTGACTCTTGATTTTGGCTCCAGTCATGATCCCATGTTTGTGGGCTCAAGCCCCATGTTAGCCTCTTTGCTGAGCATGGAACCTGCTTAAGATTCTATCTCTTTCTCTCTGTCTCTCTCCTTCTACCCCTCTCTCCCACTTGTGCACACACGCGCGCTCTCTCTCTCTCCCCCCTCTAAAAAAGTAAAATAAAATAAAAGACGTTACTGCAGCTGGTGGCTTGAAGTTGAAACCAATGCTCATTTACCATTCTGAGAATCCAAGGGCCCTTAAGAATGCTAAGTCTACTCTGCCTGTGTTCTATAACTGGAACAGCAATGCCCAGATGACAGCACATCTGTTTACAACACGGTTTATTGAATATTTTAAGCCCCCTGTTAGGACCTAGTGCTCAGATAAAAAGAAACCTTTGAAAATATGACTGCTTAATGACAATAGACCTGGTCACCCAAGATCTCTGTTGGAGATGTACAGTGAGATTAATGTTTTCATGCCTGCTAACACAACATCCATTGGCAGCCCATGGATCAAGAAGTCTTTTCAACTTTCAAGTCTTACTATTTAAGAAATACATTTTATAAGGTGATAGCTGCTCTAGATACATCCTCTGATGTATCTGGACAAACTAAATTGAAAACTTTCTGGAAAGTATTTACCATCCTGGATGCTATGAATAACACTTACGATTCATGGGAAGAGATCAAAATGTTACCATGAACAGGAAGAAGTTGATTCCAACCCTCATGGATGACTTTGAAGGGTTCAAGACTTTCAGTAGAGGAAGTAACTGGAGATGTGATGGAAATAGCAAGAGAACTAGAATTCCAAGTGGAGCCTGAAGATGTGACTGAATGGCTACAATCTCATGATAAAATTGTAATGGATGAGGAGTTGCTTCTTAGGGATGAGCAAAGAAAAGTGGTTTCTTGAGATGGAATCTACTCCTGGTGAAGAATGCTGTGAAGATTGCTGAAATGAAAACAAAGAATTTAGAATATTCCATAAACTTGGTTGTTAAAGCTGTGGCAGGGTGGACTCCAGTTTTGAAAGAAGTCTTGGGTGGCTCAGTTGGTTAAGCATCTGACTTCAGCTCAGGTCATGATCTCAGAGCCTGGAGCCTGCTTCAGATTCTGTGTCTCCCTCTCTTTTCCTGCCCCTCCTCCACTTGTGTGTGCTCTCTCTGTCTGTCTCTCAAAAATAAATAATGATAAACACTAAGTAAAAAACCCAGCATCACATGGAACAGAGAATCACCTGTGAAAGGAATAGTCAATCAAAGTGGCAAACTTCACTGTTGTTTTATTGTAAGAAATTGCCATAGCCACCCCCATGTTCAGCAACCACCATCCTGGGTAGTCAGCAGCTATTAACATCAAGACAAGACCCTCCAGCACCAAAAAGATTCACTTGCTTAGAGCTCAGATGATGGTTAGCATCTTTTAGAAATACTTTTATTTAAAAAAGTTTTTAAAAATTTATTTTCTTTATTTTAGAGAGAGAGAGTGAGCCCATGCACAAGCAGGGGAGAGGGGCAGAGGTAGAGAGCAGGCTCCACATTCAGTACGGAGCCTGACACAGGGCTTATTCCCACAACTTTGGGACCATGACCTGAGCCAAAGTCAAGAGTTGGACACTTAACTGACTGAGCCATCCAGGCGTCCCTCAATAAATATTTTTAATTAAAGCATATACATTGTTTTCTTTTTGGGTACTATTATACACTTAATAGTAGATGGTATAGTATAAACATAACTTTTATATGCACTGGGCAGCCAAAAAATTGATTTAATTCGCTTGATTGCGATATTTGCTTTATTGTGGTGGTCTGGAGCCCAGTCTGCAATATCTCAGATGTGTAACTTTAAAAATGGTGTATTAATTTGTCATTTTTATCTACAAAGGGCAATACATAGACCTTACTGTCAGTGTTGCCCAGTTGAAAGACTATGAACAGCACAGTGAACTTCTTTGTACGTGATAACTATTTCTGTGTGAAATGGCAGCTTTTGTAAACAGGATATAAAACAGAGGCAGTATACAGCCTTGAGTACTTAGAGACATTAAATGGGTCAACTTGTCACCTTCTTTCCTATGTGGAAACATTTCCTATATTTTTGCATAACAAATGAAAATCCATTGTATACAAGTCACTTTGGAATATGTTCTTATAGTTACATTTTATATGTATTTCTGAAATGCACAGAATTCATACTACTTGTAATTAAATTCTACCTGTAAAACTAGATTCAGGAGGCGCTGAAAAATGTTCCAACTTTCCCATCTTAGGTGCTAATAATTTTCTGATTGATAGGGTTTGCATGGGAGTAAAAAGTTGAGCAAGCAAAATAATTTTTATCACATTCAGCACTTAGTTATGTCTATAATCTAAAGAAGACTATTCTATTCACTAGCTTAAGTTTGAAACTTAAATTTATAATTACTTTAACATATTATTGTTCTCATGTTTTTCATTTGGACATTCTCCTAGGGGCTTCTCTGTGTCTTTGTCACCTAATAACAAAACAAAGTATAGTAATTTTACTACTTTTGGAAGAGAGAGAGCAGGCAAAATATTTTCTTTGTTTCACAGATTCTATAAATAATCTGGTTCTTTCTTGTTCTCTGATCTCTCATAAGTTGTGAGTGGAAGCAGAGGACAAGTGGAGAGGAGGAAGATAATTGGGGAAAAGATATTGGTGTGACTGGTATGTTCTCATGACTAGTATCAATTTGACATCAGGTTCCAAAAAGGTCTGACTGCATCTTCTGTCTCTTGCTTCCCTCACAGAAGAAGCAGAGTCCTGCTATGGACTTTATTTTTGAGAAAAATTACTCCACTTTGAATCTGAATGCTTTGTGAACTAATGCTGTCCATATGGTTAACTTTACAGTGTGGTATCTGTTCATGAATATGAGTTTAATTACCATTCTTTCAAAATTTTGAATTCCTCATTGGACAACCGTTGTGGTTGAAAACAGTAACAAGTCTCTTCCATCAACAAGCAAAAAAATACCAGTATTTAGCATGACTACTTCCTTAGCTACATCAAACGTCAAATAACATTATGTCTTGTATGTTCTGAGCTAAGACTGAAGTGAATATATTTTATAATCCAAGTGTTAAATGATGCTGTTTTACAAAGCCACTTTCACTTCGAATGTCTCTGTTTTGTAGGCTCTTAAAAATCAGAATTTCTCGCCAGAAAACATTACTATCTTAACAAGTTGCACATGGCCAACACCTCATCCGGTAACTGCCTGCTAGGCTAGACCCAGAGAGAAGAGTTGTTTTTCTCTTTACCAGAAATCTTTGATGCATGTCTTAGAATAATGGCTGACACTTGCTTTTGGAAAGAGTTATAGTGTTTTGGGAAATTACATCCAAGTTTATCAGTGCTTAGTATTTACGTGTAAGTGTATCTTCCCAGCTGGCTTTAAGTCCTGGAGGTACAACTATGTCTTCTTTTTTGATCCCGCACTGTCCTCACACTGTGCCTGGCACCTAAATTTTCAGCAAATGTTAGGAAAATTGAATTTAATCTTAGTTTGCCTAATAGTCACCTACTAAGGAAATCTAAGAAAAATCATCTTGTAAGTACATAAATGCTGTTTTTTATCTGTTAAACTAAACTAGGTGAAGCTATCAGAATTAGAGCCAAAATTGAAACAGAGATCTTATGAATATTGTGGGGTTTTTTTGAGAGAGAGAAAGCATGAGTGGGGGAGGGACAAAGGGGGAGAGAGAAAGAGAGAAAGAGAAACAGACAGACTCCCAAGCAGACTCTATGCCTAGCACAGAGCCCACATGGGATCTCTTTCTCACAACTCTGAGATCATGACCTGAGCCAAAAGCAAGAGTCTGATGCTTAGCCAACTGAGCACCCAGGTGCCCCTGAATATCATTTTTATTATTAAATTCTGAAAGAGTATAGAGCAACTATAAGAAACAAAAAGATGCTGGGACATGAATCTCCTCACATGATAAAATTCTATAGTTTTATACATGTACAAACAAATGAGTGCATATAAAACTGGTGAAATTTGAAAAGCTCTGTGGATTGTATCCATGTCTTTTTCCTGGTTTGGATATTGTACTCTAGCTATTTAAGGTGTTATTATTGGAGAAGACTGTGTGAAGGGGATTTCTCTATACTATTTTTGTAACTTACTATGAATCTTTATTTCAGATTAAAGAAAAAATACTGGGCCAACATTTTCAGAAATGTACATAATGATTAAAAACACTCAGTTCTATTGTGACCACCTTATAATTTAAATAATCCTTTTTAAAGTATCTTGAGAAAGGAAAATATCTCTGAGGAGTAAATAGGAAAATCTTTACCTTGAATTCCACAGGATTCCACATGTAGGTGACACAGTTAGTAGTTAATGGGAAACTAACACGGCATCAGATTGGGTAAAGAAGAACCCTTGGTGGGGGTGGGGGGGGGGCACCTGGGTGGCTCAGTTGGTTCAGTGTCCACCTCTTGATTTCGGCTCAGGTTATGATTCCAGGGTTGTGGGGTCGAGCCCCACGTTGGGCTCTGCACTGAGCATGGAGCCTGCTTGAGATTCTCTCTCCATCTGCCCCTCCCTTCCAATTGCTCTCTCTCTCTCTCTCTCTCTCAAAACAAAACAAAACAAAAACCTCTTGGTGCCTTTGTACATTATTGTCACAGTAATGACACCTAACAATGTCATAGTAATACATGGGTAATGTAATTATCCCCATTTTATGGAGACTTACTTTAGACCTGTTGCCTGGGAAAACTAGTGGTACTGGAAGTGGTGTCTGAACCCGATTTCTGACTCATTCAGAAAAGCCCAAGCTTTTTCCGTTTTTTACCATCTTGCCTTCTTTGGAAAGGTGGCCACAAACACAGCAGCCACTGTAAACCAAATACTAACATGACTGGTTAATAAAAATGCAGTGAAAGAACTACAGAGTTATATGAAGAATTATTAGAAATTCTTGTCAGTAATTAATGGAATTTGTGATCCTGACAAAAGAACACAAAAGTATTTTTATTAGAGTGTTCCAGTGATGTTTTAGCAAGTTGAGAGGACTAATAAAACCCATAAATATCCACACTGTTGGTGAGCCTGAAACTAAAATGTGTATATCAGCCAGTCCATACAGTGCTGCAGTATTGCTAAAAATCAGAGGATATGATAGAGAGGAAATCCAAAGCTGACCACACTTCTTATTAATCTTGTTAATAGACTTTGCAGGTTTAGGAATGGGACTAAAGGTTTAAGCAGAGCTTGCATCAGAATGCATCAGGCCTGCCTCTTGCTCTGGGGGACTTAGCTGTTTTAAGATTCCCCTGACCCTGATGACATTGGAGTGAAATTTTTCAGAAGACATAGATGGACTGTTAGGAAGCAAAAAAATAAGAGATTGAGCTAGAGAATAACAAGGGGGAACTTCCCTCAATTAGAGGGTCAGGGAAAGTCTGTTTCTTCTGTGCTGTACCTTCCATTCTTCTGCCTCCTGCTGCTGGGTCTCTGGTATCACCATCTTAGTAACAGGCATTTTTTTTATCTGAGGCCCAAAGGCATATGCTGCACATAGTAAGACATACAATAATACTATGATAAATGTAAGAAAATAGTTCCATGATAAAAGGACATCTGGCATAAAAACTGCTTAGGATCATTCCCTTGGCAGCCCAGTACGGGCAGCACGTGTAGCAGTGGCTATCTAAGTGCTCACGCAGCAAGGCAGGTGCTGCCTCAGGGATAGGGACTCCATTTTCAGGAGGCATGCAGCTCACTCTGTGAGAACCTCACGTTCCAGAGTCAAGAGAGAAGTCCAGGGTCTGCCACTTCTGTTCCATATGCTGGGTCTCAGTCCACCTTCCTCCTGTGTTTTCTGTAGCCCGCTAACTGACAATTTGGGGAAGTGTAAGCTATAACATAGGTAACTTGAGTCAACAGAAAATATGACCAAAATAAAGTTTCTGAGGTTTTATAACCATGCCTTTTCCAGTTCCTTTTACATTTTTGGTTTCCTTTTCTACATATATTATTTTTTCTTTGGGATTTAAATGAAAGGTAGGGTTATGTGAATCTTTTAGTTAATATTATCACAAATATTTTTTTCTTGGAGTGTTTTGAGAATAACTATTTAAAGGTCTGGACTTATAATTCCAACATGGGTTTCTCTCCTCCCCCCTTACCCCCCCACCCCCCGACAATTCTCTGGCTCCAGCTGGGTGTCCTATAATTCAACTCACTTTTGACACTATCTACCCAGAGATAGATGGCATCAGATTCCACAGATTAAGGACTCAGTCCCAGAAGACTGCCCTCCACTTCATATTCCATTCACAAGTCCTGGTTGTCACCTGTACTTCTGACTGACCTAAGACCATAAACCAAAGGTTCCCACAACCCCTTCCTTGGGCCTGGTTAATTTGCTAGAGTGACTCACAGGCCTTGGGAAACCAGTTTCCTAACTAGATTACTGGTTTATTACAAAGCATTTAACTTCGAAAGAGCCAGATGGAAGAGATGCATAGGGCAAGCTGTGAGGAAAAGGTGTGGAGTGTCCATGCCCTCTCTGAGGGCACCACTCTCTCAGCACCAACCCAAGAGCTCTCCAACCCCCATCTTCTTTAGTTTTTATGGAGACTTCATTATATAGGCATTATTGATCAAATCCTTTACCGTTGTTGATTGATTCAGCTTCTAGCCTCTCGTTTCCTGGAGGCCAGGGGATAGGACTGAAAGTTACAACTCTAATCACATTGGTGGCAGCCCCTATCCAGAGGAGCTTTCCAAAAGTCACCTCGTTAGCAAAAACCCAGTTGTGGTGAGAAGAGGCTTGTTATAAATAATAAGACAGTCATTTCATGTTTATGGCTCTAAAGAGATTTCAGGAACTGAGGACTATAGATCAAATATTATTATATAACAAAAGATGCTCCTATTGCTCTTTTCTCTCAGGAAATTTCAAGGGTTTGGGGAGCTGTGAGCCAGGAACGATGGACAAAGACCAAATATATTTAAGAAATATATTCTGGTCATGTGATTGACCAAATATATCTTACAAATCACAACACTGCTCTCATATATAAGGTATTGTGTTAGATACTGGTGATGAACAAGATAGACATGCACCAGCCTCTTGGAGCTAACAGTCTGGGTGAAAGAGAGAAACCAATTAAATAATCAGAAATAACTATAAACCTACATTTGATAGCATTTGGTCACCTTGTTGAGATGTTTTCTTCACCAGGCATCAAAAACAGCACACACTTTGTTTTCCTATCTCATTGACCACTCCTTCTTGGTTTCCTTTGCTGAGTCTTCTAACTAAATGTTGGGAGTGCCCTAGGCCTTTACCCTTTGACCTTTGCTACCTACTCTCCTTAGATGATATCATCCAATCCAGTGGCTTTAAATAATACCTTTTCATGTCTATCTGCTAATGACTCTCAAATTTGTATCTATATAACCTATTCCTCCCTAAAACTTTCAGTATCCCAATCCTCAAACTCTCATAAAGGACGATCTTTGTGAGATCTTTATCTAGGTCACATCAGAGTTTTGGAATTTAAAGACCAAAAAATGAGGGGTGTTTGGCTAGCTCAGTTGGTACAGCATGCAACTCTTGATCTTGGGGTTGTTAGTTCGAACCCCACATTAGGTGTAGAGATTACTTAAAAATAAAATCTTGGGGCACCTAGGTGGCTCATTCAGTTAAGCATCCAACTCTTGATCTCAGGTCACGCCTTGATCTTAGGGTGGCAATTTCAAGCCCCACATCGTGGAGCCTACTAAAAAAAATGAAGAAAAATAAAATCTTGAAAAAATAAAGACAAAAAATTGAAATATATAATATAAACCAAATAAAGAGGCAGATTCCTTTGTGATAATTTGTGTATATGCATCTACAACCACAAACAGCTGAAGAATTTGTCAACCTCCCCCCCCCCAAATTGTAAGGAAGTGCAATGAACCTCTGTATACCTAGATATACCAACTGTTAACTGTTCACTTAAGTCAAACCATATAAAAATGCCCATTTGACAAAACAGTGATCACACCTTGATGGTTGAAACTGAATACATATGTATGTACATACAACACAAATATCTTTTTGCCAAACTGAAAGTAGGTTTTAGATAAGATGCTTAATTATGTATCTTCTAAAAACAAAGACATTTTCCTGCATAACCATAAACCGGTACCTCAATTGAGAAAAATCTGTATTAATTCAATATCCTCATCCACATATAGCCCTTATTCAAATTCCCCCATTTGTACCATTGTTGTTGTTGTTGTTTTTAATCCTACTACAAAACTAATTGTGAGTCCAGCAGCTTTCTCAAAGAATAAAGCAATGATGCTTATTGTTAGCTTACTCTAGTTTTTTTCTTTATGGTTTAGCTCCTGACATCCGTCTTTGACAACAGCATCAAGACCTTTGGAGTAATTGAGACTGATCCTTTTGACTGGGAGAAGACTGGAACTGATGGTTCTCTAACAACCACCACTACTTCTACCACCCCTCAATTGCACACTCGTCTGACCCCTGCAGCAATTGGGTATGTCCTAAACAGATTATTTAGCAGTGGCTTTCTTGGGTGCACTATATTAGCAGAAATGTCTTTTATTTCATGCAGATCCCTTCAGATGACAAAATGCTAAGACGTAGGAGAAAGCCTATGGATCTCCTTAAATTAATATTGCTCTATGCCTGTTCAGATTTACTTTTCTTAGAAAGTATTTATAGGTCATACTGTGAAATGGGAGCTTTGAGCTGGTATGACTTGTTGATGTCAGATTTAAAATGGGTATTCTTTACAATGAGAAGGAATTGTTTGATTTTAGTTCTAAAGAATATATAGGAGCCTAGAAAGAATGAGCCACAATTATACCTAACTATACTGTACTTAAGTTTAGTGTGAACAAAACATGTAGCTTATTCCTCTAAGGAAGTGATTTCACTTACAAAGTGTATTAGGAACAGGTTATCCTGTATTTCCATCATTGTGGTTTTGTTTATTTGTTTTCTCCCTCACATGCATTAACTACAGTTGGTTTTGTTTATTATTTTTAAAATTGGGTGGCAGGGTTGTCCTTTTTTTTCCTGACCCATTTTTACCTGCTCTGGTTGCTTTAAACTATTTAGTTAACAAAGAAAAAAGTAAATATGGAAAAATCATCATTGAGCTAATTGAGAGTTTTTCACTAATCCATTGTTTCAATTTTATATTGAAAGATGGGATTACCGGAGTTTATTGAATCAGAAGAGCTTGCATGGACTCATAACTGGAGATGATATCTTTGATTAGCTAGTCTGAGAGTTCTTAAGTGGGGCACCCTGACTAGCTACATTAGAATCATCACAGATGTTTGTTTAAAGTACCCATTTGTAGGAGTCATCCCAGGCTTACCAAATCAAAATGTCCTAGGGGGTGTGGCACAGAATGTTTCTCTTACTTTTCTGAGTTTGGAACCCACTGTCCTAGTCCACCCACTCCCTTTTACAAATGAAATAATCCTAACACTAACTGAGTGAATCAGTCATCCAACTTCAGGTAAATATTAGCAACAGAACTGGAGCCTGTCAAGAAATTTTGATTCTTGTTTTAGTGCCATTGTCCTCCTTCTCCTTTGATTGTTGTTAGAAGTAGATAAGTCTCAAACTTGGAAAAATCCAGGTGATAGGGGCGCCTGGGTGGCTCAGTCGGTTGAGCATCCGGCCTCGGCTCAGGTCATGATCTCATGGTTCGTGGGCTCAGCCCCGCGTCAGGCTCTGTGCTGACAGCTAGCTCAGAGCCTGGAGCCTGTCTTCGGATTCTGTGTCTCCCTCTCTCTTGACCCTACCCTGCTCACGCTGTCTCTCTCTCTCAAAAATAAATAAAAACATGAAAAAATTTTTTTTTAAATCCAGGTGATAGGACTTCAGGGTAGCTGAAGTCATTGAAGACAGTTTAAGTCCCCATCTCCCAATGTTTCCTCCTAAAATAAGAAGAATAACAAGAAAGAAAATATAAAACTACACAAAACCATGTCCTCAACATAATTTGGAAACAAAGGATGCCTAGCCTAAACTGCAAAATAAGTAAAGAGAAACAAAAAACCACCAACTCTCTTATGCTCCTATCTCACTCAGCCCTGCTTCCAGGCTTTATAAAGGCAGATCACTAAAAACTGTGGGGAGGAGGAAAATTAGCAATGAGACTTAAGGTTGATCTTAAACTAACATCACAAAAACTGAACCCATCCTACAAATGTAATTATTAGAAAATGTCCAGGTAGATCAGGTCATGAACTATGGGGAGGTAAAAATGGCATGATGATTTAAAATACATAGCTTCTGGAAGAAAGAAAGAAGAAAGAGACAAAACAGAAAGGAGAAGTGCCTTTTATTAGTTGAGTGGTAAAAGGTCCAATGAGGAGAGAGAAACTACATAGTAATTTGAACAGGGAAAGATGATACAAGGAGTTATTACCTATAACACAGAATTGGAACAATGTGGCATAGACTAGTAGGAAGTAGAAAATACAGGGCTAGCAAATACAAAGTGTAGCTCCTACTGTTAGGGCTGAGATGAAGCATCCAAGGAAGACCTCCCCCAGCCCCGATCCCAGGGCTGAGCTTCTGACCTTGTTGGAGAGGGTATGTCTCTCTTGCTTACTGGATGGCTAAGAAGTCACTCTGATGCCTGGTAGAATTTGCTGAAAATCTGCCCTCTGGAACTTGATGGAAATCTGTTCTCTGGGGTGTCAGAGAAAGCTATTTGCTAGCATGTCTCACCAGAGACACTGTGCCATAAAACTGCTAGGTAGTGGGGATTGCTCAGGGAAGCTGTTGGTTGCTATGCTCTTTGTGCTGCAGAAGACAGGTGCTGAAGATGCTGGGATGTGGCAGGATCCTTGTGCTAGGGAGAGCCACACACTGGAGAGACTTGCCAAGCTGCCCATGGGAGCTCTTGATGGAACACTTTACTCTTGCAGTGTCCCTCCAGTGCCCTCTACTGACACAAGCCCCAGTGCCAGCTGGCAAAGGAAAATATTTCAAGAGCTCAGATCCACTTTCACACAACAGGCAAAAAGGATGAATTTCAAGCTGAAAGCAGTACATCAGTAATTGCAAAAGGGCAAAGGTGAAATAAAATTCAACTACTACAGAAAGGAAAACTATAAAATCAGGATACTGTATCTCTCTGACCATAAAAACAAGTAAAAATCCACTAACGTGTTTGGACTTTGCTATATTGACAGAAGAAGGCACCAGATAAACTAGAAATCTCATAAACTACTCCAATACCACGAAAATGAACAAGAAAAAGATTTCAAAGTTCCATTAAATGTTATTGAAAAAAATCAGAAGAGAAAATCTAATTCATACAAAGGAAATTTCCTCTCAGAGAAGCAACCACAAAGAAGAAGAAAACTTTAAGATAAAACCCCATATGGAAGTAAATATACTTGTGCATTTGAAGATAGGTATAATCACCTTGAATCGGAAATTTAAAAACTAAGAACAAAAATAGACCACAAAGTAGAGGAGGATGGGAGAAATGAGAGTTGATTGAACTCAGGAAAGAAATGGAAGGAAAAAAGGTGTATTAGAAGTGAAAAAATTAGGGGTACCTGGGTGGCTCAGTTGATTAAGCGTCCCACTCTTGATCTCAGCTCAGGTCATGATCTCATGGTCTGTGAGTTCGAGCCCCACATTGGGCTCAACGCTGGCAGTGCAGAACCTGCTTGGGATTCTCTCTCTCTCCCTTTCTCTCTGCCCTTCCCATGCCCTTTCTCTCTCTCTCTCTCTCTCTCTCTCTCTCTCTCAAAATAAGTAAAATAAACTTAAAAAAATAAGTGAGAAAATTATAAAGGGCGTAAAGGAGAGTAGATTCAACCCTCTGAGTCATCCAGGCACCCCAAAACCTGATTATCATCGTACTTTGCCCCACAAGCTGTAGCATCCATCAGTGAATCTTGCCTGAAAAACATTATGCTTACAGGTCTACCATTTATCTGGCCCTTTAAGAAGTGACTGAATTTGCTGACCTCTGAATTAAAATACTGATTTTTCAGCAAGCCTTATCTATTAAAGCCAGATAAATATCTGTGGGCTGTGCTGTCTCTGTCACCACTATCACTGCCATTATAGTACTGAAGCAGCCACAGACAGCATGTAAATGAATGAACATGACTCTGTGCCATAACACTTGATTGACAAAAATAGGTGAGCTGGCCAGATTTGGCCCACAGTCCTAGTGGGCCTACGTCTGCCTTTGATTGTGGGGAAGGAAGTGTGAAAAGGATGTCTGTTCTTAGTACTTTTCTTGACATCTGTCCAATTCTTCCATACACATCCTTGCCTTTTTTCCCCTTAATCTGTTTCTATAATTTATACCTTGCCCACAAACACAAACACACACCATTTGCTAATAATATACTCTTACATATACTTTTGCCCTCATTTAACAGGATTACATTTAATCCTGAATGTAATATAATTTTTCTGGGAAGAAATTTCTTTCCGTATCTCAAACTCCAGATTTGGATCAGAGTTATAGGAGAGTGAAGGAACTAGTAATTGTGTAAGGATTGAAAATGGGGAATAAATGCAGAGAGGAACCTAAGTCATGTGCAAGAGAGCCCATGTGGGCTTTCCCTATGTGGGGGAAGATGTGAGAGGCCCTTGAAATGTGGAATTAGACCGCAGCACAGTGAGAGAAGAGGGAAACTGGGATAGACTAAAATTAGAAGGAATTTGTAGGTGGAGGTATGCTTTGTTTTCTCAGGAGTGGGGAAGGAAATGCAAAGGAATTGGGTGGTTGGAAAGAAGCAGAATAGTAGCGAGGCATAGGGAAGAAAGGATGGGAAGAATGCTATGTGATTTAAAATGGGAAAAAACTATGGGGCTAGTAGACTGACCTTCCTGAATTCAAATATTGATTCTTTTGCCATTACCTTTCTTCAGGAAAACAGGGAATTCTTCAGTAAACATTTGGATTACCACATGGCACATATATGTTAGTGTCTGTTGTAAGGTCTAGCATCAATCAGTAAAGTATATTGAACTTACATCTGCAAAATCTTTTAGTAGCCAATTTATGAACTTTATTTACTTTTGAACTTTATCATAAATCCTTTCATATGAACTATTTTAGGCCAAACTACCTTTTCCACTATGTTCCCAGTGTCAGAACTATAAGAACCACTTTACAGGCCTGTAAGTTTTTTTTTTCCTGGGAGCTATTATCAGTGCTTTTCTTATTATAAACCTGTAACATATTGATGAAGAGATTCATCTTCTCCTATTGGCCCTAGTAGAGAGAGGTGGTAGTGAAGGTCAGCTTAGATGGAACAAGTCCCTGAGAAATGACTGATCTTTGTTCTCACAGCATTTCATATTGATGACACCTGGGCCAGGGCATAGCCACCCTTGGAGTGGTTCACTGAGAAGATGCCTGTTTTACCGCTCATAATGATTGTATGTGTCAGTATAGTTAGTTGACTAAAGACTGTTTTTTCTATTTTTAGACATTCTAGATCACTTTTAAGAAAAGGTTTCACTGTGGTAAATATTATGTTCAGTCAGCAATATTTAAAAACAAAAAAAACTGCGTACCTGGGTGGCTCAGTTGGTTAAGCGTCCGACTCTTGATCTTGGCTCAGGTCTTCATCTTAGGGTCATGAGTTCAAGCCCCACATTGGGTTCTGTGCTGGGCGTGAAGCCTACTTAAAAAAGAATAAACAAATAAAAATAAAATACAAACTAGTATACAGAGCATAGTTCTAGAACATAAGAGCAGACAAGGATCTGATCACTTAATGAATGATAGCCAAGAACTAGAAAAGCCCTTTGTGGGCAAGAAGTCTAAGGGAGAGATGACCAGCCATATAAATAGGACATGAAATTACTTTGAAAGAAATGTATTGACAAGTGTCAATATTTTTTAATTTTGTTTCTGACCAATTCATGCAGAACTGTATAATTACAGAATTTTCTAGTTTCACCTAGAGGTAAGAATTTCCTTTCTCCTCTTTATTTCCCTACATCCTCCAATATAGTAGATACTTAGTAAAAAGTCTGTAAATGTCTGTACACTATTTAAAAAATATAACTGATCACATACCTGCTTATTTGATACTTAATATTTTTCTGCTTACAGTTTTTGTTATTCTCTAAATGAAAAAAATGGATAAAGAGTAGAAAATACTAAAGTCGACAAGGCCTTATTAGAAAATAGACCAAATATTTCTAACTTTTAAAGTGATTGTTAAATCAATGAGTTATTGTTAACATTTCTGTTTTTAGATCAGCCTGAAAATTTTACCGATCAGAAGCAGTTTTATTTTGTACAATTAGCATGGCCTGAGTTTCTGAGGTTTTTGGTTTTGTTTTGTTTACTCTTTTAATTATGTATAGACTTCATGATTTAAGTCCAAAAACAAAATGTAGGATAATCTTACAGTAACTTTTGATTCTGGTGTTTTTAAGTTCTACCTTTTTTTCACTCCACATTTTTAGAATTGCCAATGCCACTCCCATCCCAGGAGACTTGCTTCGAGAAAATACAGATGAGGTGTTTCCAGATGAACAGCTTAGTGATGGGGAGAATGGCATCCCTGTTGGTGTGTCACCAGATAAATTGCCTGGATCTCTGGGGCACCCACGTCCCCAGGAGAAGGACGTCTGGGAAGAGATGGATGCCAACAGGAACAAGATAAAGCTTGGGATTTGTAAGGTTAGTATTTCTTGCACAGGAAGTGATATCTTTCTGTGAGCTTAATATTTTTCTTCTGTTGATGTAGCAAAGTATCATGATTCTTAACTTTGAGAAGTAGAACATTGTATTGCTAGTGACTTATGTATTTGTAATTGCAACAACTTGGCTAATTTTGCCCACAGTACTCAGGTATAGACACTAAACATTAATCTTCATCTTGTATTTTGTGAAAAAGATGAAGGGATTTTTAAAAAATAACCAGACACAGAGACTAAAAAGAAGAGACATCTATAGAAAAGAAGTAATAGTCTTTGTAAATAATGTGACAAGACTCTGGGCCCCTTCTTTAGTGTGGACCTAGGGAACTAGAAGTACCCATTCTGAAAATTGCCTCAAGGGCAGGTGGGGAAGTGAGGGTTGGGAATGGAAAGCACTAAACTGACCATGAGGCGACATAGTGGATGTTCAATAATCGACATGATTTTTTCTTTCTTAGAATTGTAAGCAGGACTACTTGTAAGTGTGGGGAGAGATTAAATGGTTAATTTTTAATAATCTTGGGGCAGATTATCCCCACATTTCTTTTTGTTTTTACTGTTCCTTGTCATTTCCAGTTTCATAGAAGATAAGATGAAGATTAATGGGAATGGAGGAGCAGTTAATTATGAACCAGTTAGTTTTTGGTGCTTCTTATGTTTTTATAAAGGTTTAGTTGGGATAGTAGTTAAATGTATAGGTGTGAAATGAGACTTTGGGCTCATACCTGTTAACACGACTGATAGAAAATTGGCTAGTCATGCTTTATGAAATATATCTTGAAAAGAATCTTCCAAAGTCACTTGTGAGGAGCTTGGCCTGTCTCTGGGACAATACTATATTGTTAAACTTTATAATTTAAAAAATTAACATTATGTATATTCAGTCACAGGAGTCATTTGTAAAAACATTCTCTGCATAGATGTGATATGCTGCACTGTGGTCTGGCTTTTGAATAAGTCTTATCTGAGCTATTAATAATCAGGAATAAGACGTGTTAAGTCATCAGGACATCAGTGTCAGATGTTTTTATTGTACCAGAAGCAAACTGTTCGTATAGTTAAAAATCTCTAGTGACATTCTCAGTTACCAGCCCACATGGGTACCTGTGTATATGAGAGTATGAAATCGCACTTGACATAGAGCATACTTACTCTAATTTCTTTCACCCATCATCGCTATTTAACCTGAATTTAGTTCTCTTCCATTTTTTAATGTCTTCTTTTTCAAAAACATTACTCAAACTGGATTATTAGTGTTGTTATTCTTTTATATCAGTAGTGTTTATGTGGATTTTTCAAAGATATTTACCATTTCCTTGCATTTTTTTTTAGAAGTCCTGGACTTGTCTTCTTTCTTCCTGAAGTATTTCCATTACAAGTTCCTTTAGTTGAGGTCTTTTGGAAAGACTTTGATTTTTAGTTAGTGGTAAATATATTTATTTTAGCCTCAATTTTTAAAGAGAGTTTATGCTAGTTTCAAAGTTTTTGATTGACTGTTATTTTTCCTCTGGCTTCTATATTGGTATTCAAAAGTCTGTTACTCTTGTTTTTTTTTCTTTGTTAGATGATGCATTCTCCCTATCTTTTCTCCCTGGCTACTTTTTAGCTTTTCTCTTTGTCTTTGGTGTTTTACATTTTAACTACAGTGTGTCTAGGCTTGTATTTCTTTTTATTTATCCTGGTGGGATATGTTATGTTTCCTGCGTCTTTAGTTCATAATTTTGTATCATTTCTAGGAGATGTACAGCCATCCCCTACCAAAACATTGCCACTAATTCATTCTTTCTGTTCTCTCATTCTGGGACTCCAATTAAACGTATATTATGCTTTTTTATTGTGTTATATAATCTCTTAAAATCTTTTTTCATATTTTCCTTTTCCTTATCTTGTTGTGCTTCATTCCCGGTAATTTCTTTTGCTACATCTTCTAGTTCACTGATTAAAAACTTTGGCTTTTTCTGGTTAATTTGATGCTTAACTTGTTAATTGGATATTTAATATTAAATTCTTCAGTTAATTCCAAATAATCCCTTGTTGATATTTGTGATAATGACCTTTATTTATTTAAACATTTTAGGCATAACTGTTATATATCCCGTATCTTTCTTAAAAATTAATTTATTTAACTTCAAGTTAATTAACATGTACTTGTAGTATTGGTTTCAGGAATAAAACCCCGTGATTCATCACTTTCATATGAGTGCTCATTCCAGTGCTCATCCAGACAAGTGCCCTCCTTTATGCCCATCATCCATTTAGCCTGTCCCCCTACCTACCTTCCCCTCCCTCAACCCTCAGTTCTCTGTATTTGAGAGTCTCGTATGGTTTGCCACCCTCTCTGTTTTTATCTCATTTTTCCTTCTCTTCCCATAATGTTCCCTGTTGAGTTTCTCAAATTACACATATGAGTGAAATCATATGATATTTGTCTAATTTATTTTGCTTAACATAATATACTCTGGTTCCATCCATGTTGTTGAAAATGGCAAGATTTCATTCTTTTTGATCACCAAGTAGTATTTCATTGTATATGTACACCACATCTTCTTTATCCATTCATCACTCAGTGGACATTTGGGCTCTTTCCATCTTCTTATCCATTCATCAGTCGTTGGACATTTGAACTCTTTCCGTAATTTGGCTATTGTTGATAGTGCTGCTATAAACACTGGAGTGCATGTGCCCCTTCAAATCAGCATTTTTGTATCCTTTGGATATATACCTATTAGTGCAGTTGCTGGATCACAGGGTAGTTCTACTTTCAATTTTTTGAAGAACTTCCATATTGTTTTCCAGAGTGGCTGCACCAGTGTGCATTCCCACCAACAGTGCAAGAAGGTTCCCCTTTCTCTGCACCCTCACCAACATCTGTTGTTTCCTGAGTTGTTAATTTTACCCATTCTGACAGGTGTGAGGTGGTATCTCCTTGTGGTTTTGATTTGTATTTCCCTGATGGTGAGTGATGTTGAGCATCTTTTCATGTGTCTGTTGGCCATCTGGATGTCTTCTTTGGAAACGTGTCTATTCATGTCTTCTGCCCATTTCTTCACTGGGTTATTTGTTTTTTGGGTGTTGAGTTTGATAAGTTCTTTATAGACTTTGGATACTAACCTTTTATCTGATATGTCATTTGTAAATATCTTCTCCCATCCCGTCGGTTAACTTTTAGTTTTGCTGATTGTTTCCTTCAGTATACAGAAGCTTTTTATCTTGATGAGGTCCTAATAGTTCATTTTTGCTTTTATTTCTCTTGCCTCCAGAGACATGTCAAGAAGTTGCTGTAGCCTAGGTCACAGAGGTTGCTGCCTATTTTCTCCTATAGGATTTTGATGGTTTCCTGTCTCACAGTTAGGTCTTTCATCCATTTTGAATTTATTTTTGTGTATGGTGTAAGAAAGTGGTCCAGTTTCATTCTTCTGTGTGTCACTGTCCAGTTTTCCCAGCACCATTTACTGAAGAGACTGTCTTTTTTCCATTGGATACTCTTTCCTCCTTTTTTCAAGATTAGTTGGCCATACATTTGTGGTTTGATTTCTGGGTTCTCTATTCTGATCCATTGATCTATATATCTGTTTTTGTGCCAGTACCATACTGTCTTGATTACAGCTTTGTAATACATCTTGGAAGTCTGGACTTGTGATGCCTCCAGCTTTGTTTTTCTTTTTCAGGATTGCTTTGGCTATTCATGGTCTTTTCTGGTTCCAGACAAATTTTAGGATTGTTTGTTCTAGCTCTGTGAAGAATGCTGGTGTTATTTTGATAGGGATTGCATTGAATGTGTTAGATTGCTTTGGGTAGTATAGGCATTTTAACAATATTTGTTCTTTCAATCCATGAACATGGAATCTTTTTTCATTTCTTTGTGTCTTCAATTTCTTTCGTAAGCTTTGTATAGTTTTCAGCGTACAGATCTTTTACCTCTTTGGTTAGGCTTATTCCTAGATATTTTATGGTTTTTGGTGCAATTGTAAATGGGATCGATTCCTTGATTTCTCTTTTCTGCTGCTTCATTATTGGTGTACAGAAATGCAATCATTTTCTGTACGTTGATTTTATATCCTGCGACTTTGCTGAGTTCACATATCAGTTCTAGCAGTTTTTTGGTGGAGTCTTTGGCTTTTTCCATGTAGAGTATAATGTTATCTGTGAAGAGTGAAAGTTTTGACTTCTTGTTTGCCAATTTGGATGCCATTTATTTCTTTTTGTTGTCTGATTGCTGAGGCTAGGACTTCTAGTACTATGTTGAACAACAGTGGTGAGCATGGAAATCCCTGTTGTGTTCCTGACTTTAGGGGAGAAGTTCTCAGTTTTTCCCCATTAAGGATGATATTAGCTGTGTGGGCCTTTCATATATGCCTTTTATGATGTTGAGGTGTGTTCCTTTTATCTCTACTTTCTTAAGGGTCTTTATCAAGAAAGGATGCTGGATTTCGTCAAATGCTTTTTCTGCATCTATAAAGAATCATGTGATTCTTATCCTTTGTTTTATTAATGTGGCATATTGAACCAGTCCTGCAACCCAGAAGTAAATTCCAATTGATCATGATTAATAATTATTTTAATGTATTGTTGAATTCAATTTGCTAGTACATGTATCTTGTTAAGAATTTTTGCATCCAGGTTTATCAGGGATATTGGCCTATAATTCTCCTTTTTAGTGGATCTTTGTCTGGTTTTGGAATCAAGGTAATGCTGGCTTCATAGAATGAGTTTGGAAGCTTTCCTTCCATTTCTGTATTTTGAATTAGTTTGCGAAGAATAGGTATTAACTCTTCTTTAAATGTCTGGTAGAATTTCCCTGGGAAGCCATCTGACCCAGGACTCTTATGTGTTTAGAGATTTTTGATAACTGATTCAATTTCTTTGCTGGTTATGGGCCTCTTCAAGTTTTCTATTTTTTCCTGTTTGAGTTTTGGTAGTGTGTGTCTAGGAATTTGTCCATTTCTTCCAGATTATCCAATGTGTTAGCATATAATTTTTCATAGTATTCTAATTGTTTATATTTCTGTGGTGTTGGTTGTGATCTCTCTTTCTTTTTTTTTTTTTAATGTTTATTTAGGTTTTTTGAGAGAGCGTGCACATGCACAAGTCGGGGAGGGGCAGAACAGAAGGGGGACAGAGGATCCAAAGTGGGCTCTGCGCTGACAGCAGAGACACCAATATGGGCCTCAAACTTGCGAACCGTGAGATCATGACCTGAGCTGAAGTTGGATGCTTATCTGATTGAACCACCCAGGCGCCCCGTGATCTCTCCTCTTTCATTCATGATTTTATGTATTTGGGTTCTCTCTCTTTTCTTCTGATAAGTCTAGCTAGGGGTTTATCAATTTTGTTTATTCTTTCAAAAATACAGCTCTTAGATTCATTGATGTATTCTACTGTTTTTCTGAAAGCAGCTAGGGACAAATGGGTCTTAACCTAGAGGGGTAGACACTGCTCTACTGGGTTTTTTTGTTTGTTTGTTTCTATATTGTTTGTTTCTGCTCTAATCTTTATTATTTCCTTCTGCTGGCTTTGGGTTTTATTTGCTGCTCCTTTTCTACCTCCTTTAGGTGCAAGTTTAGGTTGTATATTTGGGACTGTTCTTGCTTCTTGAGATAGGCTTGAATTGCAATGTACTTTTGTCTTAGGACTGTCTTTGCTGCATCTGAAAGGGTTTGGACTGTGGTGTTTTCATTTTCATTTGCTTTCATGTATTTTTTAATTTCTTCTTTAATTTCCTGGTTAATCCATTCTTTTTTCAGCAGGATGTTCTTTAATCTCCATGTATTTGAGGGCTTTCCAAATTTTTTCTTGTGGTTCATTTCAAGTTTCATAGCGTTGTGATCTGAAAATATGCATGGTATGATCTGGACCTTTTTGTAGTATTGAGGGCTGATTTGCGACCCATGTGATCTATTCTGGAAAATGTTCCCTGTGCACTCAAGAAGAATGTGTATTCTACTACTTTAGAATAAAATGTTCTGAATATATTTGTTAAGCCCATCTGGTCCAGTGTGTCATTCAAAGCCATTGTTTCCTTGTTCATTTTCTGCTTAGATGATCTATTGCTGTAAGTGGGGTATTAAAGTCTCCTATTATTATGGTATTATTATTAATGAGTTTTTTTAATGTTTGTAATTAATCAGTTTATATATTCGGATGTTGTCAAGTTGGCGGCATAAATCTTTACAATTGTTGGATCTTCATGATGTATAGACCCCTAATTATGACATATTGCCATTCTTCATCTCTTGTTACAGTCTTTGTTTTAAAATCTAGTTTGTCTGATATAAATATGGCTACTCCAGGTTCCTTTTGACCTCTATTAGCATGATGGATGTTCTCCACCCGCTCACTTTCAGTCTGTGGGTGTCCTATGGTTTAAAATAAGTCTGTTGTAGGCAGCATATAGATGGATCTTGTTTTTTAATCCATCTGATACCCTGTGTTTTTTGATTGAAGCATTTAGTTCATTTATATTCAGAATGATTATAAAGATATGAATTTAGTGCTATTGTGTTATTTGTCGATTTGGTGTTTCTGATGATGTTCTCTGGTCCTTTGTAGTCCTTGCTGCTTTGGTCTTTATTTTTTTTCTCCCTCTACTCAGAGAATCCTCCTTAAAATTTCTTGTAGGGCTGATTTAGTGGTCACATACTCCTTTAATTTTGTTTGTCTTTTTCTCTCCTTCTATGCTGAATGACAGCATATGCTGAATAAAGGATTCTTGACTGCATATTTTTCTTGTTCAGCACATTGAATATTTCCTGCCACTCCCTCTGGCCTGCCAAGTTCACTGGAAAGGTCTGCTACTAACCTTACGTGTCTACCCTTGTAGGCTAAGGACCTTTCATTCCGAGCTGCTTTCAGAATTCTGTCTTTATCCTTGTATTTTGCAAGTTTCACTATGATACATTGTGGTGTTGACCTGTTTTTGTTTATTTTGAAGGGAGTTTTCTGTGCCTCTTGGACTTGGATGACTGTTTCCTTCCCCAGATTAGGGAAGTCTCTACTATAAACCTTCACCCCCTTTTTCTCGCTCTTCTTCTTCTGGGATACCTATGATACAGATATTGCCTCATTTCTTGTAATCATTTAGTTCTCTAAGTCTCCCCTTGTCATCTAGTAATTCCTTGCCTTCTCTTTTTCAGCTTCATGATTTTCCATAATTTTTTCTTCTATTTCACCTATTCTCTCCTCTGCTTCTTTAATTCTCGTTGTCCCCATATCTAGTTTATTTTGCATCTCGGTCATAGCATTTTTAAATTCATCCTGACTAGTTCTTAGGTCTTCGATCCCTGCAGCAAGGATTTCTCTGGTGTCTTCTATGCTTTTTTCAAGCCCAGATAGTAGTTATGACTGTTGTTCTAAATTCTTGTTCACATATATTGCTTATATCTGTTTTGAGCAAGTTCCTGGCTCTGATTTCTTCTTGACCTTTCTTGTGGGGAGAATTCCTCCATCTTGTCATTTTGGCTAAGTTTCTGTCTTTTGCGTGTTTAAAAGCTTGTTATGTTTCCTACACCTGAGAATACTACTATATTAAAAAGGGGTCATACCCTGTCCAGGGCCTGTCGCTCCAGGAAGTGTTTCTGGTGTATGCTGTGTGCGCTCTGCTGTTGCAGTTTGGCTGCTATTTCCCATTAGTCAGTCCTCTACAAAGCTTCTCCTTGCTTGCAGTGGTGGAGTGTTTCGACCTTCAACCATGTGTGCTTTGATTTTTTGTTGTTGTTGAAGTAACGCTGGGAAATAAAGGAAAAGGCAGGGGAAGGCTGACCCAATAAACAGAGAAAAAGGAGGGAACCAAAACAAAACAAAACAAAACAGAGAACCAAAAAACTATAAGGCTGATTGCAAAGAAAAAGAAAGGGGAAAAAGAAGAAAAGAGAAAAGAAGGAAAAAGAAAATTAAAAAGCCTGATTCAAAAAGAAAAGATAAAAGGACATGACAAAAAATAAATCAAACTATGAGCCTGATTCCAAAAGTAAAAAAAGAAAAGTGGAAAAAAACTAAAAAAGAGTTGACTAAAAAAGAATTGTCTTCGGTGCTTGAGGGGTGCTTGGCTGTGCTGGTCTAGAGGAGAGGCTGGCTGCATTGGCTCAGAGTCAGTCTTCCTCCAGTAGATAAGTAGTTGCCAGGCATGGAGGGGCAGAGCATGGTGTACGCAGGTCCCACCTCCACTGGGGGCCATCGTGCTGCTCTCTGAAGTCCTACCGTGTTGTGTTGGGGGAAAAAATGGCATCACCCAAGTCTTTCCTCCCTAGACTAGGGATCTCAACCCCCACTATTCAGGCAGCCCTTACAGAATAGTGAGAGCAGTCACCTTGCCCTGAACCACAACTATCCTGCACCTTCTCCTTGGTGCACAGCTGGGATTCAAAACCCAAAATCTTAAAGGACCTGGCATCGTGCAGATCTGCTCCCCTCCTCCAGAGTAGAGCCTCTCCACCCTGCTGATAAAAGGCCTTTGGCTGTCACCTGCAGGGTCTTTTGTCCTTGACGAGGCAATAAACTCTCTTCCAGAATACTCCAGAGAGGGGACTTTTCTCTTCCAGTGCACCCTGGAGATGTCTACACTGTGCACTCCAGGGCCAGCTCCCTTCTCACCAGGAGTGTGTCCACAGCTCCGCTCAGGAGAAAGTCACGTACTTCCAAAACCTCGGAGTGAGAGCTCCAAAAGCTATTTGCAAAACAAAACTGGGACAGTCAGTACTTCTCACTCCCCAGGTCGTGGTCCAAAGAGGTTTTCCTCTTGTGCAAATTTGATGCCGTACTTTCTCAACCCTTCTCTCTTTCACTCCTTTTTGTCTCTGTAGAGAAAGGGTTCCCTCCTGTCTGTGGCTCCAGTTTTTCTCTCCCCCAGTTCACATCCACGCACCTCACATGTGCCAAGCTGTCTCCTTCCAACTGTGGAGATCCTTCTCTTGCTCTGAAGATCTCTATTCTGGGTGTTCCCAGTAATCTGACCTCAGTACAGCTGCATTTGAGGGACAAGGAAAGCCCATCTTAACTCTCCCCCCTATATATCCTGTATTTTAACAAGTTTAATATCTGATGTCTTTGGGAGTTTTAAATGTTTTTCTAAAAATTATTATTTCAGGGGCACCTGGGTGGCTCAGTTGGTTAAGTGTCCAATTTCGGCTCAGGTCATGATCTCACAGTCCGTGGGTTCGAGCCCCGCATCGGGCTCTGTGCTGACAGCTCAGAGCCTGGAGCCTGCTTCAGATTCTGTGTCTCCCTCTCTCTCTCTCTCTCTCTCTCTCTGCCCCTCCCCGGCTCCCTCTCTGTCTCTGTCTCTCAATATAAAATAAAGACATAAAAAAATAAAAATTATTATTTCTGCTCTTAGTCATGGTGGTATACCTTCCCATGTGTTTGATTAATAATTGATGACAGTCTTGTAGTCTAACTTCAGAAGAAGTCTTACTTCAGAGAAGATTTCTTCTGCTTCTGCTGGTAGCCAGCAGACCAATTGGGCATCTTTTTTGAGGGTCTCTAATCAGAAAAGACACACCAGACCTCCCTCTGTCACCCCACTACTGGGGTCAGGCTTAATTTCCCTAGTAAGTGTGGGCATCTGTCCTTAGGCAGCCCCACTGCTCTGAGCTGTGTCATGTTCAACCTCCTGCTCTACCCAGCTCCTTATTATTCTAGCTCCAAGTTTTCTCATTGTTGTTTGGTTTTTCATTTGGTTTTTAGAGAAGGAGCAAGAGGGGATGTTGGGATATTCATGCTTGGCAACCTCTCCTACCTCTTGTGAGACCACCTGTGGCTCAAAGAAAATGTCCTTTCCAGGTTTTATTTTTAGTGTAATGGAATGGAGAACTGCAAGCATCTTGTAAGATATAATACAAAAAGCCAAGGTGGTTAAACATTTTTAGACTGTTAATTTTTGTACCAAAAACATAAAAAAACTAAAATGATACTAAAACTGAGAATAAATTAAGAAAATTCATTTTATAAAGTGTTAATAGACAAGTTTTTAATAATGTCAACTATCCAAAATATCCTGATTTCTGAAAACACATTCCAAGCATTTGCTTATATATTTTGAAAGGAATCAATGATTCCTATACATATAGTCATCTGAATGTTTTTTATGATTTTCCTTTATATTTTGTCTAGGCTGCTACCGAAGAAGAGAACAGCCATGGTCAAGTAAATGGTATTCTGAATGCTCCAAGCCTCGGTTCACCAATTCGTGTCCGCTCAGAGATTACTCAGCCAGACAGAGATGTTCCATTGGTGCGGAAGTTACGTTCTATCCACAGCTTTGAGCTGGAAAAACGTCTAACACTGGAGCCAAAGCCAGATACTGATAAGTTTCTTGAGACCTGGTATGAAACAGTTTTTCTTTTCTTTAAAGCTACTAAGAAAGATGCTCTAGTTATCATCTTCATTATTAATTTCTATTATGTAAAGTTTTCCAAATAAGAAATATTTACATTTTTGTAGTACTGATTTGATTAAGCTCTCATCTCCATGTTTTTAATTATCATTGTGATTCTTAATGTGAATTGTCTTATATTATTGTTACAAGTTTTGTAACACAGCCTTTGGCTTTTCAAGTTGAGCAGTGAGAACTGGTAATTTCATAACACCAGGTACAAGTTGAAAACATTTTGAACTTACCTTGTTTGGAAGGCATCTCATTTATTGGAGTGAGAAGATGCAGTGTAGAGTTGGAATGCACAAGATAAAGAAGGTATTGTGCAGAACGAAGGGGAGTTCGCAAAGGAGGGAAACAAGTAATTTATACATAAGGGACAGGCAGTTCAATTCAATTTAATGAAGGCCTTCTGTGAGTAATTACTGTAGGAAAAATAGATATGAATAAGTTTCTTCCTAGAAGCAAAGGTGGAACTTTAGAGAGCTATACATGGGTTATAACTACAGTTCATGGTTAGAAGTTTGATTATCCCTGAATTTAACTAACAGAAGGATTGTTATATGTGAATTAAAGAGAACTGCAGTAATATTAAGAGCCAGGAGACTAGCGATAGTCACATGCCCTTCAGTGTACATCCCCAGTGGCTGCTATTGGCAATGAAATGTTAGGTTAGAAGGACCACATAATTGACTAACATGGTATTTACTATGTTTAAAGACTGCCAGCCACTTCTGGCGTAGTCTAATCTAGCTTCCATTTTTGACAGTCCTTCATAAATGTGTATTCTTCCTTACATGGTAATCATTCAGTCTCACAGCTATGTGATAGAAGCTGTGTCTGTACATTGATAGGATCAAAAGGATGGATTTGAGTTGGGGCAGTGCTTAAACATTTTTAGTTGTGGCTAAGACTGGGAATAAAGACCTAAATACAATAGGGATAAAAGCTTAGTTTGTTAAAGAATTAGTTTAACAAAAGAATGAAACCAAAGAGAGGCCATGCTGAGGGAAGAGCTGAGAAATAAAATGGAGTTAAGAGAAGTAATCCAAGAAAATGAACTCATGCCAGAAGCTAGAATGAAAAGGGAACAGTTGAAGGAATTGAAGCACCTAATTACAGACTTGGAAAGCAAAATGTGTATTGCTTAAACTGCTTCCCTGAAGATGAGATCAGTTCTTAGAAGCAAGTGCAGCCAAATGGTCACACCATTGCCTGCCTCTCAGCCAGCAGAGAGATTCTGTACAGTGTCAACTGCCTTTTAATCCACCTAAACTGACAGTATACCTTGAAGCTTCCCCCACCCTCTCTCCACCCCCCACCCCTGTGTGCACCGCTGTGTACACAGTGGACTGGGTGTACTTGAGCAGGTATAGCAGCTTTTCATTTTAAAAGTTTCACCTGTGGTATTTACTTGAAAAAGTACATTTACATATATATCTGAAGACCAAACACATCAATTGTTTACCTAATGTATACTAGCTTCTTCATTTCCTTTTGTAGGGCTTCTGGTGAGGCAAAAGCCTCTTGGCTAAATTGTTCCTCAGTCTCCCAGAGAGAGGGCAGTGTGATTGAATTAGCAAAGGAAAGGTGAAATAGATCGCATAAGTCAACCCGGTTAGGCTTCTCTTCTGCCCCGCAGCAGGAGAGCCGTCTTCCTCCCACGGGCTCCATCGTCCCAAACAGGATTATGACAAGTGTAGCAGAACTTTATCCACCTGTGGAACTTTCCTTAGGCTTTCTTTATATTTCCTTTCTCTATCCTGTATGTAAAATGTTAGGTCTGTATAGAGCTTATAGGTTATGTAATAAATATTTTCCTAGGACAGTTGAGTAACTTCTCTCTGTTTTTTTAAGCCTGGAGAAAATGCAGAAAGATTCCAGTGCAGGAAAGGAATCTATTCTCCCTGCTCTGCTTCATAAGCCTTGTGTTCCTGCTGTGTCCCGTACTGACCACATCTGGCACTATGATGAAGAATATCTTCCAGATGCTTCTAAGCCTGCCTCTGCCAACACCCCTGAACAGGCGGATGGAGGTGCCAGCAATGGATTTATAGCAGTTAACTTGAGCTCCTGCAAGCAGGAGGTTGATTCCAAAGAATGGGTGATTGTGGACAAGGAGCAGGACCTTCGGGATTTTAGGACAAATGAGGCTTTAGGCCATAAAACAACTGGAAGCCCTTCTGATGAGGAGCCTGAAGTACTTCAAGTCCTGGAGGAATCACCTCAAGATGAAAAGCTCCTACTGGGTCCTTGGGCAGAAAGTGATCATTTAAAGAAAGAAACCTCAGGTGTGGTCTTAGCACTTTCTGGGGAGTGTCCTGCCACTGCCACTCCGGAGCAGTATACAGATAGGCTGGAGCTCCAGGCTGGAGCTGCTAGTCACTTTATTGCAGTGACACCCACAAGTCCGATGGAGGCGCAAGCAGAAGGACCCCTCACTGCGGTAAGAGATTTGTTCCTATTACCTTTCCCTGCTATCCACTCAAGGTTCTGTTAAATTAGAACTAACCAGTTCAACTAGCAATCAACTGAGATTGATCAGCAGACGCCTAAGTTTGGGGATAGGGAATGATGTCTGGACTAAGTTCTATAGTCAGTCATCCAATATGAAATTTCTCAAAGCAAGTGAAGGTTTCCTGTCAGGATAGCAACACATGAAGTGTCATTATAACCTAATTTCAGAATAACATTCTAATTAGTCCACAAGAGCTGTGTTTAGATATGACTTTTTAAAAATTTGTAATTCTAAAGATTTTGAATCTCTGCCTTATAAATCTGGTGAGGGAGGCATACATAATTTGTACTGTATAGTGTACACTTGGCTGGGTTTGATTCTTTTTGTTCTTTTTTGTAATCTCCACACAGAAATTTCTCATATTTTACATTACTCTTAAATAGTAGTCTCCCAGCTTTGATGTCCATTGTTTAAAATACAGAGTCCCAGCCTCACTTCCAGAGCTTCTCCTTCAGTAGGTCTGGGAGAGAATGAGCCCAGGAGTCTGGATTTTACCAAGTAGCTGAAAGCAGTTGTGATACAGGTCTTCTGCAAGAGAACACTTTGAAGAAACTGTCCTGTTTACCCTCAGTTTGGGCATTCAGCTGGAGACACTTGTTCCTGTGGTTATCAGTAAGCAGTGTTGCCCCGATGACTGTGAGCAGCAGGAGCCCCAGAACAGTCAAATACGGAGGCAGTAAGAAACTATGTACACAAATCTTTGGCACCAGCCTGAGGACAGGTACATCTGTCCCTACATAGGTGAGAGTACCAGGTTTCCTCAAATTCCCAAGTCCTCTAGCAGCCATCTTTTCTAACTCACCAGAAACAACATTGATCCCCAAACTGAAATTTTTCTGTGAGAACACAATTCCAATGCAAGTGTAAAACAGTGAGAAAAGATAACAAAATTTGCTTTTGTGTACAGCTCTGTAGGAATTGACCTGCACTTCACCACAGGAAAATCAATGCCTGCCTCTTTCTACATCAGTGTTAGTTTGTCTTTCCTTCTTGTCCAGGACTGCTTTATACAGTTATACAGGTTGTTCACTAAATAAAGTGGCCTAGCTAAGGAAGCAAGTAGGGGCTGAAACAGAGCCCAAACTTTGCTAACCAAACTGTGTATTTTTGTGTAGGTCTGTTTCCTCTTTGAGGAAGCATCCTTTTTCAAATTGTACACAATGACCTATGGGCTAGAGGCAAATCCAACCACCCCCCGCCTTCCCCTTATCCCTTATTCCAGCCACCTTCCCTCTTTCCATTCATTCCTCTTTCCATCTTCAGTTTATTCTTTTCTTGGACCCTGTCATGCTGTGCACTTGCCCGTCACTCAAGCATTCTGGTGCACTTACCTTCAAAAAGGTTTCGAAAGCCCTGGCTCCATTTCTCTTAATATTGCCTTCTCCCATGAATACTCTTTTATTCACAGGGATTGTTCACACGCTTCTCTTAGACTGTCTGCAACATTTTCTGTGTCGAGTTGTTGAAAGACTTGCATTCATATATTTGATATTACAACTTTGGCCTTATTTTCAGATATCTTTAAATAAAATTATTTCTCTTTTTTTTTTCTTTTTTTAATTTAAATTCAAGGGGCACCTGGGTGGCTCAGTCAGTTAGGCGTCTGACTTTGGCTCGGGTCATGATCTCACGGCTTGTGAATTTGAGCCCCTTGGCAGGCTTGTTGTGCAAGCTCAGAGCTTGGAGCCTGGTTCAGATTCTGTGTCTCCCTCTCTCTCTCTCTGCCATTCCCTGCTCTCTCTCTCTCTCTCTCTCTCTCTCTCTCAAAAATAAACATTAAAAAAAATTTAAATTCAAGTTAGTTAACGTACATTGTAGTCTTGACTTCAGGAATGGAACCCAGTATTTCATCTCTTATGTATGACACCCAGTGCTCATTCTAACAAGTGCCCTCCTTAATGCCCATCACCCATTTAACCCATATCCCCACCCACTTCCCCTCCAGCAACCCTCAGTTGTCTGTATTTAAGAGTCTCTATAGTTGGCCTCCCTCTCTATTTTTATCTTATTTTTCCTTCCCTTCCCCTATGTTCATCTGTTGAGTTTCTCAAATTACACATATGAGTGAAATCTTATGTCTTTCTCTGACTTATTTCACTTAGCATAATACACTCTAGTTCCATCCTTGTTGTTGAAAATGGCAAGATTTCATTCTTTTATCACCAGGTAGTATTCCCTCGTGTGTGTGTGTGTGTGTGTGTGTGTGTAAATAATTTAATTCAAGGTGTGCCATTCATCAGTCGATGGACGTGTGGGCTCTTTCCATAATTTGGCTATTGTTGATAGTGCTGCTATAAACACTGGGGTGCATGTGCCCCTTCGAATCAGCATTTTTGTATCCTTTGGATGTATACCTACTAGTGCAGTTGCTGGATCATAGGGTAGTTCTGTTTTTAATTTTTTGAGGAACTTCCATCCTGTTTTCCAGTGTGTATTCCCAATGCACCAGTGTGATTTCCACCAACAGTGCAAGAGGGTTCCCCTTTTCTCTGCACCCTCACCAACATCTGTTGTTTCCTGAGTTGTTAATTTTACCCATTCTGACAGGTGTGAGGTGGTATCTCCTTGTGGTTTTGATTTGTATTTCCCTGATGGTGAGTGATGTTGAGCATCTTTTCATGTGTCTGTTGGCCATCTGGATGTCTTCTTTGGAAACGTGTCTATTCATGTCTTCTGCCCATTTCTTCACTGGGTTATTTGTTTTTTGGGTGTTTGATAAGTTCTTTATAGATTTTGGATACTAACCTTTTATCTGATATGTCATTTGCAAATATCTTCTCCCTTTCCTTTGGTTGCCTTTTAGTTCTGTTGTTTCCTTTGCTGTGCAGAAGCTTTTTATCTTGATGAGGTCCCAATAGTTCATTTTTGCTTTTATTTCGCCTCTGGAGACATGTCAAGTAAAAAGTTGCTGTAGCCTAGGTCACAGAGGTTGCTGCCTATTTTCTCCTGTAGGATTTTGATGGTTTCCCTCTCACAGTTAGGTCTTTCATCCATTTTGAATTTATTTTTGTGTATGGTATAAGAAAGTGGCCCAGTTTCATTCTTCTGCATGTTGCTGTCCAGTTTTCCCAGCACCATTTGCTGAAGAGACTGGTTTTTTTTTCCATTGGATACTCTTCCCTGCTTTGTCAAAGACTAGTTGACCATATATTTATGGGTCCATTTCTGGGTTCTCTGTTCTGTTCCATTGATCTGTGTGTTGAAGTATTTTTCTTAACTGAAAGTCTCTAAAGAAATGTCAGCTGCATCACCTGTGTACTTATGTCTAAGGTATTAAACTTACCTTTCCTTTACTTGGGGGATAAGACTAAAAATATATTTATGGGGGTGCCTGGGTGGCTCAGTTGGTTAAGTGTCCAACTTCGGCTCAGGTCATGATCTCACAGTGGGTTCAAGCCACGCATTGGGCTCTGTGCTGACAGCTCAGAGCCTGGAGCCTGCTTCAGATTCTGTGTCTCTCTCTCTCTCTGCTCCTCCCCTGCTCATACTCTGTCTCTCTCTCTCAAAATAAAATAAAGTCATAAAAAATTTTAAAAATATATATTTATGTTGATTCTGTTCTTGAGGCTTAAATCCAGAGTTTACATTTATAAAGCAGATGGTATTATTTCTCTAACTTACTACAGACATATTAAGTAGGAAGTGGTCCCAGTTAGCCTCTCCACATCTCTTGCAATTCTGATTATGTGTTCTAGCTTGGATGACATGCTAAACTATATTACTGGGCTATCTGAATATTTTAAATTAAGAAATATTCTGATGAGAATGTTTATTAGTTTGTATCTTTTTCTCTCAGGCTCATTTCTCTTTTATGATGATATGAATATGTAGGAACTATAAAAATAGGCAAAGCAAAAGTTTATCTGTTTACAAGCATAGTTGGCATAATAAACTAACCATTGAAAACTTTATTTCTTAGGGCAGATTTGTGAGCCTTGGTTAGGAATTCCCTTATGTATATACATGAAACCACTGATTATCACATAGCATGTATAAATTTTTAGATAATATATTTTGAAAGATGGATAAATTTGCTAGATTTGAAAAAAATTGGTTTGGGGTTACTGTTGGAAATTAAATTTTTTTCCATGGGTAAAAGTTTTGAAATTGGCCCACTGTCAATCATTTCTACAAAGGTGCTAAACATAGATTTACAGGGAGTAAATAAGACCAACCTTTGGCTTACAGGAGACATGTTAAATTATGTTTTGATTAGAAAATGGAGGGGCACCTAGGTGGCTCAGTTGGTTAAGCGTCTGACTTCAACTCAGGTCATGATGTTGCAGTCTTTGAATTCGAGTCCCACGTTGGGCTCTTTGCTGACAGCTCAGAACCTGGATCCTGCTTTGGATTCTGTCTGCCTTTCTCTCTGCCCCTCCCCCACTCATGCTCTGTCTCTCTCTCGCTCTCTCAAAAAATAAAAAATAACAAAAAAGAAAATGGAGAGACAAAATTAAGGTAGCATAAATGAACAAGGGTAAAGGAGAAAAAGAAAAGAAGGGGCGCCTGGGTGGCCCAGTCAGTTAAGCGTCTGACTATAGCTCAGGTCATGATCTCACAGCTTGTGAGTTTGAGCCCCACGTCGAGCTCTGTGCTGACAGCTTGCAGCCTAGAGCCTGCTTTTGATTCTGTCTCTTTCTCTTTCTGCCTCTCTCTCTCTCTCTCTCTCTCAAAAATAAATAAACATTAAAAAAAGAAAAAAGAAAATGAACTGGTTCCAAAAGAGGTCTAAACCATTGGTCCAAGTGACACTGGGTAATCACTATTAGTAGGGAGGTTGGATTTGAAAAATAATGTTAGGAGTGGAAAAGTTACTTATTAAACCGAGTATCAAGGCAGATTGTACCACATGATCTCTTGGTTCTAGATCATCTTTTAGAAAGGCAGTGCTTTGGGGCACCTGGGTGGTTCAGTAGGGTAAGTGTCTTACTTTAGCTCATGTCATGATCTCACGGTTCGTGGGTTCAAGCCCCACATCACACTTGCTGATGTCAGCCTGTCAGTGCAGCCCCTGGAGCCTGCTTCAGATTCTGTGTCTCCCTCTCTGCCTGCCCCTCCCCTATTCACACTCTGTCTCTCTCTGTCTCTCAAAAATGAATAAACTTTAAAAAAAAATTAAAAAAGAAAGAAAGAAAGCCAGTGCCTCATTTTAATATTACCTTTGGAAACAGTATAAAGGTGCTGGGGAATGATAATACCACCAATATGTTACCTGTTACTGTGTAACAAAGCATCCCAAATTGAGCAGCTTCATTTTTTTTATAAAAGTTTTTTTGATGTTTATTTTTGAGAGAGAGTGTGTGGGGAGGGGCAGAGAGAGAGCAGGAGACAGAGAATCTGAAGCAGGCTCTACACTGACAGCAGAGAGCCTGATGTGGGGCTCAAACTCATGAACTGTGAGATCATGACCTGAGCCAAAGTCAGTCACTTAACCAACCGAGCCACCCAGGTGTCCCTCAAATTTAGCAGCTTTAAACAACAAAGTTATTTCGCACTTTGCTGAGAGTTAAGAATGTAGGAGTGGCTCAGTATTGCTGTCAAGATGTCAGCAAGGGGTGAAATCATTGTAAGGTTCAACCAGGATGGGAAGATCCATTTCCAGGCTCCTCACATGACTGTTGGCAGGCCTCAGTTCCTCAGTAGCTGTTGGCCAAAGGCTTTGGTTCCTCACCACGTGGGCCTTGACAGCAGTAGCTGACTTTGTCACTGAGTGAGGAGAGAAAGAGACAGAGATAGGGGAGCGGGTAGGATGGTAGGATGGTAGAGCAAACATGCCTCCACCATGATAGAAGCCATAATTCCTTTTATAACCTAATCTCAGAAGGGGCATGCCATTCCTTGTCCTATTCTGTTAGTCACACAGACCAACCCTGCTACAGTGTGGGAGGGACTATACAAGGGTATGAATACCAGGAGGCAGAGGTCTTTGGGGGCCATCATAGAGACTGCGAGATCATGACCTGAACCAAAGTCTTAACTGATTGAGTCACCCAGGTGCCCCCAGATAGGACCTCTTAATACTCCATTGTTATCACTGCCGTGTACTCACTTTTTAGAAGTAAACATTTGATACATTAAAAACATGGTTCAATCATAGTGTTTAAGTTTTATTTATAAGTTTCAACACTTGTATAAAGTATCACATAAATATGCTTTAAACAAAAGAGGTCTATAGTGGAATTTGAATGGCCCGATGAACTGTGCATGTTTAAAATTTAATTTTTGTAACAGACCAGGAATGTTTTCATATAACTCAGTTATTCTTGGCTATAGTGGGAACTAATAAATTATTCTACTACCTATATCTCATAAATTATTTGTCAAAAACCAAAATAAGATCAAGATATTTCATATATCACATACCTTTTATTTGGAAGAGAGGCTATTTGGTATGCCTGTTGAATTTCCCAAAGTTTTAATAACATTATAATCCTTGAATGAGATAAAAGTTAAAGGATAATTATTTATAAGTTAAATGTAAATAATAGTTTGCAGTTTACTGTCTCTTGCTATGTGGCCAGTTGTAAACATGGGGTAAGTATAAATAATGAGGCTCCTTTAAAATCTGAAATAAAAAGTAACAAGAATGAGGTTAGTCAAACTGAGTAGCAGGCATTAATAAAACTAATATGAAAGACACGGAAAATATTGAGGTCATTTTCTAGTTCTGTAAAAAGGTATTTACCTTATACAGATAGCAGAAGAAAGGAAATGATTGAATTCATGCCTTAATGAAGTGTTTGTGAATTATAGAAATCAAAGATATAAAAGATGCATATGGCTTCCTGGCCATATGCATAATATGTCCATTTGTACATAATTTAGTCCATTTGTAAAGTGTCCCAAGTATGGGAATTGCTTTTGTGTCTTACAGTCTAAGGTCAAGGAACCTGTTTTCAGCTACGCTTAGAATTAGCCTTTTCTTTCTCTGTATTCAGCTATGGATCTTTGGTTTTCTTCTTTTATCTTATCAGATAATGTTTTTGCAGACTCTTTCCTAGACTTCAGAGTGTAGTGCATGTCAGAATACTTTGCTGTGCTATGCATGGTTTCAGAATCCTTAAGTCCTATCCTTGACTTTTTTTGACAATGTTTTTTTCTCATTTGTGAAATTTGTGTTAATAATAGTATACCCAGTGAAAATACAGGGCAGCTATGAAATGAAATTTGTAAAAATGATTTTAGGAATATTTTAGAAATTTTAGGTGCTATAGAAATATTATATGAGAGTATTTTATGCAGTTTATCATAATCAGAATCTTTTTCAAGAAAATAAATTCTCCTGGAGCGCCTGGGTGTTTCAGTTGGTTAAATGTCCAACTTCGGCTCAGGTAATGATTTCACGGTTTGTGATTCGAGCCCGGCATTGGGCTCTGTGCTGACAGCTTGGAGCCTGGAGCCTTCTTCGGATTTTGTGTCTCCGTCTCTCTCTGCCCCTCCCCTGCTCAAGCTCGGTCTCTCTCTCAAAAATAAATAAACATTTAAAAACATATTTAAAAAACAAAAAAATTCTCCTATCTGATGTTCCTGTATCCTACCTGTGTACAAGATTGTCACCCCTTTTTTCACACCACACATACACATCCATGTATATCCTGAATCTAAGATGAATTAAGCTCACAAGTGCATTGAGTCCTTAGCTCCAATCTCAGAAGATCATTGGCCTGTTATTTTTGTAAACACTGCTGAGTTTATTTTGGCTGATGTTTCGGGAATTACATATAATAATGAAGTGACTGTTGGTTTATTTTGAATGTAGGTAGAGTCAGCCCCTTTGTTATTTGACATTTATTGTAACTTCTTACCTGGTTTTCTTATCACCCTGACCCTTGGGTCTTAAAAAGTACATTTTGAATAGTAAATAACTATATATTTTAGATTTCAATATCATTTTTAAAATATACTAGATAATTGCCATCTGCCTGAATGAATATATTTTAGAACAGTGAAAAAGAGATACAAATGTAAAGTGACTTCCTGAAGGGCAACACACCACTAGAACTTACTCCGTTTTTCCTGAAGGTCACTATAGGTCTGGTCTTATTGTAAGAATTCTCATCTGAACCTAAACAGCCTGTATTCAATTAACCAGACAGATGCTCAGGATGCTGGTTCCATTCAGGAGCTATTTCAGGACATTAGTTAGGTGTTTTCTCCTGGACTGGACTTAGGACAAGCTTTACATGTCTTTTTTTTTTTTTTAATGTTTATTTATTTATTTTCAGAGAGAGAGAGAGAGAGCAAGCAGGGGAGGGGCAGAGAGAGAGAAAGAGAGAGAGAGCGATCCCAAGCAGGCTCTGCTGGCGCAGAGCCTGACATGGGGCCCTGAACCCACAAGCTGTGAGATTGTGACCTGAGCTGAAATCAAGAGTCGGACACTTAACCAGCTGAGCCACCCAGGCACCCCAAGCTTTATATGGTCTTAAACCTAATTGTATTCCTGGCATACAGAGAAACAAATCCAGGCAATTTCTCTGACACTGGAACTACACCCATTTCTTGATGTCTTTGGATTAAGATGAATTCTAAGTGAAATCTCCCATGACAGCTTCAGATTCATTTTACTTTGAATTCAGGCCAATTTCCATAGTTTTCCTAGAACACAATTGGTTTCATTAAGTAATTTGACTTACCTGATTTCTCAGAAAGGCTTTTTTCCTTATCAGTGTATGTGGTTGATACTTTGTCTCCTTACATGTCACTTTTATTTTTTACATGTCACTTTTAACAAATGTGAAAATGTAGAAACTTTAGGAGTCTTAAGAAAGGACATTCTCATTAGATACTGAATCTCATTCACATAGAATTGAAATGACCTCAGTGGAAGGATGGTAGAATTTATTATAGGCTTGTCCTTAAAAAATTGAAGAAATTAATGAAACATTAGGAAACATCTTTGCAAGTCTTTGCTTATAGGACGATAAAATATTCCTTACATTGTTTGATTGATAGGATTTATGGGAACCAGAATGCATGTAAGTCCAGAGTTTTTAAACTTACAATAATTTGCCAGTAATTTTTTCCTATAACCCTGTATCTGGATTCTGGCAGGAAATAGCTGACACACTGAAGGGGACTTAGAATTTAATGAAAAGAACTTTTTACAGATGTGTGGATAGACTAAAGAGAACCAACAGGACCATTGGTAGAGGGAGTCAATTCTATCTTGAGTCCTGCAAGAAAAGGAGGAGGGAGCAAAAGCTGGGAGAAGGCCCATGTGATAGTAGCCGTGGCCAGAAGTGGTAGAATGTAGTCACCACCAACGCTGCTGTCCCTTGGGCAGGAAGCAGAGAGAATTAATATCCAGACCTTTCTCTCCTCCAACTCTCTGATTCTCTGTTGGTGCTTCCCGTTGGGCAAACCCAGTCAGAAATCAGAAGGCAAGAGAGCCTAGATAGTGCAGTCTGTAGAAATCAGTCTTCCAGAGCACAGAGCAGACTAAAGAAAAGGTAGGGATGAGCCTAGATGGAGACTGTTCTGTATAGCTCCTGAGTAGGGGAGCTCGGGTGTCATGTACTTTGATTCAGAATTGTTCATTTTAAGTATGAGTTGGACAGACCTGTCAACATCTGTGTTCCTCTAATAAATTAGAATTTGAAGTGTTAAATTTCGAATCATGTATCTTTATTAATATTCCACATTATTGCATTATATTTTTTCTTCTGTGTTTCCAGATTACAATTCCTAGACCTTCTGTGGCATCCACACAGTCAACTTCAGGAAGCTTTCACTATGGTCAGCAGCCAGAGAAGAAAGACCTTCAGCCTGTGGAGCCCACTGTAGAACTTTATTCTCCAAGGGAAAACTTCTCTGGTCTAGTTGTAACAGAGGGCGAACCTCCTAGTGGAGGAAGCAGAACAGACTTGGGGCTTCAGATAGATCATATTGGTCATGACTTGTTACCCAGTATTAGAGAGAGTAACAAATCTCAAGACCTGGGACCAAAAGACCTCGATGACCATAACAGACTGGCTGTGAGAGAATTTGAGAGTCTCCCTAGGGAAACGGAAGAGAAAAGCATTCCTCTAGGATCAGATAATGAAGATGAGAAGCTAAGTAAAGGGCAGCATTATATTGAGATCGCCTCTCTTCCAGGAGAGTTGGTAACTGTGGAAAGGGATCACTCAGCTACTACTGAACCTCTTGATGTGACAAAGACACAGACTTTTAGTGTGGTGCCAAATCAAGACAAAAATCATGAGATAATGAAGCTTATGGCAGTTGGAACTTCAGAAATTTCTCCACAAGTCATTGACCTACATGTTGAAGGACAGATAGGTCAGGTGGCAGTAATGCAAAAAAGTAAGATATCTAAGGATGATGACATCAGGAGTGAAGACTTGCCAGGTCATCAGGGAGACCTGTCTACTTTTTTGCAGCAAGAGGGTAAGAGAGAGAAAATTTCCCCTAGAAATGGAGAATTATTTCATTGTGTTTCAGAGAGTGAACATTGTCCCCCATCCCGGAAGGATGTGGTTAGGTCATCTTTTGTAACTAGACACAGCCGAATCCCTGTTTTAGCACAAGAGATAGACTCAACTTTTGAATCATCCTCTCCAGTCTCTGCAAAAGAAAAGCTCCTCCAAAAGAAAGCTTATCACCCAGACCTAGTCAGGCTTCTGGTGGAAAAAAGGCAACTCAAATCTTTCCTTGGGGACCTCTCAAGTGCCTCCGATAAATTGCTAGAGGAGAGACTAGCTGCTGTTCCTGCTGCCTTTTCTGAGGAGGAAGTCTTCACTCCCTTTTCAAGACTGGCTGTAGACTCACACCTGAGCAGATCAGCTGAAGACAGCTTTCTGGTACCCATCATTTCCCAGTCCAGAAAGAGCAAAATTCCAAGGCCAGTTTCATGGGTCAACACAGATCAAGTTAATAGCGCAACTTCAGCTCAGTTCTTGCCTCGGCCACCACCAGGAAAACCCCCCACGAGGCCTGGAGTAGAAGCCAGGTAATGCCGTGTGTTATGTGTTAAGTGTATAGTGTTATTTGTGTATTGAAGAGATCAAGTGATTCCCATTAATTCTCGCCTCTCCCACTTTGTCACAGTGTGACTTTTAGTTTCCTCATCTATGAAATAGGTCTTACATTTGCCTCATAGTTTGGGGAGGATAAAATAAGGTTGCATACGTTTGGAGCTTTGTGCTGGGCTTAATTAGCATGCAACAAAGGTTACTTACCTTCTAGTCCATTTTAACTAGATACTCCATTATAACAGATGTCATCATGATGTCAGATTCTAGTAACAAAGACTGTGTCCATAGTTTAATTATATTATATAGAGAGAGAGCGAAAGAGAGAGCGTGCAAGCAGGGGAGAGGGGCAGAGGGAGAGAAAGAGATCTTAAGCAGGCTCCATGCTTAGTGTGGAGCTCGATGTGGGGCTCGATCCCATGACCATGGTATCATGACCTGAGCTGAAATCAAGAGTCGGATGCTCAGACAACTAAGCCACCCAGGCACCTCCTGTGTCCATAATTTGATGAACAGGTCCTGGTAACAGTGCTCTTTACCTGCTTATAATGAATTAAACAAATGCAAAAACCTGTGGGCAGTTTCCCTAGGTCTGATGATACATATGGCCTTATAAAATATTACTTTAATATTTACTGGATGGTATACTTGTTTATTGAAATATTCTTATGTATAGTTGACCACAGAGTGTTTATATATATATTTTTAAGTTTATTTTAATTTGAGAGAGAGAGGAGAGAGACCATGTGTATGCGTGTGTGTGTGTGTGTGCGCGCGCAAGTCAGTCTGCAAGCCGCACTGTCAGTGAACCTGATGAGGGGCTCAGACCCATGAACCTTGAGATCACGACGTGAGCTGAAATCGAGAGTTGGACGCTTAACTGACTGAGCCACCCAGGCACCCCAAAAGTGATTCTGTTTTAAAGAAGGGGGAAATATTGGGAAGTGGTGAACCAGTTAAGAAGGGTTTCCTTGGAGCCATTGCTCACTTTCATAGACTAGAAGGGTCTAAACCCTTGGAAAAGAAAGAGAAAAAGGATGACCTTTTACCTAAAACAAGGTGAAAATCAAAATACATTTCCCTGAAAACTAGAGCCTGTTACTGGTAGTATAGTAGTAGGTCCCCCCATTACGTGGATTCTGACGTGTATTAAAGTGAGGTTCCGTCTAGTATCATTACCCGGGAGAACTTGCTCCCCTAAGGTAAGGTTAGACTTGGCCTTAAGGTTTCATGTTGAAGGGTAACTAAGACATTAGATTTGCAGTGCCAGTGGGACAAGAGTTCCACCGGGAGAATGGTGATGTGTAAACTGCAGTCATTTGAGACATTTCAAAGGTGATTCCATGAACAGTAGCCACACTTCCCCTCTTCCTTCTGCTTGTCCTCCATACTTAATAGAGATGATGTGTCTGTGGCTTGAGATGCTTTGGACTGCAACAAACAAATCTTGGTTATCATTTACGTGTCCCTTAAAAGTAGCACTTGGTAACCAAGCCAAGCATGTGGCGTTGTGCCACAATGTAACAGAGCTGACTGGCCTGGACTTAGCTGAGAACTCAGCAGGAACTCCACTTTCCCACTTAAGTCCTAGCTCAGAAGAATTATTTTTCTCCCTTCTTCAAGTTTTACAATAAGATCCATGAGGTAGGCTTAACCAGAGTGAGTTTCATCATGTTAGAATAAGTAGATGGTAGGAAAGGGGGAGGAGAGAAAATTCAGACCAAAAGTCAGTAACTTGTTGCTGACCCGGATGGTGATTGCTGATGGCTGTTATGTCCCTGTATCCTGCCAGTGATCATACAACCTTGGAAGTTCTCCCACTTCCTTCTATAAGGAGTGACATGTCTGCAGTTTGAGGTTTAGATTCTTTATTAACGGAATGGATTTTAGCCCAGGACAGAAAGACATTTAGGGCAGAGGAGACACTACTATTCATATGAATATTTTCTAGATTTAGAATTCTAAGGCCCAGGCTCAGTTGGCAGTAAGACAGGGCAGTCAGCCCCCAAACCCAGCTCTCCTGAATCTCAGACTGTTGTCAAGGGCAGAAACTGAGGCCCCAAGAAACCAGTGACTACTATTTCCATTTGGAAAGTATTAAATGAGGTTGAAATATACTTTTATCTGTATTTCCTGCTGTTGGTGAGTACAGTTCATGTCGAAGACTTGCATTGTGGGGTGTAATGTTTGCATATGCACATGCCACATTTCTATCGTGGGAGCCTTAAACAAAATGGTTTACTCTGTCTCTTTCACTTACTAACATGCTAGAGACCTTTCATTAAGTTGAAGAGCAAATGTGCCTTAGGAGGAAAGAGACTAACAACACTTAAGTGCTTCTGAATGGCAGACATCCAACTAAATACTTGGGCCACTGTTCGTAGCTGCTCTGTAATCCTGGGAGGTAGATAGCATTCTTATTAAAATCTAGGAGAGGTTACGTGAACTGCTGCTGAGGATGGGATTTATGTAGCAGCTATGGAAAACAGTATGGAACTTCCTCAAAAAATGAAAAGTGGAACTACCATATGATCCAGTAATTCCACTGCTGGGTATTTACCCACAGCAAACAAAACACTAATTTGAAAAGATACATGAACCCTTATGTTTATAAGATATGGAAATAGCCTGTGCCTATTGGTGGATGAATGGATAAAGATATAGGGTGTGTGTGTGTGTGTGTGTGTGTGTATAATAGAATATTGCTCAGCCATAGAAAAGGATGAATATAGATTGCCATTTACAATATAGATGGATTTAGAGGGTATTATACCAAAGGAAATAAGTCAGAGAAAGACCGAAACCATCTGATTTCACTTATATGTGAAATCTAAAACAACAACAACAAAAAACAAAAATCGAACAAGCAAACAAACAGATACTCATAAATACAGAGAACAATTGGTGGTTGTCATACAGGAGTGGGGTGGGAGGGATGGGTGAAATCGGTGAAGGGGAAATACAGCAAAGGGAATTTAGTCAATGATACAGTAATAACTTTGCATAGTGACAGTGACAAAACTTATGGTGAGCATTGTATAGTGTATAGAATTGTCAAATCACTGTTATACCTGGAATTAATATAACATTGTATAAAGGGGCGCCTGGGTGGCTCAATCGGGTAAGCGTCCGACTTCGGCTCAGGTCATGATCTCACGGTTTGTGGGTTCGAGCCCCGTGTCAGGCTCTGTGCTGACAGCTAGCTTAGAGCCTGGAGCCTGTCTTCGGATTCTGTGTCTCCCTTTCTCTCTGACCCTCCACTGCTGATGCTGTGTCTCTCTCTCAAAAATAAATAAAAACATTAAAAAAATTAAAAATATATATATAACATTGTATGTCAACTATACTTCACTTAAAAAAAAACTAGGAGAGGTTAAATAATTTGTCTAGGGTCATATACGTGGTGTGTGAAATAGTAACTCCGTTTCCTGTGTTTGCTGACTTGACTCACATCAGACACATTATCATTTGGGACATTGTGACTTTCTAGACTCACTTGAATTAAAGTGAAAAGAATTCTTCTCTGTTCCTTTAAGGCTCCGCAGATACAAAGTCCTAGGGAGTAGCAATTCGGATTCAGACCTTTTCTCCCGCCTGGCCCAAATTCTTCAAAATGGAACTCAGAAACCCCGGAGCACTGCTCAGTGCAAGAGTCCAGGATCCCCTCACAATCCAAAAACACCACCCAAGAGTCCAGTTGTCCCTCGCAGGAGTCCCAGTGCCTCTCCTCGAAGCTCTTCCTTGCCTCGCACGTCTAGTTCCTCACCATCGAGGGCTGGACGGCCCCACCATGACCAGAGGAGTTCATCCCCGCATCTGGGGAGAAGCAAGTCACCTCCCAGCCACTCAGGATCTTCCTCCTCCAGGAGGTCCTGCCAACAGGAGCATTGCAAACCCAGCAAGAATGGCCTGAAAGGATCCAGCAGCCTCCACCACCACTCGGCCAGCACTAAAGCCCCCCCAGGGAAGAATAAGTCAGCCTCTAAACTCAGCAGATAGGAGCCGGGCTGCATCTCTGTGAAAGGTGTGAGATCTTCCTCCTGAACCTGATGCATGTGTGTCCCTGTATTGTCTATTTAAAAAAAATCAGTGTTGATCTTCTCTTGCAAAAGAATTATTTATACGAAGACATAAATATATGATAAGGAATTACCTAAGGCAGGCAGCAAGCAGATCAGGAATCAATGCCTTTGCATAGGAAGGGGCAATCCAGCAAAACCCAAGGGGGAGAGTAAATGAACTCTCATTTTGTAGCTGCCTTTGAAACAAAAGAGTTGAAGGAAGGAGATGGAATGGAATTTTAAGGGTTTGGCCTGTTTGTTTTCTTTAAGGCATTGCACAAAGATTATATACCAAAAGTGAAACTTCTTGTTTTAATATTTTTATTCAAACTTCCCAACCTTGGAGAATTAGAATTGCTCTGATATTAGGATATGTAACAAGTCTGCTGCTGGAGAGCCAGTGCTCATACACATGTGGCTTGTGTGTTTATCTAGTGTATTGAGAGTTCACAACTTTACTTTGGCTCATGCCTACTACCCTTCCTGGATTTCAGTTTTAAAGTTAGTGTATCTCACCTGATGCAGTCTCTCTAGTCTTATTTTAACAATACATTCTAATATGCTTTTAGCAGCACATGATGAAAATTCCAAATCCAGTTATTTTTTTTAGTCCCCTAATATTTTTCTGTGGAGCAGTTCTCAGTATATTTTTATTGTGAAAAAGAACTACTGAAACTTAGGTAAAGGAAGAAGTCTAAATAGAGCTCCTTTCCAGGCTTTAGTGCTTCAGGGAAAGAGGGACAGCGCAAGGCTAATGCCCTTCAAGACAAAAGAACCCTCTTCCCCTCTGTTTCCTCCTTGTGGAAGGAAGACCCACCAGAGTAGACCTTGCTTTCTTAGGTCTTCTGGATACCAGCTCTTTGCAATATCAATCTCCAAGATGATACCAGGGAAATACAATGCTGTGGAGTGTGACTTTAAGCTTTTAGAGATTTAGAAAGAAAAATAGAAATGAGGTACGCTGTTGAGGCTTATAATCCTCAAACTTTGTATTTTATACGTTTAGCCAATAAGGAATGAGTATCTGGGGAAATAAATTTAGGCTCAGTATTTATCTTCTTAATGTTTTATTACCTGCTTCTCTCATGCTTTAGTTTGGATATTTGGGCTTTTGGACCTGGTTTCCTTATAACCACAATTTATAAAACTGTGAGGAGGAGCATATTCTGATTTCACTCTTCTGATAACAGGAATCAGGCAAAAGTAAATTACGCTAGATTTTTCAAATGGGCTCTTTTCTACTCTGTAGGTGTTTTGTGTTGTAAAGACCTTATTGAGGTCAGGTCAGTTGATCTGCTTGCTGTTGAAATTTGCCTTCTAGCAAACATCTGTGCTTTCTCTTTGACCTTGTGTTTGCTGCCAAAGCTTAACATGGTTGAATTGGAAAACAAGAAAAAAAAAAAGTATATTTCCTCACCAAGTGAATACATTCTAATGCTGCATCAAAGCTGCCCTGAAGCTGCACTGAACTTCTCTCGTTCTCTTTATCTGTGTTGAGCTTTTTTAAAAAACAAAAAACAAAAAACAAAACAAAACTCAAAGCACTGTTGAGTCCTATACGATCTCCCATAAGAAATGTAGCATAGTGTGGAATCTTAATTTCTCTCCGGTTTCAAGCACTACAGAGGAATACAATAGATACGACTTATTTGCTGTTTAACTAAAGCAACTGTAATATTGGAAGACCAATCCTTCTGTATTATATTGTATAATAGTTGCTATAACACTACTTGCATGTCTTCATGGTAAATGATATAAATATTTATAAATATATAGAGAAACATATGCTTATATAAACTCATTCTTTCTCATTCTCCATTTGTAATTTCAAGATCACAGATGGTGAAATTCCTTTTTATTGTGTGCCTCGCGTACACTTGGGCCTTGCCTGTCTTCATTTTCTGAAAATATGTTCTTGGCATGGGACACTTCAGATTTTTCTTGCCTTCTTTGTGTAATAATGCAAGGGTTGGCAGCCTTCGAGCCAAGATAGGTTATTTAATTTTCACTTTTAAAAGATTTTAATAGGGGAAAAAATTACCGGGACATGCTTGTAATACTGTTTCAAAAATTTGTCATGTTAATAACATAATTCTGTCCTTATGGTTAAAGGGGATAAACTGGGATGATAATCATGGGTCTGACATAAATTGATTTTTTTTTTAATGTCTTAAAATTGCCATTCTACATTCGTCTTTTCATCTCACAATTTTTTGGGTGGTGGGGGAGTGGAGTAATCTATGATTAAGGAATTATCTTTTTTCTGTTGTATTAGCTAAATTGTGCTAAGAGTAGCCAGCTTTTTAAATCCTGACCTCTGTCATCTGAAATGTGCCAGTCATAACTATTGGGAATGCTGATGAGGCTACAATTGTGGTGTGTGTGTTGTTATTTTATTGGTATTTCTCTTTTAGCAGTCAAAACAGACAGTAATGGCAACATGGCGATTGGATGTTTTCTCTCTATGGTTTCTTGCTTTTCTCCCAACTTTTTCACTGTGTTGCCCCCTTTTTTAAATGGTCCTGATGAACTCCAGATCCAGAGAAAAGTAGCCTCGGTGTATAAGAATATTCTATTTTGCATATAGAGGAAAGAGTTAACCAAAGATGTTTCTGCTCTGATACTTTCAAAAGAAAACAGACTAGTTATAGCGTATGTATCAATAGGTCCACCTGAAAGTACTAGCTGATACAGAGATTTACTTGATGGTTTTTAAAAGCATAGTTTCTGCTTTTAGATGTTAGATGTCTCAGGCTCAAAAGAGAAGTCAGCAGCCCTGAGCAAAGCATTTTTGGCCCAAGGATTTTTGTTTTTGTTTTATTTTAAGGTTATGATATGGGGAATGGGTTGGTTATTTGTTTGTTGGTGTTGTTTTAGTTCCTTATTTTTTATTTATTTTGGGGGTTTTTTAGTGTTGGCATATTTCAGATCTCAGTGACAAACATAGATCAACCAAGCAATTTTAAATCAGTTTGGTTATTCTACCTAAGATGAAGGACATGACCATTAAAGTCAAGCCAGACTATACTAAACATAGTATGGGGCAAAAGTTAAAATTCTCTTTTGAAAATCAAAGGCCTCCTGGTTTCTCCTGTCACAACAAAATGGCAACCCTAGTCACACTTTCCCTTACACCGCCACGTCTAGGCTCTGGAATTACGTGTGGAGCAGAAAATGGATTAGCACTATCTCAGTCCCTGTAGGTAGCATTCTTACATTATGCTGCCAAATCTCTGGGGTGTACAGACTGTTTGAAATATTAAAATTTCACCCGAGAATCTTTTGCGCAGCATAAAGGCATTTAACTTTAATGTATGGTGAACAAAGGAAAATCGGATCATATCAAGTGTAAGCTTAAAGCACAGACTGTAAACATCTTTGAATGGTAAGTCTCAGGCAGGGGCTCTCATTCCCAACTTGGTATGCAAGCACGCCTTGCTGACTAAGGGCACCATCATATTTACTGTTTCTTAAGTTGCATGTTGTGAAGTGAATGTTTTTTGTAAAAGTTGCCAAGTCTATCCAGTTCTAAATAAGTAGCAAAATGGCCATTGATACCCACTGTTGTCATGATCCACTTGGTATTACTTGCTTTAAAGTACTAAGCAAATCTCAGCTGCTTCCTGATTCTGTGGACTAGTTGTGCAGTATTTCTTTTCAGCTCCTAGCCACTAGGGGAACTTGAAGTTCTTTGGTAATCATCAGAGATTCCTTCCAGGCCACAGATTTTTATGCAGATGTTTCTATGGTTGCATTCAATCTACAAGGAAAAAATGTACATTGGTGCATGTTTTATAAACCCACACACAGATAGTTAAAACTATAATTAGTTTCCCTATACCTGATAGTTTTGAATTAAAAACAGATGCTTTCCCCCCAGAGGATTCTTTGTTCTAGGAACTACATTCTTAATCTAACATTAGGAATTGGTGATAGGAGAAACAGGATACAGAATTCAGAATTTAGTGGGTTAGGGGAAAAAATACTTCTTATGCTGGCTACTTGAAAATATATTTATTTGTAGATAAGTCTAGATTTAGTCTTGGAGATCTAGTCTTGGAGATCAAAGGTTTCACATTTTAAAACTTTTTTCATTCTCTTAGATCTATCAAAACATGGCATATGTTAGGGAACCATTTCTTCTGTCGTGTTCATGTATTTTGGAGTTAACTTGTTTCCATTCACTCTTTTATATTCTGCCCATTTCTGTTTATGTGCATTTACCACAGATGTTTTGGGACGTTGCTTAAAGGGAGACATTTTGGCACCTGTAGCACTGAGGAGATAGAATGGTTGATGACAGTGGCATTGTTTAACTTGCTTGAGTTTTGGGTCTGTACAGTTTATTTGCAGAAGAGTTACTTACCTATGTTTTAACACAAAAAGTATTACAGGATTAAGGCATGTAACCATGGTGGTAGTCTTCATATGTCAATATTTACCCGAGTCTGAATCCAGAGATGCAGATTTAGACCTTAACTTACAGAAGGGAACATGTAGCAGCTGCAGTCCTCAGACCGGATGGGAAGATGTGGTGCACAGAAAATGCCAGGTGCTTTTTAGGACATCGTGTTTCCCTGTCCTCATCCTATAGAACGCTGGTGTACACCTTGACAATGTAGGAGGAGCGTGGGAACGTCTTATCATTAGATTTCTCAGTAGTTTGGCTACCCCTTTGGAATTAGGAGAAAGTGAACCCACATAGTTGTGGGAGCCTGCAGAATCTGCTGCCAGCAGTGCAAGGGAGAACTGCAGGAGGCATATGGGGAATTCTGTAGTTCTCAAGTAACTCCAGGACAAGAGACAAGGATCCCTATTAATTTAAAGGGGAATTTGGATGCTGCACACCTCAGACCCTGAGAAATCTCTGGTTGGACATGGAATGATGACATTAGCATCCTGGCCCATGACTATATTGCTAATTGAGTTGTGATTATCTGCTCTGACTTTTAAAATGTAAGCTTGATGTTTAATTATTCCCCTTGAGCAAATTTGAATCAGAAAATGAAAGTATGTGACAAGATCAAGATCACTTTGTGGTTATTATATACAATCTCAAAAAAGGGAATAACCAACAAGTAACATCTTAGTAATAATTTGAGTATTTCCTTATATTTTGCTGGATCTTTGGTCTTAAGGAGATGTGTAAAACAAGTGAAGCCTTTTCCTTCATTACCCTTTGAAACTTTCACAGAGCCTGCCTCTTCAATTGGAAGTGACAGTATGGGCATAGTATGTATCACTGGTGATGCTGACACGTCTCTTAGATACCCTGGGCCAGTGGTTCTGGGTTCCTTGACCTACAGAGTAGGATTCCATAGGCAAATCTTTGAGCCCACGTGAGTATAGAATTTGCTGATGACATGATTTTACACACTAATGATGGATAGGAATTTTACCTCTTTTCAGTAGTTGAATACTGTTTCATATTGTGTACAAAAGTATTCACTCACCCAGCTAAAAACATTGCATAAACCCAAGTTTTTAACACAGACTATCCTTGCTCTATGATGCTGTCTCCCCACCTTATAATACACGTTTTTAAATCCTTAAAAATTCATTCAGAGCACTACACCATATTTGGAATCTGGGTATCTTCACTCACCCATAAGGGATAAACAAAGCTACTAGAGCGTGAATATGGTTTATTTTGGGGAGTAGCGCAGGAAGGGAAAGTCCTTGGGACTTTTCAAAAACTATTTTCTTTTTAAATGATTCACAAGATAGGTAAGTTAGTTCACTAAGGTAAAAAGCATTCAGAAATAGGAAGATCACAACACTGTGCCACCTGCAGCTCTGAAATTGGATTGAGTGAACTGAACAAAGAGAACAGATCAGATGACCCACGTCAAGCCCATGCGCTCCCTGCCTCCTGCACAGTTCCTGGTCCACCTCCTGATTCCATTCCTAAAACTGCCAGTGTCAATTTCATTGGGCCATGTATTTACGAGTTTAACAGCTTTTGGGAAGAAAGAGGGAGGGGGAAACATCTGGTTTTGACTAAATACAATTCTTGGAAGTTATGAACTCTTGGCAACTGTTATATCAGATTGAACCCCAAACCAGAAGAATTTTCTTGTCAAGCAAGACCAGTTAGAATAGAGGACTTTAGTAATCCCACAGTTTTCTCCCTTTCTCCTTCCCCTCTTCATGAAATCATTGATGAGAAGTTGCTCTTTGAAATACCTCCAAAGGTATTGTATTGCTTTTCCCTCCACGCAGCCCTCTTTATGCATTTTTGCTCAGGCAACCAAGGACATAAGAGTATTGGCAGAAACACAGAGTGCTTTTGTATAGGCCATCTGTACATAAAAGTGTAATTATTTATTTAATTTTCCCATTTGTATCATATTAAAGCTTTGTACAGTGTTTTAAGTTCTGTTTTAAAATTATTTTGTATTTTATTTTTATAATCTAGTAATAAAATATTCATTCCGCATGCAAACTCTAGTTCTGTTTGTGTGTAGGTTTGCTTTCAAAAGTGGGAAATATTTTTCTAATAAAGTTATTGAATGCACCAGAGGTTACAAGATCAACAGGGAACAGAAGGTGTTACTATAAATGCAGTACCACATCCAGAAATGACCTAGAAAAAGAAGCGCTGGGCTGAATAGAAGCTAGGTGTTCAGTATCCCTGCAGATAAAAACGAGAGTTCTGGGATATGAGATGGTTTCCCATGTAATAAAACTGAAGGTGAAGTAATAAAACTGCGCGTATTAAGAGCTCCCCTTCAATCCTGGCTGGAAGTACTTTCTCCTTTTCTGCAGGAAGCAGCCTTTGTAGCACTAGAGTGATTCCTGCTCCCCACCACCCTCTCCTTTCCATCTCCGACCTTCCTTTGAACCAGAGGACCTCTTAGGAGGCACCCTTATGGGTACTGCTCCACCCCACCTGGTGTGGTTCAGCCTGGAGTGGTCTTGCCATCTGTGTAGTTGTCTGCCTAATTTCCCATTCTTGAGTTCTCAGTGAGTAGCAACATCTAAAGAGCTGCCTCTCGTGTTTCTAAAAGAAATTAGTAACTCAGACTGCCATAATCATCTGAATGTGCCTCTTGACATTTCAACTGCAGAGTAGTCGAAATAATAACCTGGTGTAAGGTAAAGATACAGACAAGCGCTTCTGTGTGAAGCCTGGCCTGAGGAACTTTAAGGGTTGTGGGCTGAGGATTATAAAAAGCCTCCTTGCAAGAATTGTGTCTTACGATCTTAAATGGTCGATCTGTTGACGGTGACTGCTGGAAAACCAGTGGGCGTCGTCGCACGGGCCAGGGGACTGAACAACTCAACTTTTGAGAAAGACAAGGTCAAATGAAGTTAGACTAGTTTTATCCTAACATCTTTAGGGTGGTGACTGTTGTATTTAGAAAACTTAAACTATAGAAAGAGAAGAGTGTGCTTGTCGCAGAAGATAAAGCAGGTGTCTCTCTCCGGGGAAGACACCTTTCCGTGCAGCCGCTCTCCTGGCCCCTCGATCTCCCCTGTCATGTCCCTGAGTCCCCGCAGGCCGCCCTTCGGGCCAGGATAGTCGGCGCCGGACCTCACCCATCGCGGTGCAGCCGTACTGACTGCTGTCGGGAGCCGCTGACCCAGCAGCGGCCTTGACCGAAGGCCTGAGCCGAATCTCAACCTGGGGAAGCCCCGGCCCCGCCCCCCGGTCCCGCCCATCCACCCCGCGGCCCAACGGTCGCTGCTCCGCGCCGGCCCCGCCCCTCCCAGGCCGCCCGTGGCGCGCCGGCGCCTGCGCAATCGCATTCAAGTGCCCCGACCGGGATGGCGGCCGTTTTGGAGTCACTGCTGCGAGAGGAGGTGTCGGTCGCAGCCGCGGTGAGGTGGATCGCGCGCAGCGCCCGGAGTTCGGAGGTAACAGCGCCGACACGCCCCCAGGCCTGACCCGAATCTGCTTTCCGCGTGAGATACCACCCCTCCGGTCCCTTTTCTCTCGGGTGCCTGGCTGTCAGCCCGGGCCGAGTGCGCTCCAACTAGGGGCCGCTGCCCGGGCCGCCCGCCTCAGCGCGCCCTGCGGTCCAGGCTGCTCGTGGCGCCGGGCTGGCAGCTGACCCTCTCGCCCCTCGCCCGCTTCTCCCTTAGGATGACCCCGGGGAGGCGGCCGCGCTGAGCTCCCTCCGGCCACTGCGGAAGGAATTCGTGCCGTTCCTGCTGAACTTCCTGAGGGAGCAGAGCAGCCGCGTCCTCCCGCAGGGCCCCCCAACCCCCGCCAAGGCCCCGGGCTCCTCGGCAGCTCTGCCTGGGAGGCCCGGGGGCCCGCCGCGGGGCGGCCGCGGGGCGCGCAGCCAGCTCTTCCCTCCGACCGAGCCTTCCAGCGCCGCCGCCGCCGAGGCCCCTTCGGCCCGCCGCGGGGGCAGGAGGCGGGGCCCGGGGCCGGGTCGCGAGCGGGGAGGCCGCGGCCCCGGGGGCCTGGAGGAGGGGGTCAGCGGAGAGAGTCCGCCTTGGGCGGGGGGCCGGAGGCCCAGGGGATCTGGCAGCCCCGGCAGCCCCAGCCTCGCGCGCTCTGATCCGCCAAACCTCAGCAACCTGGAGGAGTTCCCTCCCGTAGGCTCGGTTCCCCCCGGCCCTGCAGGGTGAGAATCAGCCCCCCCGCCAATCCACGAGTGGGGTGGCACGAAGGCTCTGTTAGGGGAATCAGTAAATTAGGGTAGGGCGCTCCGCAGTGGAGCGTGGGGAATGGTCCCAGGGCTGGGGGGGTGAGTTAACCACAGTGGTGAGGGGCCTTTTGCAAGGGGCCACCGCTGTTGTGGTGGAGGGGGAGGTGTTTGAAGATAACGAATTTGAGAAAAACCTGTGGCTAACCAGCAGGACGAAGCCTTCACGCAGGATCAACCCAACTCCGGTGAGCGAAGAGCGGTCACTCTCCAAGCCCAAGACCTGCTTCACCTCACCCCCAATCAACTGTGTCCCCAGTTCCCATCCCTCAGTCCCGGACACTAGCCCTTGGGGCCATGGCCTTCCCCCAGGGTGCAGAAGTCTGCAAGAGGAGCGGGAGATGCTCAGGAAGGAGCGGTATGACCTTGCCACTCCCTGGGTTGTCAGCTTCCTCCCAGTGGGGGATCTGCAGGCCTTTTCCCTTGAGATTGGTTTGCCCCTGGGAGCCCTGCGTCAGTTTCCTGGGCTGTGGATATCAGCTCTGGAGGAACCGAAGTATGGCTGTGGAGGCGAAGCCAGGGGAACCGCTCATGGCATCTCTCTGTCCCCGTAGCTCTAAGCAGCTGCAGCAGTCACCTACTCCCGCCTGTCCCATCTCAGAATCCGGGTCTCCCCTCCCCAGCCGGACAGGAAACCTCACAGCTGAGCCCGCTGACCCTGCCAGAGTGTCTTCCCGCCAGCGCCTAGAGCTGATAGCCCTCATCTACTCTTCATGCATCTCAGGTAGTTGAGAGCAAAGGGCGGTGGAGTGGAGATGCTTGCGGCGGAACTTTGGGGTAGGAGAAATGATAAGGCAAGCAGAACTGAGCCTTGGTTCCAGATGGTGCCTGACACCATGGGGCTTCTTTTTATATCCAGAGAACCTGGTACCAAACCTCTTCTTGGAGCTTTTCTTCGTCCTTCAACTCCTTACTGCTCGGAGGATGGTGGCCACCAAGGAGAGTGACCTTGAACCGACTCCAGGAGCACTAGGTCAGTGAGCTAGCTTCTTTTTGGAAAGTGAGGTCTGGAGATGGAACAGTTCTTAACTGACAGTTTGGTACTATCCTTCTAGATTCCCTGGAAAGCCCACTGTTCCAGAGTGTCCATGACTGTGTCTTTTTTGCAGTGCAAGTTTTGGAGCATCAGTTTCAGTGAGTTTCCCCAGCTTTGGCATTTGAGCCTTATTCCCAAAGTTCACTTGTGTCTCAGGCCACTTGGGGTAAATGCTTGTGCTTAACACAGGTGCAATGACCCTAGGCCTTTTCCTACATGGAACCTGTAGTTTTGGGTCAAGGCTATGAATTTAACTCCTGAAACCATCAAATTGCCCTCTGTGGTCTTGGCATCCGATCTTTGGGTTTATGTCTTAATGTTTCTCTGCTCATAAGGTCTCATTTCTTTCCCCTTGCCTCCATCATCTTAAATCCTTGGCCCATGACTTTGCCTTGCATGCCTGCTCCATGTTCCACATAATGCTCTCTGTGGTGTGCAGATGTCAGCTTCCTGTTTGCAGTCCATGTCCCATTCCCAGTCATATGTGCTCTTGTCCCTGCAGGGTTCTTTCTTACCTGGACAAAGGGACCTTAAAGCTGTTGGCCGAAAACGAGCGGCTGCTGTGCTTTTCACCAGCTCTGCAAGGCCGCCTCCGAGCTGCCTATGAGGGCAGTGTTGCCAAGGTAGGGACCCCTCCAAGCCTGGACCTGACCCTTCCCAGCCTCATAATTTAGGCAGCCCAGCACACACCACTCTAGTGTCACATGGGCTAACTTCAGGCAGGAATATTGGGATGAGGTTTTCTTGAGTGTGACCTGTGAGAGTTTCAGTCCCTAATGTCACTGCCATATTTTAGGTCTCTCTGGCGATGCCACCCTCTGCTCAAGCTGTCTCCTTTCAGCCGGAAACTGACAATCGTGCCAACTTCTCCAGTGACCGAGCCTTTCATACTTTTAAAAAACAAAGGTGATAAGAAAAGGGAACTTTTGGGAGGGAGTGGGGCAGCATTTTCTCTGAGATAGGCAGCCCATGTTGTTTTCCCAGAAACTAGGAATTTGGCACTAATAGGTGGTAGTTTAGCACCACTGCACCCTTCCTGCCAAGCATCATAATGGCTACACAACTTCATTCTGTTTTCCTGCCCGAGGACTTGAACCTCTGACCTTAGCAGCCTTCTCACAGGTATATGACTGTAGTCACCGGGTTCTCAAACAAGAGAGAACCAGATCAGCTTTCCCTGTGCACAGAAGTATGTGAAGCCTGTGGTGTGCTGCTGCTGGGTCTTCAGTGTGGTCGGCGTGTAGAGAACTTGGGAGAGGATAAGGAATGGGGCTGTGGATAGTACTGGCCTCGATTCTCCGGAGCTAGTGAAAACCCTCCTGGGAGTGAGATCAGCTACATCTCGGTTGATCAGGCGTTCTTGTGTCTGTCAGGGACGTGTTTTTTGAGGTGCTTCGTGAGTGGGAAGATCGGCATGAGGAGCCTGGCTGGGATTTTGAGAAGGGCTTGGGCAGCAGGATCAGGTAGGTGCTCCCACACTGGTCACCTTGTCTGTCTTCTTGCCAGCAGTGAGCAGCCTAGTGGAGTTCCAGTAGCTGATCGGAGGAGGGCTCTTCCCCCACTTCTAGCCCACAGCTGTTACCTTCTGTCCTCCTTAATCTCTAGTTATTGGCAACTCTGCCTCTACTCAGAGGGATTTGTATTGCCAGCTCCTTGCACTCAGAAGTGACTCAGACTTGTTCCATGGCAGAGAATCCTTGGAGAAGTACCAAGCCCCTCTTCCAGGTTGCTTGAGTTTTGGCCCAAGTCACTGGTTAGACCCTTTCCAACATTTTCTCCATTGTCTAGTTCAGCAGCTCTGACAACTTTGCATAGTTAGATGCAGAAAGAATATCCTCTGTCCATTGATCTACCTTCCACGTGAGTCATGAAACTCACTAGAGCCCAGTATAGACTGAAGTTTAGGGGTGGTATTCTCTCTTGTTGGGTTCAGTGTATCTCTAGCCTTGAGAGATCTTGGTGCTGAGGGAAGTGTCCCTTACCTATTCCCACATCCTTGCACTGGCCAACTCTGGCTGAGGTCTGCTCACGCCCCTGGGAAAGGACTGAAAGGCCCAAGGATTGGCTTCTTTCAGATTTCTGCCCCCTTCCTCTTCCCTCACGTTCTGTTCCTGCCTCTTATACCTCAGAGCCATGATGGGTCACCTGTCTGCAGCCTGCAGCCACAGCCATTTCGTTCGGCTTTTCCAGAAACAACTTCTCCAGGTAAGAGCCCCAGCAGATTAACCTACAGCAGACAGTAGGTATTACAGGCAGCCAGGTAATGGCTGGCACTTTGGGATGGGGCGGACAGCCACGCAGGTCCCGGGCTAGAGTTTGAACAGGAGTTCTGCTCCTTGGGTGGCTGAGATAGATGCAGCCGGAGAGGAGCCGGAGCCCTCCGTCACATGCCCTGCACCCACTGCCTCCCTGTGCCTCCTCACACACCCTGCCCGCCATGCCTGCCTTCGGCCTCTCACTTCTCCCTTGTCCTTGGTCTGTGGCTTGGGGGAGAGAGCCCTGTCGTGGGACTCAGGCCCAATTTCAAATCCCGGCTCTAGTGACCGAGGCAAACAGTTAACCTTGAGAGGTCTCTACAGTCTCTACCTGTAAAACAGTGTGATCCTACCTTGGAAAACAGACCTGTGGCACCTGATACAGGGCTGGCATTCCAGAATTGTTCATTACTTCCACCCTATTTTGGTCAGTCCTTCTTTCCAGAAAAACTTACTGGTTTTTTATTTTTCTCCTCTTCCCGCTGCTGCAGATGTGTCAGAGTCCTGGTGGCACCGGAGGCACGGTCTTGGGTGAGGCTCCGGATGTGCTAAGCATGCTTGGAGCTGACAAGCTGGGGCGTTTGCGGCGCCTACAGGAGAGGCTTGTGGCCCCTCAGAGCAGCGGGGGGCCCTGCCCACCCCCCACCTTCCCGGGCTGTCAGGGATTCTTCAGGGACTTCATCCTGAGTGCCAGCAGGTAAGGGTGCCCTGTGTCGTGCAGGGAATAGGGCTGAGGCCAGGAGAGGTTTGTCTTTCCAGAAGGGCAACAGTTCTCTCTTCTTTGCCTGGAACGTAACACAGTGGGACTGGGTGATGTCTGGGCTCCTCTAGCTCACACTTCCTGCCTCCATTTCCCTTCCTGGTCTTCGACCCACACTGGTAATCTGTGCCTGCTCCTCAGCCTCCTTCCCTCTCTGCCCCACTGGGCCTTGCTGTCTGCACAGACTTCCTCTCTATTCCAATTCTTCCTATGCCTCTGCCAGTATCTTTTTTGTTTTTCTCTCCCCTTCCTAGCTTCCAGTTTAATCAGCATCTCATGGACAGTCTGAGTTTAAAGATCCGGGAGCTCAACAGCCTCGCCTTGCCACAGCCTGAGCCTAGTGACGAAGATGGGGAGTCAGACGTGGACTGGCAGGTTTGAAAGCAGAATGAGGGAGAGAACAGGGTTCTGACCTAGGAGGGAAGGGCTATTTTCAAGAACTTTAACAGATTCGGAGTTGCTCTTGAAGGCCTATGCTTTGGACCTTTTACTTCCCTGATCCCCTACAGGGTGCACGGAGGCAGTTTGCCATGGTTCTGCTCAGCCTGAGGCTTCTGGCTAAATTCCTGGGCTTTGTGGCTTTCCTGCCATACCGGGGGCCTGAGCCACCCCCCACCCGTGAGCTCCAGGACTCCATTCTGGCCCTGAGGAGCCAGGTGAATGGGGGCTCTGGTAAGGAGGGCTGGGAGGGGCAGCCGAGCCCTGGAGTTGGAGGGCACCCCCCACCCGCAGCCTCGCCCCCTCACCGAGCCCTGCCCCGTCAGGTGCCCCCGGCCCTGGATGTGCGGGCGCTGCTGCAGCAGGGGCTGCGGGCCCGCCGGGCCGTGCTCACAGTGCCCTGGCTGGTGGAGTTCCTCTCCCTCGCTGACCACATCGTGCCACTGCTGGACTATTACCGCAGCATCTTCACTCTGCTGCTCCACCTACATCGGTGAGTCCAGAAAGGGTGAGGCTTAAGCCAAGGGCCTGGGAGAACACTGCTGAGGCTGCTGTCAGTGAAGAGGGTTGAGCGGCCCTGCGCTTCCTTTGCGGTACCATAGCCATACCAACCCTCAGGGGAGAGGCAGAAAGTGGGCACTTTTTTGCACTTATATTAGCTGTTTATTCTTACTGTGGCCCAGCCAAGAGGGAGTACAAATCTGGTGAGGGGCAGTGGGGCGATCCTGCTCACCTGCATGACCGCGGTCCCCTTTCAGTCTGCTTTTGAGAGATACCTTCCCAGTGATAGCTTTTTTTCATTCCGTTCTGTTTCTTTCTCTGTATAAATGTGCCTTTTAGGAGCTTGGTCTTGTCAAAAGAAAGCGAGGGGAAGATGTGTTTCCTTAACAAGTTGCTGCTGCTTGCTGTCTTGGGCTGGCTTTTCCAGGTTGGTGGAGTGGAGGAAGATCCAGATTGGGGAAGGGAGGCATCCACTGTGGGTGGAGACGGCAAGTGGGAGAATGTCTGAGTCTGAAAGAGGTCAGGGCCAGGAGATGAAGGCTTAGAAGGGGTATGGGAGTTACCATGGTTTCAGAGCAAGGTTGCTTTGCACCTGGTGGCCAAACCCTGGAACTACAAGGTCTGTGTGTTGAATCTCTGAAGTGCTGACTGGAGCTTGCACTGCTCCGATCTTTTGTCAGATTCCCACAGTCCCTGAGGACCTGTTCTTTCTGGGAGAGGATCAGTTGGATACCTTTGAGGTGGATACAGTAATTTCAGAGCATGGGTTGGTAAGTGTGGGGGTCCGCTGGAGCCATGGGAGTGGCAGGGATAAAGGAGGCAGGCAGTCTTGGGAGTTCCTAGAGACTGAACTCTTCTGTAACTCTTCCCCAACTTCCCTGACTGGCACACTGGGGAGGAAGAAAAACGTGCCTGCCTGCCTGACTCTGGCCTGTTCTCTCCCCCAGGATGGCATGCCTGTGGTGGACCAGCACCTGCTCTACACCTGCTGCCCCTATATTGGTGAGGCACCCTGGGTCCTCAGTCCTTGGCCTGTCCCTTCATGAGCACCCAAAAGGCATCCCATGGGCCTAACACCCTAATATGTTCTCTTCTTAGGCGCTCCCCAGGTGCCTCAGCCTCTTGACTCCACAAATACTTAAAGTCCAAGTTGCCTGGGAGGGTAGGGGTGGTTCTGGAACTAAGTAGTTGGGCTTCCCTGATGCAGGAGAGCTCCGAAAACTGCTCGCTTCGTGGGTGTCAGGCAGCAGTGGGCGGAGTGGGGGCTTTGTGAGGAAGATCACTCCCACCACCACTACGGGTCTTGGAGCCCAGCCTCCCCGGACCACCCAGGGGCTGCAGGTAAGGGCAGGGCAGAGGCAGGGGGTATCCAGGGGGGAAGAGAAAGGAAACTCTTCATGCACTGTTTGCTCCTCCCCACAGGCACAGCTAGCCCAAGCCTTTTTCCACAACCAGCCGCCTTCCCTGCGCAGGACTGTGGAATTTGTGGCTGAGAGAATCGGCTCTAACTGTGTCAAACACATCAAGTGAGCCTGGGTTGAGAGGGTTGGGAAAGCAGATGTGGAGGGTGCCGGGCTCCTTCCCTCCATTTCCATGCTCTTAACTCTTTTAACATTGTGTTGCCAATCTGAGGAAAGTTAGCTTGCGGGGAAAGATGTGGTGGGGACGCTAAAACTGCTAACATTATTTGAGGTTAGTTCTGACCAGGTTTCCTTGCATTTGCAGCCCCTTTCTGATTCAGTTCCTTCAACTACCTTCAAGCTTTTCTATCCCCACTGCAGGGCCACGCTGGTGGCAGATCTGGTGCGCCAGGCTGAGTCGCTTCTTCAGGAGCAGCTGGTGACGCAGGGACAGGATGGGGGTGATCCAGCCCAGCTGTTGGAGATCTTGTGTTCCCAGCTGTGCCCCCATGGGGCCCAGGCATTGACCCGGGGGCGGGAGTAAGAGATGCCAGACCCTCATCCCCACTCTCAGCTTTTATTTTCCTGACTTTTTCTCTTTCACAAACTCCTCTCTTTTATTCCATGTCCACTCTGAAGCCCCCTTTTTCTTTGGCTTCCCATATAGGCAAATATCTTGGGCATTAGGACCCAAAGTCTAAAGTTGAATTGGAAGAATGGGGCGGGGGGGTTGGGTGTCCCATTCCTCCCAGCATCGGGGATCAGGGGTGGGCCCAGGGCTGAGAGTACTGCTCTTCTTCCTCCCCTGCCCACCTCTCCCTAAGGCAGAGCCCTCCTCGCTCAGGTGATTGGTGCACTTAGCCTTTCTGTGAACCAAGCTAAAACCTCTAGCCGTCACTGACAGCCTCTCTCTCCTTTCAGGTTCTGTCAGAAGAAGAGCCCTGGGGCAGTTCGGGCACTGCTTCCCGAAGAGACCCCGGCAGCTGTAAGTAGGGAGGAGGCCTGGAGCCCGGGGGCTGGTGTTTGGTGGTGGGAGAGGTGCTCTGCGGCTCACGTGTGCGTGAAGGTGCATGTGAGGCTGCTTGCGGTGGATGGGTCCATGGGTTGGTCCCAGCCTCGGGGACATCAGAGGTGTTCGTTCTCATCCCCAAGCCTCCCCTGGCCCTTGACACTATAGTTCTTCTGGGTTACAGGTTCTAAGCAGCGCAGAGAACATTGCTGTGGGGCTTGCAACAGAGAAGGCCTGTACCTGGCTGTCAGCCAACATCACAGGTAAAGTCCGGGATGGGAGTGGCTTACCAAGTTCTTCAAAAGTGGGAGGCCCCCAGGGGAGAAGGAACACAAGGCAGTTGGAAACAGTGATGGGCACAGGGTGGTGTGGTGACCCCTCTTCTATTCTCCCTTTGACCTGCAGCACTCATCAGGAGGGAGGTGAAGGCTGCAGTGAGTCGCACACTTCGAGCCCAGGGTCCTGAACCAGCTGCCCGGGGGGAGCGGAGGGGCTGCTCCCGAGCCTGTGAGCACCACGCTCCCCTCCCCTCCCACCTCATCTCCGAGATCAAAGTACACAGCTCCCCTCCTCCCTGCGCCCCTCTCCTCTCCCTTCTCCCCGCTCTTTTCCTGGTCTCCCTCCCTCACGTCAGCTGCAGTGTTTTGTGTAGCCGCTTTCTATGTTGTGCAGCTCGCTCAGTGTCCTTCGTTACTGAATGGGATTAGGTAGGGCAGAGCTGAACTGAATGGTTTTCCTAATTGCTTTTCACTGACTTCCGGTACCTGAATCACCCATAAGGAGAAAAGGGCAGGAATGAAAGTTTTGGATGGACTGCATACTGCACCGGAGGTGACAGGGGCCTAGTGGTGGCTGCTGTAGTAGGAAAGCCTCAAAGGGGGCAGTCACCTGCTGTTGGCACAGGATTTCAGAAATGTTCTCCTATGTGGGATGTGATGCTTATTGAGTTGGCAGGCAGTAAGAAGAAACTACCACTGCTCTGGACTTTCACAGTTTAGATATCGTCTAGATAGGGGTCAGCAAACAGCCCATGGACCAAACGCAACGTGCTCCTGGTTTTTACAAATGAAGTTTTATTGGAACACAGTCACGCTTGTTCACTGATGAATTGTCTAGGGCTGTTTTTGTGCTACAGCAGCAGAGTTGAGTAGCTGGGGCAGAGACGTTAAAGCCTGCAAACCCTCAACCACTTTCTGTTTGGTGGGGCCAAAGATTAGGACTAGGGACTAAGAAGGAATGACGAAAAATGGAGAGTATATAGTGGGGAGAAGAAAAGGCTAAGTGGCCATTAGCTACTGGTTTTCTGTACTGAAACCGGACTTTCCCGAGAAGATGAACAGAGAAGCATGGGGGATAGAAAATACAACATGTAGCAGGACGGTTCTCCTAAATGCTTTCAGGATAAGGCTCTCTGGGAATTGGCTGGGTTCGGCTTTGTCCCAAGACGAGTGACATCTCTTAAGCTCTCAAGGCAGCATGTTGTCTTTCAGCTGACCTGCTCCATCTGTTCCCTCTGTTGCTGTCCACTTGGTTGGCTTCTTCCAGCTGTGCGGTCCTGCACAAGCCCCAGGTCTAAGGCACCTTGGCCCGGCCGCTTCATCCAGGGACCCTGTCCTCCTTTTCCTTCTGCCTCTTTCCACTGGCTGAACCTTGCCCCAGGCCACGTTCTCTGTGGCCTCCTAGGTCCCAGCCAGGTATGAAGTCTCACTCTATTTCCACCCTTGCTCTCTCCAGGATGTGCTTGCTCTGGCTGTGGGGCCCCGGGACCCTGAGGAAGGAGTCTCTCCGGAGCACCTGGAGCAGCTCCTGGGCCAGCTGGGCCAGACGCTGCAGTGCCGCCAGGTGAGACCTGACAGGATGCTGTGCTTGTGTCCTTGTCCAGTGCTCATCACCAGAGCTGTGTCAGCTCAGGGCTGCTGCTGTAAGGATGGTGCTAATGTCCAGGGTCTCCCTGCCTCTTCCCCACAGTTCCTGTGCCCGCCTGCTGAGCAGCATCTGGCAAAGTGCTCGGTGGAGTTAGCGTCCCTCCTCGGTATGGCTCCTTTTCATTACATCTTGCTCCTGCTACGTCCCCCAGGTCTCAGGGTTGGGCACAAGCAAGATTAGAAACGCGGAGCTTTGTTCTAGTCTACCTCCCAGGGGCCAGCTAGGTGACCCTATCTCCATTTCTTAAAGCTTGACTTCGTTCTTTGCCCAAAGTTGCAGACCAGATCCCTGTCCTTGGGCCCCCGGCGCAGCACCGGCTGGAGAGAGGGCAGGCTCGCAGGCTCCTGCATGTGCTGCTTTCTCTGTGGAAGGACGACTTTCAGGTGCCGGTTCCACTGCAGCTGCTGCTGAGCCCAAGAAACCTGGGGCTTCTGGCGGACACTCGGCCAAGGGAGGTGAGCCAGAGCGGTGGGGGTGGGCAGGCGGGCTCCATAGCCCCCTGCACTCCTGTTCTGCACCCCCACCCCAGTTGCTGTGTGTTTCCTTTACTCCACCTTTTCTGGCAGCTGTGTTCTTTTCCTGAACACGCTCACGTGGGCTCCAGGTCTCCTCCGCTCTGTCCTTTGGATCAGTCAGGGTCACTGTGTTGTCCTAGCCACGCTGACCCCCTCCATGTGTGTTGCAGTGGGACCTCCTGCTGTTCTTGCTCCGGGATCTGGTAGAGAAAGGGCTGATGGGACGGACAGAGATAGAGGCCTGCCTGGGCAGCCTCCGTGACACCCAGTGGCCAAAGGTAAGGAGTCCTCATCTCATACATCTGTCCCTTTCCTCCTGAAATGAAGCAAGTGGTGGGGCCCAGGCCTTCTTAGGATCTTCCCAGAGTTCGGTGGACTTTACCAAGAATCTTCAGGACCACCCTGAAATGGCATGGCTGTTCTGGAGCACCCTTTTCACATTTGAGTAGCTATTTTATTGAAGAGGGTGCCAGCAAAGGAAGGGAAGACAGAAGGCAGGTAGTTGGAAAGCACTGTGGCACGGTGAGTATGGGTTTTTTGAATCAGAATAACCTAGATTTGAATCTCAGCTGGTACTCAATGTTCTTGTGATCTAGGGCAGAGTAGTGTATACCTCCTAGGGTTTGTCAGGATGGAATATGTTGGTGATAAGTATTCACTAGGTGATTCTGTGTCTCCTGTCAGATGTCCCTCTCCCTGCTGGAACTGGAGCATCCCAGAGGACAAATGGGAAAAGGTGTCAAGTCCATTTCAGTATAGAAGGCAGTTGGGAAAAAATAAGGTTGTCTATTCACTGGTTAGCAAGGGCTTGATATTGGGGATTCGTAGTAGAAAGGATGTATCATCCAGAATTGTGTGTCAGCCTTGTCTGTCATCTTTCTGCTTATTCCAGGACTTCTCTGAAGAATTAGCAACACTGTTCAACCCATTTCTAGCTGAGCCTCACATGCCAGAACCCCAGCTAAGAGCGTGTGAGCTGGTGCAAACAAACCGGGGGACTGTGCTGGCCCAGAGCTAGGGAGTGGCCCCACCTTGGGTGTCTGACCAGAACCCTGGAGCCCGGCCGGACTGTGCCTCAGGAAGCGCCCCGTCCAAGCGCTCACTGCTGACCCTTGCTGACGCGGGAGCAGCTGAGTCTGTGAGTCAGGCTTCCTGCTCCCATGTGGGGGAAGCTTGTGGCTGCCGGCATCCCCCCGACACCGACTGCAGGCTCACCGCCCGCGTCCTTGAGGAAGCAGGAGGGTTCATGTGATTGAGGATTGTGATGTGAAAGCCTAGAGACTTCAGTCCTGGAGCAGAAGAGTGAGCATTTATTACTTAGATTATTAAATGACGTGTGTGGGCTTGACAACACAGGACTCGAGCCCTATTTGCTGCTACCCCAGCGTCCCTTAAAACTTTGTGGTTTGGAAATCATGACAGAGGCAAATGACTTCTGCTTAACTCGTGAGTAAAGTAAAACATGAATCTTGGGGAGTGGACGTTTTCTTACCCCCAGGAGCTGGGCTGCCTGCCATCTCCTTAAAAATGCACAGTACGTGAGGTGAGGCTGACCTGCCAGAAGCCCAGCTTTTACCCTGCACCTTCTCTGCCTTTAGCCCTGTGCAGGTACTGACTCTGAACCGTAGCTCCACACAGGGGCCGCACACAGGGCAGAACATTAGAGCTTTTTAAAATAAACTCTTTTCTTTATCAAGGGCTTCATGTCTAATTATTTTCACCTAGTTCTTCCCTTGAGGAGGCTGCAAAGTCTCAGGTGGGCTTGAAGGTGGGCACGGACAGGGTAAAGCCGTGCGAATGGCCTGGCTGTTGAACAGTGTCTTAAATGTTCCCTCGTATTCACTCCTTGCCAATGGTGGGGGCCTCTGTACAACTCCCGTTAAGGTTTAGGATGCTATGCAGAGTTCCTGCTCACCAGCTACTCCCTAAGGAGCGAGATGGCAGGACAGCTCTTGTGCTGCTTTGTTAGGGCTGGGGGTGTTTCATTTGGCTCAGAACAAAAGCATTTTGTGTGTCTCTAAATGATCCATTGGTTTTGACTAAAAACTGCTACCTTGATAATGTGCATGAAGTTCACTCCTATAAAATTCATAGCTTTCCTACATCAGCAGTGCACACAGATTCAGGCTGTGCTGGAGGAAGGAGAGGGTACTCAGGGAACCCTCTTGAAGTGTCTCGCAAAATCCTGTCCGCGGGTCCATGTGTATTTCCTGGGGGAAAAGCACATAGCTGTCAAAGAGGCCGACCCAAGGGACCTGCTGCGTCACCTAAGAAAAGCTGGTGGGAAGTCCTGACAGCCATCCACACAGAAAGGTCCCTCCCTCAGCTCCTCCCAGCTGCTCCTTTCACAAATTTCTGCAGCTGAACCTTTTGTTCCATAATCTCATCTTCAAAGGCCTTTATTTTGTCCTTTAAATCCATTTCATACTAATCTATAGGATTTGTCCTATAAATCCACTTATACTACAGTAAATTCAGGAAGTTCTGAATGCCTGGAAGCTAAAATAGTTTTAAGAAATGCTTTATGTTTCTACACCCAATAGTGTGGCTTAACGAGAGCCCTGCCCTCTGAAGCTGAGCCCCGAGGTAAGAAGCTGCCATTTCAGGGCACCCAGCTCCCTGTAGGTGGGACAGGCAGGCAGAGCTCGGAGGCAAGCCCGAAGCCCTAAGGATGCTGGGCTAATGCCCACTCCACTGAATGTAGCGTGGGCCCAACACAGGAAACTTCACACTGGCCTGTGTGAACCTTAAAGGCCCACTCTCTGGGCAGTAAGATAAACTTAGAATTACAGAGAGCTAATGAAACAGTGAATTGGGTTCCTTTCTACATACCTGCTTTCTACTAATCGTCTACTACTCGTCTAAAACATTGATTTTCAAAGTGTGGCTGGTCCCCAGACCAGCAGCCTCAGGATCAACTAGGACTTCCTAGACATGCAAATATGTTGGCCCCTCTCCAGGCCGACTCCATCTCAAACTCTGGGGTGTAACAAGTTCCTCAGGGGATCTGATGAAGTCGGACAGCCACCTATCCAAGCCAAAATTTGACTTTATCGTGATCATTTAGAGCTGGGTCCCTGGATTATCTTTAATACAAATCAGCCTCAGTTAATATTCCTTAGCTTGCTGACTCGGACCTGGTGTGTGGCTATTGTAGGAAGGGGATTAGGATCGCCTCTGGGGACCCGTATGTTCAGATTCCCACTGCCAGCTCTGCTTCAGAAGCCCAGAGGTACTCACCTGTTGTTAAAGAGCTTCCTTTCAAGGGATCGTGGTCGCTGGTGTGTGGCAATGACTGATCTGGAATCCTCTCTCATGATCGTATCTAGGCTACGGCTGGCTGTAGTCGGGCGACTGACCGGGTTGCTGTTCACATGCAAGGTCATGCCAAGCTCATGGGAAGAACTCAGTACATTGGTGTCAACTGTATTGCTTGAAACTGAGCCCTGGGTGTTGCTGCCATTATAATATCCAAACTAAATTCTGAGCTCAAAGGACACCGCAGTGTTCACTAAATAAAAGGACACCATGGACTTTTAATTTGCAAGTGTTCTGAGTTTTTCAATCAATAGTCTTAAGAGATTTATATGAAGAGATGGGAGTACATAAATAGGGTGTTAAATATACCAAAAAATTAACCAGAAAAATATGTTTAAAAGCAATTTTAAAAGTCTTCAACCAATCACATTTAAGTAACAATCTGAGGTAAAAGAAAAAAAATCCTGCAAACACTTTTAGAAAAAATAAGTCTCTGTGCTATACAGTATAGAAACTGACCTTTTCAATCCCCATATAGTCACCCTCTTCCGCCAAAGACTGTGGGCACCAGAATGGAAGCCGGGAATCTCTCCCACCTACCACTTCCACATAACCGTACTGAATACTCAAAGCTCAAGTTTAGGCAGCCTAAGGGACAAGAACACCGAGCCCATTCCCCATCCCCTCCTAGAATAGCACATCCGACCACAGCAGCACGGATGCTCAAGAGACCACTGAAGGCTGGCAACAAGTCTCTGAGGGAGGGGAGGAACAGAACTGAGTTTTCCTCCTAATGAATCCCTTACCTCCTCTAAGAGTTCGTGTATCTTCTCTCTAGTCTTCAATAAACAACTTTTCACCTCTTTGAAATTCCTCCTGCCCTGTCAGCAGCCAACACTGACTGGGCTGCCCACCCCATCCCTCCTCAAAGAGCTAGGTTCCCCTCCGTGGCCTCAAATCTGTCCAACCTGCTTCTACAGTGGTCTTTCCCTTTCTCCTGAGCTCTGGAGTGATGGCTCCAAGACTGAGCATTGCTCAATACTCCTGACTGAGGCGAAGACCCAAACGTCCTCTTCTGTGAGGGAAACGAAGAGGAGGGAAAAGTAAAAATTAATAATAAAGCATTTTGTAGAAATACAAGGAGAAACAATTCTGAATCATTGTCGTGGTTTGTGCAGTTGTTTTTTTAAACCGTTTTTCTAGTTTGGCACTGTCCAATACTCCAGTCCGCAGTGGAGCTGAATGCTGGAGGCAGATTCTGAACAGTCCTGGCCAGTGGGTGCTTGCTCCCTGGCTGAGGGCTGGGCCAGAGTACTGCCCTCTCCTGGCTCTGCCGGCTGCGCCCAGTCCTGGTCTTCAAGTGGCTTATCTGCCACGGCGTCCCAGAGAGGAAAGAAAGGTTGAGGAATCCAAAAAGGTGAGCTGAGCTTCACTGACACTGGCCAGCTGGGGCCAGGAGCTCAGGTCCCCTCTCTCTGCAGAGGCACCAGCTGTGACCCAAGTACTGACGGGGCTTTGCTGGCAACTCAGGTCTGAGTGCTGTCGGCATGGTCAGCCACAGCCAGTAGCCTTGCTTGTCCTTGCATCCTGTACAGAGAATGACAAGAGCCACACTAGCATCACTGGTGCGTCCTGGACCTGTGTCTCTGCAGCACCATCTTGACAGTAAGATGCTAACTCCCAAGGAAGGAAGCCAGTCTGGCTATAACCAGTGGCTGCTGTTTGATGAAGGAGCTTAGGAGCTGAGAGGGGAAGCCCGGCGCACCAAGTTCTACCTGCAATAAAGCAGAGAGGGAAGAGTTAAAGGTGTGTACAGGGAGAACACGTCAGGTCACGTCAGCCACAGGTAGCCACCCAAGGCTGTCGTGACATGAAAAGCTCCTCTGTCTGCAGTCCCGGTATTTACAGGCCCCTGGGCTCTGCTGTTCAGATCTAGGCATGAGCTTCACCTGCCGGTGACAAAGGTCACACTGGGGAACTGGGAGTGGAGAACCAAAAGAATGGGCCCTGCTTTCTCTGCTCTGCTGAGGCTGCTGCTCCTCACGCCATGACTATTTCCCAAAGACTCAACAACAGAGGGTCTAAAGGCCACTGAGCTCTTGGGTAACAACAGCAACTTCAGAGAAGACTGACTGACTCTGTCCCCCCCCTCCTCTGCCCTTGATTCCCCACTGACTCCCCGCACTGTGGCCCAAGATGCCCGAGTCTCCAGCTCTGGGGACACGGCCTGGGCACTGAAGGGTGTTGAGCAGCTGAACAGAAAACTCCCATTGGGTGGTCGGGTCACACCGAGGTGTCCTGTGCAGCCAGCCGCACAGGGAGGATCACCTGGACCAAGTAGATGACTTTGGTGATCTCCTTTCCTTCCACGGTGAGAGGCTGCAGGATCCAGGCACTGGGCAGGATCTCCCCTCGGACCATGTCTCTGTTGGGTCTCGGCATGGATGTGTCATAAACAGACTGAGCCGCCATGATGGACAGGTGCCCCTGGGGACAGGGAGTGAGGCGGATCAAACCGGGACAGGCTCCAGTGCGGCCAGACTTCAGGCCATCCTCATCCCTGCCCAACGCACCCTCCTTTCCCCACAGGACCCGGTGCCCGCAGTGACTGCCTTTCACAGCACTCCAGCCCAACTGCTCCCCACAGCATCTTTACCCCCAGCGAGGCAGGCACCTCTTTAGCTTCCACGCAGACACAACAGAAATCCCGTGGCTGCTTCAGTGCACACAGGGCGGTATTGCACACCAAGTACACTGGGGAGTCAGGAATGGGGAAAATCAGGACGTACACGGACAGACCTAGTCCTAAATCCTTCCCAGCCCAGGAACGCCTGCCAATATCCAGTCATTCTGTAACCCGACACACGGACCTAGCCTGAGCCACCCAGAGGTCATCTGAGCACCTGGCCTCCCAAGAGGGCCACCGAAAACCCTTGCTGCCCTGTCCCCTGGCCTGGGCCGCAGGAAGCCCTCCCTGGGCTCACCCAGGTTGATGCTGTTGGTCACCCGCTGATGCAGCCTTGCTGTCTGGATGGGCTTGTGGTACAGTGGCCACAGGGTGGGGTCACTCACAGCTGCCCACACATGAGACAGTGGCTGGGAAACCACGCCTGCCCCCAAGAAGCCATGCCGAGTAGAAGAAAACACCTTGTAGTAAAGCTGCACCTCCTGCTCCTCACCCTGATAGCTGGGGACACCGAGGGTGGGGAAGAGGAAAAAGAGGTGAGAACTGGGTTCCTGCATCACAGAGGGGCAGCTCGGTGGGGGAACTCAAGGAAGCCGGGGCAGAGAAGGGAAAGGAGGAAAGAGGACAAGCAGGACAACAGGTTAGGACAAGATGCTGCGAAGGAACTTACTTCCAGCCAGCTGCTGGCTGGCAGCTGAAGAGGTTGTGTAGATTATCCGAGCAGGCAGCCATTACCTGCAGACACAGGGATCATACCCAAGTGATCAGGCACGGCACAAAGCAGACCCCTGGGTTAGTCAGCCACTCGGGCCGGCGTTTGCTGAATTCCCCTTCTGTCAAGATGGAGAGCCACCAAAGAAGCCCCTACCCTCATCTGAAAGAAGCTGGCCTGTCTGCCCTGCTCTTTCCTTCCCTTCCCTCCCTCCCCGCCCGGCAGAGGGCTGGTAAAGGAACCACGGGGACAAGTGGAATCGCTCCTCACGTCAGCGATAGAGATGTCCACGATGTGCTTGGCCAAATCCTGATAGGAGGAGGAGAAGCAGGCCCCCAGGCTGGACGGAGAGCAGCAGCAGCTGCCCAAGGAGGTTCTGTGGCCTGCAGTGAACAGGTAGAGGCCATGAGACAGCAAGAGCATCAAGGCCTCAGAGCACAACAGCCCCCTGAGGGACAGTGACTCGGGGCTGATAACCTCAGGCTAGTGACTCTCTAGGACCTGGCAGACCTCTGCCCCAGAGTCCCCAAACCAGGCAGGTAGCTGCGCACCCTCACCCCTACCACTCACTGTAAGCTAAGCTCTTCCAGGTGGATCCGGCCAGACTCAGTTGACTGTTCCTCACTGCAGAATGTCCCCGAATACCCCCTATCCAGGAGTCACTGGAATCACGAAAGTGTGTGTCTCCCTGCAGAAAACAAGATGTTTAGGACCAGAGCAAAGGAAGAGAAAGAGAAAGCAGAGGGCCAGAGAGCCTGTGTAGAATTATCTCCTCTGCCTCTGAACTGTCCCAATCGTTTCCAGTATAGAGGCTCTATCAAAAAAATCCTCCCCATGGCGCCTGGATGGCTCAGTCGGTTATGCATCCGACTCAGTCCCGGCTCAGGTCTTGATCTCACAGTTGTGAGTTTGAGCCCAGTGCTGGGTGCTGCGCTGTGCATGAAGCCTGCTTTAAAAAAAAAAAAAAAAAAAACTCCATTGGGATTACAGGAGGTTGGATGTCTCTGAGAAGTCAAGAGCAATAGAAACCAGGCCCTGGACAATCTATCCTTAAGCTCCAAGCCACAGGCTCAAAGACTGCTTGTAGGAGAGCTCCAAAAGGGATCAGAATGAACGGTGCTGGTATGGAACATCAGTGGAAGGCTCTAACATGTGGCAACAGTAATGAGGCCATGGCTGGAGCCCAGGTAGAAGGTGGGAGGGGCAGGAAAAGCAACGAGCTGTGGAAAGCTTGACCCTAGGCCCCAACCTCCCCGAGCACCCCCCACCCAACCCCGCCCTGTACAGCAGCTAAGCCAAAAGTCCTAATTTGGAACTAGACCGGATGATCTCTGGATCCTATCTGCAATATGGTCCTCCCACCTTTACTTCAGCCTGTGACTCAGTGACGTGACCTTGACTTCTGCTGGATCTAAGAGGCACTGTCCATCCCACCTCTATCATTAGTTCTTAACCTATGGCTACTTTACAGACAAGAAGAGGTGAACACAGACAGTTCTATCCCCATCCATGCCTCCACTCCTCTGCTGAAACATACAGTCTCTCGTACTTTAAGCAGGTCTCTCTGTCTCAGATTGAAGTCTTGTGCCATCTTCTTGGGAACTTTCCACTACTGACCATCTCCTCCTTCACTGTTGCCTCTGCCTCACCCTCTTCACTGGATCCTTCCTACAAGCACTCAAGCATGTAAACATTTCTCTCACCTTTAAAACATCTCCTCACAGGGGTCCTTGCCCTCCCACCCTTCATACACGCTTCTTGAAACGATGGGCACCATTCGCCATCTCCCACCTCTCACTCCCTTCTGAACCTGCTTGAATGTAGCATTTGCCTCACCACTCCACCAAACAGCAGTCACCAGGTCCCTGTGATGTCCATGTGGTTGGATCTGATCACCAACTCCCAGCCCCCACCTTACTGAACCTCTCAGTGGGCTTCTACTCAGCCAGCCTCTCCCTTTCACTTGAGATACTCACTTCCTAAGTCCCCAGGCTTGTGCTGCTTCTCCTGTGTTGGCTCACTGTCCTCAAACAAAAATTGATATTCTGGGATTCTTTCAAGACTTAGGCCTAGGCCCTCTTTTCTCACTCAATTATATACTCCTAAGTGATTCCATCTGCTCCCACTGCTATACTGATGACTCCCAAAAATAAATATCCATGGATTAATCAATAAATAATCATGACACAACTGGCTACCATGTAACAAAAAGGAGTACATCAGAGACCCATTTCATACATCATGCCAATATAAATTCTTCATGCTTTGCAGCTCAAAAATATATGGAGTAAAGAATTTATTATTACTACAAGAAAATAATAAGTTAAAAAAAATTTTATCACAGTGGAGATATGCCTTCCTAAACAGGGTACAAAATTCAGAACCCATAAAATAAAAAATTGGCAAACAATAGGCAACATAAAATTAACATTTTCCAGGGGTGTCTGGGTGGCTCAGTCAGTTAAGCGGGGCTCAGGTCGCGGTCTCACAGTTTGTGAGTTTGAGCCCTGCATCAGGCTCTGCTCTGACAGTGTGGAGCCTGCTTAGGATTCTCTCTTGCCTTTCTCTGCCCTTCCCCTGCTCATGCTCTCTCTCTGTGTCTCAAATTTTAAAAACTTTAAAAATTAACATTTCCAGGTAATAATAAAAAACAAACAAAATAAAAACACACAACTAGGAAAAAACACTGGTCTCTCAAATGACACAGAAGGATAATTTTCTTAATATAAAAAAGGGCCTCTAAAACCAAAAAGACTAACAACCCACTTGAGAGGTGGACATAGTGCACTGTCCTGGAACAAAAGGACTCAGGGCTCTTAAGAATCTGAAAACACACTTGATTTTAGACACACGAGGAGAACCGCAAACCAAAACTAAAATGGAATATGTATTTTATGCCCATCAAACTGGCAAAGACTGAAGGAAAAACCCTTGGTAACATTCTGTTAAGCAGAGTGGTCAAGTATTATTTAAGAGTGTGAACTGGTATACTTTGAAAACATCTATCACATATTTAAATTTAAAATGTACATATCCTTTGACCTACCAATCTCACTTGGAGGAATGCAACCAAGAGATGTTCTGTCATTTAAATATAAAAGTAATATACAACTTCAAATACAAACTCAGGGACTAAAGAGAAAGGGCCCATGAGTCTTTCTGGAAGAAATTATGAGGGGAGGAATCACTAGGGAGGAATAACGAATGCCTGGCAAATTACTAGAAGTGAGCAGAGTCCATTTAATCTAGCCTAAGAACAACTCTATGAATGCAAACATTATAAACAATGTAGAAGTACTCAGACAAAAAGTAAAAAGAAAAAAAGGGTACAAATACACTGATTTCCTTATGTTTTAAAAAGGTGACAACACTGCTAAATCAAGTAATAAAGACTATTTGAAGATATAAAAGTGGTCATAGAAAGAATTTTTTAAAGGCTTCCAGATTATCAGAAAAAAAAAGACACATATTTACCCTCACAGCAGAGAACACACAGATGACATAATGATAAAACAACAAAAAATCTATAGATGTTCATAGGAAGGTGTGCCTAGGTGGCTCAGCCAGTTAAGCATCTGACTCCTTGATTTCAGCTTCGGGTCATGATCTCATGGTTGTGAGATTGAGCCCTTTGTCAGGCTCCGTCTAAGTGTGGGGCCTGTTTGGGATTCTCTCTCCCTCTCCCTCTGCCCTTCCACTTCCCTCTCTCTCTCTCTCTCTCTCTCTCTCTCAAAATATAAATAAATAAAACAAATAAATAAAATAGATGTTCATGCAAATATTCATAAATAAAAAAACTCAATAAATTAAAAAAATAGAAATCATATTTCTTTGGAATCATATATACTCAACACATAGCAAACTGAAAATTAATAACAAAATCAGAAAACACAAGGAGACTTTCTACCAAAAAAGTTCACAAAACTCCTAAGAATTGGATTGAGGAAGAAATACAAACAAATTGCAAAATGAAGTTATAGGATATAACTAAAGCAGGACTCAGGTGGAAATTTTTAGCTTTAAATATTTATAGCAGTAAAAAAATAAATGAATTGCTGTAATAACTACACACCAACAAATTAGATAACTTAGATGAAATGGACAAATTCCTAGAAAGACACAAACTACCAAAACTGACTCAAGAAGAAATAGATCCTGAAAACAATGTGACACTATATGTGGGCTAACTAGATTTTAAGTAAAAATCTGAGGGGCACCTGTGGGGCTCAGTTGATTGAGTGTCTGACTTTGGCTCAGGTCACAATCTCATGGCTCATGAGTTTAAGCCCCACATCGGGCTTTGTGCTGACAGCAGAGAGCCTGGAGCCTACTTTAGATTCTGTGTCTCCATCTCTCTCTGCCCCTTCCCCACTTGTTCTCTCTCTCTCTCTCTCGCTCAAAAATAAACACTAGAAAAAAATTTTAATAAAAATTTTGAAAAAAGGAAAAAAAAGAATAGGATATCTGAACATTTAACAAGATATTGAATTACTAGTCAAAAAAACTCCCACAAAGAAAATTTCAAGACAAGATAGCTTCATTAGCTTCAAATCTACCAAACATTTAAAGAATTAACATCAAATAGTTCACAAATTCTTTCCAAAAATAGAAGAGGAGGGGATATTTCATAAGTCATTCTATAAGTCCCTGACATAAAACCAAAGAAACCACAAGGCATATTGACACACAAATCCCTTAGGCATATTGACACACAAATCCCCAACAAAATATTAGGAAGCTGACTCTAGTAACAAGAAAGAGTTGTACACATAATGACCAAGTATACACCATTCCTGGGATTTATCCTAAGAATACAAGATTAGTTCAACATACAAAAATCAATCATGTAATACACCATATTAATAAAAGAAAAAAATCCACACAATCATCTCAATAGTTACAAAAAAAGTATTTGACTAAATTCAACACCATTTTATGACAAAGACACTCAACAAACTAGGACTGGAAGGAAATCTTCTCAACCTGGTAACGGCTATCTACAAAAAACACACAGTTAACGTTATCCTTAACGGTGAAAGGCTGAATGGTTTCGTCCTAAGAATGTGTGCTCTCATAGCACTTCTATTAACACTGAACTGGAGATTCTACCCAGGGCAATTAAGCAAGAAAACATCAACAAAGACAGATGATATGATCTTGTATACAGAATATCCTAAGGAAGCTACTAAAAAACTATTAGAGCTAATAAAAAATCAGTTCAGCAAGGGTACAAGAAACAAGATCAATACATGAAAAGCAACTGTATTTCTGCAGAGTAGCAATGAACAAACTGAAAATGAAATTAACAATTCAGTTTATAATAGCATCAGAGGAATAAAATACTTAAGAATGAATTTAACAAAACAAATGCAAAACTTATTACTCTGAAAACTACAAAACAGTGTTGAAAACAAAGACCACCTGAATAAATGGAAAGATACTCCATAATCATGGATCAGAAGACATTACTATTAAGGTGTTTAATACATCCCAAAATGACACACAGATTCAATGAAATCCAAATCCAAATTCCACCTGACCTCTTTGCAGAAATTGATAAGCTCATCCCTAAAGTCACATGGAAATTCAAGGGACTCAGAATAGCCAAAACAACCTTGCAAAAGAACAAAGTTGGACACTTCCTGATTTCAAAACTTACTACAACAAAGCTACAGTGATCAAAACAGTTGTACTGACATAATGACAGACATATAATTCAATGGCATTAATTCAGAATCCAGAAATAAACCCATACATCTATGGTCAATTCATCTTTGACAAGGGTGCGAAGACTATTCAATGGGGGGGTGGGTGGTGGAATAATAGTTGCTTGAACTAATTAATGGTGGTGAGACAAACGGATATTCACATGCAAAAGAACAAAATTCAACCCCTAATTTTGGCTCACTAAATACAAACATTAACTCCAAGTGGATCAAAGACCTACATGCAGGAACAAAACCATACAACTATTAAAAGAAAATACAGGCACACCTTGAAGATACTGTGGGTTTGGTTCCAGATCACTAGAATAAAGTGAGTATCACAATAAAGTGAGTCAGATTATTTAGTTTTGTTTCCCAGTACATATTAAAGTTATCTTTACACTAGACTACGGTCTACTGAGTGTGCTATCATTATGTCTTTAAAAAAACAATATACAGGGCACCTGGGTGGCTCAGTTGGTTGAGCCTCTGACTCTTGATTTTGGCTTGGGTCATGATCCCAGGGTTGTGGGATTGAGGCCATCATCAGGCTCCATGTTGACAGTGGAGCCTGCTTAAGAGTCTCTCTTTCTCTCCCTCTGCCCCTCTCCCCTGCTTGTGCTCTCTCTCTAAAATAATAATAATAATAATAATAATAAAATAATGCATATAATCTTAATTAAAAATACTTTATTGCTGGAGTGCCTGAGTGGCTCAGTCAGTTAAGCATCCAACTCTTGATATCAGGCTCAGGTCATGATCTCATGGTCGTGAGATCGAGCCCCTCGTTGGGCTCTGCACTGACAGCACAAAGTTTGCTTGGGATTCTCTCTCTCCCCCAGCCCTGCTCATGCTCTCTACCTCAAAATAAAAAAAACTTAAAAAAATACTTTATTGATAAAAAATGCCAACCGTTGAGATTTCTATGAGTCATAATCACTGATCACAGGTCATCATAACAAATATTATAATAATAATGAAAACATTGGAAATATTTCAAGAATTACCAAAATGTGGCACAGACACAAAGTGAGCAAATGCTGTTGGAAACATGGCAGACGGACTTGCCTTACACAGCACAAACCTTCAATTTGTAATAAATGCACTGTCTGCAAAGCATAATAAAGCAAAGCATAATAACAGAAGGTATGCATGCCTATATAGGCATAATCTTTGTGACCTGGGATTAGGCAATAATTTTTTAGATATGAAACCAAGAGTACAAGCAATAAAAGAAAAAAATAGATAAAATGAACAGCATCAAAACATTTGTATTTCAAAGGACATCACCAAAAAAGTGTAAAGACAATACACAGAATGGGACACAACTGTTACAAACCAGATATATAACTGATAAAGCACTCGTACAATATATAAAAAAATTATTAATAAAAAGACAATAACCCAATTTAAAATGGACAAAAGATCTGAATAGATGTTTATCCAAAGAAAACATATAAATGGGTAGAGTAAGCTCATGAAAAGATGCTCAAAACCATTAGGATAATGCAAATCAAAACCACAATGAGGTGCCATGTCATATCCACTAGGATGACCCTAATAAAGAAGAAAGGTGCTGCTCAGGATGTGGAGAAATTCAGGGCTCATACACTGCTATGTGGGGCTTTAGAGTAGTGTAGCCTCTGTGAAAAATAGTTTGGCGATTGTTCAAATGGTGAAACACAGAGTTTCACCCATCTGTGGACCCATCTCCCAACTCCTAGATATATACCCAAAAGACATGAAAATATATGCCCATACAAAACTTTTTTCTTAAGTCAATAAATTTTTATGTAAGGAATTTTACATGTGATTCCTTCCACTGCTAATCACTGTAGTTCTTCCAAAGTCGGAATCATAATCTTCAAAATAGCCCCTTTAAAAAGAACTGGGGGCACATAGGTGTCTCAGTCAGTTAAGCATCCAACTCTTGATCTTAGCTCAGGTAATGATCTCATGATCGTGAGATTGAGCCCCATGTCAGGTTCTGTGCTGACAGTGTGGAGCCAGCATGGGATTCTCTCTCTCCCTTCTCTCCCTGCCCCTCCCCTGCTCATGCTTGCTCGCTCTCTCTCTCTCTCTCAAATAAATAAACTTAAAAAAAAAAAGTTGACATCCTAAACTGATGAAGCAGAGGCAAGCTGTCTAGAGAAACAATCAAATGTTAAAGAGACAGCTTGATAGCCATCTGGAAAGAATAAAGTTGGATCCACACCTTATACTATATATATATATTCAAAATGAATCAATCATTTAAATAGGAGGGGCGCCTGGATGACTCAGGCAGTTGAGCATCTGACTCTTGAATTCGGCTCAGGTCATGATCCCAGGGTCATGGGATCTATTCCCCACCTCAGGCTCTGTGCTGAGCTGATTGTGGAGCCTACTTAAGATTCTCTTGCTCTCCCTCTGTCTCTCTCCCCTGCTTGCTTGCTCTAAAATAAAAATAAAATTAAAAAAAAGATTTAGGGGTACCTGGGTGGCTCAGTCGATTGAGTATATGACTTCAGCTCAGGTCATGATCTCACAGTTCGTGAGTTCATGCCCCACGTCAGGATCTGTGCTGACAGCTCAGAGCCTGGAGCCTGCTCTGGATTCTGTGTCTCCCTCTCTCTCTGATCCTCCCCTGCTCATGCTGTCTCTCTCTCTCTCAAAAATAAATAAAACATTAAAAAAAAATTTTTAATATTTTTTTAAATTTTAATAAAAAATGAAAAAAGATTTAAATATGAAAAATAAAACTATACAATTTCCAGAAGAAACCACAGGAGAAGTTCTTTATACAATTTTGGACTGAAGAATGTATTTCTAATTATGATCAGAACATACACACTTAAGGGAGAACTGATAAATAAAACTTTCTGAATAGCCCCAAAGACAAGAAGCAAAGTCAAAAGAGAACAAAGAACTGGGATAAATATCTTTAATTCCTATTAGGCAAAGGGCTGGCTTGCTAAAGAACTCCAGAAACTGGTAAGAATAAGATAGAGAAATGAGCAAAGGATACAAACAGGTGGCCCAACAAAAATTTAAACATTTGATAACCTGTTGGAGAAGGTGTGTATATCTGTGAGGTAATATTTGTCAATATTAAGATCTCAAATGTACATACTCTTCCGGGTATCTACCTCATGGATATATTTGCACACATAGGAGATGATGCACACAGGTATGTACTGTACTACTGTTTACAACAGCAAAAGACTGAAATCAACCCCAGGTGGGGGACTGCTTACATAAATTACACTGCATCTTTATAATGGAATGAAAAAAGCAGTGAAAAAAGAAAAGAGAGAGAAAGAAAGTTCTCTACACAGTCATGTAGAAAGACCTCTGAGATACACTGAAGTGGCATGATATGCTTTATTCCGTGTGAGTTAAGATACTCTAGGAGGGCTCCTCCCACACAATAGTGCTGTTTCTTTGGGCGGGGCAAGGGAGAAGGACCAGGTTGTCCGCTGCTAGGAACGGGTACTTCCCTAGTTACCTTTAGAGGTAGGTATATATGATTTTTGTCTTTTCTACCATATGAAATAGATTACCTATGCAAAACATCACATTTTAAAACCATGCAATAAAAGAGAAAAAAAAACACTAACTTAAAAAGAATGAGTCAGCAGCAGATTTGCTGGTGTGCAATGATGTCCAAAAGACATTATTAAGGAAGAAAAGTGACAAAGCAGGTCACTTTGGCTGCCATTCATGTGCTTTAGAAACACGCATTCTAAGAAAAAAAAAAAAGAGAGAGAGAGAGATTAAAAAAAAGAAAAAACATGGGGCACCTGGCTGGCTCAGTCAGAAGAGCATGTGACTCTTGATCCTGGGGTTGTAGAGATTACTTAAAAATAAAATCTAAAAAAAGGGAAAAAGAAAAAAATATGTATATAACAAAAGAAAATTTTAAAAACTGAAAAATAGAAAAATACGTATTAAAAAAGAAGAAAAAAAATTTTTAAAAATATGCACATTCTTACAGATATTAAGACATAGAATGTATTCAGAATACCTCCAGAAATCCACACCATACTGGGATAGATGACTGCTTCTGAGCAGGGCAACAGGAGACTGAAAGATGAACTTGGCATCATATGTCCTTTGCTACTGTCTGAATACTACTTTTTACTATGTGAAGTTTTACTATAAAGCGAATTTCAAATTTTATATCCCTGGCCAGATCTTACCTGTGAGCTCCAGATCTGTGTTACCAACTGCTCTCTTTGCGTTTCTCACAGACACTTCAAAGCCAGTAAGTCCCAAACTAAACTCCTGATCTTCCTCACAAAACCTGTCCTCCCCCAGTGCCTCACAGTCACCATCACTGCCCCTTCAGCTGCTCAAGCCAAAAGTGTGTATTGTTTCTGAATCCACCCTCCTCCTTCCTCTGTGTCCTGTGGTTGTGCTCTGTCCAGGGCAGCCCCCTGGGCCCCTGTGCTCGTTGCCACTTGCAGGGCCGCCACCTGGCAATGGGCGACTCTCGCCAGGCTTTGCTGTGGTCATCACCGGCTCCACCCACAGCTATCCTGCCCCCTTTTCCTATAACCTCATCATCTTGCTCCCCTGGCTTCAAAGCTTTAGAGCAGCTACTGGGAAGTAACATGGATCTGAAGGGGGCCAGAATTCGAAGAGTCTACATGATCTGGCCTTTTCTAGTCCTTCCTCAAGTCATTCTCCCATCTTATCATATTCCAGCCATGCTAGCCTTCTTTTAGTTCCTCAGACTCTTCCTCCCTCCAGCTCACTTGCCAAGCTCTCTTCCAGGAGGGCTGCGTTCCCCTACCCTCCATCCCCCATCTCTTCTGACACCTGACGCTGGACACTAAGCTTCTACTCAGTTAACTGCCTCTCACGCTTCTGGCGTCACTTTAAAAACACTCTCTTCAGAGCATCTTTGCTGACCTTCCAGATCAGATCCCATTTTATATTGGCTTAGAATCCCTTCTTCACATAACTGACTGCCAACAGTACTTAAATAATCTTACAATAAGCTGTGCATATCCCTCTAACGGTTTATGAACAACAACAGTTTTGCTCACAGCTGTATTCCCAGAGCCTAAAATAGCACCTACAAAATAAACACATGTTGAATGAACAAACAGGGAGAAGGAGACAAAACTAAGGGAGAGACCAAAGCCTATCTATCATCCACAAGGAGGCCTCATGTCAGCAACAGCCTCCAGGAGGCAGAACTTCCTGCCCCAACTCCTGGCTCAGTGGCTCTGGCCTGTGGCTCATTGCTAGCATCTGCCCACTCACCACACTATCTGGGGACTGGAGCTGGTCCGACAATAAGGCGATGCTGCTGTTGTAGCCAGAGGTAAGACCAGAGGAGAAGCTTCCATTGGAGCTGGTAGACAGGGAGCTGGAGGCAACCAGAGTGTGCAGCTTTTCTTCTTCCTGAGAAGGACGGACAGCTGGCAACCAGCTGCTGGTGCACCTTCTCTGTCCCCTCTGCCCCTGAAACCACCCCCCCCCCCACCTCCCCGGTGCCTTCCACCCCGGCACATGAAACTCTCACACCTCCCCACATACCTATCCTGTCTCTAAACCAAAGCTGTCTCCTCCCAGATTTTGGCCTGGGGACAGAAGCCAGTCAGAGAATGGTGACATGTAAAAAGCGAGCACAGCTTTGAACTGGCAGTAGGAGTGCAACACCTTCCTCCAAAGGCTACATCCCAAGACTCCGAGGCAGCCCAGGCGAAGGCTGATCTGGTCTGGCGTCTGCCCCAGGCTCCAGGCCACCCAGAATCACTGGCTTGCCCCACGCCCCACCCTCAGCAGCTGGGAGATGATCTGCTGGCGGATTCTCAGCTTCTCCTGCTCAGTCCGCTCCTGCAGCCGGGCCCGGGCCCGGGCAATCTCCACCTTGGCCTCCTCACGGGCACGCTGGTATTCTTGCAACATCAGCGCTATGTCTGAGGCAGGTTGAGCAGACCGTGATGCCAATCCTAGGCTCCTAAGGAAGACCACAGGGTGGAGAAATGCCTTCTAACATGGCGGGTGCATGGATGACAGCCCTGGCCTGCTTACCTAGTCAATACATTCCTCTTGAAGGACCCATCCTCTCTTTGACCACAGTTTGGTTTTACAACCCATTTTGAGGTTCAGGACTGCTGTCTTACACAGGTCACAGTTGCTCTGTCCACCCTCTCCCATGAGCTCTGCCCCCACAACTCTGTTCCCTCCCACATCCTCCTCTTTCCCTTTGTCCCATTCTCCCCCAGCCACCTCATTTGCCCACAGGAGCGTAGGACCCACTCTTGGAATCACTCCTGTCCAAAGGAAGCTGCAGCCCCCACTCTCCAGGCCCTGCCCCCCACAGCCCTCCCACTCCATATACAATCTGCTCTCTGCAGGGTCCTGGGTCCACCCATACCTGGTGGTTTCTACAACATCCTTCCTCAGTTGTTGCAGGTACTCTCGGCGCCTGCTGGGTAGGCCAAGGTCCTGGGTGGGGAAATCCCTGCTGGGCAGGAGGCTCAGTTGTTTCTGGGGGCTGAGGTTCCGTGTCTGGTCTAAGTTCTGAAGTCGTTCAGCACGCTGTCTCCAGAGGGCCTCAGTGGTTTGTTTTTGCCTGAGACAAAATGTGATTGATTCATTGAAGCTGGCCCTGAATGCCCTTCTCCATCTTAAGATCTATCTCTGATCCCTGGAAGATCCCAGAGCTGAGCAGGAGAGAAAGGAACAGCTAGCTATTAGCCTTCTGTGGTTCTCTTTCAGCCCAGCCCTTGCCCTTCCACGCCAGGCATGGGGCACTTACCGGGCATAGAGCTCCTCCCAGGTGGACCGCAGAGGCTCCTCAGCAGCAAGCGCCTCCCCCGTCCCACTTTGCAGCACCTGCAGCAGGGCATCGGCCTCCCCAAAGCCGTGGTGCAGCTTCGCTTCTGTGAGCTCTGTGCTGAGTGAGATGTTCTGAGCCCCAATATGCAAGGGGATCTGCTCCCTCTGGGACCACTCAGCATCCTGTCTCTGGTTGTCAGGAGGTTGTAGGGGCTTCTGTCCCTGCTTTCCAGAGCTAAGATCACACCTGGTCCCCAGTGACTCCATCATACCTAGCCCCCCAGGATAGCCATCCTGAACCCCACCCCAGTGACTGACTTTGCTATGCACTGAGGAGTCCCTCAGGCTGTGAAGCTGGGGCTCAGTGGCCACACATACCTGGGAACTGGAGCTCAGTAGCACCTCAGATTGGCAAGTAGGGCTCAAAGTGGAACCCTGGAGCCCTGCAGTAGCAGTCAACTCAGAGACAGGGCAGGGGCTGAGGTGGTGTAGGCCTCCCTTTGAAGAGGAAAAGTCTGGAGTGGGTTGTGGCTCCACAGAAGATGCTGAACTCTCACCCTCATTTTCTGTCTTGCTCCACCATTCACTTGGCCCCCTACTGCTCAGTGAGCCACACTCCAAGGAAGCCACATCCTCAGGCACAAAGCCCTCAGCCAGACTCTGGCTCTGGCTCTTCAGTGAGGGTAGTGGTGGTCTGCTTTGGACCAAGGTGGTGGTCTTGGGCTGAAGCTGCTGAGGGGGCTGCTCTAAGAAACAGACTTGGAGTTTTGGGTTCTGCGGTGGACTGCCCGGGGACCTTACCTCAAGGAATGACCTGCCATCACTCCTTTCTAAAGGACTTCTGCCTTCCCCACATGGAGACCCCACTCTCTGGGAGCCACCGGACTCATTAGCAGTTTGAGAATAAATATCCACTGGAGGCCTGGGGGAATCCAGGAGAAGGTTTGGACTGGAGACAAGTTTCTGATGGCTTTCAAAAGGACAGGCTAAGGGGGCTGTGAGAGACAAAGAGTCTGTGGAGTGTCCCAATCCCTGGGTGCTGGCACTAAGTGTGAGTATTGGGGAGGAGGCCCTGTCCACCAATAAGGTACCCATGGTGCCTAGCTCCTTCTGGAACTTAGGATTCCCCACGGACTCTGCAGGACTGGGGCAGGGCCTAGGGGAGTGGGAGCCTTTGAGGCTGGGGCTGTTGACAGCCAGGCAGGAGGGCTCCTCTGGCTGGAAGCTGGGAGGCAGGGAGGCATCAGGAGAAGCCTGAGGGCTCAGAGAAGGGAGGTTCTGAAGCCTCAAGTGGGATGGGGGTGCTGGAAAGCTCTGGGGCCTGGAGTGGAGGCTTTCTTCCTGAGATCCTGAGGGCCCCGCCATTTTCCATGCAGTTTCCTCTAACTCTCTCTTCTGAAGGGTCCCTGTGGCATGTCCGTTTTTTTGAGACATGGTGGGGATATCTGAGCCCAGCACTTCAAGGACCACATTGACCTTCTGAGGGTTGGCCTCTGGGGCCGGAAGGTACAGAGGTGGTAAGGCCAGGTCAGTTTGGATGCCCTCATCCAAGGTGGTCTGCGTACAGCCGTCCATCATTAAGGCCTGGGTCACCTCATCTGGGGACTCCCTCTTGACGTTCCGCTCCTTTTCAGCCACACTTGGCTGGGAGAGACTCCCCAACAGCTCCGAGGTGCTGTGTAGCAGCTGTGAGAGGTGGAGAGACAGGTTGTGCATGCTAGTCCAGGAGACCAGACCAGAGCATGGCAATGCACTGGTTTCTGGCTGAGCAGAGACGTCGGTGGAGCTCCAGTGGACACTGCAGCCCAGGGTCTGTGTGCCCTGCTCCAAGGTGTTCATCCTGGACGGTCCCACAGGGCCACATGCCTCTGATGGATACAGCAGCATAATCTCATCTACTGGACCTGCAGCACTTCCTTCTGCCAAAAGGGGCTCACTCCTCAGAGAGCCTGCTTCTTCAGGGATACCCGGGATCTGGGCTCTCTTGTCAGGACCCTTACTGGGGATTGCTCCTTCAGGGCTGTTCAGGATGTGGCGGTTCCCCAAAGCAAATGAGGAACCCCATACTTCCCAGGCCTCATGTGAACCATGGGCATTTCCAATGCTGCTGTGTGTGCTCCCCAGGTCCTGGGCATTGGCATAGGTGCTAGGGTGGGAATGGAGTGGAGAGTTCTGGTCTTCCAGGCCATTGTCCATGCTTGAACAACTGGCCGTGTTTGATGGCATTGGGCCCTGGGGTGTCTGGCTACAGGAGACATCCACTGCACTGCCAAACACATATTGCTTCCAGCCAATGTGCACAGGTCCCTCTGGACGTGAGGACAAGATGTAGGGATTGATGTCACTGAAGCCAAAGTGTAATGTTCCTTTGTCTGCCTTGGAGTGGCACTTCTCTGACCTCGCCTGGCTGCCAGGTCCCTCTGGATTTTCCTGCCAGGCCTCTTCCAGGGTACTAGATATCCAGCTTGTCATGGAGTCGGGGGTTGGCATGCAAGAAAGAGCTGAGGACTTTGGGTAAGGAGGGTTGGAAGGTTGTGGGGGCTGGTGATCAGCAGTGCTCTTGTCCCAGTTAGATGAGGCTTTCTGACTGCAGCCCTCAGCTTTCAGAGATGTTCTCGCTACTGGCTTTCCTTTGAAATAATCACTGGGATGGGGAGTCCACCATCTGTTAGACTCCTGTGTATCTTCATCTGTGGGGGAAGGAGGCTCCACACTCAAGTTCAGCTCCTGAAAAGTCTGGGAAGAGCTAATCACAGAGAACTGTGGTATGGGGGAGGACCTGGAGTGTTTGGGGCCAGAGAAGATTGCAGTCACAGGAAGTGAACACCTGTGGTGGGGAGCCGGCTGCTCCCTAGAGGCAGGCAGGCCAGGGCTCTGGGGTGTGGGCCATGGGGCTCCACTGTGCCCCAAGGGCATGGAGGCTGAGTCTTCAAAGCCTGATGAAAGCATCCTGGACACAGAGGGATGGGCTGCACATGCTTCCTCTCTGCCTGCATCTCTAATCCAACAGCTGTCCAAGCCACCTTCATGGGAAGGTTGGGAGCTCCTGCCCTGGGCAGGCTCTTTCCCACCAACTGAAGCCTGGTCTCTCTGCTGCTCTTCCTCCTCCCAGAGACTGTCAGGTTGGTGCCTAGAGATGTGTTTTAACTTTGCTACAAACTTGGCTTGGGAATCCAATCCACTGTGATCTTTGGACTCAGTGGAAAGTTGTGGTTTTTCTGGAAGGCACTGGCTGGCATTTTCTAAACATCCATGCTGAGGTTCCCCCAGAAGCTCACTCTGAATAGACCCTTCACTTAAATTCAGGGTGCATGGTCTCCTAGTTGTTAAAGGTGGTTCTGTTTTGGTTTGAGACTCCTGTGCATTCTGGCCACCTACAGAGCTGTCCTGGAACTCCCTCAGGGGCTCAGAGTACAGGTCTGCAGAGGAAAAGGTAGCCTCAGGCTCTAGGCTGGCTTTCTTCTTAGCAACCTTTTTCTCAGGCTCCCCCCCTGACCTTGAGCTTCCATCCGCCAATGAGTGGCTCAAGGGACCTGTCCTCACATCAGGGGCAGAAGGGGAGATGCCCCCTCGAGCAAGAGACAGGACAGCAGCAGAAGTGGAAGGCTTCCAAGCTCTGCTATCTGCTGGCCCAAATTCCACATGAATGCCTTCAGGCTCAAGGCCAGGAGCCAAGAGCACTTCAGGTGCCCTGGAATAGCTTTCTCCTCTCTTGTCCATTCCACAGGCTCCGGAAGGTACTATGCAGGGTGTCTGGAGAGTACATAGGGCAGCCTTGGAACTCCCCTTCCTCAGGTCACTGTCTCTGTAACATGATAAAGTGGAGCGTGGGGATGCACAGGCACAAGAATCAGTGGGTTGAGAATTGCAAAGATGCTGGCAAGGCATTGATCTGCTGTCTTCCTGCCCCCTAGGTGGACTAAGAGTCCTGCTGCCTTCAATGTTCCCTGAGATGATGACACAGTCTAAAGTTTCCTGTGGGTGTCTGCACTGGGACTCCTTCTGAACTTCAGGCAGGATGGTACCCTGTTTGGGACTTTCCCTCCCTTCCTTTAACCCAACGGAAGCCTCAAGGCACTGGCCATGGTCTTGGGTACGTCCTGAGAGGCTGACAGAATTCTGAACATCACAGGTCACAAGCTGACTTTCAGAATAGGTTGTTTTTCCTACACGTGCAGCCACTAAGAAATTACCTGAACCTCCTCCACGAGTGGTATCTAGAATTCTAGATTCTTGATGCACTAGGTTGGTCTCCTGACCACCAGGACGCGTGCCTTCTGCACTCTCCCATGGAGCTGATTGGCTTCCCCCACACAGAATCATCCCAGGATCACCAGAAGGGGTGCAAGAAGATAAGGTAGCCACTACTTTCTCTGATCTTTCCCTCCTGTCCTCTACCACTGTTGAAGGAAAACTGTCTGAGTGCACAGGATCAGCAGAGGAAGGTGTTCTAGTTGCTTTTTTCTTTTTCTCTATGATTTCAGAAGAGCTACAGTGACATAAAAACTGTTCACCAGCTCCTAGAAAATGTCTCAGTTCTCCAATACAATGGCTTTTGCCTGGAGCAAGAGCTGCATGGGAGGAAGTCTGTGAGGGATGCCCTGGCCCTGTTATAGTTTCAGTGTTGGGCAGATGTTGAAAGCTGTCCACAGGCAGGGGTGTGGCTTCATCAGTTGACAGATGTCCTGGTTCAGCAGAGAGAGATGTCACATAAAATCCTTGTGCATCATCCTCCTTTCTGGTCCTGTCTGACACTGACTGGTCCCTTTGTGGACACTGAGGCCTACCATGGGCCCCTGAAGAACATTCAGCTTCTAATAAAGTCTCATAGTAAGGAAGAACATTGCCATCAGCCCCTAAGCCATGAAGCTGCTTTCCCTGGGCCTTTGCTTTTCTGATCTCTAACACAGCCAGGTCCACAGATGTATGAGCACAGTGCTCTCGGTGAGGCACCCTCGGCAGGGACAAAGGTGCTGATAAAGCACCACCAGCAGGGCTGAGGTCCTTGGCCTCCTTTTCTGCCTTCTGCTTTGCCTGCTGGCCTTGACTGTTACCCTCTTCTAAGAGGCAGCTGGTCTTGTATTCAAGTGGGCTAGAGACCCTTTTCAGGGGACTGGCTCTTTCTGATCCTCTTTGTATAGCTGCCTTGGCTTCAGAAGCAAAACTCTCCCTGGGACTCAAGCCCATTGAGATGCTTCTAAGGTCCCCTCCTTGGTCTTGGGTGCTTGCTAATCTCCGATTCTCTGCATCCAGGGGAATGCTCTCTGGTACATGGGATTGACCATGAGATGCCACAGCCGTAGCTATCACAGACTCACACCAAGCACTGTGTGCCAAGGAAGAGCCCCCTCTAACATCTCCCTGAGGGCTGTGGCTTTGGGGCTCTCCAGTCGGGTTCTGATGCCCTGCTTTAGTTAGCAAGGGACTATTAGGCATTTTCAACATTGTGGGATCCAGCACATAGTCAACTGGAGAAATACATACAGAATCATATGCATGAAGATAATTTCTTGGTAGCCTTGGGGAATCCAAAGGCAAGGTACCACTCAGGTCTCTGTGAGGAGCCACAGAGGAATCTGACTGGCTAAGCAATGGGCCAGTCATCTGGCTGAAAGAAGTGCTAATACAATGTTGGCTTGAACTATTCTGAGTAGATGAGACCATTTTGTCGTCCTCCAGTAGGCTCCCTCTCCTTTGCACAGTCATTTCCTCAACTCTGCCTTGAGGTTTTGGCCCCTTTTTCTTAGAACTACTTATATGTTTGGCAACTCGGCTTTCCTGAAAACCTTTCACAGTTTCCAGTTCCTCAAGACTTCCCAAGCTACCAGAGCTGCCTGGCCTCAGGACATAGTCAGGCATCTCCCAGTCCCTCTGGTCCTGGAACACAAACTCCTTACTGACTCCCAGTGTCAGGGGAGCATATAGCTGCTTATTTTGCTTGGATTCAATTTCTGAGATGCCATTTTCCAGCTGCATTACACTCCTAATTAGCCTGGCCATTTCATCAGCACTGTTAACTCTTTTATTCTGTTCCCTTCCAGAAGGTTCTTCTTTGGGGTTTAACATTTCTTGTGATCTTCCAGGGCCCTTGCATTGACTCAAGTTTTTTTCCTGAGAGCTTATAACTGACTGGAATCTTTCATGTGTAGACTCCATCAGCGGAAGCTTAAACTCCTTTGAGCTGCTTTTGGAATGGAGAGATTTCCCAAGAAGCCCAGATTCATTCTTCCCCCTGCTCTTGTGGGCTGGACTCTCACCCTGGGCCACCATCTCTGGGCCGTTTACTCTATGACATACTGATCTGGACTGCAAAGAAACAGTAGTTTCCCCCAGCATGTCCTTGTCAACGGCTAAATTGATGGTTTTATAGATGAAATCAGACTTGGACCCAGAAGGAAACTGTCTGTTCATATTAAAGGCCTGGGTCTGTCTTAGGACTACATGGTGATCCTGCTCTTCTTCCCCATCTATCTCAGACTCAGAAACAAGGAGAGGCTTCCTAGACCTACAATGGTTTGAGGAAACATTCCAAGAGGACTGTATAGTGGCCTTTTCTTCCTCCCTAAGTGCTGAAAGACTGTGTTTATTTAAAATTCCAATTTGATTTTCACATTCACATACTTTTGTCCTAGTAGATGCAAGAAAATGCCTGTTCTCAGCAACAAAAAGATAAACTGATTTATGGCTTTCTTCTTCAATATTTCCAGGGCATTTCCCCATTTCTCTGATAACTTCCTTGGTGTTCAGATGAACTGGCCTCCCTGCTGTGACCTGCTGAGATGAGACAATCTTGGAATTCTGGTTTTGTAACAGCACTGGCAAATTATTCTTCACATAAACATTTTGGAGAACCTGGTGGTCATGACCAAAGCCCCAAGCTTCCCTGGGGGGTGGGGATGGCACTCTTGATTCTCTGCAAGCCGGAATCTCTAAGGCTGTTTCTGTCAGGGCATCCCGGCTTTTGGTCACATAGAACGTCTCCAAGGGAGGTGGCTGCAAGGAAGATGGGAATGGATTCCGGGCAGCAGAGTCGGGGTACGGTTCTGGACCTGATGGAAATGAAATGCTCGTGTGCCTTCCAACCACTTCCCTGGAGCTCTCCTGATAGTCTACCTTCTCCTCCTGCAGGGGCAGATAGCTGCTATGACTTAACTGTCCCTCCTGGCCTGCACTATTCTCCCTGATAGGAGCCCAGCCCTGGGGCCAATGGTTTTCTTTAGTGGCTATGGTGACATTACTGTGACAAGGGCTCTTGAGAAAGAAACATTCATCAGAGGAAGTCATCCGTCCAGGTTTCCCATTACTCTGTGAAGACTCTTCCAAGCTGTTCTGATTGCCTTCGCGTGCTTCTGGCATGGAATTTGCCACCTTGTTCTCAGCTACAAAGACTGGTGCATTTATAGTTCCAGAAGTCAATGATTCTATATCTGATGAGTAAGTTCCACTATGACTCACCTCTTTCTCTCTAGTTGTAAAGAAATCTGAAGTACCTTCTAACTCAGCACTCCGACTGTCCTGTTCTTTCTCTGCTCTCAAACGCCTAATTTTGGAAAAATGGAGAGGAAAGGTGCTGAAATCCAGACTGCTAGATACCCCAGAACCAACTGGCAACAGAGTATCTGTTTCTTTGCCAGAAGCTTGGGTCAAGGAAGCAGAATCTTCTTCAAGGTGGGGGAAAGCTGGCCGGGGCTCGCTCACAGCCTCCAGCACAGGATGAGACAGTTGAAAGAGGTACTTTTGCTGAAGGACAGCCCAGTCCCTCTCAGGTCCACTGCCTACACGAGTGAACGAGGCGGCAGAGGCAGCCAAAACACTTGACAGGCTGGAGGTGTTGGATGCTTCCGAGTTGCCCTCCTGGGCTGTGTCAGGGGTACCTCTGGCCTGAAAGATGCCAGCAACTTGTGGCTGAAGAAGCCTGTACGACCCCCAGAATGACAGGCTGGACGTATCAGAGGCAGGGATTGTATACACACTTCTTATATGGCAGGGCAGCTCAGCGCCACCTTGAGGCACTTTGGAGCTCCGGGTCAGGGGTGTTTCTGCTCTTGATGGCTTGAGTTCTTCCATATTTTGCCATTGTCCAGGCCTCTCCCAACCTTGGGGTTGAAATTCCCGGACATCAGGACTCGGACATAAGGAACCCACTATTCCTGAAGGGCTGCTGGAATTGATCTTAGAGTCACAGGAAAACCAGGAATCCATGGACAACAGAGGGCTCCCTCTTGAAAGCTGCAGGCCTTGGAGTGTGTTTGCTTGTTCAGAGGAGCTCGCCTCTATCTCTGACTCAGGTTGTTCACAGTGAGGCTGGGGTGAGGGACCAAGGTAAAATGAACTGCTCACTGGCAGGATGGCATCAAGCCTGGCTCCTGTTCTGTGGTTGATGGGACCAAGCCTGCACATTGCCTCCTGGTCCACTATGGGCAGACTGGAGGTCTGCAGGTGCCAAAATGTCTCTGCGGGCATCTCATCAGCGGAACTGAAGAAAGGCTCTTGCTGATCTTCCCCCAGTTCCTCCTTGGCATCAATCAGGCTATCCAAGGAAAAGCTCCTACAAGTCTGGGTGAATAGTCCACTGTCTGAGGACATGGTGAAGCCCCACACAGGGGCTCTACCTCTGGCCCTGAGGTGGCTGTGGCGGTTGGTGAGATAGCTGCTCCCTGGGCTGTCTGGCGGGCTTTCGTACCCTTTCTCAGCCAGCGAGTCCTCAGATATTTGGCTGTCATCACTTTCAGAGTTCTCTGACTCTGGGAGATCCTGTTCCTTTCCCTGGGGGTCCTCTGGCTGCAGTGGCTCCATTAGGGCTTTGGCATAGACACAGGAGAGAGAATCCACTGAGTAACTGCTATCCGCATCAGATAAGTCACCATCTTTCTCTCTTACACGAGCCACTCTTGGGCTGCAATCTGTGAGTGAGGTTGTGGAGTCTGGGTCTCCTGCACTGTGCTGCCTCCTCAGAGGGCTGCTATGAGGCAAACGAGAGGACTTTTTGGCAATGTCTCTGGCCCTGGCTACTAGCACCCTCTGCTGCCTTTTTGATGCCTTGCTTGAAAAAGGTGGTTTGGATTCTACCCAGAAAGTCCTGGCTGCCTTTCCATGTCCAGATGCCTGCTTGGGTCCATGGGGATGTGAGGAGCTGCATCTGGCTCCCTTAGCAGTCTTGTGGGTCCCAAGGTTCCCTTCTTTTCGCCACCCTGCTCGTGTGTGGTCAGAGTCCGCTAGTCCCCTCCCCCTCTTGGTATAGGTGGAAGGGCTGAGTGCTTCTGGCTCACCCCTTGGCTTTAGCTTGTTAGCTGAATGGTCAAGAGATGCTAAGCTCTGGGACATCATCCAACAGGGCTGCTTACCCGCGCTCTCCATTTCCTGGATGCTGGCAGACTCAGAACTCACAATGAGACAGGTACCTGAGGCTGAGGCTCCTCTCCTTGCCAAGGTCCCCCTGGCTTTGCAGAGATGCCCCTTGCCTGAGAAACAGAGGGCATTCTTGCTGAAACACCCTGTCCTTGGAGGATAAGAAGCAGCCTGGGACAAATATTCTTCTGATGGAATTGTCTCTGATATTTGGTCAGTAGGGTCAGGCAAAGGAGGTAACATGGTGGAGGGATCTCGATTCAGGAAAATACTGTGGAGACAAGGAAATCCATCTCAGAAAAGTAGAAGGTCCCTACTGAATGCTCACAGAGGGAATATAAAGTCCCACTTAGTTTTCTCTAAAAGAGGTTAAAAACTAGGCCAATGTCACTGTGCCCTAGCATTTGAGGTCAGAAAAAAGCTCTACAAGTACAAAAAGCAACTGTGGACTACAGTCCTGGCTTCCAAGAGACCCAGGCACATTCTGTTCCTTAATTTCTTTATCTTACAAAAAAAAATTGAACTGAATCTGAATGTAATCATACCTTTAGAGAAAATTTCCATTTAATAGGCAGCATGAGGAACAGAGGAACCATCTAAATGACACTGCAAGGGACCAAACAAGCAAACCTATAAAGCGGCATATTCTACAAAACTTATATACTTTCAACAAATCAGTGATATGAAGATTAAAAATGAAACAAAAGAATGATTAAAAGGAACTTAAAAGACATCACCACATGCAATGTGTAAATCCTATTTGGATCTTAATTTGAACTAACTGTAAATACATATTTTTGAGGCAACTGGAGAAATTTGATATGCCCTAGGTTTTGGATTATATTGAATAATTAAGCTTAATTTTGTTAGGTGAATAATGAAAATGTGGTTCTAAGAAAACTCATTATTTTTTGAAGTGTATACTTGATGTAAGATTGAAATGACATGATATCTAAGAGCTGTTTTAAAAATACTTCATCAGAGGGGAGACTGGGTGGCTTAGTCGGTAAAGTGACCGACTCCTGTTTTCTGCCCATGTCATGAGCTCACAGTTTCGTGATTTCGAGCCCTGCATTGGGCTCTGCGCTAGTGGTGTGGAGGCTGCTTGGGATTCTCTTCTCCCTCTCTCTGCCCCTCCCCCACTTGTGCGCTCGTTTTCTCTCTCTCTCTCTCTCTCTCTCTCAAAATAAACAAACAAATAAATAAAAATCCTTCATCAGAAAAAGGAAGGGAAGGAGATTAAAGCAAACATGGTAGATTTTGGAAACTCCTGAATGTGGGTAATAGGCACACTATTCTCTCAACTTAGTGTATGTTTGAAAATTTTTAATAAAAAGTCTTAAAACAGAGCCAACAGAACCAAAAAGCATGAAGAGTACATATACTATGGCCAAAGCCCTGGGATAGGCCTGGGGGTTCTAGAGAAGTAGACACAGGCCCCTGCTCCATCCTCACCTTGACTGAATATAAGGAGTGATGGAGAAAAAACAAACAAAGACGATCCCAAATTGGACCCAGGAGTCAGCTAGTGTTCTACTAGCTTACAGTTGGAAAGTAGGGTCAGGAAGCTCACTTGAGGTGGCAGGACAGGTGGGAAGGAGGGAGGAGGAGGAAGCGTGTGGGAACACAGTCTGGTGTGAGGCGAGAGGAGACAGAGGTCGTGGCAGGACAAACACAAGGAATGTATGTACACAGCCAAGGTCTAAAGAGCAGGTGAAAAATGAGGCTAAGATTCTCACTCGGAAGATATCACCAAAGCAGCAAGAGATGCCACTCAGGGTGGGAGAAGGGAAAAGCCTGACTCTTAGAAGATCTCATCTACAGAGAAAGAAGAGGGAAAAAGTGGTGGGGAAGAGAGGAGGAAGCAAATCCTCCCGTTTCACAGTCTGAGAAACTGCGGCACTGGGAAGTAAAGAACACTGCCTGGGCAACAAGGCTGTAAACCTCAGCCCATGATTTCAGGTGACCACGGCTGGCTGTACCTGCGTAGCTGGGGCAAATACTGGCTGCAGAGCCTCTGGAGGCTCAAAGAACGGCAATTTGGCAGTCTGCTTCTGTGTTGAGATCCTCGGACCATGGTGTCAGCGCCGGGGAGCCAGTAGGGGGGCTTCTGGGTGTGGTCATCATGGAGCTCACACAATGCCTTGGGCTGCTCCAGATCCGTCTGGGTCTCGAGCAGCCTCTGCTTCTTGATGATTCTCTCTAGCTGGAAGGAGGCCTTTCTTTGCCGGATGTCCCTCTGTGCTGCTCGAATTGCGTTCCTGCGCCCAAGTTGCAGTCGCACCTCCCTCTTCTGGCTTCGGACCAGTAGGGGCGGCCGAGTCTCAGGATCTGTCTGGAGCCAAGCACCAGGTGGCACACAAGCCTCGAGTTCTTTCTCTGCTATGTGGTCTTGCTGCTGCTGCTGCAAGCCGCCCGGCTGGGGCTCTTCTCTGAGCAGCGACTGCTGGTCTGGGAACCAAAGACACCCTGAGAGAAGGTCAGCACCTCTCTCCCTGCCCGTGTGGCCTAGACTCACACATCTCTGTCTGTGGTTGGACCTGAATGGAGGGAAAGCACTGGCCAAGGTGATGTGACAGGATGAGGGATACCAGGCCCCTTTACCAGGCAAGCCCCCAGGCATTAGCACATGCTTGGACAGACACCAAAGCATGAATAAATGTGCGCATGAAGAGAGAGGAGGGGGTCCATCACTCTGAGGGGCAATAAGGAAGGTAGGTTCCTTATTCTTGCTTCCAGCCCCTCATAAGAGCCCCTGGTTTCTAAAAGAGGGGAGAGAACACCTAATACCAAAGATTCCATCAAATCATAAAGGAAACAAAGGAGAGAATACAGAAGGATGCAGAAGCATGAAAATGAAGAGATGAGAAGGTGAAGCAGACACAGTGAGGAGTGGGCACCTACTGTCTTTAATTTGCCAGCTGAGGTGCTCCTGGTCGAACTTCAGTTCCTGTTCGGCTCTAATCTGTCCTGCTAGGATCCGCTGCCTCAAATCCCCCATGTAGTGCTGCTGCTCAATCGGGGCCCTGTGAGGTGCCTTTCCAGCCCGCAGTGGCTGGCGGTCTTGGTCACTCTGCTCTTCCAGCACTCGCCTATCACAGAGGGGCCGCAGTTACCCAAGGGAAATGCAAGCCCCATTCAGGACAAACCAGTGGTAGTCTAAGCTTTTTTGAGAGAGCCATGAATTCAAGAGGACAGAGAAGGCTTTGAACTTCTAGCAACTTGGGACACACAGGCACGCTGTCACAGGCAGCTCATGATGTCACAGTGCAGGAGGGGAGAACAGTCCTCAGACTAGCATATTCTTTGTGAGTCTACCAGAAACACAAGTTCATTCTAGTTAAGGAAAATAACCAGGAAAGTAAAGAAGCTTTTAAAAAACAAAAACATTTTAGCTCAATCAAGGAGCTTTGTCCTTTTTTTTATTTAAAATAATTTTTTTAATGTTTATTTCTGAGAGAGAGACACACAGAGTGTGAGCGGGGGAGGGTCAGAGAGAGAGGGAGACACAGAATCAGAAGCAGGCTCCAGGCTCTGAGCTGTAAGCACAGAGCCTGACACAGGGCTCGAACCCACAAACTGGGGAATCATGACCTGAGCTGAAGTCGGCTGCTTAACCGACTGAGCCACCCAGGCGCCTCAAGCTTTGCCCTTTAAAAACGAGTAAAATATATCTGCTTAAAACCTGCAGGAAACAGAGTAGAGGCAGAAGCTCCAACAACCACTGTGGGAATGGAAACTCCCCTACATGTTCATCATGCATCTCCATTTTTTGAAACAGAAACCCTCTGTGACCTGGGAGTAGGAAGGAGGCAGCCAATCTAGAGGAGAGAGAATTTATATGCATGGAGACCCAGAGGAGGGCTGGTCTCCACTTGAGGGCTGTTCTCAGTAAATGAGGCCAAGAACAGGGTTTATGAGTTTCAGGCTGTACCATAACTTTGAAGAGATACAGTGAAGTATATACTGGTGAAACTGGGATTTGTTCAGATCCAGGGTGGGGGACAGAGGGAAAGTGGAAAGGGAGTGGGGATATAAATGAAATGAGATTAGCCATGACTTGATCACCAGTAGTGTATTTGGAATTATCCATAATACAAAGTTTAAAAAGAATTCTGGATTGCAGTCACGCTTTATTCTGCCTTCAGGTTCTTGTGTGGCCATGGATGAGTCACAGCCTTCCTCAGAAGACTGACAGCTTCTACCTGCATGGTTTTTCCCAGGGTCACACATGGCCTCCTATGCAAGCACCTCACATGCTGTTTCTGCAGGGTCTCTACATCTCTGTCATTCAGGTTCGTTCATTCATTCATTCCACCCTCCCTCCCTTCCTTCCTCTCTGTTTTTCTTCCTTTCTTTTCTTCCTTCCTTCCTTCCTTCCTTTCTTTTTAATGTTTATTTTTGAGAGAGAGAGGGAGAATGCGTGTGTGAGCTGGGGAAGGGCAGAGAGAGGAGACGGAGAATTCAAAGCAGGCTCCGCGCTGTCAGCACAAAGTTCAATGTGGGACTCAAACCCCCTAACTGTGAGATTGTGACCTGAGCCAAAGTTGGACGCTCGACCACCAGGCGCCCCTCTGTCATTCAGGTTTCTAAAAGAGCCACTGCATGGGCATTCCAGGGTGGTGGCACTAGCGAGTAGGGAGTGGCTGGGAGGGCTTGGGATCTGTCACAGGCTAACAAAAGAGCCCTCATCTGCCCTCCCTTAGCCAGTCCTTTGCACTCATTCCAGTCCCAGAATGCCCTGACTCTCAAGGCCCGCTTACTGACTTGACACTAGACAGTCTGAGCAGTGCTCTGGGGGCAGGGGTTCATCCAGCTTAAATTTACTACTTTGTAGAGAAAAATGAAATCACAGAGGGAATATCAAAGCAGAGGTCCATAAATTATAGCTTGTGAGCCAAATGTGGTCTGCTGCCTGTCTTTGTGAATAAAGTGTTATAGGAATACTCATTCATTTATGAGTGTTTATATCTAGGCTGCTTGTGCAGCTGTGGCAGAGACTGTATGGCTCCAAAACCCTAAAATACTATCTGGTAAGAACAACAACAAAAATCAAACCAACTATCTAGTCCTTTACAGAAAATTTGCTGCCTCTTGTCTTAGAAGAAGTTAAGATTTCTTAATGCAGCCTTAAGAGGAGAGTGAAGGATGGATGGCGGGGGGAAGGGGCAGGTAGGAGGTGACATGATGGCAATCTCCTCCCTGGGAAGGAGTCTGGGAGGGGTCTCAATCTACAATGGGCCCAAGAACTGGGACAGGTCCAGATACTCGAGCGAGTATGTCCTGGGGGAGACTGGCTCTGACTGCTATGGGCAAAAGGCCAAATACACACAGTGGAATGTACAGGAAAGAGAAAGACACCCTTTGTCACATGTGAGGCAAAAGGCTAAGGACAGCGGTTACAACAGAAAACCAGTTAACACCACACAATGAGAAAAGGTGCTAATGGGAAACAGATTATACATATGTTTGTATGCATTGTGCCTAGATTATTCCTCCAAATGTTGTCTGACCACAGACATGACTGAATTACAAGCATGAACCCATAAGGGGGTCTTGGACAAACCCAGCTAAAGTCCAGACCAACAGATGCAAGAAGCAGGGGAGGTATCTTTATTCTTAATCCCTAGAGCATATTCAGCTTCCTCCTCTGTCTGTCTCCCAACCCTCAGATTCACAATTTGCTTCTCCACAGAAGAGGGTTCCCTCTACCCTTCTCTGAGGGAAGCAGCAGCTAGCCAGTCAGCTTCTGCTGACCCAGTGCAGCTTCCTTCATGCACCAACAAGACCTGCACAGGGAAGCTGTCTGAGATGATCACTATAGACCCAGCACATTCACCTGAGATGTCACATACCATCAGAATGAAAATGACTTCTCTGCTAAGCATATCAGCCAAGTTCCCAGAAAACAGGTGGGAAAACAAACAAACAAACAAAACAACCTTATGTTACATGTCTGGGTTTATTACTACTGGCAAGTCTTCGGTTACCTGCCAGCCAAGGACCTCTGTCTCTGTCAGATGACTGTCCTTCATTTTAGGTGGCTCCAGCATCTCCCCACTGCTGCCTGGTCACTTGCCTGCCAGGACTCCATCACGCCCTTCCCTGCCCTCTCTCCCAGCTGCTTGGAGGCCTGACAGCTTCTGCAGCAGAATGCAGCAGCAGGTACTCACTAAGGCAGCAGTGGCGGTGGCAGCAGCGACAGGGTCTCCCAGGCTCTAAGCACTTAAGATTAAGCCCCCAAAATTCCAAAGAGGACAATGCAAAAAACAGTTTTCAAAGACAAATTCCTCTCTGGTCCAGGTCACTACCGCAAGGGATAAAAAGAGGCTGGCTGGACAATCCCCTCTGGCTCTGGAGTCAGCTCCACCTTTGCAGGCTCCCTGTGAGAGCTCCTCCAGAGAGAAAAATGAGAGAAGAAAATTCTAGGACAAGGGGAGGCTTTGGAGCCAACCCCCATCAGAGCAGAGGAGACTCTCATGGAGACACAGCCACAAACACAGTCTGGGAGCCCAGCTGATGACATACAGTGTTCTCCTCTCACGGGTTCTCTCCCCGGTCCCTCTGCCCAATCACAGGCTTGAGCCCCACACCACCCTACTTCCACCAGAGGCTGACACACAGATGTTGGCTATGGTAGCTGCGTAGGACCAGCTGGTGCTAAAGATTAGAGGCAGCAAGCGGGAGAGGCCTTGATTCTTCAATCCCTCTCTGTCCTCTCAGAATGAAAGGGTGCATTCTTGGTGTTACTGAAAGGTCACACCAGTGCCCCTGGGGCTAGAGAGCCCAAGAAGACCTTAAAAAGGAGAAGACCAGTGTTCTCTAGGGTGGATGGGTCAGCTGGGATGAGGTGGGAGGACAGGAAAACAAAAGGGAGGCTATGTACCTGGGCCATTCGGCACAAGGGCCTTCAGCAGTGGGGCTGGGAGTGTCAGGCAGCAGGCAGAGCTCTCCACGTGTACTTGCTCTTTCAACCCCTATCACAAGGATCTCTCGGAGACAGATGGTAGTATCCTTACTTAGCGGTGAGGGAACAGGCTCAGAGACTTAGTAACTTGCCTAAGGACACACAGCTTTCACGTCATAAATCCAGGAGGTGAAGGAGCTTTATCCAACTCCAAGATAACTCTTCAACCTCACAGCTCGTTAAGTTGCAGAGCTGTTCTCTGTAAATCTCTGAACTCCGGGAAAGACAGATCTCCAATGCATTTTCACACTAGAAATCTTACCTAAGACAAGGCCTCCTCTCATGACTGCACTCTGATGAAACAAGAGATCCAGCAGCTCTTTACTCCACCTTGGCCTTGATATGTTCCAGCTGTGTCACCTCTCCCACCTTCCGTCACCTCACAGAGCCCCCGGTCATCCTGCCTGAGACTCTGGTGCCTCGTCCTTCTGTCCTTAGCAGCCCACATGTGAGGACCTGCCTGCTGTTCATGCATCACAGCACTTCTGCCCCTACATCCAACACCACTCACCACCAACGTCAGACCAAGACTGTTGTCAGCTGCCAGCAAATGCTCCTGGCCTGAGAAAAGAGCAGCTATGTTCCCCTGAAGGAACCAGGGGAAAGAGCCATCATAATCTGCCAAGAACCCTGTGCTCACAGTTCTGGGAAGCCTCCCAAGACCAGTGGTCTCACAGGCGCTGAGTGTCCTCCTGACATTTTCTACAGAACATCCCCAAGTAAGAGGCTACTTTGGCTTACCGGACCAGAAAGATACCACTGTTCACAGTATCAAACTTATGGGACATGTAGATCTGGGAAGGGGATTGTATGGAGAAATGGATGAAGGACAATGAAGAAGAAAAGCAGTTGCCACCAATTGCATATATAAAACTTTGACTCCATGTTTTCACAGTCACAATGCAGGTGCAGTCGGTATGAGAAGGCAGAACGCCAAGATATTTTCATATTGTTCTGAGAGTTCCTAACCCTCTTATGTGTAGCTCTGGACCCTTGGTATTGAGGGAAAAAAGGATTCTCAGTCCCACACTATCTTTAAAAACTCAGAGGAAGCCACAGTCGTGGAAGTTGACACACCCTGTGACCTCACAGATAGGCCAGCCAGAATTTAAAGGGGCATATGGGGAGGTAAGTTCAGAAGTAGTCTCAAAGATATGTACAAACATGTCACGTTCAAATCTTGCTGACAGAAGAAAGTAGCGATAGGAAACATCAGATGATATACTCCTTTCAGTGATGAAGCAAGTTGCAATACCGAACAGGAAATGAATGAGGGCTAAGACTGCTTCCCTGCCAACTAGAAGCTAAGCAGCTAGTGCAGTAACATTCAATCACTTGCACACGTTGGTTGAGACCAGGCCTCATTCAGAGCTTGACTACTACACTCACCTTCTCCCCGCTCCATGTTGTAATAGACTAAGAAGTAAGAACAGTAGGTTCCATAGCAGAATGAGCACACGTTTCTCACCTTTCCTTCCAAAGCAAAGGGCAGAGACCCAACCGGGAGGCAGTGACATCTCCGTCTAAATCCAACCATTCCAAAGAGCCACTGCCACTGACAACCTCTCCAACCTGGGAATGAGGAATGAATGCTGTGATGCTGCTGTCACCAACCCCTCCCCAAGAGAACCAGATAAAGCTCAAACTTGTCCTTTGGAAAGGAGGAGCAGGGTGGCTGGCAGTCACCTTGAATACACAGCATACTGACCTGCCTCCTCTGCCGCAGGACAGCGGCCTCTGCTGGATGGTTGAATCGGAACTTCTGTGCTTTCCCCAGGGTTATGACTGCTCCTGTGGCAGAGACAGGGGAGAATGAGCCAACAGCTCACGTTCTCAGTATGTATTATGTGCAAGGTACCCTTCTGAGAGACAAAGCCCTGCCCTCAACAAGCTGATAACTTAGGTGAGTCAATAAGATATGTATTCATACAGCATATGTACCAAACTAACAAAATGAACAGGAGGAGTTCTGCTATTCCAAGGGAAAGCCAAATGAGTTCCTCGTGGACCAGTCAGGGAATACTTCATGGAAGAGGGGCAATGTAAGCTCAGCCTCAAAGGAAGGATAGAATTTGAATAGATTAACAATTTATCACCATTTTACAGATGAGAAAATTAATGTTCAAAGACGTTCCCAAGGACACAGAGCTAGCAAACACAGGTAGATAGAGATTTCAGAGAGTCGTACTCCATCTTGGGGACCTGTAATTGGGGCATCTTTGTTTATGGGAAATCTTCAGATCTTCAGATCTCTGGGTGTAAAGGATGAGTATCCCATGTTTAAAGCCTGCTTCACTGAGTTCTCTGGGTTTGACCCATGAGAAGGAAGCTAGATCATCACTCATCATGGTATAAACAGGGCATTAAACAGTCTTACCTTGGGTCAGACGACAGGAGGCAGTGACCTCCCGGCCATTGACTGTGCAGCGGGCCCCCTGGGCAGGCCGCAGAATGACTACCCCACAGGCACTGGTGATAGTGCAGTGGTCTCTCTCAATCCACTGCCCCTGCAGAACTACACAAGAGATGGGGGTCATGTGGTGGGGAAACAATCCAGGGAAACACCCTTTCTGTGAGATCAGAATCCACACCTGGAAGCTCTTACATTATGACAAGAGAGGAAGAGCCACCACTTGACAACCACCCAGATCTGGACTCTCCCATGGTGTGGGTCTCCTCCTATCATGTCCCTGATGCTGACAACCACCACCGCAATGTAGCAGTTAAATAGTAATAGCCCCTCGATCCTCAAGGATTCCTTCCTCTCAGAGCATCATCAGGTCCGTCTAAAGAGACCAGTCAGGCATGAGTATCTACTACAGTGTCAGGACCAGTCAGGCCTGAGTATCTACCACAGTGTCAGACCCAGATGCTCTATCACTTACCAATGTCCTGTTCCTGATCTGAGTCAATCCTTCCTATTTTTGTTGTCCCCTCCTAAAAGGAAAAACAAAGGCCTTTAAATGAGAATACAAAGGGACACAGCCTGAACCCACCTGGTGGAATGTTATCTATGTCTTCCCACACTGACCCCAGCCTTTGCAACACCACTTCTCAACTTTGGTCCAGTCTGTCCTGACTGCTCTGCCCACCCAGTGCAGCCCAGGAAGCCCCTGAGAAGGCAGGGGCAAAAAATATAGAAAAAGCAGCACCAGCTCTTTGCAAGATCAACTAGTGTTGACAAACTCCTTTCTGTCCCACGGCCTGATGTTAGGGAATAGTCATGCCCATTGGTCAAAGATTCTCTAGTCCGAGGAAGAAGGCGCAAAGGCAGAGTTTTTCTCCAGGGACTAGGGTTGGTCTGGTCCAAGTTTAGTCCATTTAGTCTCCAAGAGACACACATTCTATGAAGATACATGGAGCACAGGATTTTTACCTTCTTGGTCCGCAAATGAAGTTTGAGAGATACCAGATTCTAAGAAGGGTAAAGCACAAATAGGAGAAAAGCATTTCTAGAATCAAAAAGGATGGGAAGAGAGTCTAAGACAAGAGGGGAAAATGGAGTGAGCATAAACGAATTACTGGGTTAGTAGAAGACAGGGCCTTTTGGGCCTTGGACTATAGCGATTCTTTTAAGAACACGTAGCTGTCTGTGGAAGTCAGCACTATGACAACAGGGATGCTGAGTTTAGATACATATTTACCATGTGTTGAATAGCCATCGACTATGTCCCAGGCATTGCACTGAGTGCTTTATAGACATCTCTTATTTAATCCTTGAGCAACCCAAAATATAGTTATTATCCCCCTTTTATATATGAGAAATCTGAAGCTGATGGGGAAAGTTGCTCAGGGAGCCTATACACTAAATAGGAGAGCCGTGGCTGGGGTGCCTGGATGACTCAGTTGGTTAAACATCTGACTTCGGCTCAGGTCATGATCTTGCGGTCTGTGAGTTCTTCTACATCTACAGGGCATAAACTACCAAAACACACAAAGGCATCTCATTTAACAAGAACTGAGATGATATCTGTGCTTGCTACCCCCTCTGCTTACTTATGCAGGGTAAGTGAGCAGCATGAGGATGAAGTCGAGGATACCAGTAACCTGGGCTCCACCTACCCTTCCCTCTGTCCATCCAAGGTACTTCCCAAGGTGACCACAGAAAAGAGCTTCCAGAGCTCTAGGGATTCGTTCCAGGTCTATAATCAAGTTAGCAAAGCAAACAAAAATACAGAGGATCTTGAGTGATTACTGCTATACTATTACCCATGCTACGTTATTACCCAAAGTAGGCTCTAAACCAACAAAAAGGGGGGAAATGCAGAAATGCCAGGATTAGAACTAGACTGAAACCTCATCCATGAATGCATGGATGCATGAATGCATTTAGGAGGGGCCACGACCCTCAGGGCGCACCGACCCCAAACTGAAAACCAGCACTCCGAACATTCATATGAGGCCTGTGCTCTGGTCACAGATTCAATCTCAGTCATGTCCTTTAACCCTCTGCTGCCACCCTTAGCTCTACCACATGACTTCTAGCTTCATCTGCTCACTCCACATCCACTCAATACATCACATCATTTCTACTCAAATATTAACCATTTTAATCCACCTGGTCTCTTCCGGACCCCCAACCTCTCCATGTGGTTCTGACTAATGGAAGGATTGATAGCCTTTGGTATTCAGATCTGTTATTTAGGTAACAGCTTCTGCCTAAGGCATTTTCACAGAGCTAATTTATACTCTGTGTGTCGGAAAATAAGCTACTTTAACTTTCTGAGAGGCTCAGTCTGACAACTTTCCTGAGGGCTTATCCCAAAAACAGACTTTCTCAACAGAATGAGCTTTGCTAACATCTCACTACCATACGCACTGCAGCATTAGGAGCCTGATTTCTCCAGGGATGAGACCAGTATTACATATCCCTCATAAACCCTGTTCCTTTCAAATGACAGCTGGGGACATTTAGGAGAATGAAGATTGGATTTTCAGTGAGCGTAGGGATTTTGGCCACATAACGTATGTTCTGTCATTCATAGAGACTGTCCTTTTATAGGAGGACAAATATTTTTGATGAGGACAGGGTATGAATGATTACCATTGGGCACTAACTCTCAAAATGCTTCATTTAGAAATGAGGACCTGCTTCCATGTGACAAAGAACCAGGTGACCAGGTCTTTCTTGGAAGGCAAGAGCTTCATTCCACTGTTCCAGATGGCTGCACGCTGTGTTGTGCCCTGCCCTACCAGCCCACCAGTGCTTTCGGCTCTCCCTCATACTGGCTTTCTCTTTTTTTAAAATTTACTTAGAGAGAGTGAGAGCTGGAGAGGGGCAGAGAGACTGGGATAGAGAGAATCCCAAGTGGGCTCCGTGCTGTCAGTGAAGAGCACAATGTGGGGCTTGAACCCATAAACCGCAAGATCATGACCCGAACTGAAATCCAGAGTGACACGCTCAACCAACCAAGTCACCCAGATGCCCCATCCCTCATGCTTTCTTTAAGTCTTCTCTATCTACTTTCATTCTCCTCTCTTCTTTCCCTGGTAAACCTAGTAATAGAGAAGCAGGACATTGAGAAGTGCAGAGATATTAGAAGGAAACGCTTTCAGATCCTGATGCCCTCTTTAGCCTCTGAAAGCCGTATGTGAGCAGCTTGTATGTGCAGAGCTCAGAAATGCCAAGGAGTTTCAAGGTTAGGATTTCACCTCCATACCTGCATTTCTGTGCTTCAGGAAGCCAGAAAAGGAATACAAGCAGCACCATTCTTACTTTAAAATGAGGAAATCAAATCACAGAGAACAAAAGTAAGTTATAGAAGAGCAATAGTAGCAGCCAGAGAAAAACAAGTAATTGTTCTGATTTCCAGTCTTCTGCTCTAATCATATAAAAGCAAACAAATCAATCACACTTGGCTGGCTAGCCCAGTTTCCTGAGGGCAAACTGGAAGGCAGCTCTGTGGCACCTGACTCAATACATAGATGCATGGCTGCTGCTCTCGGCTTCTCCCTCTGTGACCTCTAGAGGCTCAGAAAAGGAGGAATGCACCAGCCTGCTCACCTTGAGGTGATAGAGCACAACTCCTGTGCTGAGTACATCGTCCTCCAAAGCCATCAGGTGTGGCAGGCTGGAGTCAATGATCACTCCAGCCCTCCTCCTGTTGATGTCCACTCTGTAATGCTCCACGAGGGCCTTCCATTCATTCCACTTCTGGGTCCAGTCTTTAGTCAGCTGGTCTATCTGCAGAGAGAGAGGAGGCAGTTTTAGATGCCCCACAGTCCATGGACCAGACATAAGGTCAGAAGTCATCCTGCCCTGATTCCTCATGGCATTCCTTCCTCACCTTCCTCACTGTTACTATTCAAAGCTCCACATAGGCCCTTGAACCTCCTCTGTGAGCTGCTTCCAAAATTTCTTCAATAAGCAAGAGTTACTTTTATAAACTCCCTGAGTAAAGGGTATTCTTAAAGTTTTCTTCAACAAGCATGTATTGTTTTTAAAACTTGAAAAAAATGCCATAAATGATTTTGTTTGATTATGTGAGATGTTATTCATACATATATGTTTATAACTCCCCTTTCCCCATCCTTCTTCTATGTGATCCATACTAGGAATCCTTTTATGACCTAATACTTCTTTCTCAAGGTGCAGAACCTCAAATCCTAATATAAGCTTGTATGGGGCTCAAAGCATCAAAATGAATCTCCTCAAGTAAAGAAGACTATAAGAAACTGGTCTGAAAGAACATGTAATAACAACAATAAAATGCTAAGGGCTTACTATATATCAGGAACAGAGTTTTAAATATATATAATATAGCAAACTAGAAGCCTTAAGTTAAGACCCTTTGGGGAACATGAATGAACAACGTTGAGTATAAGGTGCTTTTTTTCTTCTTTTGGTGGAAATTAATGCCCAGGCAGGAAAGTTATCCTGGGAATGGAAGAATTGAGGAAGCCCGGGATAAGGACCTGGATTCGGCTGAGTACTTCTCATAAACGGAATACTTGAGAAAAAACAAAGTATGCCAAGTTTAGGTACAAGTGTTTTATGTACCCTAGAAATGTTATTTTTAACGTTATAATCATTGAGTTAAAGTTTGCAAAGAGTGAAACTACAGGGTACCATGAAGGACTGGGCTGGATTAGGACCTGGTAGCAGGGCACTGTGGCTTACAGTTTAGCCAGCCTGGCTCAGCCACCTAGAGGTACTGCTGAACACACCTCCCCTTCTGGCTGGGTTTCATCACCTACCCCTACACTGCCTAAGGTCATAAGCCCAGCAAGTGGCAGATTCTGCCAGAATGTATAATGGATAATGGATCATGGATAATGGAGTGATTTTGACTCAGTATTTCATCTCTTATATACACAGGGGTGATATTTTCTGAACCAAAAATCGGAACATATATTTAAACACAGAATTTTTGAGAGACATTTGGATGTGTGATGTAGTCCTAAAGTTTAGTCTTGGTAACAGAATATTGACATAGCCAGGATACTTTATACTGGATAAGAATGAGGCGACAGAACAGAATACCAGGAATTGGGACATTTGGTTGTGGTATCTAAATCTAACCTATCACCAAACAATGCCTGTCATTTCTTCCTTATAAATGTCTCCAGGAATCACCACTTAACCTAACCTCCCCAAATGTCTTGTCCTCACCTTCATGGGGTCACAAAATGAGTCTCTTTCCTGGTTGATCTCTCTGCTTCTAGTCTTCCCTCTCTTCAGGTAATCCTACATACAACTGTCATATTAATGTCCCCAATATACTCCATTATTATGTCACCAACCTGGTTTGAGAAGCCATGATTAATCCTGTGTGTGTCAGGTTCAAACCTCCTAAACTGGCCCTATGCTTACCTCCACTACTCTCTTCCACATGGCCTCCCACACCAGTTCATTCCTTAAGTTTCATGGCTTTGGTTATATTATCCCCCCTCACCCAAAATGTCTTACCCCTTTCTCCCTATCTAACACAACCTACAGATCTTTCAAGGTCTAGTGCAACTTCTCTAGCTTCCAGTACTGTGATGCCTGCACTGAAAATTCCAAGCCACATGGATTTCTTCCTTCCCTAAGCTCTTTTCACATAACTCATATAGTTCATTACATTTAATTTTCTCTAAGTGTGTTTCCAACTAGACTGCAAGCCATTTTAGGGAAGAAACTTCTTTCTATCTCTGGAAGCATCATGCTGAGCACCTATTTAGTACTCAATGAATCCATGTCAGTTTATTTATTGACTGGAAAATAATCATGAACCCCTAGGAGAACACAACAAAGAGAGCCAGTCACCAGCCCCAAGGCAAACACACTCCCCACTCAAGGCTCCCCACTCAACTGTCTCTAAACTAGATAGAACCTCTCTATCCTGAGGAGGGAGCAGTCCTGACTCAGGAATAATGGAAGGAGATGAGACCCACTACCAGGGTGATGTAAAGCAGAAATGAGTCCACCCCCACACACCCACCTTCAATTCATTTTGGAGAAACATCTCCTTCAGATTCTCATCCTTTTCCTCATTCAATGGACTGAAGTTTCTCTGCACAAAGAGAGAGATGTGCTTCATGGGTCTCACTCATCCTTACTCTTATGAAGGAAAAGAGGGGCATATTAAAAAAAATACTTTATCATTAAAATCAGAAACAAATCAGAAGCTTAAATATTGGGGCTCAAATTGGTACAAAGAAGGAAAATTCAAAGAAATTCTTCTGGAGGGCCCCATTCTCTGAATCCTCCTACACACAGAATAACAGCCATTCAGGCTATTGCCCTTCGGACAACAAAGATGATATATTGAGGATGCCCACCCCATCTGAAACTACTCAGGTAATCAGAGTATTCTAAGTCCTGTCTTTGTTCCTGACTCTGTTCCACGAGAGTCACTTAATTGAAAACACAAAATGCAGCAGGGCTCAGATTCTATGCAGAAGAAAAGCAGGTTTTGGGTACAGAAAAGTTCTGATTGCCTGAATACCAGTTCGAAGCTCAACAGCATGGCTTTTAGTCTTCCGATCTCCTCCCTGAGTTCTCTGATCAGTTTTATATTTGCATCCTGAAACATAAAGAACTTGGTCACCACTGCTTGACATCAGGCCCCAACCATCTCTAAGATACTACAGAGAATTAGTTTGGAAAAAGTGGTTTACTCCTTTGGAGTAACTTCTGAGGCAGTCTTCTCAAAGTATGGTCCCAGAACCACATCAACTTTACCTAAGAATTGCACCATTTTGTTAGAAATGCAAATTCTGCACCACCCCTCCAAAAACTATCAAATCAAAAACTCTGGAGGGCTGGGGCCCAGTTGTGGTTTAACCAACCCTCAAGGAGTTGATTCTGATAAAGTATGATAATCAGTGCCCTTGAGCAGGAGGTTGACAGGTAACCCAAATGGCAGTGCAAATAGGTAGTAGATGCTGGTCTTCCTATATAGTGTGACTGAATTTAGTACTGACCTAATTACACTGCCTTTTAAAACAGTTCACAAATGGGCTATAAAGGTCTGGCCACCAGTTTATGATTCCTGCCCTAACACTTTTCACTGAAACTGCAAAGCAGATAAGGATTTTTGGAATTTTTCATTATTAATCAACTTTCTAAACTAATAAATTCCTTATAAGCCCCTTTTAGCCTAAAACAGAGAAGTCATTGCAGTTTGCATAGAAAAGAAATAAAGCAGGGGTGCCTGGATGGCTCAGCCGGTCAAGTGTCCAAATCTTGGTTTCAGCTCAGACCATGATCTTGCAGTTTCCCCTATTCAGGCTCCGCGATGATAGTACAGAGCCTGTTTGGGATTCTCTGTCTCCCTCTCTCTCTGCCCCTCTATCTTTCACGCTCTGTCTCTCTCAAAATAAATAAACTTAAAAAAAAAGAAAAGAAAAACAAAGAAAAATAAAACAGTAGCATACATCAACATAAACTCAAAATAAAAGCAATAAACACAGAAACTTTTAAATGCTCTCCCTTAAGGTGGCAGTGGTACACCAGGGATGGCCTCAGAGAAATATCTAAAATAAATTATTCAAAAAGGCAACTGAAATGGAGTCAGTAAAGAGATGAGAGAAGGGTATCACTCCGAAACCTCTAAGAATTTCCCTTTCTTCATTTGGAGAAGAAGTCAGGCAAGCTGAGGTGACCGTAAGGAGAAAGAAATCAGTGAGAAAATAAAAGAACTTAATATAAACAATACCAAACCAGGATTTCAAATAAAGGTCTCACCTCATTTACCCGAGGCTTGTTGACGATGTGTTTGGCATTAGATGCATATCTCAGTGTGCTCATGGTCTCACTGTAGCTAGTGTGTGCAGGAGACACAGCTGAGGTAGAAGGAAAAAGTTACAAACCACGCCAAGCCCTTCCGACCCAGCCTGTAACCACTTGCTTTACTGCTATCGTCCATGCTGTGTTATGAGACCCTTAATGAAGTGGGTGGTCATGGCCCTTTATCTGAGGTAGAGTACCAGTCCCAACACAGAACCAGCTCCAGCATCTCACTCACTGGCAACCATGATAGTTTTGGAGTTGCCTCCAAGGCTGTCCTTCAGCAGCCAGGTCAACACGGAGTCCCGGTATGGGATGTAAGACTGCCTCCGAGAGGGCGCCCCTCCACTGCTGGTCCCAGAAGGAGAGCTAGGGATCCCACTGTCACTGCCATCACTGGCTGCACTGTTGAGGCTCTGGCAGCTGCTGAATGCTTGAGAATTCTGGGCTTTAAAGACAAAAAAAAATAATAAAAGTAGAGGGAAAAAGGAATCATGAAATACACACACTAAAACAATGGCTTGGGAACACAAATTTAAGTATCACACTTCCTAATCCCTCTCTGCATATGATAGGATGCTACAAGTTTGAATCCTAAATTAGACTGCGGACTCATGACACGGAGTATCTGAGCCACATGATTTTTCAGTCTCCTTTCTTTTTGAAACAAGAGGAATGGGAGGATGACCACAGTGTTCTCAACCACAGACAAATATCAATTTTTATGATATTCACCCAGAAGATAAGTTTATAAAAAAGAATCTTATAAATGTCTACCCCATCTTGACAAGATCAAAATAGAGGAGTTGTTTTCCAAAGTCTCCCTCCCATTCTGATGATCCAGTCTATCAGCAAAATACCTAAGGTGGAGATGACAATTCCCAGAGTCACAAGAGATTTGTTGATATTGGCTCCTTCAGTAATCCGGTCCTTACAGTAACTGGGATCTGCTCTTTCACTAAACAGTCGAATAAAAGAAAAATAAAAACAAACAGGAAGACACTTTCCTTATAAATCTATTGAAAGACACTATCCATTATGTTGCACATTATGTAAGAAGCCTACATGATAAATTCTTTTTAGAATTCAGTGCCTGAAAAAGTATTACCATCTTGTAACCAACTGGCATTCTTCCACTTCTCAGGCAATAGAAATCAAATAATTCATTACATTTTTCCTTTATTTCGGCTACCAGAGCGCTTTCAACTAATGCTCATTTACAGTAATGATATTAGCATAGATCTTTCATATACTCACATCTGCCCAATCTTTGTTTTAATTTCACCTATTAATGGCTTTATAGTATCTATATTGTTATCTGTCAATTGTTCTAAATTTCTTTTGTAAGTCAATGGGAAATATTGAAGATTCGCACTTCCAGGTGCCTGATGTAGTTTCTTCCTGACAGCATTTCATTTTTTTCTCCCAAAATGCCAGATTTGCAGCTGACAGAGACAACACTTCATTTTTAAAGGAATGATGTACCATAGTAATAATTTAACAGTCTTAAAATAAGAAAATTTGCTTTATCTCATCTCAACTTTTGTGTGTGACATTATCCCCAAGACTTTCTTCTCTCTGGATATACATATGATTACAATCCATGCTTTCTTTTAATACTTAGAAGGTTGTAACTTCTCCTCTATGCCACGGTATTTTTAAACACTTGCTTTCTTTTTTTTTTTTTCCAGTAATGCATAGGCTGCATGAAATGAATATTAAGTCAAAGAAAAAAGTGTACTCACCCAGTTACTTCCACTTAGAGCAGTGGTTTTTTATCTTAACTATACACTGGAATCGCCTGGGCAGCTTCAACAACTACTGATGTCTGCACTGCCTCTGACCCCACTAATAATGCTATTTATTTGAAACCCAGGCACTGAAAATTTTTAAAGCCCCAGGTGATGTTAATAGGCATCTGAGATTTAGAACCCCTGACATCTGAGGTTTTTCAGTCCCTGGAAAACCACAATTTCTTAAGATAGCATTCAACAGGGGCACCTGGGTGGCTCAGTTGTTAAGCGTCCAACTTCAGCTCAGGTCATGATCTCACAGTCTGTGGGTTCCAGCCCTGCATCGGGCTCTGTCCTGACAGCTCAGAGCCTGGAGCCTGCTTCAGATTCTGTGTCTCCTTCTCTCTCTGCCCCTCCCCCACTTGCTCTCTGTCTCTGTCTCTCTCTCTCAAAATAAAATAAAGACACAAAAAAAATTAAAAAAAAAAAGATAGCATTCAACAATGTTTCTTGTGTAATTTTCTCAGGAAGACTGAAATGTGGAAAAGGATGGAACAAGTTTATTCCCTGTAAAATAGGCAAGAACAAGGTCAAGGGATTAATTCCCCTTGGCTCTGAAATCCTAATTACCTGCCTGCTAGGTCCACAAGGTTGATCTTGCTAGCAATTTCAGACCGGAGGTTGTTCTCCAGGATTACCTAAGGGAGAAAGCACATTTAAAGCTTGTCATTTGGAAAAGTGTAGTATTTCACCCTTGGACACCCTCCCTAAACAAGGTGATATTCTGGATTTTTAGCCAAATCACTCAAGAAATCTGTATATGAATGTGCTCTAAACCAGATGAGCTCTCAAAGTCTGATAAGTCAGTCAGTAAGCCCTGGGTCCTTACTTCATTGAAAATAGAGCAGGACAACAATTTTTTAAAATTTTAAAAGATTTAAAAAGGGCGGGGGTGCCTGGGTGGCTCAGTCAGTTGAGCGTCCAACTTTAGCTCAGGTCACGATCTCATGGTTCGTGGGTTTGAGCCCCGCATCGGGCTCTGTGCTGACAGCTTAGAGCCTGGAGCCCGCTTCAGATTCTGTGTCTCCCTTTCTCTCTGCCCTTCCCCTGCTCATACTCCGCCTTTCTCTCTCAAAAATAAACATTAAAAAAAAATCTTTTTTAAAAAATTTAAATTTGTCTTCTCAGTATACTTCATACAAATGAAATTATACAATGTCTGGCTTCTTTCACTGTGCATAACTATTTTGAGATTCATCCATGTTGAGGTATGTATCAAGAATTCATTTCTTTTTATTGCTGAGTAGTATTCCACTGTATGAATATACCACGTTTGTTTATCCCTTCACCTCTTCATTGACACTTGGGTTGTTTCCAGCTTTGAGCAATTACAAATAAAGCTGCTATGAATATTTGAGTACAAGTCTTTGTACAAACATACCATTTCTTTTCTCTTGGAAACAATAGCTAGGCATGGAATGGCTGGATCATATGGTAGATACATGTTAAATTGTAAATTCTTTTCCAAAGTTGTACCATTTTATATTCCAAGTGGATAAGAACTTCAGCTCCTACATAGTAGGCCAAATTTAGTATAATCACTCTTTTAAATTTAGGTATTTTAGCAGTGTCTGGTTGGCTTAGTCGGTTAAGTGTCCAACTTCGGCTCAGGTCATGATCTCTCATGATCTCCTAGTTCATGAGTTTGAGCTCTGCAATGGGCTCTGTGGAGCTTGGAGTCTGGTTTGGATTCTATGTCTCCCCCTTTCTCTGCCCCTGCCCAGTTCGCACTCTGTCTCTATCTCTCTCAAATATAAATAAACATTAAAAAAATAAATTTAGGTATTTTAAAAGGTGGATAGTAGTATCTTATTTGATTTTAACTTGCACCCCTTTAATGATTAATGATGTCTGCATCTTTTCAAGGGCTTGATTACCATCTGTACTTTTTCTTTAGTAAAGTGTTGGCTTAAAATTTTTGCCCACTGGTCTAAGCTGTTTTCTTATTACACTGATTTAGATAGTTCTATACATATTATGGATACAAGTCCTTTATCAGATATGTTTTACAAATACATTTTCTCTGTGGCTTTTTTAAATTTTCTTAATAATGTCTTTCAAAGAAAAGTTTTAAATTTTGACCAATTGCAAATTTCAATTTTTTCTTTTGTTCAATTTATCGAAAAACCCTTTGCCTAATCCAGTATCACAAAGGTTCTCCCAAGTTATCTTCAAATTTAATGGGTTCAGTCATTTATGTCTACGGTTTAGTTGGAGTTAATTTTTGGATAAAGTGCAAGGTATGTGTTAAAGTTGTTTTATTCTGGTTTTGGTGTTTTTTTTTTGTTTGGTTTGGTAGGGATTTTTTGGTTTTTTTAACATATGGCTATCCAATTGTCCTACCACCATTTGTTGAAAAGATTTTACATTCTCCTATGAATTGTCTCTGCAAGCTTGTGAAAAGTCAGTTGCCTGTACATAGGTTTATTTTGGACTCCCTTCTGTTCCATGGATCTATTTGTCTATCTTAATGTTAATGCCATACCATCTTGGCCTTTTATTTTTACTTTAAAAATAATTTTATTAGGGGAAATTCCAAACATATAGGACAGTAGAAAAACAGTATAGTGAGTCCCCAGGTACCTGTCAACTCAAGACCAGGCTCACGTTGCTTATACCCCCACTTATTTCACCACCCACATTATTTTGAAGTCAATTCATCACTACAATTTCAACTGTAAATATTACAGTATGCATCTCTAAAAGACCCTTAAAAAAACAACCACAATACCATCATTATACCTGGAACATTATCAACAATTCCTCAGAGCATCAAATATCTAGCCATTGTTCATATTTCCTATTCAGTTTAAGTTTCTTTGAATCAGAATCCAACTAAAGTCCTACATATTATTAGTTGATGTATCATTTTTGTAAGGTAGATAACTTTAAATTTGAATGTACCATCATTTATTTTTTTCCAGTTTTGAGATATAATTGACATGCATTACATAAGTTTAAGATGTATAACATGATTGGATATGTATATACTGCAAAATGAGTACCATAAGTTTTGTCATCCATCACTTCACACAATTACAATTTTTTTTGTCCTTGTGATGTGAACTTTTTTCTTTTATAGTTTATTGTCAAGTTGGTCTCCATATAACACCCAGTGTTCATCCCAACAAGTGCCCTCCTCTCTGCCCGTCACCCCTCTTCCCCTCTCTCCCACCCCCATCAGCCCTCAGTTTGTTTTCAGTATTCAAGAGTCTCTCGTGGTTGGCCTCCCTCCTTCTCCCCAACTATTTTTCCCCTTCCCCTCCCCCATGGTCCTCTGTTAAGTTTCTCCCGTCCCATCTATGAGAGAAAACATATGGTATCTGTCCTTCTCTGCCTGACTTATTTCACTTAGCATAACACCCTCGAGTTCCATCCACGTTACTACAAATGGCCAGATTTCATTCTTTCTCATTGCCATGTAGTATTCCATTGTATATAAACCACATCTTCTTGATCCATTCATCAGTTGATGGACATTTAGGCTCTTTCCATGATTTGGCTATTGTTGAAAGTGCTGCTATGAACATTGGGGTACATGTGCCCCTATGCATGCGATGTGAACTTTTAAGGTCTCTTAGCAACTTTAAAATATACAATCTATCATTGCTAACTCTAGTCATCAAGTTGTACTTTACATCCCCAGAACTTATTTATTTTACAACTGCATACTTTACCTTTATGCAATATATGGTTTATCCTGGAGAACAGTCTATGTGCACTTGAAAATGTATTCTAGGGGTGCCTGGCTGGCTCGGTCAGTGGAGCATCTGACTCTTGATCTCAGGGTTGGGAGTTCAAGTCCCACTTTGGGTGTGGAGAAGAGAGAAGAGAGAAGAGAAGAAAGAAAATGTATTCTGTAGAAAGAAAATGTATTCTGTAGACGTTAAGTGTTCTTTGAATGTCAGGTCACATTGGTTGATAATGTTGTTCCAATCTTCCATATCCTTGCTGATTTCTGCCTACTTCTACCAATTACTGAAAGTGGAGTACTGAAATCTCCAACTACTGTAACTGAACTGCTTATTTCTCTTATTTCTTCTTACATTTTGGAGCTCTACTCTTGGGAGCACATACATTTATAATTGTTCCTTTTATCATTATGAAATGTCTTGGGACACATACATTTATAATTGTATCCTTTTATCATTATGAAATGTCCCTCTTTGTCTATAGCATGTGTCTTAAAATTTATTTTTTTGCCTGACATTAACATAGTATTATAAGTCTCTTATGATTACTATTTACATGATGTATATTTTTCTATCCCTTTACTTTCAACATACTTGTATCTTTGGATCTAAGGACTGTTTCTTTCAGACAGCATATAGTTTAGTTTAGCTTTTATACAATCTGACAATTTGTACTCTCATCCAATCACACTTAATGTAATTATTGATGTGTTCAGAACTATTTCTATTCTTTTTCCATTTATTTTCCAAATGTCTCATGTATTTTTTATACCTCTGTTCTTCCTTCATTGCCTTTTCTGTGTTAATTATTTTTAGTATACCATTTTAATTTCTGATTTTTGAATTATATTTTTTAGCTACTTTCTTAGTGATTCTACAGATTACAACATGCATCACAACATCACAATCAACTTCAAAACAATACTAACTTATTTCCTATAGATATAGAAGCTTTGCTCCCATAGATCTCCTTTTCCTTCCTATTCCTTCGTCCTATTAGTGTCAATATGTATGACAATGTATGTGATGTACAGTAATACAGCATTATAATTATTGTTTTGTACAATCCTATTTTAATAACATTAGGAGAAAAAAGAATATATTTATGTAGCTTTTTATATTAACCCACATATTTCCTATTCTCAGCACTTTTCATTTCTTCTTGTAGACTTAAATTACTGATATTACTTTCTTTTATCATGAAACATTTCATTTGGTTTTCTTATAAGCTAGGTTTGCTAGCAATAAATTCTATTTTTTTTTCTTTTCTTTTTTTCCCTAGGAATGTTCTTATTTCATCTTAATTTTGGGAAGTTAGTTTGGTTGCATAGAGAATTCTTGATTAACAGTTTTATTTCCTTTCAGCACTCTGTTTTCTGGGGTCCAGTATTTCTGGTGAGAAGTTGGCCATTAATCATTTAATTGTTCTCTTATATACCAGGAGTCATTTTTCTCTAGCTGCATTCAAGATTTGCTTTTTGTCTTTCAATAATTTGACTATGAGGTATCTAGGTATGGGTCTTTTTATATTTATTTCACTTGGGAGATTTGAAAATACTTCTATCTGTACATTAATGATTTTCAACAAATTTTGGAATTTTGGGCCACTATTTTTCAAATTTTTCTTATGCTTATTTTCTCTTCTCTCTTTCTGGGATCTCCATTACACTTATGTTAACACATTTGCTGTGGTCCAACAGGTCTGTGAGATTCTGTACTTCAATCTTTTTACTCTCTTTTCTTCAAAAATTTTGATATCTATTTGTCTATATTCAAGTTCAGTAATTCTTCTGCCATCTCATATCTACTCAAGTCCCACTACTGAATTTTTTGTTTTAGTTGTTGTACAGTTCAATTCTGGGACTCCCATTTTATACAACAATTTCTAGGATTTTACTGAAATTCTCTACAGTAACCATTAAACAATTTAATAACTGGAGCACTTTGAATCAGTTTCTATTAACTGATACTGTTTGGTTTTTTTCCCTCATGGCCATGGGTTGTAGTTTCTTACTTACTTTTTCATGTCTAATAATCTTTGGTTGACTACTAGACATTTTAGATAACATACTGTAACAACTCTGAATTCTGATATTTTTTCCCCTTGAGAGTGGTAGTGGCTGTTGGTTGTTTTTTCTGGTAACTTGCCTAGGCTAACAAAATCTCTAAAATCTGCCTCCCTAGCAATATGTAGCCAAAGAAGTCTCTGTTCAGTTTTTTCCTTTAGTTGTTTTTACCTCTAAGCTTGGCCTTTTGGGAGGCACCCTGTGTCTGCATACCTGAATGTTCAGCAAAAGATGGGTCAGAAATTGTGATCAAACATCTGAACCAGTAAAATCCCTATTCTATGTTAGTGGATCTATATGTGGGCTGGGGAATGCATTAAAAGTTCAGTTTTAGATTTAAGTTCTGTTCAATACAGGATATGTGAAGATCTTATCAAGCCTGCTACAGCTGCATCATCTTCCAGAACTTCCTTTTAAGTCCCCAGATAATCTGCCAGTTCATTTCTTGCCTGAAACAGATTCACAATCTCGCTTAAAGGAGCCACTGATCTCCTTGTTCCTTGCCACCAAGAGCACCACTCTAACTGAAAATGGTCCAAATCATGTGAACTCCTCTAGCAGCGGTAGCAACAAAGGTGCTGGCTTTCATGGCCTTCCGTTCCCTGATTATACTACCTCACTGACAGAGACAGGTAGGGATAGGAACAGCCCAAGGCAATACACCACAGGTTTACACTATTCTTACCTGCAATTTGGTAGTTTTCTTAAATAAATGTGTGGTTTATTATATGGCTCTGGTCTATTTTTAGAGCAGAGAAATGGTTATTTTGATAGTTTTGTCCAAGTTTATAGTTGCTTTTGAGGGACAGGATTTGTTGATCTCTTTATTTCATCATAACAGAAGTAAATCTTCTACTTTTTCATTTTAATGCTTATTTTTATTTCAGTCTTGCTCCTTGGTTTTTTTTAATGTTTATTTATTTATTTTGAGAGAGAGAAAGTGCATGCAACAGAGAGAGTTGGGGAGGGACAGAGAGAGAGGGAGAAAGAGAATCCCAGTCAGGCTCCGCACTGCCAGTGTGGAGCCTGACATGGGGCTTGATCCCACAAACCATAGGATCATGACCTGAGCCAAAATCTAGAGCTGGACGCTCAACCGACTGAACCACCCAGGTGCCCCTTGCTTCTTGTTTTAAATGTTCATATTGATCACATAGATATAAAAGTGCTTTGAAATGTTCAAAGGAAAATATAAGTTGAAGATATTTTGATTAGTTTTTATGAAACTGCCTCCACCCTTTCTGGTGTAGAGCTTAGTAGACTGTATATAGGTTCTCCTTATAACATTAGATCACAGTAAAGGACCTGTAAATGGAAAGGTAGGAAGAAAGGAAAAGAAATAAGAAAAGACAAGAAAGCAGTCAAAAAGGACTAAGAAAGGAAAAAATTTAAGCAAATAAAGGGGTAACTAACCTGTGTATAGTAGATAGTGAAGATGGCATGGGATCTGCTGCTGGCTTCATGAACATGAGTGGCTGCTGTGATTCTGTGTACATAAAGGAAGACAATTAGGATAAGTATTGTTTATGCACGGTAGATCCTTAAGAATCCATGGGGAACACAAGAAGTGTTAGTGCTGAGGTTTACAGGTGAGAATCATAAAACATCCATATTTAGTCCAGTTTAGTTAGGAGAGTGGTCCAAAGATGGCAGAAGCAGCATTCTAGGTATGGATATCTGAGAATAAAAGGCAGTGTAGCTTCATATTAAACCACATTAGGACATTTTGTAAGCAACAGAAGCAAATATCAGAGTTGAAAAGGGGAATACTAGAATGTCATCAACCTGGAAGAATATCTCCCAAATAGACCCATTTAAAAAAGACAAGTGGAAATAGAGAGCTTACTGGAGAAGCCTCAAAGAAAAAGTAAAATATGATTAAACACTAAATATTAATCTTGTAGTATCCGACAGGGATTTGAAATGAGATCTTGAATTATATCCAAGTCATATTTAAGCCAGGTGGAATTCATAACCTCCTTTAGAAATGCAATGAAATATTAATCCTTAAAGTCAGAAGAGACTTCCCTTCATCTAAATCTAAGTCAATCATGTTTAGTTTAAGACCATCTAACTGACTTCTGTTCTCAGAGGAGCTGGAGAATAAAAGTCAAACTCCAAACGTAGGTCTCATGATTCAAGGATAAAGAGGAAAAGGTGAAGTCTGACACTTAAAGATCAAGGAACACAGGATATCCTGAAGACCAGAAGCAAGTGCCTCCAGGATAGTTCCATGAAACCCAAGGATTAGAATGTTAAATTTAAAGTTCTTCTTTTGGGGCGCCTGGGTGGCAAAGTCAGTTGAGCGTTCAACTTAGGCTCAAGTCATGATCTCACGGTTTGTGAGTTCAAGTTGCTCACAGCTGTCATATTGGCTCACAACTGTCAGTGTAGAGCCTCCTTTGGATCTCTGTCCTCCTCTCTCTGCCCCTCCCCTTCTTGCAATTTCTTAAAAATTAATAAAACACTTAAAAATAAAAAAATAAAGTTCTTCTTGTATGGTCAATTAACTTGGACATGCTATTAATAGGGTAAATAGAAGACTAAATCCCAACTTTTTTTTCCGCAGGTAAAAAAGTCTGTCCTCTCAGGCATATATTAGTAACAGTCTGGGTATTTCCTGGTAACTAACAATATGGAATGTTATCACAATTTGCAACACTTAGGAGTGTCTACAGCACTTATTCATACCAGATTCAAAACAGTCTTTTTTTAGGTAGCCTTTACAAGTATGCCAAACTAGAAGAAAAATGGTTTTCTGAAATATTTTAAACTATATTAGTTCTTATCTCTATCGAGCCTACAGAAAGAACAATGCAGGAAAGAATCTTTTCTTTGGTCAAAATAGCAAAAGTTGTGTATTACAAGACAAAGCAAAGAGTAACTCTAGGCTTACTATCTGATATTATTATATCCAGAACTAACTCCAGCTTCTCTACTAGTGAGAAATGCATGAAATCTTAGCTACTGCTCCTTACCCTGGGTATACTACTGTTCTGAGAAAGGTCTCCTGATTGTGAATGTGGGAAGCTACAGAGCTACATATACTCTAAAGGGAGATGAGAACACAGGAAAGAAGAATGAGGCTGAAAGAAGGACAGCAACAAATAAACCTGTTACCTGTTTGCTATTCCCTCCTCCAAAAGTTGAATTACTTGCTTATAGTTGGTAACTACATGTTGAGATAAACCTATCAGATTTGTGAGGGAGGAAAAAAGAAAGTAAATAAAATTTTTGGTAAAGTTTAACTTTTTCCTGAATGTCATTAACTTTCTCCTATTTTATATAATTTGATAGACAAAAAAGAGACCTTGGCTAAATTCATTAAGATAATAAAAAACCAACAAATATTTATTGGAAGCCTACTGTCAGGCATTATGGTAGACTCTACAGACTCTGCATTCACAGAGAATGTAGTCTAGAATCCATATGGTGGTTCTGCTAACAACAAAAACAACACCAATTCCTTACAATGTAGCTACATAGAGTATAGGAAAAGTTTTACATTCCCTCATTTGGCCCCCACAAAATTTCTGAGGTAAACAGATGCTATGTGTCCCACAAGATGGCAGACTCAATTTGGCATGCAAAACAGACAGCACACATGTCCCTATGCAAACACAGCTTATAGTCATAAAAAGTTATACTAAAGAAGATTATATGGCCAAAATGCCATAGGAGTAGAAGAGATAATAAATGCTAAGGCAATCAGAGGAGTGGCCAGGGCAGGCTCCAGGAAGGAAGTGACACTTGAATTTAATCACTGTAGAATGGGTAGGCTTTAGATAGATGAAGAGGAGCTTAAGGATACAAGTCTTCATGGGTTGTTAGTGACCAAATCAAAAAGTGCCTTCACAACTGAATCAGAGATTCAGGAACAAAGTAACTTCACTGGCTCATTGCTAAATATAATTAGGCTAAAAATTAGTAAAGCAATTTCAACAGTGACTGGATTTCTTTATATTAAGAAATTATTGTTAAAGCCACAATGAGCTATCACCTCACACCAGTCAGAATGGCTAAAATCATAAACACAAGAAACAAGTGTTGACGAGGATGCGAAGAAGGAACGCTTGTGCACTGTTGGTGGGAATGTAAACTGGTGTGGCCACTATGGAAAACAGTATGGAGGTTCCTCAAAAAATTAAAAATAGAACTACCACATGGTCCAATAATTCCAGTATTTACTCAAAGAATGCAAAAATTCATTTTTATAAATTTTGTTTAATGTTTCTTTATTTTGAGAAAGAGAGAGAGAGAGAGACAGAGAGAGAGAGAGAGAGAGAGAGAGAGAGAATGAGCAAGGGAGGGGCAGAGAGGGAGGGAGACACAAAATCCAAAGCATGCTCCAGGCCCTGAGCTGTCAGCACAGAGCCCAATATGAGGCTCAAACTCACCAACCATGAGATCATGACCCAAGTCGAAGTTGGACGCTCAACTGACTGGGCCACCCAGGGGCCCCAAGAATACAAAAATTCTAATTTGAAAAGATACACGCACTTCTGTTTATTGCAGTAGTATTTACAACAGCCAAAATATGGAAGCAGCCCAGGGTCCATTGATAGATGAATGGATAAAGAAACTGTAGTATAAGAGCTCCTGGATGACTTGGTTGGTTGAGCATCCTACTCTGGATTTCAGCTCAGGTCATGATCCTGGGGTCATGGGATCAAGCCCCAAGTCAGGCTCCATGCTGAGCATACAGCCTGCTTGGGATTTTCTCTCTCCCTCCCTCTGCCCCTTTCCCCCACTTATTCTCTCTCTTAAAAAACAAACCAAACAAACAGAAATTGTGATACACACACACACACACACACACACACACACACTAGAATATTACTCAGCCATAAAAAAGAATGAAATCTTGGGGTGCCTGGGTGGCTCAGTTGGTTGAGCACCTCACTTCAGTTCAGGTCATGATCTCACAGTTCACGAGATCGAGCTCCCTGTCAGGCTCTGTGCTGACAGCTCAGAGCTTGGAGCCTGCTTCAGATTCTGTGTCTTCCTCTCTCTCTGCCCCTCCCCTGCTCATGCTCTCTATCAAAAATAAAGAAACATTAAATGCCAGGGTGGCTCAGTCAGTTAAGTGTCTGACTTCAGCTCAGGTCATGATCTCATGGCTCGTGAGTTCAAGCCCTGCATCAGGCTCTGTGCTGACAGCTCAGAGCCTGAAGCCTGCTTCATGTTCTGTGTCTCCCTCTCTCTCTGCCCTTCCCTGTTTGCTCTCTCTCTCTCTCTCAAAACTAAACATTAAAAAAATTTGTTTACACTTTTTTAAAGAATGAAATCTTGCCATTTGCAACAACACAGATAAAGCTAAAAAATATAATGCTCAGTGAAATAAGTCCGAAAGACAAACACCATATGATTTCACTCTTATGTGGAATTTAAGAAACAAATGAACAAAGGGGAAAAAAAGAGAAAACCAAAAAACAGACTCGTAAACTATAAAGAACAAATTGATGGTTATCACAGGGGAGATGGTTAGGGAGATGGATGAAATAGGTGATGGGAATTACATAAGTGATGAGCACTGGGTGATATATGGAATTGCTAGATCACTATATAGTACACCTGAAACTAATATGACGCTGTATGTTAACTATACTGGATATAAACTAAAATTTAAAAGATAAATAAGAGGGGTGCCTGGGTGGCTCAGTTGGTTAAGCCTTCGACTCCAGCCCAGGTCATGATCTCGCAGTTTGTGAGTTTGAGCCCCGCATCGGGCTCTGTGCTGACAGCTCGGAGCCTGGAACCTGCTTCAGATTCTGTGTCTCCCTCTCTCTCTACCCCTTGCCCGTTCACACTCTGTCTCTCTCTCTCTATCTAAAATAAACATTAAAAATTTTTAATAAATATTTAAAAAACTAAAAAATAAATAAGATTTTTAAATGAAATAAAATTATAAATAAAAAAGAAATTATTATTATTTAAATGTTATAATAGTTTTGTGGCTATGCTTTTAAAAAATCCTTATCTTTTAGGGCTATATACTAAAATATTATAGATGAATTGATGTGACATCTGTAATTTGCCTTAAAACAACACAGAATGAGGGAAAGTAGATAGGAATATAAGTAGAGCCAAACTGGCCCGGGGTTAATGATTATTGTAACTGGGTGATGAATACATAGGGGTTCATTACATTAGCCTAGTTTTGTAGATATTCAACATTCTCTATAATAAAAAGAGTTTTAAAAATTGTGGTAATGGCAAATGAGATAACACAAACCAATCCTTCCAGTACAGACTATTAGAAAAATCTGGACAAATAACATTAAAGACATAAGCTTTAAGGCACAGAAGGATATCCAGGTAGTGAAAATTTTCTGGGCCATATACTGGACAGAGTTGGAAGCCCAGAGAAAAGAGGCCAGCATTTGGGGGCATTTTTCCTCTAAAGTCATTTGCCAAATCTTGAGGGGATATGGCTCAGAGGAGTTCCCCTGACAACCTCAGGTCTGGGGAAACACAGACTACAGTCCAGAGCCCAGCCACTAAAGAACTCCACTTGAGCTGGAAACCCAAAGGGCTAAAACACAGGAATAAAAGAGTTAGAAGTAAACAGCCTTTCAAGGGTTTGCAGCACAGCTTTCAACATTCTCAAACCTTAAATTGGACTGAGGTGATTCTGGATCGCTAGCATATGCAGAAACCTGGCACAAACAAAGATAAGTCTTCTGCATAGAAAGATACCATTATGCTACATCTTCAAATTATTTCTATAAAAAATTCAGCAAACACCATCTGGCACAAAATTATAACAAACCAAACATCCAAGTAGATCTGGCAATAAATAAATGAAAACCAGCAAAAATAATAGGCAATATGAATGCAAAAAAATTCAGACATTGGGGTTATGGTAACTTTAAAGTAACTCTGCTTACTATTTTCAAGGAACTAAAATACAAGATTATAAAACTTCAAAGAAAACTGGAAACTATAATGAAAGGATCAAATGGAAGTTTGGGAAATAAAAAGTACTACAGTGAAAATAAGAATTTAATATCTAAGTTTAATAGCAGGTTAGATACAGTTGAAAAAAAATAGTGAATAGAAACATGGTCAGAATCATATACGCAAAATAAAGCACAGATATTGGCAAGAGGGTAAGAATCATAGCATAGATAGGAAATTGGTCTAACATACCTGTAAGTGGAGTTACAAAAGGAAAGAGTGGGGAAAAAAGCAATATTAGAACAAATAATGACTAAAAAATATACACAACTAATAAAGTGTCATTAAACTACAGTCTCAAGAAGCCCAGCAAGTGCACAAGGTGGACACCCACATAAGAGAGAGGACAGCAATGGCAAGGAGACTGATTACATGTAGGAAGGTAGATCAAAGAAGTATCTCCCCTGTTAGATAAAGGAATTACAAATATGAAAAGGAGAAGTCCAGAACGAACTCTGCTGTGTTGAACTAAAATTAGAGGTACTGGTGTGAACACAGATTATTTAGCTCTGTCCATTCAGGGACATATGGGCATATGTAGCACGCAGACCTAGCTTCTAAATACTATTCTCCAATAAAAAGGAACAGGACTCCTAAGAGAAATGGCTGATTCTAAGACTGAGGCAAAGAAAGTAGATGAGCCTGGAATATCTCTGTGCTAGAAAATAAGGAGGTGCTCAAAGAACAACAGTGATGTGTCAACATGTCACAGAAGTGTACTCAAAGGGGATTCCTGAGTGCGCTGAGCGTCAAAAACAAAAAATCACAGTAACAGAAGATACCCCATTGAATAAAATAGGAAATCATGAATCTAAACTGAAATAAATAAATAGATTGAAAGTTAGATGAAGACGGAATATGTACATGATTTCACAGTACTGCCCCACAAATACATGTTGATCACAAAAGGAAAATGGCAATTTCAGAGTGAAGAAGTTTGGCAGATATCACCTTAAACATCATGAGTAATGGGACAAATTAAAATTGTACACCACTTGATCACTGTCAAAGTTCATGAAAGTTAAAGAGACCAAGGAAACTTTCCAGACTAAAGATCCCAGAGAGACAATCTAACTAAATGCAACCCGTGATTCGCAAATGGACAATTATCAGGACAGTTAGGGAAACTTAAATGGGTTCTAATGATTAGATGGTAGTAACATGCTGAAGTTAATCTCCTGATTTTGGTGGTTGTGTTGTGATTATACAGGAGAACACTCCTATTTGGAGGAATGGAGGGAAAATACTCTAAAATAATCAGGGGAGATGGGTCATTAGGTTGGCAATTCACTCTCAAATCGTTCAAGAAAAAAAAAGTTCTTTATACTGTACTTGCAACTTTTTCAAAAGTTTAATTTGTTTCAAAGTTAAAAAACAAAAACTCTTAGGAGTGCCTGGGTGACTCAGCGGGTTAAGCATCTGACTCTTGGTTTCCCCTCAGTCATGGTCTCACGGTTCCTGAGCTCAAGTTCCACACTGGGCTCTGTGCTGGTGGCACAGAGCCTGCTTGGGATTGTCTGTCTGTCTGTCTGTCTGTCTCTTTCTCTCTCTCTCTGCCCCTCCCCTGCTAGTATTCTTTCAAAAAAAAAAATTAAAAACAAAAAAAACAACCAAAAAAACAACTCTTAGGAAACTTTTAGAAAAAAAGAGAATTCCCTTAATCTGCTAAGGCAATGTTTCTCAAAGCTGGTCCAAAGACTGGGGCCAGTTCTCAAATTGTTACTGGTATGTGATGGGATAGAAACAGAAATTGAGGGTTTTAAAAACTTTTATAACAATATGACAAGTGATTTTATATCTTTGGAATTTGTAAAAAGAATTTGAGCTTATAATCAAGATGTCTTTTTCATTTTTCTAGTAATTCATCATTTTTTTAAGATTTTATTTTAAGTAATCTCTATACCCAAGGTGGGGCTCAAACTCACAGCCCCAAGATCAAGAGTTGCATGCTCCTCCGACTGAGCCAGCCAGGCACCCCTAATTCATCTTCATTTTACCAAAGTGCTAATTTGCCATAGATTGGAAAATTTTTTAAAAACCTGGTCCTATATTTTTGTTATATTCTTATAAGTGTGTGATAAAGAATATTTATTAAAAACAAACACCACTGCAAATATCATACTTAATGGTAAAATGTTGAAGCTTCCCCCTGGAAACAAGACTAAATACTGCTAGCACTTTAATTTAATATGGTACCAGAGGTCCTGGTAAGTGCATAAAGCCAAGGGGAAAAAAGGTTTAAGAATTAAAAAGTTTTTTAAAAAAGAATTAAAAAAAAAACATGTAGATTGAACACATAGAATATACAAAAAAAGTTTTGTTTTTCCAGAAACCCAATTACGTACCTCCAACACCTTCTGCTTTACACCTTATCCCTTTATATTAAGATAAGGGCCAAGGCAAAAACAGAACACTGTCTTTTTCTCACTTAGATAACACTTTAGACCCTATAACCATTAGCCTCTCATGTGTGCTTTGAGCTGGCCTTTGTACATTTCATATTTCAACTTAATCTGTCATCTAATTAATAAACTTTGTAATGGAAGGTAATAGGCTACCCCCTTCCTTTCCTTTGATACAGGCAACTCTCGAGTTCCATCTCACAATTCTTAACTAGAAATGTAAGTTCTTATATTTTCATATTTCCTGTGGTACCTTAAAAATACAGGCATGCTGGGGGGTGATGGTCTTGGTGGAGGTCACTTGTGGGGAAGAGCACTGGGTGTTATATGGAAACCAACCTGACAATAAACTATAAAGTTTAAAAAATATATATATAGGCATGTAGTAGGTACTTGATAAATTCCTGGAGAATTGGTTTCAAAGCAGAAACCACTTTCCACTTTGGAATTACATTCACAGAATGTATGAGCCCAAAGACAGAGATACACAGACACGTATATAGGTAGGCAGGCAGATAATATAAATAAACAAATGAACAAAGCAAACGTTTAAAAAACTAAAAGTACAAAGTTTGCCCTAATGCCATCAGAGAGCAGTAATGGGAATAATAATAGTTCAGTGTGACTATTCAGAGTCTTAGCTTCCAAGGCTGGTTCTATAATACCTAAGGTCAAGTCTCCCTCATTGAGAAATGGGAAGAATGTTGACCTTTATTTGTCTTGATTTGAGAAAATCCAGATCAATTTTAAGAAACATGTAATCCAAAGGATCTAAGAGACTTTTTGCTGGGTTAGAATTATTTCCTACCAACCATCCTACCTCCCCCTGAGGGGTCACTCCATGAAGGTATTCAAAAGAGCCCTGAGATTTCAGTCCAGTTCCTGTCACTGGGTGTATGCCCCAAGGACAATGACCTTCTCCGGGTTTCAGATGCAATGCCAATCAAAGAATCTATGATCACAGGTCTCCTTGATGTACAGGATTCTGTCCCATTCATCTCCTCCTATTCTAGGCACATTCCCAGTTCCAATGGTGCCCCAACCAGCTGTGTGATTTGGGAATATCCCCTACCTTCCTGCAGCTTCATTTTAGCTTCTGTGCAATGGGGACACGTGGACTGTGTCGCAGGTCTCCTCTACTCCCCCCACCACACATATGCACATATTAAAATCAAATACAAAGGTGAGAAATTGTGACACTACTGCATCAACTCCTGGTCTGCCCTCAAAGTATTGCTTTACACAGAAATATATATCCACAGAGTTTTATGGAGTAAACTCCACTGGCTCTCAGCAAAGCAAATGGTATTTTGTTGTTTCCAGGCTGCTGTTTATGATGGAACACTTGGGAAAAGACACAAGTAGCAGAATCAGTGACTGGCACACCTCCCCTGGCCATACCCTGGTCAAAGAAGAGACCAACTCTTACCTCTGATGTAACTCTCTTTTGTCAGGATTTAAATTAGCATATCTTTGAAGGAATAGGAGCATAGAATTTGAGTGTTTTTTTATAAGTGGCCTGAAAGGGTAAAAACTTCCTCCACAAAGCAACACAACTGTTTCTACTTAATAGTAAGACCTAGCCTAATGGAAAAAGACAGATGGTACCAAACACCAAGTATCAGCGCTCAATGAGGCAGCAGCACTGACCCATGCTGTGTCTGACATTTCCTCATCTCCCTATCACCACCATTGGAAGATAAAGTGCCCTGGAAAGGAGATTGGCTGACCTGGGAGTCAGTCCAGGCCCTGCTGGACCTGGCACCACAGACTCAACCTTGTACTATGCCACTTTCCCACTCATCCACCATGTTTAAACACACTGGTCTCCTTGCAATCACCCAGCCCTTCTCTCGGGGCTCTTGCTCATGCTGCTCCTTCTACCTGAATCACTCTTCCCCCTGCTACACTGTTCTTCACATGACTGGCTTCTGAATCTCCTCACAGAAGTGTTTCCTGACCACGCTATGCAGATGGACTGCCTACACTGCTCAATGCTCTTTTCCAACACGACATCTACTTACTTTTTTATTAGCTTTTATCACTATTTATAATTAACTGTTTGTTTTCTGCCTCACCCCCACAAGGCTATAAGCCTGCCTGTGAGGGTAGGACTGTCTTTTTTGTTTACTGTTATATATCCAGCATCTAGTACAGTATAGCACATAGTAAGTATTCATTATACATCTGTTAAGTGAATCAGTGACCATGAGAAAAGATTCCTAGAATTCAGTTTGGTCTCAGACCTCCAGGACCACAGTGGCTCACCTTGTACATAGGGCCCCATCTCTGGGTGCTCCCTGACCCGCAGACTGTAGGACTTTTTTTGATCAGATTGCTTCAGCAGATCTCGCACTCGTTCATTATAGATTTCCAGGAAACTAGAGACATGTAGAACAAGGCACATAATTAGATTTTGAAAAATGGAGACATCTTTTCAAAATTACATTGTGAAAAAAGGCAACATATTACACTTGGGAAAAATGTAGGGAAAACACTAAGTGAAGAATCAGAAGGTTCTAATTCTTGATCTAGTTCTACCTCTGACACTCTGAGACCTTGACCATGCCAGGGATCCCTGTCGAGTCTCTTTCTACATGTGCACAATTGTGCTGCTAGCATTAGCTGTCATCACTTGACAGTTTTAGGTTTACAATGACAGTGCTGATTTAAATTTAGCCTTCAGGAGGCTATTTCAGCATGGTTTTAGGATGCTGCCACCAGCCTATATCTTGATCAGGCCACAGAGTCTACAGGCTTCTTTCTTAAGTGATTTTCAAACAAGATATTTCAGCTCTTATTGTTCTGTGATGGCATCTTGAAGACCACTGTTGAGCAATGAGGGCAGCTAAATGAGAAATATTCTGGCCCCTATCCCTAATTTAAGGATAATTTAAATAAGACAATTCTTATTTTACCTATTTTATACACTGCAATTCTGGTTAACATGTGCTCTATCTTATAGGTGTCTATCAGCATTTCATTACTTTTCAAAATAATAACATAGCTGGGCATCTGGCTGGCTCAGCTGGTAGGGTACACAACTCTGGATCTTGGGGTTGTGAGTTCAAGCCCCATGGCTGGATGTACAGATTATTTAAAAATAAAATCTTCAAAATAATAATAACAAAATAGTTACAATTCTTAATTAAAATTAGCAAAGATTTTGTTAAATACGAAAACAAACTTTTCATAGAAAGATCTTCCTCATCAGAACACAGATGTTTGCCTATGAAGCCAGTGACCAGAAAAAAAAAAAGGCTCCAGCTCAGAGCTGAACTCTATGCACATTCTTCTTATAAACTGTTTCTTCTTAACCTTCCCAGATTTGGACACAGGAATCCCAGATGTCTCTGAGAACAGGGGTTCCCAGATTTCACAGCCAATAAAACATTTAATATATATGTACATGCTCACAGACACACACATACATGCCTACAAATTTTACTTTGCAAACCTAAAAAATGTATAAATAATGTTCACTATCATTTAATTTTTAAAAAGGGCATTCTTTTTGGGGTGATGAAAATGTTCTGGAATTAGTAAGGATGACTGAACAACCTTGTAAATATTTTTTAAAAATCACTGAACTATATCCTTTAGAAGCATGAATTTTATGGTATATGAATTATATCTCATGTTTTTTAAAAAGGACATTGAACACCAAAAAAACAGAATACAAAAATTAAGGCCAATTGGTAACCTTGCACCAACATTTTCACTACAGGCTGGTTAAAACTTCATATGGGAGTAGTCAGCACTGTCTTGGAACTAGAGCTTAGGAACTAATGACCCAAAGAACAACCTACTAGAGCTGGAAGAGAAATTCCAACAGCTGGTGTTAAACTGCAAGGAAAGTGAAGAAAAGGGAACCAGACAGCTAGGGCAAGCTGGTCCACAGGAAACACCTGTTAAGCCTGGGGATAGGAATTACGTTTCCTACAACCAAAGATCTAAGTATGTTTCTCATCCCCTATACTGCAAAATATTTCTTCTGTGGCTTTTCTCCATTCCTCTGGACGACTCTTGAAGCAAAGAGAGGACAGTTGAACATGCTAGAATTTGGAGTGGAAATGGAAGTCTCTTAGGCCCCAGGGCCTGACACGTTCTTACCTTACTTTTATCCTACAAGAGGAAGGCAGTGCGGCATAGTCTTCCTCCCTGATGAAGAGACCCTGCACAAACCAGAGGGTTGGAGTTTCAGTGAAGGGAGTGTATAAAGGAGGTTTACTTTGAGAGGATCTAGTCAAAATAGTCTATACCTCACATATCCGTGGCGTCAACCCAACAGAGGCCTAGAGAAGAGAAGAAAGGAAAGCATTACTGTTCACTTACAGTGAAGCTCTCCTGCAACAACCAGGAACAAAAGTGGGCAGGGGGATGGGTACATGGGTTCCCTGTGCTAGCCTCTTCATTTCTGGCAGATTCCCTAGAAGTATGCAGAAGACTCTATTTGCCTATGCTCTCAGGAGACACTCATGGGAGGAATGTACCAGCTAAGAGGCAGATCACCACAAGAAGGAAGAGTGGAGAAGCTAACAAACCCAGGTAGTACCTGCTTTTAAGCAATCAAGATTACACCCTTCTTGGATAAACCTATTTATCACAGTGGTCCCTCCCAGAACACTTCTATCCCTACACACACAGAATTAGAATACATGGATGTTTAAAATATACATTTAGGGGGTGCCTGGGTGGCTCAGTTGGTTGAGTGACAACTTCCACTCAGGTCATGATCTCACAGTTTGTGAGTTCAAGCCCCTCATCGGGCTTTCTGCTGTCAGCGCGGAGCCTGCTTCGAATCCTCTGTCTCCCTCTCTCTCTGTTTGAGATCTTTCAAAAATAAATAAGCATTAAAAAAAAAGTAAAAAATAAAAGTAAAAAATAAAATACACATGGTTGGGGGGGGAGTTTGGATGGCTCAATGGGTTAAGCATCTGACTCTTGATTTTGGCTCAGGTCGTGATCTCACAGTTCGTGGGATCCAGCCCCACAATGGGCTCTGCATTGACAGTGCAAAGCCTGAGTGAAATTCTCTCTTCTTCTCGCTCTACTCCTCTTCCCACCCCCCCCAAAATAAATTAATTTAAAAAATGAAATAAAATAAAATACACATTTAGGGAAAAGTAGCTTCTTTTTTCATCTTAGACCCACTATTAACATGTACATAGGTTAAAGGTTTTATACCCATAGTGGCCATTTTCTTCTTTTAATTTCAAATATATATAATCACACTAAACACAGACATAGTATCAATGAGCTGAGCCCAAGGCAGCAGGGGTAATCTTTTTTTTTAATATTTATTTTTTTAGGTTGTCTTTCTACTTTATTATCTTTAGCACAAAAATGTTTAATTTTGAGGAAGTCCAATTTATCTGGGTTTTTTTTTCTTGCACTTGTGATTTTGGTGTAGTATATCTGAAGTCATTGCCTAATTCAATGTCCCAATGATCTACATTTTTTAATTAAAAAAAACCTATAATTTTAACACTTAAATTTAGATCTATGAACAATTTTGAATCAATTATTTGTAGTTATGAGGTAAAGTTTCAGCATCTTTCATTTGCATGAACCTATCTAGTTGTCCCAGCAACATTTTTTGAAAATACTATTCTTTGCCCTTTGGATTGTCTTGGCACACTAGAAAATTTAAGAGTTTATGTCTTGACTTTTTTATTTTCTTCCATTGATGTATATATATATAAGAGGTCCACACAATCTTGTTTAGTTTATTTTTCTGAAAAATGATAAAGTCAAGGCGTATGTAACCTCCAAATTTGTTCTTTTTCAAAACTGTTTTGGATATTCTGAGACCCTTTAATTTGCATATGCATTTTAAGATTAGTTTCCCAATTTCTAGAAAAAAAATAGTAGCTAGATTTTTTTTCCTTGTTTAAATTTTTTAAAATTAACATCCAAGTTAGGTAGCATATAGTGCAATAATGATTTCAATGATTTCAGTAGAATCCAGTGATTTATCCTCTACCTGTAACACCCAGTGCTCATCCCAACAAGTGTCCTCCTTAATGTCTCTTGTCCACTTAGCCCATCTCCCCACCCCCAACCCCTCCAGCAACCCTCAGTTTGTTCTCTATATTTAAGAGTCTTTTATGTTTTGTCCCCCTGTTTTTATATTATTTTTGCTTCCCTTCCCTTATGTTCATCTGTTTTATATCTTAAATTCCACATATGAGTGAAGTCATATGATATTTGTATTTCTCTAATTTTGCTTAGCATTGTACCCTCTAGTTCCATCCACATTTTTGCAAATAGCAAGATTTCATTCTTTTTGATCACTGAGTAATACTCCAGTGTGTGTGTGTGTGTGTGTGTGTGTGTATCTATATCACATCTTCTTTATCCATTCATCTGTCAATGACACTTGGGCTCTTTCCATACTTTGACTATTGTTGATAGTGCTGCCATAAACATTGGGGTGCATGTGTCCCTTTGAAACAGCACACCTGTATCCTTTGGATAAATACTTGGTACTACAATTGCTGGGTCATAGGGTAGTTCTATTTTTAATTTTTGAGGAACCCTCATACTATTTTCTGGAGTGGCTGCACCAGTTTACATTCCCACCAGCAGTCCAAAAGGATTCCTTTTTCTTCACATCCTCACCAACATTTGTTGTTGCAAGTTAATTTTACCCATTCTCACTGGTGTGAGGTGGCATCTCACTGTGGTTTTGATCTGTATTTCCCTAATGATGAGTGATGTTGAGCATTTTTTCATGTGTCTGTTAGTTAGCCATCTGGATGTCTTCTTTGGAAAAGTGTTCATATCTTCTGCCCATTTCATCACTAGATTATTTGTTATTTGGGTGTTGAATTTGATAAATTCTTTATAGATTTTGGATACTAACCCTTTACCTGATATGTCATTTGCAAATATCTTCTCCCATTCCTTTGGTTGCCTTTTAGTTTTTCTGATTGTTTCCTTGGCCTTGCAGAAGCTTTTTATCTTGATGAGGTCCCAGTAGTTCATTTTTGCTTTTGTTTCCTTGACTCCAGAGACGTGTTGAGTAAGAAGATGCTGCAGCCGAGGACAAAGAGGATTTTGCCTGCTTTCTCCTCTAGGATTTTGATGGCTTCCTGTCTTATGTTTAGGTCTTTCATCCATTTTGAGTTTATTTTTGTGTATGGTGTAAGAAATAATGTTTATTTTTCAGAGAGCACACACATGAGAGAGGGGAAGGGGCAAAGAAAGAGGGAGACAAAATCTGAGGCAGGCTCCATGCTGTCAGCACGAAGCCCAGCATGGGGCTCAAACTCACTATGAGAGAGATCATAACCTCAGCCAAAGTCAGATGCTCAACCGACTGAGCCACCCAGATGCTTCTGGGGGGTAATCTTTCAGAAGGAATAATGTCCCAGAGAATGTCCATGTGTAGTGTTATTTGCCACCTGCCCCATCAGTTCAACTAATCAAGGTACTAAACATGAAACAAAGAGGATTTCTTAAGGACCTCTACCCTCCCAATTTTCCATGACAAAGTAAGGTTCTCATAAGTCCATCATACTTTTCAAAGTTCCATCCCAACAGCTGGTTCTCCTGCTTTTCTCCGACACTCAGATCGAACACATAGCCCCATTTCTGCACAGCCCTAGGCAGCACTTAAGATTCAGTCTCTGTCTTGTCCACTCCAAAGGTGTTACAAAGCTTCAAGTGATGAACTTGGAAATAATATGAGAAATTCAGACTGACAAGGTCTGCTTCATCAAAGGTAGTTGTAAAATTCTAAGGTTCTTCAGGGTTTAATAAGAAGGGGCTAATTATTCAAAGTTCACCTTTCAATTCAAGTGCTGAGAAATCCATTCTTAATACAGAAGAGAGCCCATTAAATCTTATTAAACTTGACTGTTAAATTCATATTCTATCTCTTAGTGGCAAGTACATGTGAGATTCAGGCTTGCTGGGGCAAGAGAAAGAGACATATTCCAATACCAATACTCACTGGGGTTCCCAACATGGTGTACGTCTTCCCAGAGCCTGTCTGCCCATAGGCAAAAAGGCATATGTTGTAGCCTTTGGCGGCTCCAGACAGTACTTCAGTCCCCAAATCCTGGAACACCTATAACAACAAAAGTAGAAAGCATGTCTATAGTCCTTCCCATAGGAGATTGAGAGACCATATCATTTTAAAATTTTCAATGTCCAGCCTGGTGCCCAACATAGAGTAAGCATGTTAAAACACATTTGAATGAATAAATTTTCCCTAGTAATCTTTTTCTGAAACTGAATTCATTCTTGTAAAGTTATAGGGAATTAATAGTCATGTGTGCTTCAAACACTTTATAATATTTTTAGATTAAAAATACCCAGGGGTGGGGTGACTAGGAGGCTCTGTCAGTTAAGTGTCCAACTCTTGATTTCATCTCCAGTCATGATCTCATGGTTCAGAAGTTTGATCCCTGCATCGGGCTCCAAGTGGATGGTGCAGAGCCTACTTGGGATTGTCTCTCTCCCTCTCTCTCTGTCTCTCTGTGTCTATCAAAATAAATAAATAAACTTAAAAAAAATAACCCAGGGTTGCCAGGTTGGCTCAGTGGGAAGAGCATATGACTCTTAATCTCAGGGTTCTAAGCTCAAGCCCCATATTGGGTGTACAGATAATTTAAATAAATAAAACTTAAAAAGAAATTTAAAAAAATTACCCAGAGTAGTGATATATGGAATTGTTCAATCACTATACTATACACCTGAAACTAACATAATACTGTATGTCAACTAACTGGAATGAAAATAAAAACTTAAAAAATAACTCAGAGTTGCACTTACACTTATCATACAGAAAGGTTGGGGTAAGGTTGATATTATTTGTGGATCTATTGACCCATCCTCTCCCCAAATTTGTGGTAGTAGTATAAAAAAGTAGAGTTGGAGCTTGTTATTTAAAGAAAGAGGATTCATGTAAAATATATTTTTTAATAGGGCCTGGTGTGGGGGAAAGTTCTTAAAATGATTTCTCTTCCTCTAAATAGCTTCATATAGTTTAATTATTAAGAGTACAGGCTTTGGGAGGTGCCTGGGTCGCTCAGTCAATTGAGCGTCCAACTTCGGCTCAGGTCATGATCTCACAGTTCATGAGTTCAAGCCCAGCATCAGGCTCTGTGTTGTTAGCTTGGAGCCTGGAGCCTGCTTCAGATTCTGTGTCTCCCTCTCTCTCCGCCCCTCCCCTGTTCATGTTCAGTCTCTCTCTCTCTCTCTCTCTCAAACATAAATAAATATTTTTTAAAAATTATTTTTAAAAAAAGAACACAGGCTTTGGAACTTTCTAGGTTCAAAGCCTGGCTCCTTGGGCAAGTAACCTTACTTCAGTTTCCTCATCAGTGAAACAAAGATTTCAAAAAAGCACCTAAGAATAGGTTAAGGATCTCCAAAATAACATCAAGCATACTAACATTCACATTATATAAGTCCAAGAAGAAGAAAGAGAGACAGGGACAGAAAATTTATTTGAAGAAATAAAGCTGAAAACTTCCCTAACCTGGATAAGAAAACAGACATCTAGGTCTAGGAGGCAAAGAGAGCCCAAAACAAGATGAACCCAAGGAGGTCCACACCAAAAGATGTCAAAAATTAAAGAGATGATCTTAAAAGCAGAAGAGAGGGGCACTTGACTCAGTCAGTTAAACTTTCAACTCTTGATCTCAGCTCAGGTCTTGATCTCAGGGTTGTGAGTTCAAGTCCCACAATGGGCTCCATGCTGGGTATGAAGCCTACCTTAAAAAAAAAAAAAAGTTGGGGTAGCAATACTTACATCAGACAAAAAAGACTTTTAAAACAAAGACTGTAACAATATAAAAAGAACAACATTACATAATGATAAAGGGATCAATCCAATAAGGGGATATAACACTTATAGACATCTATGCACAGGGGCACGTAAATATATAACACAAACATTAAGACATAAAGGGAGAGGTCAACAGTAATATGCTAATAGAAGAACATTATAACACCCTATTTACATCAATGGATAAATCATACAAACAGAAAATCAGTAAGAAAATAGTGGCCTTGCATGACACATTAGACCAGATGGATGGCTCCATGCAAAAGAATGAAACTGGATCACTTTCTTTTTTTTAATAGCTTTTTTTAATTTTTAAAATTTTTGTAATTTACATCCAAGTTAGTTAGCATATAGTGCAATAATGATTTCAGAAGCAGAATTCAGTGATTCATCCTCTACATATAACACCCAGTGTTCATTTCAACAAGTGTCCTCCTTAATGTCTCTTGCCCTTTTAGCCCATCCACCCACCCACAACCCCTCCAAGCAATCCTGTTTGTTCTCTATATTTAAGAGTCTTTTATGTTTTGTCCCCCTCCCTGTTTTTATATTATTTTTGCTTCCCTTCCCTTATGTTCAACTGTTTTATATCTTAAATTCCACACAAGTGAAGTCATATGATATTTGTCTTTCTCTAATTTTGCTTAGCATCGTACCCTCTAGTTCCATCCACATTGTTGCAAATGGCAAGATTTCATTCTTTTTGATTGCTGAGTAATACTTCATTTTATATATACATATATATATATACACATATATATATATCACATCTTTTTTTTTTAACATTTATTTATTTTTGAGAGAGAGAGAGAGAGAGAGAGAGAGAGTGTGAGTGGGGGAGGGTCACAGAGAGAGGGAGACACAGAATCAGAAGAAGGCTCCAGGCTCTGAGCTGTCAGCAAAGAGCCTGACGCGGGACTCAAACCCACAAACTGTGAGATCATGACCTGAGCTGAAGTCGGACGCTTAACCAACTGAGCCACCCAGGAGCCCCCTACATCTTTATCCATTCATCTGTCGATGGATATTTGGGCTCTTCTCATGCTATGCTATGGTCTATAGTGCTGCTATAAACATTGGGGTGCATGTGCCCCTTCAAAACAGCATACCTGTATCCCTTGGATAAATACCTAGTGCAATTGCTGGGTCAGAGGGTAGTTGTATTTTTAATTTTTTTGAAAAACTTCCATACTGTTTTCCAGAGTGTCTTCACCAGTTTACATTCCCACCAGCAGTGCAAAAGGGTTCCTCTTTTGAAACTGGACAGCTTTCTGACACCATACACAAAAAAATAAACCCAAAATGGATTAAAGACCTGATCTCCCAGTTTGTGGGTTTGAGCCCAGTATTGGGCTCTCTACTGTCAGTCAGCATGGAACCCACTTCAGATCCTCTGTTCCCTCCTCTCTTTGCCCCTTCCCTGATCACACTCTCTCTCTCAAAAATAAACTTCTTAAAAAGTTGAAAAAAAAATACACAGGCTGTAATCTCTTGGACATAGGCCTCAGTAGTATTTTTCTCTATCTGTCTCCTCAAGCAAAGGAAACAAAAGCAAAAATAAACAACTGGGACTACTTCAAACTTAAACGCTTTTGCATAGCAAAGAAAAATATCAGCAAAATGAAAAGGCTGCTGAACAGAAGATATTTCCAAATAATGTATCTGATAAGGTGTTAATATCCAAAATACATAAAACGTATACAATTCAATGCCAAAAAAGCAAATAATCCAATAAAAAAACAGGCCAAGAACCTGAACAGACATTGTCCCAAAGGAAACATAAAGATGTCCAAAGATGCTCAACATTATTAATCATGGGGGAAGTGCAAATCAAAACCACAATGAGTTATCACCTCACACCAGTCAGAATGGCTAGTATCAAAAAGACAAGAAATAACAAGTTTTGGTGAGGATGTGGAAAAAAGGATGTGTAGTGCACTGCTGGTTCGGACTATGTGTGGAGCCCCTGTCCAAAAAGGTCTGGGTTAAATATTAAAAATAGAAATACCATATGATTCTGTAATTCCACTTCCGCACACTTACCCATAAAAATGAAAATACCTAATTCAAAGAGATAAATAAACATCTATGTTCACTGTAGCATTATTTACAATAGCCAAGATATGGAAGTAACCTGTGCCCATCAATATATAAATAAATACATGATATACATTATACAATGGAGTATTACTCAGCCATAAAAAAGAATGAAATCTTGCCATTTGCAGCATCATGAATAGACTCAGAAGGTATTATGCTAAATAAACTAAGTCAGAAAAAAAATACCATATGATTTCACTCATATTGGTGAAATCTAAGAAACAAAACAAATGAACAAACAAAAAGCAGAAATAGACTCATAAAACAGAATTGGTTGTCAGAAGGAAGGGGGTTTAAGAATGGTTGAAATAAGTGAGGAGACGTAAGAGGTACAAATTTCCAGTTATTAAATAAGCTACAGGGATACAAAGTACAGCACAGGAAATATAGTCAGTAATACTGTTATAACTTCATATGGTGACAGATGGTAATTATACTTATGGTGGTGAGCATTTCATAATGTATATAATTGTCAAATCACTATGGTGTATATATGATACTAATAAACTATTTTATGGCAATTCTACCCCCCCAAAAAATATAAAGATGATGAAGACACCTGCCCTCTCCCTGGCCAAAAACACAAACTGATGAGGCCAGACCAAGACAACCCTATGGGAAGAAATCTCCCCCTTTGATGTCCTGCTAGGGATTTCCATTGTTCGATGCCAATCTCAAGCCAGAGGCCAAGAGAGTCCATTTTTTAGTCTAATAGGTCACCCTTGGGGCAAAGAATAAGATGGAAAAGGTTGAAGAATTCATCTTGAAGGGCAAATGAAGATATTCAACAGAACCTAAAAAAGGAAGGGAATGCTGGCTGAAGAACCTGGCAAGACTTCATGAAATAGGGAACATCTGAACTGAGTCTCCGGACAAAAGTATTTTCTGGGGTGCCTGGGTGGTTCAGTTGGTTAAGCATTTGACTCTTGATTTTGGCTCAGATCATGGTCTCAAAGTTTGTGGGATCAAGCCCTATATCAGGCTCTGCGCTGACAGCAAGAAGACTGCTTGGAGTGCTCTCTCTCTCTCTCTCTCTCTCTCCCCCGCCCCCCACCTCCTGCTTGCATGCATGCTTTTTGTCTCTTGAAATAAATAAATAAATAAATAAAAAGATAAGGATTTTCACGATGGGGATGATCTTCTAGGTTGGATAAACAATACACATAAAGCTTGGAGTAACGAAAATACATAGCTGTTGAGATGGAATTTGGAAAATCAGATACGTTGGGAGATAAGACTAAAGTATTGGGGTCATGCTAAGGATTAGGTTTTATTTTCTTTCATCTTAGTGTGTACTGCATTATTTATGGCAGAGTCTCAAGGAATATGATAAGCAAGCTACTGTTCTACAATGAAAAATTAGCAGCACAAGGACAACTAGGCAGCAAAGAAATTAAGAAACACACTTGTAGATAACCCTTAAATCAAAGAAGAAATCAAAACTAAAATTATAAACTCACAAAGCAATGAAAAGAACATGTCATACCAATGAAATACAGCAAACTACATGATTGAAGAGGAACATTTTGTTTATACATTGGTTTCCTGACTTCCTCCACATCTTTCTTCAGTTCTCTGAGCATCTTTAAGACAATTGGTCTATAGTCTTTGTTTAATATATCTGCCTTAGGGCTTTTTAAGGGACAGTTTCTGTTGACGATTTTTATTTTTCCTTTGAATAGGCCTCATTTTCAGGCTTATATGCCTTGTGACTTTTTATGTTGAAAAGTGAACATCTGAATCTAATAATGTAGTAACTCTGGAAATCAGATTCTCTCCTTTCCCTGGGGTATGCTGTGTCTCTTTATTCACTTTGTTTATTGTTTTTGTTTTTCTCATAACTGTAGGCTGTCTCTGTCCCAAGGATCAGCCAGAGTTGTAAACCTAAGGTTCTAAAAGGTGGTCTTTTCTGAGCCTTTTCCTGGGCACGTATGGTCACTTTCTAACTTTCCCCATGTGTATAGTTGTTTTTCAATGCCCTGGTCCTTAATGTCTGACTGCCAAATGGGGAAAAACAGAAAAATGAAGTAGGAGTGGATTGGGGAGTTGTCACTTTAAATCCCCTGGAAGTGACTTCAGCTGGATGGGGAGGGACTTGCAACAATGGGAAACTTGCAACAACAATGACTGCTCAACTCTTTGCAATTCTGTGATCCCAAGTAGGAACTGGCAATCAGCACAGATTCCTGATATTTGGAAGACAGGGTCCTTTTTGTCCACCCGACTCCAGCAGGCTATGTGCAAGATGCTCCAGGGCCCATGCACAGCTGCCTGCCACGTGGCTGGGGATAAAGAATGGGTACTGCCGCTGTGCTAGAAGCTGAAACTGACAGAAATTAACTGCAATTTATCCTCCAAGTCTTCCTCTGGAAGTTGCAAGCCTTCAAGAGAATCCAGAGTTCCAAAAACCATTACATCAAACAGTTTTGCCTAGTGTAATCCCTGTGTGGTAGGGAAACAGATTACTCAATGCTTCCTGATAAGGGAGCATAAGGCAAGCTCAGGGCACCGTACAGGCTAACAGCAGTCCCCCACCCTAGGTGGGATCTGTGTGATATTCCTTGGACTCTCCTGGCTACCCAAGAACAAAGGAAAGGGGTTTAAGTGCTTCCCATGGTCATGTGGGAAACAAAGGCAAATGAAAAATCAAATTCGCTTACTGCCTACAGCCCAGTGACAAGTCCTTGAAGCCAGCAGAGTGACCTCCTTCTAGGAGCTCAGCTGCCCAATGACGACACTTTGCTAGGGGCAAAAGGGAATCTTGGCTTAACATTATCCTGACCGTTCAAAGTCCTGTAAGTCTACTTTAGCCTATGAAAATTCCTTTGGAAACTTCCTTTATCTCAGCTCCCCCAACATATGTGCCAGCAATCATACTCTAAGCTTACGGCCCTCTGATAATACATCTGAAGGGTCTCATGACTGAGGTTTTACTAAACAGCAATAAATGGCATTTTCCTAACAGCACCAGTCCCCTCAAGGTCCTGGAAACCTTGCTTTCAAAATACCTTAGAGACTTATTCTATCTCGAACCCCCTCCCAACCTGAGGGTATACAATCAGTTACCCATCACAACCCCAGTGAAGTTCTTTCTGCCCATGGGTCCTGTCCCCATGCTTTAATAAAATCACTTTTTTGCACCAAAGACGTCTTCAAGAATTCTTTCTTGGCCTTTGGCTCCAGACTACCCTACCATCACCCCAAAACTCATCATTTCCTATTCTGCCATCTTCCCAGACTCCTCTTCTCCATTTTTCTTTAAAATACAAATTAGTAGCCCCATATTCCTCTATTGAAACTGTATATATTTAATACAAAAAAGTCTCATTTGTTCTTGAATCCATTACCTGAGATTCACCCATACTATCACCCTACAGATGTACTTTTAATTTTCTGAAAACAAACAGAAAAAATGCAAAATAATGTTAAACTACTCAGAGTTTAATAAAATCAAGTGAAAGAAGTTAAAATTTTTATTCAAACAATATTTATAGAGTGCCTACTAACGCAAAATGCTGTGCTAGGCACTGCTCCCATTGTTTAAAGATAACTGTTAGAGAGGCACCTGGGTGGCTCAGTTGGTTAAGCATCTGACTTCGGCTCAGGTCATGATCTGCACCGATAGCTCAGAGCCTGGAGCCTGCTTCGGATTCTGTGTCTCCCTCTCTCTCTCTCTGCCCCTCCCTCTCCCATGCTTTGTCTCTGTCTCTTAAAAATAAATAAACATAAAAAAAAACATTAAAGATAACTGTTAGGATTGCTTTGCACAATGAATACTTCATTAGAAGTATTTTTATTCAAAGCCAGAGTTTTAGATCCATATAGCCAGCAACATTTACTTAGCAATTATTTTGTGTTAGGGTCTCTTCTTAGCACCTTAAATGATTTAGTATTCCTCACAATACATCTATGAGATAGTTACTATTATTATCATTCTCTAATTTTCACAGGAGAAAACTCAAGTGCCACAGGTATGAAGTACTTCTAAACAAAGCTCTTGCTCTTAACCAATGTGATACCCTGCAGCTAACAAAGTACTCATGGAGTTACCAGGAAAGGCAAATCTTATCAACTAAACACAAAGCTTTACTCTACAGTTTAAAACTGCCTTCATGGCTTCCTTACTTCCTGTTATTTTGCTTTACCATGGAAAAAACTTTACCAAGTCTCCTTTTCAGTATTTCCTCTTTAGTATTTAGTTTTTAGTATTATAAGTTTCGATAATACTTTGAAGGGGCTCCTGGGTGGCTCACTTGGTTAAGAGTCCGACTTCAGCTCAGTCATGATCTTGCGGTTAGTGGGTTCAAGCCCAGCATCAGGCTCTGTGCTGACAGCGTGGAGACTGGAGCCTGCTTCACGTTCTATGTCTCCCTCTCTCTCTGCCTCTCCCCTGCTCACTCACTCTCTCTCTCAAAAATAAAATAAAACATCAAAAAAATTTTTAATAATATTTTGTTATATTTCAGCCAAAAGCAATAAACTCTAATTTTACTGCCATTTATTAATGGCTTTTGGAGTTTTCTGCTCCATTAACCTTTTCATTGCATGGGAAGAGAATTATAATCTCATCCCAAAATTTCACCCCCCTGCCATTATTAAATGACCTAATTTGAAGCTTATTAGAAACACACACTTTTTTTTCTTTGCTGTTTTTCAAATTACAAAGAATGCTCATTTTTTGTATCAAGTTAATACAACAATGCATGAAGAAAAAGCTAACCTTTCCTTACCCCTAACGCCACTCATTTAAGTATCCAACAGGTAGCCTTCAGTACTAAGGTAGGGAAGAATATATCCAACAAGTATGTCATTCCATACTTTCCTTCACATATACAAGGATATACAGTTCTTTGTTTTTGTTTGTTTTCACTGAAATAGACACATACAATACACATCAACCTGCATAGGTTATTTGCCATAAATATAATTTTTCCTTTTTTCATGTATACACACCACAGCCACAGTCACACAAATACAATTTAAAATAATTGGGATAGGGGTGCCTGGGTGGCTCAATCAGTTGACTGAATGACTCTTGATTTTGGCTCAGGTCACAATCTCAAGGTCATAGGATTGAGCTCTGAGGCTCCACAGTGAATGTGGAGTCTATTTTGAGATTCTAGATTCTCTCTCTCCCCCTCTGCCCTTTCCCTCTTTCCCCCCACTCACGCACTCGCTTTCTCAAATGAATAAATGGATAAATGAATGAAATAACTGGGATAAAAAAGTAATTGTGATATTATTAACGCTGTGGGGGGAAATGCCTCTTCTTTCTTTTTTAAAGTTTTATTTTGAGAGAGAGAGCGCACACATGCACATGAGCAGGGGTGGAGGGTGCAGAGAGGGGGAGACAGAGAATCCGAAGCAGGCCCTGTACTCTCAGTGCAGAGCCCGATGCAGGGCTCAAGCTCACGAACCAAGAGATCATGACCTGAGCTGAAACCAAGAGCCGGGCACTTAACTGACTGAGCCACCCAGAGACCCCAACTTTATTTCCTTTTTTATTTGCTTTCCTCTTCTCCCTTCCTCTTTCCTTCCTTCTACGTTAACCCCATGCCTTCAGGTAACATGTTAATAACTGGCATCATTTCTTGTTCTTCCCACAGTCATAATCAAACACACACACACACACACACACACACACACATATACATTTATGAGTTTTGGTTACTTCTTTAAAAATGGAATGTTATTACACACACTGTTTTTCTCAGTGTCTCATGAAAATTCTTCTAAGTCATCTGTGATAAATTCCATTGTATAAATACACCAAAACGGATTCAGCCATTCCCCCTAGAAATGGGCACTTTGTTTCGACTATTTTACCCCTACTAATAATGCTTCAATAAACATCCTTAACCATATATCCTTATGTACTGGTGTTTTTATTTTTATTTATTTAATTTTTTAAGTAGGCTTCATTCCTGGCATGGAGCCCAAGGCAGGGCTTGAACTCACCACCCTGAAATCAAGACCTGAGCTGAGATCAGGAGATGGATGCCCACTGACTGAGCCATTCAGGTGCTCCCGGTGTTTTATTTTTATAGAATACGGTTCAGGAATGGGACTGCCAGGTGAAAGGATAAAATATTTCTTATTTTCATAAATACTGACACATTGTTTTCAAAAATTTCCATTGACAATGTATGTCATGTTTCTTTCCTATTTCCAGCAGCAAACAGTATGGCTGCTTTTTAAAATTCTTTTTATTAATGTTTATTTATTTATTTATTTTGAGAGAGAGAATATGGAAGGAGCAGAGAGAGAAGGAGAGAGAGAATCTCAAGGAGGCTCTGCACTGTCAGCCCAGAGCCCGATATGGGGCTCGAGAAACCATAAGATCATGACCTGAGCCAAAATCAAGAGTCAGATGTTTAACCAACTGAGCCACTGAGACAGGCACCCCAGTATTGCTGCTCTTTTTTTTTTTTTTAAACCACTCTTAGTTTGAATGATATAAACTCATATCTCATTGTTATTGTAATAACAGTGAGTTTGAACTTATCATTCATTTTTTGGCCATTTAGATTTGCTCTCCTGGGAAGGGTCTATTTATATCCTTTGCCCATTTTTCTACAGGACTGTTTTTCTCTTACTTGTCAATATAAAAGACTTCTTAGTATATTACAAACAGCAGCGCTACAACTGCCATATGAAACGCAAACACTTTTTTCCCTGAATTTATTGACTCTTAAGTTAAAAAACTTTATTTTCTGAGTCACAGGTTTATAGAAAAACTTACTAGAAAATAGAGTCCCCAGGTATCCCTTCAACTATCTCTCCCCTTCTCAGTTTCCCCTATTAACATCTTGCATTACTGTGGTACATTTGGTACAACAGGTGAGACAATATTGATATTATTAACGAAAGCCCCATAGTTCAAATTATGGTTCATTCTTTGTGTTATACAGTTCTATGAATTTTGACATATGTATAATCACATGTATCTATCATTACAGTATAATACAGAATAATGTCACTGACCTACAATTTTCTATATTCTATCTAGTCATTCCTTCCTCCCTCTCCCCAACCTGCCATATAGATGGAATCACAATATGTAGCCTTTTAGGATTGGTTTCTTTCACTTAGTAATATACATTAAGGGTTCTTCCCTGTCTTTTCATGATTTGATAACTCATTTCTTTTTTTCGCACTGAATAATATTCTATTGTCAGATGTACCACAGTTTATCCATTTACCTACAGAAGGACATTTTGGCTGCTTTCAAGCTTTGGCAATTAAGAATAAAGCCGCTAAAACATTTCAAGCACAGGTTTTTGTGTGGCCATAAGTTTTCAACTCCTTTGGGTAAATACCAAGGAGCATAACTGACCAATGCCAACTTCCCCTCATCTTACACCAAGATCTCCAAGAATCCATGCATTCCTATCCTTACCTCTGGGGACTCCAAAACAGTCCCCATGTCTGTCTGAAGTCCTGTACCAGCTTCCTCTATTAGAACTGCAACAAAGCCCGAGGCCTCCTCCCCTGAACTCGCTAGCCCCTATCTGCTGATCCCATAGCTATTGCTATTTTTTTTTTAAGTAAAGGGTTGGATTTAATTGTTAGTTATAGGACATCCCAAGACACAAAAGTCCACATAAAAATAAGAAATCCACTGAGAGGAGAAGCCTCACACAGTAGGTATATAGTTAGGAACTATACAGTATAGTTTTGTCATAAAAAGTACTACAATAACAAACCACATTTTAAAAGTTCTTAGTAGAAAAACAGTAAGATAAACATATACCAAACAAACATAGTACAGGACTTCATGCCTCAGATGTACAATCTAAAAGTTAAAGGTCCCAGGAGTGCCATCTTAACTTGGTAGGGTAGTTTCTGACACAACATTTTGATCCCCTTCTTCCTCTATAGGAAAATACTTTTCAATCAAGCTTAATGAAGCTTTGTACACAGACTCATTTTCATAGTTTTGTAGACATTCAAGTTCATCCAAACCCCTGTATTCCTCAATCATTATACTAGTTTCTCAACAGCTTAAAAGGTACATGAAACAGCATCCAGAATGGCACTGTCATCGTCACAATTGGCAATTCAGTAGCTCCTAGAAGCTTCCCAAGTCGGGGCACAACTCCCTTTTTCACGACCATTTCAATCCATTCATTTGGACCATCAGCAAGTGAGAAAATGGCCCAGAAGGTATCTTCTAGTACTTCTGGATCAGCATGAGGCAGGGGAGGAACTCAATAAGGAAAAATTTGTGAAACAGCATCTAATGGAGGTGCATTAATCTTGTTGCAACAAAGGTCTAAATGAGTCCAGGTAAGATGATGGAAGTAACCACATGTTAAAGATGACATATTAATAGAGCACCTGGGTGGCTCAGTCAGTTAAGCATCCGTCTGATTTTGGCTCAGGTCATGATCTCATAGTTCGTGGGTTCAAGCCCCGTGTCAGGCTCCATGCTGACAGCTCAGAACCTGGAGCCTGCTTCGGATTCTGTTTCTGTATCTCTCTCTTTCTCTCTCAAAAATAAACATTAAAAAAATTAAAGACGACATATTAGGAGGTGTAAGAAGAGCCAACAGTGGATCAACTACACCATATTTGATAACCAAGTCTTGGAAAACTGAACTATCACCTGCAATGTTGCCTGGAGTCCATAAAGCTTGTGTACTGATACAATGAGAGATACCAACAGAGAACTGAATGCTGGGATAGCACTCTATCTACCACAGCCTTAGTCTGTTCCAATGTCCTAAAAACAATGTTTGTGAGCACTGAACCAGATTCAAAGTGAATGAGACCACCAATTCTGCCCAAGGACACAAAGTTTGGAATCAAACCAGCCCAGATTATGTTGTCTATGGGGGGAGCTATTGTCCCCTAGAAAGCCTTCTCCTAGCAGCCTGAGTAGCTTGGAGCTGGGTTTCCAAATCTGTTACTATTTATGCCTTTGACAATGTGATCAATAGACAAATTTATAGTGCCCTGGTTGCTGCAGTTTTCTTGCAGTGGAGAAATAGCATCATTAGGAAAGAGTTTACATTGCTCCTTTCAGCATGTAGTCATCCTTCTTAGCTTTCCTCACCTCCACCTTAACCTCTATTTAGCACCATCTAATTTCTGTACTCTTTCTCCCCCTTGTTTGTAAATCTGTTAAGGCAGGCAGATGGTGAATTGGCACTCTGATTGGTGGACATGGTTACGAGACAAAGGAAAAAACGGCAGGGCTGGCTTAGGCTACTGCAGGAAGCTTCTTAACTTTAAGAAAATGTGGAGCTAGGAATGGAGGGAAGCTGAGAAACATTCAAGTCTCTCTCTACATAGTCTGTAAATGTGTGATTTTTCAGATTCTTCAACCTCTTGGCACAACGTGCCTCAAATAATTTTCCCCACCATCCTATAAAATACTAGAAATTCTCTCCATTAGAGTAATTCATGCTGTAACCTCACACTGTCCCTATTAAAATGTACATGTAAAAACACATAAATAAATTAATAATAAAATTAAATGAAATACACATGCTACCAGGAAGGGCAGAGGGATATATTATTTTGAATGGAAAAGGGATTGGAGAAATTATTGTATGCTGGATAAGAGTGTGATCAGGTATCACAGAACTCAGCAACAACAACAGAAGATAACACTTATGTAGCATTTATTATCTGCTAAGCACTGACCTAGGTGCTTTATATTTCTTTATTCGTTTAGTCCTCACAACAACTCTGAGGTAGGTACCATTATTATCCCCATTTTACAGATTAGATAACAGAAGCACTGAGAGATAAAGGAACTAGCCCAGGATCACAGCCAGGAATTTGTGAATCTGGGAAATAAACCATATTTTTAATTACTATATTTCACCACCTTTCATCTAGGAAAGAGATGGGGTGACAAGAGGAAAGTCTAGGGTCTCTGGTATCAGACCCTAAAATATACCCTCACTACTGAATGTAATTCTGTTCTCATCTTTATCCAAAGATAAAAACAGAAATTCCTGTCTGTAGGCAGTCACTCAGTCCACTTACCTAGGGCATCTTTTTCTGGAAAGTAACAAAATAAAAATAAAATAAAAAAGTAAAGAAAACTGCACACAGCAGCAGTACTACTATAGAGAACTACTATACACATATACTCATTTATAAAAACATACATGCATGAAGAAACAAATTTATATTCCCAGTTTAAGCCCCTGGTTCCTGAAGGAACCAGGAAAATTGAGCTTTGAGATCACCAAAACACACGTCTTTGTTTACACAAGAGTCTGCTGTTTCTAACAATGCTGTTTTGCTAAACAACGTTCACATGGACAACTGTCTGAATGGCATGTGAGATCTGGTAAGTCCCATATGCAGCTGTCCTACCCTCTAGACATAAGAAAGGAATTACTAAATTAAACAGATGGGTATCTAGCTCTAATGCTTCCCTTTTCATTGAAAAAAGATGGATTCATTAGACAGGATCTTGTGAGAAAAGATGAAAAGTGGCTTTACTGAAAAAGTACAAAGTTTTTGCCATTCCCACAGCCTCTTCTAAAAAGACGACCACAAGCAGCTCCTTGATTTGCCATGTTTTATGTCATTTGATCCTGCTTTCCAGGCCCCAACTAACTGGACGCCAACCAAAAGCAAGCACATTCAGCATGGACATAAGATAGATTATCAGCCATTATATGACCTAAATAAGAATGCTAACAGGGTATGCCAAAATTGGATAAAGATTAACTGGCATTATCAACTTTGTTGAGGAGATCTGAATGGGAGACAGAGCTGTCATTGGCCTCTTACAGTTACTGCTGAATTCTGAGCCATAATGAATAATGTTCCAGGGTCTCAGGGCCTGGCTGTGTGTCTGCTGACAGTTTCTAGTTTCCTTTTTTCCCCCACATAATCTTACATTCATGACCCATCCTGTGAGATAATCTGATTACCTCCTTCCATGCAGCCTGAGAAAGCCCTATCACAATGACAAGTTCAAGTGTCAACAGCTACAGGCACAAAGCAGAAACACTGAGCAAGCAGCAGTCACATAAATAGACCTGTTAGCACTTGGTCTGGACAAAGACAATGTGGGTGGCAATATGGAAGATGGTTCGATTATCAGGGCTGAGGGAGTCTTTGCTTAGTCATAGGCAGAATCCAAGAATGGTGCTGTGGTACTGATTCAAGGATAGTGTACAAAATAAAGGGAGATTGGAGATCCAGGAGAAAGCCCTCATTCTATTAGGTTGAAATTCCAAGAGCTAGGGTGTTTGCAACAATTGAGGCAAATCATCTAGAAATCTTTCCATTCCTAATAATTAAGATTCCTGTAGGGCAGTGGTCAGAAATTTATTTCTATTAAGGGCCAGAGAGCAAATATGTTAATTAGGCTTAGTGGGCCATATGGTCTCTGTCATAACTAGTGAACTACTTTTTAGTACAAAACTATCCACTAACATTATATAAACAAATGGGCATGGCTACATTCCAATAAAACTTTACTAAAACAGGTGATGACCAGATTTGGCCCAAAGGCCATAGTTTGTCAATCCCTACTGTAGGGCAAAAGTCCTTTTTAGAGTCAACTTCTTAAGAAACACAAGTTGGTCTGTGGATTCCAAGAGGAAAAGGCAACAAAGCAAGACTAAAATGAATACTGAATATGTGAAAAAGGTCTTCTAGTCCTTAGAAATATGTTAAAATCATTTATCATTGAAAATAAAATGAAAGTACATGTACCAATCACCTTGTCCATTTTCTTTTTTCTAAATATGCATTTTTAAAATTTTATTTTTTTTTATTTTTGAGAGAGAGAGAGAGATTGAGGGAAGGGCAGAGAGAGACCACCCACCTTGTCTATTTTTCTTATAATGACTGATACCATACCTAAGTTAAAGTCATTCTATAAGCTCAACACTGAATAGCTTATCAGTCATGACAGGTTAACTTAGGTTATTGTAGCAAACTCTCAAAGCATGGTAGCTTAAAAAACTAGTTTTATTTTATTATTTCTGGCTCTTGCTACATGTGGGTCAGTAGAGGACAATTAGGGTTGTAGCTTCTCTAAGATCCAATTGACTGAACAAGCTATTTCCAATGTTGCTTCATGGTGCCAGAAGAAAAGAGGGCTTCAGAAGGATATACCCCAATAAGTGAATGCTCAGACATCATTTCTACTCATAACACACTGTACCAAACTACTGTACTATGGCCCCACCTCACACAATAACCAGGAAGTGAAATTCTATCACACAGAAGATGAAGAACCATGAAACCATAAATATTCAGTAAGTAACATGAATGACTATCACATAACAATAGTTAAGCCACTTTTACCTAATTGATCACAAAATGAGATTCTTAAAAAATGTTTTTTAATGTTTATTTTTGAGAGACAGAGCAAGAAAATGAAGTGGAGAGGCAGAGAGAGATGGAGACAGAGGATTGGAAGCAGGCTCTGCACTGACAGCAGAAAGCCTGATGTGGGGCTTGAACTCACAAACTGTGAGATCATGACTTGAACCAAAGTCAGATGCTCAACCAACTGAGCCACCCAGGAGTCCCACAAAATGAGATTCTTAATAGAAAACCTTTCTGATAATTGGTTAGGTAGAAACCACTGTCAACTTCATTTAAATTAAAATTTCAAATTGTTTAGTGTATTTTCCTTAGTGTCTACGGATTCTGAAATCACAGGACCCTGAGGTTATCATTATGAGTATCGATTCTTTTTTGTTGTTGAAAGAGGGCACAAGTGAGTGAGGAACAGAGAGAGACAGAGAGAGAGAGAGAGAATATCCCATGCAGGCTCTGCACTGTCAGTGTGGAGTCAGAAGCGGGGATCGAGCTCACCCAATGCAGGGCTCAAATTCTTGAATCGTGACGTCATGACTTGAGCCATAGTCGGACGCTTAACAGACTGAGCCTCCCAGGGGCCCCTCAAGTATCAGTTCTTAATGCCCACATTGGTAGTTGCCTAGGACATAGCAGACTATTCACTGACCATAAGACATAATCAGAAACTGCATGGGGAGCAGGGCTCTCCAGGAAGCATTGGGGACAGGATTCATGGAGGGGTGTTGCCATATTCCACTTTGAAACCAGCATATATTTCACAATTCGTTAAGTTCCCTACTGCAGTCTTCTAGATCAAGTTTAATGACACAGCAGGTGCTGTAAATGTTCCACCCATATACACTTGAATTCCTTTACCATTTTCATGCACGTTGGTCAGCTGGTGTGCTTTTACTTCCAAAAATTAATACTGGTGTCTCTATCTATTTTGGGGGGACTTCCCTCCACTTACTGGAACTCCTTTTGAAAGCCAGATGTCCTAGGAGTCAGTCTTAACCAATGTTTGATAGGTGCAAGAAAACTGATCAGGAAATTCTTGATCAGGAAAACTCTACACTCAGTCTTTAAAGCACACCCGTGACGTTGGCCTGGCCTCCTTCCTTTGCTGGTCTCATTTCCCCACCACACCTACCATTTCTTTCCTGCCAATACTTCCTGATAAATCACCTTCACACAATTCTTCATCTCCGAGTCTTTTAGAGAGGAAGCCAGCCCAGTAACAGCCCACCCACAGCCTGAGGATAAAAAGGCTATGTGGTGCTACAGAAAGAGGCCAGAATTTAGACTCCAAAGACTCCAGATGACATTTTCAGCTCTACCAATTATTAGATTATGGTAGTCTCTATCAACCCTTTCAACATGTAAAAATAATGGTACCTACCACAACAATTTTGTGACAAATGCACATGACTATGACAACACATGTGAAAGCACTTTGTAAACTAGAGACTACACTATGAAGTTAGCTCATTTAAGACAGCTGCTTCCCAACTTCCAGTCCCTCCCCCAACCTGTAATTATGACTATACTCCCACTTGCCTATAAATAGAAAATTTGTAGAGCAGTGTTTTTCAGATTTTAGCATACATTATAATCACCAGGAGGGCTGTTAAAAAGAGTTTTGTGGGCCCCACCCCCAGAATTTTTGATCTGTGGGTATGGAGCAGATCCCAAGAATTTGCATTTCTAACAAGTTCCCAGGTGACACTAATTCTGAGAATCTGAAGACCTCACTTTAAGAACCATTATTGTGGGGTACGTGGGTGGCTCAGTCGGTTAAGCCTCCGACTTTGGCTCAGGTCATGAGCTCAGGTTTGTGAGTTCTAAGCCCCGTGACGGGCTCTGTGCTAACAGCTCAGAGCCTGGAGTCTGCTTCCGATTCTGTGTCTCCCTCTCTCTGCCCCTCCCCCTCTCATGCTCTGTCTCTCTCTGTATCAAAAATAAATAAAACATTAAAAAAACTTTTTAAAAACATTGTTGTAAGAAAAACTTCAGCCACTCTGCAAAGTTCTCTGTAACTGATAGAAACTTATGATAGATCTTCCTTACTATAGGGAACATTTTTAGGAGAAAAAGCTTTAAAAAAAAAAAACTTGTGAGATTTTATTTCCTGTGGAATGGATGTCCTCATCTTATGAAATAAACATGTGCAAGCAAAGTTGCCTGCAGAGAATATTTCCGGGGGCACCTTGGCAGCTCCGTTAAGTGTCCAACTCTTGATTTCACCTCAGGTCATGATCTCACAGTTTGTGGTATGGAGCTTCCACATCGGGTTCTGTACTGCCAGTGCGGAGCCTGCTTGGGATTCTCCCTCCTCTCTCTCTCTGGCCCTCTCTTGCTCGTTCTCTCTCTCTGTCTCTCTGTCTCTCTCTCTCTCTCAAAATAAATAAATAAACTTTTTTTCAAAAAAAGAATATTTCTGAAGAGAAAACTCTGTGTTCCATCTAAATCCCATAAGGACTTGCATTTAGTAAAAAAGAGGTTCAGATAGTTGCCAGTCTAGTGTCCTGATCGATGTTAAGGTCACAAGAACAACAATTTATTCACTATTGAAATGTACCCAGTAATGTTCAAAGCACTTTACATGCATTAATAATTTATTCCTTACAATAACGCATGAAGTAGATATGATTATCATCATTTTACGATGAGGCAACTGGAGGTCAAGAAAATTGCCCAGTTATATAGCTGGTAAATGTCAGAAGTGAAAATCAGACCCAGGAAGTTTGGCTCTAAGTCCACAGTCTTAACCATAAACAATACTGCATGGTGGATGCTGTTTTAAAAGTCTGTGCTGTTTACAAAATTCTAACTCTATGACCTTTCTTCTTGTTGGCTCCCCTACCATTCCTATGTGGCCATATGACCAAGCATGACTCTACCTCAAAGCACAGGCATGGCTCCCAAGAAGCTTGCCAGTTGCATTGCCAGAATGTGCTTAATAACTAACAATGCTGATCTATAATACAACTACTAAATATGACATGTACTCAACCTGACCAGTACCAAAATGAGGAGGGATGATGAAAAGCAAATATACTAAAACCTCAATTTTAAAGACATTCTACATGACATACACATTTGTTAAAGAAATGCATTTTTTGACTTTCAGTATATTTTATAAATGTTAACACAAAATAAGAACAAAGTAAAGTCTATCTCTATAGCTAGAAACCAGCGAGAGCTAGGTTAGTAGGGAACTGACAGCTCTAGAAGGTAAGAAGGTTAGTAGGACACGGACGGCTCTCAGTCTAACTCCACAAAGACTCCAGATAAAGAAAGCACAATATAAAGAGAAATAGAACAGAAAGAGAGAGAGAGGAAGAAACATATTGTGTTGGGCCTTAGGTCTCAGCAGAAGGTTGTTCAAGAAGCCCGCATACAGTCCTGAAAGTCAGAAAAAGAAAGGAAGGTTGAGAAGGCAGGGCTGTCTGACCTCTCTTAGATCAGCAGGTTAGGTAGTGACATTACTGATGTCCAGAGAGAAGCCATTTGCTCAGGGTCACAGAGCAAGCTGGTGGTAGGAGGAGGACTTACACTTATGTCCAAACTTCCTATCCACTTGTACTCTTAGGCACTTTTTAGGAGACCATCCTGATTTCCCTTGGGTCTATTTTGCACAGGGTCTCCATTGCTGCTGTTTCATCCTCTCTTCACCAGGCAAATGCTAAGACTGTATCTAAGAGTAACCCCTGCAACCAAACTATCATTGTGACACTGTAGCATTTATAGGGACTGAAGAAGGGCAGAGACTATTCTCACTAGTTTTTACAAGACCCTCTGCCAGATCTACTAGGAAGCAGCATGATGAATGTCACACTTGAACTGAGATGAAAGACCTATCCTCAAACAGCTCACCTCTCAACACGTCAAAGCACTCCCTGGAAAAAAGCCCCAGGAAAGAGCTTTTACATGTAATTTAACAGAGCACAAGTAGGACTTCTGAGGGGCTGGTAATGTTCTATTTCATGATCTGGATGCTGGTTACATGGGTATGCTCAGCTTGTGAAAATTCAAGTGGATAGAAAATCTGAACTGTACACTTACAATATGTGCATCTTTCTCGACGTATATTTCAATCAAAAGTTTTAAAACTAGTTGTTTCCCTTACCAGCAGAAAGGGATGACATGCATCTGCTAAAGAATATTTTGACCACACAGTCTCTTCCACTGCCAGAGGCTTGTTCATGACACATCTACTGAGCCAGAGTAAGAACTGTCAACAGAGGCTAGGGTGACAGAATGGGCTTGGGTCATGTTCACAGAGGGCTTCAGAAGGCTTCCTCAACACTGGATTATTTAGGCAGAGTGACATCACGGCAGGGGAGGAAGAAATGAGCATTTCCTCTCTAGCTTTTAGCTGCCTCTTGTTCCCCACTCTCTCCCTAAATGTCCCCTGTCCACCCCCACTAACCTCAGCAGCAAATCATGCACAAGAGCAGCAGTCCCTGAAGTTGGGTCTCTAGATCCAGGGATGCCCGGGGCTGACTCTGACAAGCAAGCCTGAACAGGCCCTGTGGTCCTAAAGAGGGAAGAGAACACCACACATCTAAGGCTGCACCTGGGACATGGCACCCAGGCCCAGCACACAGTACACACTTGGTTAACACTGACTGAACAAATGCATACATTATCTATGGACTGAATCCAAAATATGTGCAATAAATGTGTGCAGAATAAAATTAAATGACGGATGTTCTCTATAGCTCCTCTAAACCCTGCCTGCATGAATTCTGCATATTTGATCTTTAACTAAGATGAACATCACCAGGTCCGTATCTTTCATGCAGCACTGTTTTGGTATTTCTGAATGCGTTCATGAGGGCTCTTTCCCACCTTTTGTAAAAGGTCCCATCAGGCAGTACTCTGAAGGCAGTCAAGTAGGATAGAGCCACTTCACATTGTTTGAGATGTTAATGCTTTCATCTAAGAAGAAAATAAGCCTGGAAGATGCAGTTCTGTTTCTAACTCTCATTCCTAAGTGCAAAAAGTTTTCCTGCAACCATGCTGCTAGAAATGAATTTCCTGCTTTTAATATTGTTTAGTCTGAATAGGTCTCCAGAGACCGGTATTAATTGGAGAAGCAAATGAACTGGGCCCCCAAGTCAGTTCCAGTTTCACAGTTGGGTTCAGCCAGCCCAACTGAAGCCCATTTCAGTCCCAGGAATCCAAGGCCTAGTTAAAGAGATTAGTTTTGTGTGATGTGCACAGCCTCTGTCCCATGCATCCTGCTGGCAGGAGCCCTCCTCCCTCAAGCCACACTTCCCTCCTCCAACCCTAGAATCACAAGATCTCCAACCACACTGGTAATGGGGCACTTGCTGCACCTCAGCCCCTCATATTAATTCACCTCAACCAAACAAACAAAGCAGCATGACTCCAACCTCAGCTAAGAGCCCTGGGACCATCTCAGGGCTGCCACTGCCCCTTACCAAAGTGTAGGCAGAAGAAAAAACGATGATGGAAGAGAGATTTGAAAGCACAGCACTCAGTTCAACAGTTACCTGCTGATGACAAGGAGAGGCAGTGACATAAACCTGGCCAGTCACTCAGACACCTGGGACCAACTTTCAATGAAGCATAGTTAATAAACTAAAAAATCCTAATAGAGCTGGGGTGCCTGGGTGGCTCAGTCAGTTAAGTGTCCGACTCTTGGTTTCGGCTCAAGTCATAATCTCACAGCTGGTGAGTTCAAGCCCCAGATCAGGCTCTATGCTGGCAGCGTGGAGCCTGCTTGGGATTCTCTCGTTTCCCTCTCTCTGTCCCTCCCTTGCTCATGCTCTGTCTCTCTCAGAATAAATAAATAAAAATATGAAAAAAATATTTTTAATCCTAACAGAGCTGACAAATGCCTAAGAGAGTCATTCTCTCTGGTGCATAAATGTGTCTATGTGAAAAATACTGAGATGAGGTTCATCTTTGCTGAAAAATACTTGGAAATAAAAGCTGGTGGAATTTAGGATAAATCTAGATGACAAATAAAATCATTTAAATGAAATGAAAAGGTTCTTTCTTCTGGATTCGATCTAGAGGTCCTGCATTCATTCTTTCCCTTTCCCTCCCCAGTATCAAAGTGGAGACCTTAGGGTTTCCGCACAGATAAGAGACCTATTCAAAAACAAACAAACAAAAAACCAGGTACCAGGAAATGCTGGGCTGTGCCAGGAAGGAAAAGGACCACACTGCCTGGCAGGGTTAGTGCACAGATCCCAGATTCCTTCATGGGCACTTCTGGTTACACTTCATCACTTTTAAAGTCCATTTCAAAAAATAATAATAAAGAAGTCCAGTTCAAAACCCGGCCCCTAGTTAGAAGAGGTGAATTGACGCATCTCTTTGCCAGGAAGTGTGAACTATTTCTTGTATCTCAGAAAGTGGTTGGGTCACTTATGGCTATTCACAGGATTCAGAACAAAACACCCTGACTGAACCTACAGGCAAGCACTTGCTTCAAATACAGAATTAAAAAGAGGTGGGGTTCTCCATATCTCAGAGAGAGGCATCGATAGGAAGGTTTGCAAACAAATGTTTCTTATTCATGACTTTGGGGTCCTTTCCTACAGTAAATACAAAGTTTAACAGCCCAAACTTTTCTTCTTATTTTTTTAATATTTTATTTATTTTTGAGAGACAGAGAGAGTGCAAGCCGGGGAGGGGTAGAGGGGGCATGGGACAGAAGATCTGAAGCGGGCTTCATGCTACTGACAGCAGAGAGCCTGATGTGGGGCTCAAACTCACGAACTTTGAGATCATGACCTGAGCTGAAGTCGGACACTCAACCAACTGAGCCACACAGAAACAGCCCAAGATTAGAATTGTCAACTAACTCACATCATATTTCAAATATTAAGACAGCAGCACATAGGAGAAATTAGCTCACATAGCAAGCAGCAGGGTGTAGTGAAAAGAAAAAGAGCTTTGAAGGCAGCAGATCTGGGTTTCAATCAGGGCTCCACCTCTTAGGAGTGTGGCTGTGGTCAAGTTACCTAACCTCTCTGAGCCTCAGTTTTCATGCACCTCGCTGCAGCAGAGGTGATAATAACCCAATTTACAGAGCTGTTGTGAAGAGTAAATGAGATAATAAGTTAGGCACTCAGTTCAGTACCTGGAACAGAACAGGGTCTCAAGAATGGTATTTTTTTCTCATTTCACACTTAAGCAAGTTAGTCATGAGAACATTTTCCAACATCAAATGCAACTTTTCCAAACCCTAAAACCAAATCTCTAAACTACATAAGAATATTTCCAGATGCTTATTAAAGAAAGAGTTGCTTCTATTTTCTTAAAATCTCTGATGTGGGAGAAAAGGAAAAGCAATAACAACCAGAAACCACTACATGTCTGTGCTTTAAACCACATCACCACCAACACAAACAAGATGGGGTTAGTTTAATAGCAGAGGAATAGTAAAGGGGGAAAAAAAAGTAATTAAGGGTTCCCATTCCTGTCAGATCTCTTCTTATCCTGAGCAAAGAACCACTATCTCTACTGGCTGTATGCAAGCTGTAGTAATCCTTCCTCCCACATCCATTCAACACATATCCCCATAAAGTATTTGTATTTTGTCTAACTGTGTAACTACTGAGATAAAAGCTAAGCAATGAAATGACTGACAAAGGAATATCCCCCACTTCCAGGAAGAAAAGAAAAAAAAAAAGAGTTAAACACACCCTTCTGTTTACCTCTTCCACTCCTGGGGACCAGATATAAGGGGCTGTTTGTATACGGAGGATGATCTTATGAGTGAGCCCATCTGCTTCTGTCCAGAGACCACCTCCCCAGGGGCTCTGCCTTTTCCAACTTCTAAATACAAACTGAGGGATGCCTGAGCACATCTGGTCACCATTTGATTTCAGGCTTCTATTGTGTTCAGTCTATGGAGGGAAGTTAAGTCTATAAATAGCTCATGCCGCTATGACTTACACTTGAAAAATGAGAAACCATCAACTGCCTTTCCTGCAGAAAGAAGAGAGGTTTTCACTGAATCCAGCTCCCTCCATACTGATCATACATCAAGTTAGCATGCTAAATAGCCAGCTTCAATCAAATAATTCACATACCTATTTTATTATAGGACTAAAGGGTATCTAGAATGAAACCCAAGAGGGAGCTCCAATTAAAATTAGTGAATGATTCATGATACTTGAAGAAGTTCTCTGATTTTTTTGGACACTCACCAACCTCTGTAGTTAAATCTATGTATGTGAAGTACCACTTTTAAGTCGTAAGAGGAAATGTCCTTCCCAACCTTGGAAGAGAACTACAGGTTTAAATCCTATTCTATTCAGAATATATAAATCCTGTTGTGAACTAGATTTTTTGACAACCTCCCTTTCCCTCTCCAACAACAAAAAAAAAGCCCTACCTCCCTCTTCAAGTTATTTCAACTGTTTGATTAAAATATTGATTATAATGGGGTGCCTGGGTGGCACAGTTGATTATTAAATGTCTGACTCCTGATCTCGGCTCAGGTCATAATCTCACAGTTCGAGAGTTCAAGCCCCGATTCAGGCTCTGCACTGATCGTGCAGAACCTACTTGGGTTTCTGACTCTCCTTCTCTCTGCCCATCCCCCACTTGTCACCTCTCTCTCTCAAAACAAATAAACTTTAAAAAACTTTTAAAAATATATATTTATTATAGTATTTACCACACCATGAAGAAATTATCTCCTTATGTATCTGTCTCTCTCAATTACTATGAATTTTTGGAGTGCCTGGGTGGCTCAGACATTTAAGGGTCCTACTCTTGATCTTGGCTTAGGTCATGGTCTCACAGCTGGTGGTATCAAGCCCTGTGCGGGGCTCTGCACTGGAGGTGTGGAGCCTGACTGAGATTCTCTCTGTCTCTCAAAATAAACTTAAAAGAAAAAAGAACTATGAATTTTTAATGGATAACTACAATGTCCAGTTCTTACTGGTTATTTCCAGGGCCTCATACAATTTTTGCAATATTTTTCAGTAGATATACACACTGAATGAATAATTGAATAAGTTAAAATAATCACATATTATATGACCTTAATGAGCTTTCACAAATAAAAGACAGATCAAATTGAATGTTGGTTTAATGGAGAGGTAACAGAAAAGGGAGCCAACTGAGTAGAAGTAGACAGAACAAAAATAAGCAGATTGTTTCCTCTTCATCCTCACACTAGCTCAGAACTCCAAAGTCTATTTTTGTTGGAAGCTGAGCTTATGTAAATGTATGTAAGTCACAAATTAGAGCCAGTATACCACAGTGACCACTGCTAACTTCAGATCCTGAAAAAGAAAATAGGAGAATAAATTCCTATTCCAAAAACTGCAGTTAAGAATAGCAAGTAGCAACAAGGATGTTGGACAGCCAAGATCTATAAATGGAAATGCTCCAAAATGTTAAAGTAAATTATCAATTTCTGGTTTTATTTGGCTTTAGAATATATGGAAAAGCCTCCTGTCCATGCTCTAGAAGCCACAGCATACTATCAACTGTGCCTGACAAAGGCTCTGGCTGCCTTGGTTTGGGAGACAAATGTTAAGTTAAAATTTGCTCTGATAGAGTCCATAGAGCAAATCACAGAACAATGGGGATCATCTGACACCAGTCATAATGCTATATAGTTTTTGGGATATAAATCAAACACAGACTCCACCTTTGCAAAGTATGATAGCTGAAATAAAGTTAAAAAATATATCAAAAGACAGAAGGAAGAGGACACCAGTTGGAAATATGAATCTAAAAAAGAAATGAAGACCACTAGAACTGGAAACTATAAGGGTAAATATAGAAGTATGACTTATATAGGATAAAGACTGAGAGAAGAGAAATAGAACTATTCTAATGTATCTTATTTAAGGTAGAATAGTATATTATCACTTGAAGGTAGACTGCAGTAAATTAGAAATGTATACTATAAACCCTAAAGCAACCACTAACAAAACAGAGTTATAGCTAATAAACTGATAAAGATAAAATGGAATCATAAAAAATACCCAATCCAAAAAAAAAGGTAGAAAATACAAAACAAACAAAAAAGAACACATGGGACAAACATAAAACAAACAAAATGACTGTCATAGCTGTATTGGTAATTACACTAAATGTAAATGGTCTAAATAGCCCCAATTAAAATGCAGAGATGGTCTGATTAGGGAAACAAATACAATGCCTATAAAAAAATCACTGTAAATATAAAGACATATGTAGTTTAAAAGTTCAAAGTAGCAAATACATTATGGTATACCCACACAGAAGGTTACTATGTGGCCATCAAAAAAATGACATAATTATATATGGATATGAAAATGCCTACAAGATATATTAATTGAACAAGGCAAGATGCAGAATAGTATGTGTACGCTCCATTTTTTTAAGGAAAAGAAATATAGAATTATATGCTGATATTGCATAGAATTCTCTGGGAATATATATGAGAAACTGATAACAATGTTGCCCCAGCACAGGGGAAAGAGTTTGGCTAGAGATAGAAAAGAGATTTAATTTTCACTATATATACCCTTCTATACTGTTTCTTTTTCTGCCATATGCATATATTACCTATTTTTAAAAATATAATATTTTTAGAAGAAAAATATTTTATTAAAGAATTAAGAGCAGAAGATACTTTCATTGGCAACATAGAGAATTCAGCAGAAAGACTGTCTTGTTTGGTACAGAAACAACAGAGAAAGAGGGGCATCTAAGTAGCTCAGTTGGGTAAGGGTCCAACTCAGCTCAGGTCATGATCTCACAGTTCATGAGTTTGAGCCCTGAATCAGGCTCTATCCTGATAGTGTGGAACCTGCTTTGGATTCTCTGTCTCCCTCTCTCTCTGGTCCTTTCCGACTCATTCTCTCTTGCTCTCGCTCTCTCTCTCTCTCTCCCCCTCTCCCAAAAATAAACAAATAAACATTTTAAAAAGAAACAACAGAGAATGAAATGCAGTAGTAATAATAAGTGATACTTATTTAGCATTCTACTCTTTTCCAAAGTCATGTGAAGCCTAATACTTCACTTATTCTAACAATATTCCTATAGTGTTGGTAGTGGGGGAATTATCACTCCCCCTTGAAAGGTAAAGAAATTAAGGCTGATATGGGAGCGTGAGGCAGGCCAAGGAGCAAGGACACGCCCCCAACCCCCACGTGGGACATGTAGGATATTCCTTGGACACTCCTGGCTACCCAAAAAACAGGAAAGGATAAAAAACAAATGGTCAAACTGATGAGAGTCTCTACCTCACCCTACACACTTACAGTGCAGCTCTTCCTGCCCATGGGGTCCTATTCCTGTGCTTTAATAAAATCACCTTTTTGCACCAAAGATGTCTTCAAGAATTCTTTCTTGGCCGTTGGCTCCAGACCCCACGAATCCCCTATCACTCCAAAACTTCATCAAGGCTATTTAAATTACGTAATATAAAGCTTGTTCCATTAGACCAAAAGTCATCAAGGTTCGCCTGAAAGGGCAGTTATGTAAGTGGATATAGAAGAGTCTAACACAGCTTCTTTCTTGAATCAACCAGATAGACTAGTAAGAAATTTCAGTCAGAAAGTAGTCCACATTTTATAGCCAAAACAAATGCACAGTTAACTAGGCCTTGGGAAAAGCAGTCATCTATTCAGACTTGTATAAATTAGAGTGGAATGTATCACATACTCTACAGTCTTGTTACTAAAAGTGTAGTCCTCAGGCCAGCTCTTCAGCTCTACCTCAATATGTCTGGGTTCTAAATCTGCTTCTCTAATTTTAATTACTTTCAGGTGCATATGTACCACGTGGTGATCTCTTTAAAATGTAGATTTTGGGGGCATCTGGGGGGCTCAGGGGATCCGACTTCAACTCAGATCATGATCTGATCTGGTGGGTTGGTGGGTTCAAGCCCTCTGTCAGGCTCTGTGCTGACAGCTCAGAGCCTGAGCCTGCTTCAGATTCTGTGTCTCCCTCTCTCTCTGCCCCTCCCTTGCTCGCACTCTGTCTCTCTCTCAAAAATAAACAAACATTTTAAAATGCAGATTTCAATTCAGTACCTTAGGGTTGGGTCTGAAAATATACATTTCTAACAAGCTCTAGGCAATACCAAGGTCCACACTTTGAGTAGCAAGGCAGAACCACCCCAGGCTCTCTACATCTGTGTGTGCTCCCAGAGTAGGAACCAAGTTCTCTTCCTCTCATGGTACGGAGGCATCTGGATATGCATAGTATTTAGTAAAGCTCAACAGCCATATCCAGAAGGAAAAATCAGCAATGTGTTCCTGGGAGGCTATTTTTCTACAAGAAAGTAGCTTAAATAATAAAATCAGAACACTTCAACTATTCTGGAACAAGCACAAATAGATCTGTATGATGCCCCATACCATAGGCAGGCTGCTGAGAAATCAGTAAAGATGGAGATACCATGGTTCCAAGCTCGGGGTCTGGAAACAAAGAAAGACAGCAGTGTCCAAGTAACAGTGAGAAGGTCAGAAAGATGATACAGGCACTATAGCCTATTAGAACCTCTAGAAAGGGAGATTTGAATGAGACATTAGATTTGCTCAAAATCTGATCTGCAAAAAAGGAGCTATATCAAATGAGGTAAACAAAACAACAACAACAAAAAAAAACTGAGCAAAACTCTGTTATAAACACACATACTCACAATTTTTTAAAAAATTTTAATGCATTTATTTTTGAGACAGAGACAGAGCACAAGCAGGGGAGGGGTAGAGAGAGAGGGGGACACAGAATCTGAAGCAGGCTCCAGGCTCTGAGCTGTCAGCACAGAGCGCAATGTGGGGCTCGAACTCAAAGAGCTGCAAGATAATGACCTGAGCCCCACACACTCACATTATGTTTACCCAGCATCTAGCATATGCCTGACATTCAGTATATCAACATTTGTTGAGTGAGTGAATGCTGTTTCTGCAACCTTGTAGTCCAGGATATTCTGCCTTCTTCCCTCAGGTTAAAAATCTTCATGGCCCCAAATTATCTAAAGTGAAAGTATCTAACCTCCCTTTTCTGCTTCTGGAAACAGAGTAATGACATGGCCTCTATCTGCTGGGTATCCAGGATGCTCGAGGCCACTGTGCCACTATAAAAAAAAAACAACAAAAACCGTGACTAGCCTCCATAACCCTTGGAGTTTGGAGCAGCTCAGAGGTGAAATGTGAGAGTCTGGCCTCCTGGAACACTTGGCTTCACCCTGGACTGGCACCACCGAATCCACTCAAACACACCGTGTTTATTCTTGCCTTACAATCTTTGCATTTAGTCAGAGGGAGAGATTCTGAGTAAAATGACCTCCCTTGAACTCATGCGATCTATGGATAGTATGTTATTCCTCTGGATTCCTGAAGTACTTACCATAAGCACCACTCATTTAACACTTGAATGCTTGGTATTTTTGATTATTTTTATGTATCTAAAGCTTGGTATTCCCAATAAGACTGTAAACTTTCTGAGAGCAGGGATCACCTTTTATATCACTCCATATTCAGCACAGCGCTCAACGCCATTGTGTTGCAAATGGTAGTTGCTTCCTAAATACTTACTGAATGAATCAAAGAAATGTGTGCTGGGGAATGTGGGGTATTCAAGATAGATGCCCAGTCTGCCTTCAAAGATTGCTCAGTCTATTAAAATAGGGAAGTCATGTACCCAAAGAGCATTAACTGTAATACACAGAAAATGTCAGAACAGAGTAACAAATACTATGAGAATCTAGGAGATGGCAACTTCAAGGAGGAAATACCATTTTAACTGAGTCTTGAAGAACAAGCAGCATTCTGAATAGCAGGAACTGGAGAGGTGAGATATTTTAATATATTTTAGAAAAAGGAGACAACAGGAGGAAAAGCAAGGAAATACATGGCATTTTGAGGAAGAGCAATAATTAAAATAACCAGGATAGTCAGAGAAGGAAAGGGAAAAGTACTATCTTGTTTAATATTAAAAAGTAGTAAGGGGTGCCTGGATGGCTCAGTTAGCAAAGCATACAACTTCTGATCTCGGGGTTGTGAGTTTGAGCCCCACAAAGGGTATAAAGATTACTTTAAAAAAATAAAACCTTAAATGTAGTGAAAAGTGTGGTGTAAATTTTTATATTTGAAAATTTCTAAAACAATATGGTTCTGTCACAAGAATACAAATAGATAAATGGAACAAAACAGTTTTAAAAGAGACCCCAAGTATATATAAGAACTTAGTAAATGATAAAAGTGGCTTTTCATATCAGTAGAAAAAGGCTGAGTGTTCAATAAATGCTAATGAGACAGCTGGCTAGCTGAGAATAAAGTAAAGCTGAAGCTCTACCTCATTTCTTAAACCATAAATTTTCAAATGCATAAAATATTGAAAGGATAAATCTTTTAGTATGCCAGAAAAAATGGTGAGTATTTTTATAATCTCAGAATGGAAGCCCTTTATAAGTTTAACACATCAGGAAGCCATAGAGAAAGGTTGACAAATTTGCCTACGGAAGACCATCAGAGAAGGGAAGGGAAAAAATAGTTTCAAACAGAGAGGGAGGCAAACCATAAGAGACTCTTAAATACAGAGAACAAACGGAGAGTTGATGAGGGCAGGGGGGAGAGGGGAAAATGGGTGATGAGCATTGAGTAGGGCACTTGTTGGGATGAGTACTGGGTGTTGTATGTAAGCAACGAATCATGGGAATCTACCCCCACAACCAAGAGCACACTGTATACACTGTATGTTAGCCAACCTAACAATAAATTATATATTTTTAAAAACAGAGGCAATGACAAATGAAAGAAAAGGCTTATACACAAAGACAAAAAAAAATTACCATGAACAGAATCAAAGCAAAAGTAAAAATGTGAAATATTTCCAGCATCTGAAACAGAGGGATCAATTTCCTTAATAGGCTAACTACTCTTACAAATAAGAAAAAGACGAACAATACAGTAGAAAAATGGGGAGAAAATATGAACACATTATTCACAGAAAAGACAAAAATGGCCAAGAAACTTGAAAAGATGCTCAATCTCGATTATAATGAAAGAAAAACAAAGCCAACAAGATACTATTTTTATGTATCAGATGGGCATAGATTAAAAAGTTTGCTAATACTTAGTATTGACAACGGATACAGTAGGGTTTCTGTTAAGGGTTTAAACTGGTACAATCCTTTTGGAAGGCAATTAGACAAAAATCTATTGAAATTTAAAATGCACAAATTCTCTGAGATGCCTGGGTGGCTCAGTTGGTTGAGCTGCTGACTCTTGGTTTCAGCTCAGGTCATGATCTCATAGTAATGAGATCAAGCCCCATGTCAGGCTCTACGCTTACAGCGAGGGGACTGCTTGGGGTTCTCTCTCGCCCTCTCTCTCTCCCCGTCCCTCCCAGCCTCACCTGTGCATGTTCCTTCTCTCTCTCTCTCAAAACAAATAAACATTTAAAAATAAATAAATAAAATGCACAAACTCTCTGAACATGCAACAGCACTTCAAGAAATCCGTCTTATAGTTATACTTGCAAAAATGCAAAGATGCTCATTCCAGTACTGTGTATCATAGCAGAAACCTGAAAATATTCCAACTGTCCATTACTAGAGAACTAGTTAAACTATAATACCTTTAAACAACAGAATTCTATGTAGCATTAAAACAATGAGGTAGAACCATATGTATAGCAAATAAATTAGCGCCAACCGAAGCTGAGTAGAATAAAACACATTGAAAAATAGTATGTAGAGTGTAAACCCCTTCGCCTTTTTTAAAGGCTATATAATATATACTTATTTATATTTAGAGAATGTCTGGAAGGATACCAAAGAAACTGTAGACAGTGGTTACCTCTAGAGAATAAGACTGGGGTGGGGAGCTGAGGCCTGGAAGGGGAAGGTTTTCTTTACTTTTTACATTACACCTTTCTTTACTGTTTGCACATTTTATAATCAGCTTGTATTGCCTTTATAGCAAAATATTTTAATAAACTAATCAACTTGCTGACACTTTTTATGCAGTCATCTGCTTTCTGCTGAGTACAGAACTAGAGAGAAACCAGTCCCATTTCTTTCTCCACACTTTGTGAACCCTTTTCACAACACTGCACTTAGAAGGGGCCTTTTGTTGTTCAGCAGGACTGGCTCCTCCAAACAGAGGACCATTGACATGGTGCTGAGAGGGTGCTTGGACACAGACTTACTGTGCAAGTATGTATATGTGGGAGAGAATTTAGCACCTGGAAAGGCAGACCAGGTGGCCTCCTCTGGAGAAGCTTACCATTATCAGTCCACCTGTACATGTATGTCTACTGTGGTAGACTTTTGTTCAAAGGGCTGCTGTTTATTGTATATCCCCTCCTTTAGATGATTTTGTAAATCTGTTTTTTCCAAGCACTTTCAAAGTAAAACAAAAAACAAAAAAACAAGAAACAACAACAACAAAAAAAACCTCTCAAAGTAATCATTACTATCATCACACTTCTTTAAGGATTTAATTGACAATCCTTTAAAACTCAGGACAAATTCAAATATAAAGGGAGTACATGTATAGGGCAACTTGTCAGCATTGCATAAGGGAGCAAGAGAAATTCTGGGTAATGTCAAAGACAACTGTCTCAGGAACCCTGTTTATATTTATACTTAGGCTGCCCCATGTCTGCAACAGACTATCGAGCTTTGAGCATGCCTCCCTTACAGATAACCTCTCTCTCCAGCCTAGACTGTACCAGTACCCAGACAGTAACCAGTACCCAGACAGTACCAGAAATTTCTGTTACCCTTGGCTCTCAGGGAAGGGTAAAAATGCAATCAAGCTTTTGCATTTTAAAAGATTCCTCTAGTTTCTGCTGTTAATTTTTGTACAGGCATCCAGCACCAGCAGCAAACATTAAGTTTCAAGGATCCCATTTCCTCAGATTTTTATGAGTCTGAAAGCTACTCTTTAAAGATTCATAATCAAGTTTCTAGAGAGGGGGAAAATGTGTTAGATGAAGCCAAAAGAATGATCTTATTCCCTTAAAATCCAGCCCAGGGCCATGCTTATGTAGCTGAGCAGCTGTGCTGCTGGCAGGGCTAACGTACTGAAATGAAACACTCATGATAATCTCCCTTCCCCCACTCATGCCTGCACAGCCTCATCCAGTTATTGCACAAAAAGGCTTTTTCTTACAAACTTCTTTCCCTTCTACTTCTGGCTCCATCTTGGTTTGGAAGAAATCGCACTAGTGATGGAATGTACACAGCTCTGCAAATATTCATGAGAAAATGCTTTGACGCCCACACGTTCCCCAGCTCCCTTAACATACATGCATTAGGGAAAAGGGATGCAGAGAGAAACTGATAGGAGCATGTGGTTCTCTAACTTAAGTAAACTCCAACTCTTCTCAAAACAGGTAGCAAGATTCAAGAAGGCAGAGCACTAACTTGTTTTTCACTCACGGAACCATAAACTGAATAATTAATCCAATGATCATTAATTGGTCATTTCAAATCTGTGGCATTGGGGGCACCTGGCTGCTTCAGTCAGTGAAGCATGTGACTCCTGATCTCAGGGTTGGGAGGTGGAGCCCCAAGATGGATGTAGAGATTACTTAAAGACAAAATCTGAAATAAATAAATAAATAAATAAATAAATATCTTTAAGGGGTGCCTGGGTGGCTCAGTCAATTAAGCGTCCAACTCTTGACTTTGACTCAGGTTATGATCTCACAGTTTGAGGGTTTGAGCCCTGCATCAGGCTCTGTACTGGCAGAGCAGCACCCACTTCAGATTCTCTCTCTCTGCCCTTCCCTGTGCATGCTTGCTCCCTCTTTTTCTCAAAATAAATAAACTAACTTTAAAAATTAAATAAATCAAATCTTAAAAAAAAATAAATTGTGGGGCATCTGGGTGGCTCAGTCAGTCGGGCGGCTGACTTCGGCTCAGGTCATGATCTCACAGTCCGTGGGTTAGAGCCCCACGTCGCTCTGTGCTGACAACTCAGAGCCTGGAGCCTGCTTCAGATTCTGTGTCTCCCTGTCTCTCTGCCCCTCCCCCGCTCACTCTCTGTGTCTCTCAAAATAAAATAAAAGACATAAAAAATAAATAAAATAAATTGTGTGACACTGGAAATACAGAAATAAATAGAGCTGTGTGTGATGCGGCATTTGAAACCTTGGACTTTGGAGTCACACAGTCAAGGGTTTGAATACTGGATCTATGACTTGGTTGTAGGACCTTAAAGCAAGCTACTCAAATTATCTGAGCCTGTTCCTTTCCTAAAAATGGGGATAATAATGCCTACTGTAAAAAGTGGTACAATCCTAACAGCATCTCCCCCTCTGTGAACTCTCAAATTCCTTTTAATTCTAGTTTCTTCTTCATGTTTCCCCCTCTTCTTGCTCCTCTAAGGTCCCTCCTCAGTTTCAGTAACTCTTCCACCTTCTCAACTCTTTCCCCAAAGCCTTCATTCACACTCCAAGCTCAGAACATACAAAAGAACTAAGGCATATAAGACGTGAGGGTCATAGTCCATTTCTCTACCTCACTCTACTTACATTCCGAGGAAGTAATAGATCATTTGTCTTCATCTTATAATGGGTTAGGGTCCCCAGAGAGAAACACTGCTTCTGTGCCAGCAGTATCTAATCACAGCCTAGTCACATCAGAGAATCCGTAATAGGCACTCAATACTCCCCCATGCTACTAGATGGCAATAGTGCCATTTCCTCATCTTGAATGAGTACAGAGCCAGGAATAGATCCATTCTAAAGAACAAGAGCTTTCCTTGGGATTCTGCTAAGCAGCATATTTCCTGCCAGGCAGGAACCACTGTGTTGCAGTTCATGACCCTTGTCCGTAGAATAAGCAACAGGCACTTCCCTGCAATGTTAAGGAATAGCCAAAGAGAAAAAAAAAAATCCTATAACTGATTTTTGTCTCTCTAGGCCTTCATCATTACAATGAGTATCCTGAATAGTCTCTAACATTCTTCTAATATCAACATTCTGGATTTTTTTAAAGTTATTATTTAAGTTATCTCTGAACCCAAAGTGGGGCTTGAACTCATGACCCCGAGATCAAGAGTAGCATGTGCAGGGCTCAGTCGCTTAAGTGACCAACTCTTGATTTCACCTTAGGTCATGATCTTACAGTTAGTGAGATCGAGCCTCACATTGGGCTCTGTGCTGACAGTAGAGAGCCTGCTTGGGATTCTCTCTCCCCCCTCTCTCAGCTACTTTCCCACTTGCTCTGTCTCAAATAAATAAACATTTTTAAAAATTTTAAAAAGGGGTGCCTGGGTGGCTCAGTCGGTTAAATGTCCGACTTTGGTTCAGGTCATGATCTTGTGGTTGGTGAGTTTAAGCCCCATGTTGGGCTCTGTGCTAATAGCTCGGTGCCTAAAGCCTGCTTCAGATTCTGTTATCTCCCTCTCTGTCCCTCTGTTCACGCTCTCTTTCTCTCTCTCTCTCTCTCTCAAAAATAAATCATTTAAAAAAATTTTTTCTAATAAAAAAAAAGTCTACTGCTCTTCTAAGCCAGCCACGTGCTCCTCAACATTCAGGAATTCTAAAGTAAAAATATCTAGCAACCACATATTGGGATTCAAAAACTCTGCACAAGTTACTCTTCATGTCTTAATTACATACAATCCTCTACAATTTGAAATCCTCTATTTTGTCCAACAGAAATGAAGACCAACTGGTTTAAAGCTCCATAAACTGTTAAAATCATCATGCTCTGTACTTGAACATTATTATTACATCTCTGTCATCCCGTCTCTGAGCTGACATTTCTTCATTAAATAATCATGTGCAGATGCACACAAGGTATACTGTACTGATAGTGGCTTTCCTCTTGGTTCCTGCAGTCAGTCCTTTAATCATTTTTAGGGGCATGTGGGTGGGGTTTTCCTCTGAAGACTCCAAGTTCCTAACATCCTCAAGCTGAAGTCCAGAGGAAGCAATGGGCGCCTGGATGGCTTAGTCAGTTAAGCATCTGACTCTTGATCTTGGCTCAGGTCAGGATCTCACAGTTCGTGACATCGAGCCCCACATGGGTCTCTGCGATGCCCCCTCAAAGCCTGCCTGAGATTTTCTCTTTCCCTCTCAAAATAAATAAATAAAATTAAAAATTAAAAAAAGAGAAGCAAAATTGTCTTCATTCAAAGGTGACATGATTCTGCATGAAGAAAATTCTGAGAAATACACACACGCGCGCGCGCACACACACACACACACACATTCCTCACAACCCCTCGGGGCTCTTTGAGGGTAGGCAATGGATGAACTTACTGTGTGTTGTTTGGTATTCAGTGCACTGTGGAGATTAAATAAATATTATAAAAACAAAAGCACAATCACATTGCTGCTATAATTTCAGTTTTGGATTCAGTGGTTAGGAGGAGGAAATGTCCTGCACACTCAAACGATTTTTTTTTATCTGGAAAAGATACAAGTGTTTTAGGGTATTGTTTTCCAGCTAAATAACTGAACATTTTAAAATAAAGATTCCCAGGAGAATAGGAGTAATTGCTTTCCACAAAGGGCTGGGTAGCTTTTGTGCTTTCTGTTGACTCAGTCTGCACTTGTTTTGACAGCCAATTACAGTCCTTTGTGGGTAAAGCTGAGCTAATGCTCTTCATGGAAATTTTTACAAACACAGAATTACCCAAAGACAATACACTTGAGCAGAGGACTCCCACTCCAACAGATATTTCTGACCAGGAAGAAGGGAAGGGAGGTTCATTTTCCAAGTGCAGCATGCTGATCCAGAAGGGATCATAAACCAGATTGAAAGAAGAGATTTTCAAACCTAGCTCAGCTCTTAGCAGCATGAGCCTCACTTCCCTCTACTGTGATAGGGTCATCACCGCAGGGAACCAAGCCACAGTAATCAGGAACCTCCTTATCAAATTCCAGTTGCCAAGCCTTGGACTGGGAACTTAATTATTTCATTTCCTCCTCACAGTAACTCAAGCTCAAGAAACTAGAACTCAGAAAATTTAAGTATCTTGTCCAAAGTCAGCCAGCTAATAAGTGGCTATGCCTGAATTCAAACCCAAGTCTAACTTCAGAAAGTAGATTAACTTTAATACAGATTCAAGCCAGATGAAATGTAGGTCCATTTTGAAGAAAAGCCTTGATTGCAAGTCCAACTATCAACAAAGACTAAAAACACAATTTAGACCAATGCTGACCTGCCTTTAGAACAGGAAGCTAATGACACCAAGGTCACAGGGTAATGGACAGACAGATGGTATGGATCCCCTACCACCAGCCATTCACTACAGTCTTTTCTCTCTCTCTTTCTCCTTCACCCTCTCTCCGCTTTCCTAATTTGCCATCTCTTCCATTTCCTGTATCCCTTTTTTTTTTCTTTTTATATTGTATTGTAGCAAAGCATATGAACTTTGCATTCAGATAACCCTGTGTTCAAATCTAAGACTCATTTCTTACTGTGTGACTTTGGGCAGATCATGTAAACTAAGCCTAAATTTCCTCAATTATAAAAGGATAAAACCTTCTATCTTTTAGGCTGTTGAAGGCCTAATCATATTAAATCAGATAATATGTATGGGGAGATGACCAGGTCTCTAGTAGACTAAATGTGACTTTAACTTTGAGGATGAATGAGGCTTGGTAGCATACAATTTAGAATTAGACAGTCTTGGGTTTGAATCCCTGCTTCACCACTCACTGGTTAAGTGATTTGGGCAAGTCTTGTAACCTTTATGTAGTGTAGTTTCCTTGTCTATAAGATGGAATATATAATACAGACTAAACAGATGTGGGAGGTGATCAAATGGAATGATAAACATTTAGAAACTATAGATATTTAACAAATAAAGCTGCCTCTCAGTAGAACTTGCAGTAGTGACTTGTTCTCTAGAAGCCCATGTTTGTTGATGCCCGATCTATTTATCAAATGTGTACCACTAAGGACTAGGAAGTGCTAAAGCACTAAGAAATGCTAATCTTGAACATATCTTTTGAGGTTGTAAAATAAATATAAAAAGAGGGAGATAGAAGAGTACAGTACAATGAAAAGACCACCATAAGAAGCACAGGTCCAGTCTCACTTGGGCCTTAACTGCCTGTATAACGCCACATAAATCACACAGCTGTATCTGGAACATGAGGGGTCTGGAAACATTTATTATTTGCCTGAATGAGATTGCCACTGGCATGTAGAGGGTAAAGGCCAGAGATGCTGCTAAACACCATACAGTGCACAGGACAGACTTCCACAGCAAAGAATTATCTGGTTAAAATATCAAAAGTAGTGAGGATGAGAAGCCCTGGCCTAGATGACTGCTAAGTTCCCTTAGAGCTCTAACATTCTAACAGACTATGATGAGGCAGCACCAACACCTAATAGATGACATTCTTGCCAACATCTATCATGCAATGGCTGATGATATTGTTCAGAATCGCCCTACAGCCAGTGGGGGAACTTTTTCCCCTGTAATATTTGAATATTCTGAAATCAGCGCTATATTTTTGTGGGTAAAGACAGTCCTTCCCCACAACAGGAAGAGACCCAGGGATGAAGAGGGCTCAGTCCTCCAGGGACTTGGTCCCTTGTTCTTTGCAGTTAGAATCAGTGTTTCCAAAGCCATGAGATTCCTTCTGGGCAAGATGATTTAGGTAACTCTGATTCAAGGTCAGAATAAGATAATACATATAACAGTAGAGGTGAATCTCAAATACATCATGCTAACTGAAAGAAGCCAGACTCAAAAGGCTACATACTATTTTATTATATTTGCATATTTGGGACCAGACAAAACTGTAGTGACAGAAAGCAGATTAGCAAATGCCAGGAGCTAGGTGTAAGGAGAATAGTTTGACTGCAAGGGGACATAAAGGGATTTGGAGAATGATGCACTGTTTTATACAATGATTATAGTATAAGCTACACAACCGTGTTTGTCAAAACTCAGAGAACTGCACACTGTATACTAAAAAGGTGAATTTTACTGTATCTAAATTATACTTCAATAAAACTGCCTGGGTGCCTGGGTGGCTCAGTTGGTTAAGTGTCCAACTTCGGCTCAGGTCATAGCCTCCCAGTTTGTGAGTTCAAGCCCCTTGTCGGGTTCTGTGCTGACAGCTCGAAGCCTGGAGCCTGTTTCAGATTCTGTCTCCCTCTCTCTCTGCCCCTCCCCCGCCTGCACTCTGTCTCTCTCTCTCAAAAATTAATAACCATTAAAAAAAATTTTTTTAATAAAAACAGAACTGCCCCCTCTCACCCCAACCCCCAAAATATGATCACAAATGCTATAGAGAAGATTGTTGTATTTTGGGAGAGGATGAACTGGATGACTTCAAAATTCTTTCCATCCCATGTCCTATGATTTTATGACAGTCTGCCTCTCCTATGTGGTGACCTCAGGGTTAAGTCTGGGCTCCAATTTCTGTGTTAAAGCAATGAGTATCTTTCACCAACTTATATGCATATGAGCTCTGCCGTCATTCAGGGATATCTGGCCCTACTTTAGCTTGTGACAGAGGCTCCTTCCCTGCTGTCTCCCATCTTAACTCCCCTTGGGACTGATGAGGGCCTTAGACAATTAATAAACAAGTCAGAATAAACCTCAGGGGACACTGGTTTTATCTCTCTGCACAGGCTTCCTGTCCAAATTCCATTTGATCTTTTCCACTGAACTTCAAACCAAGCAAGAGAAGAAGAATCACATTTATGAACTCCCCTCCACTATGGACTTCTGGTCTACCCACCAGATTATTTTTATACACTTATGCTATATAAATGTACAATGTGAGCCTCACACCTAAATTATACCCGTTTGTTGAGACATATATAGATACAGATACGTAGCATACATCATTGACCCAGATTATGACTCTATCAAATATTACACAAAATGGTTAACTTTTCTTATATCCATACCTAGGTATGCTATAGCCAGGCAGGACTGAAATAGCCATCAGAACGCTCATACTTTCTGCTAATAAAGACCACTGTCTTTTATGACACATATGCAGTCACAACTGTGAAATGGTGAGGAGTCCCATCCTCTTATTTGAGTCAGCTCCTTTCTTGCTCTGCATGGAGGATCTCAGTGGAAGAGTTATAAACACCAGAAACCAGATACGTCATACATGCTTGAGTGCTAGGATAAAAACCAAGGTCTAAAAGACAAGCCTGGACCTGCCAGTGCCTTTATATTCCAAAGGACAGACAATATGGTAGGGACCAGGTACTATCCACACTGTCCTTTTCTGCTGAGCATTTACAGCAAATGCATTGTGACTAAAAATATAGGGTGCTCATATTACAATAGAAGGGGCCTACAGAGACAACAAATCCCACAGTGGTCTAAGATCTTATCTCCACATGTTCCCCTCAGAAAAGAATGGGGGAATCACACTTCCCTAGTTTAAAATTACTCAATCATCATCAGAACTCTGCAGTGGCAAAAAATCAGTACTGTCCCCTAAATCAAACTTTTTTTAACGTTTGTTTATTTTTGAGAGAGAGGAGCTGTAGCCAGCTCTGCACTGACAGCAGAGCACAATACGGGGCCTGAACTCACAAACCGTGAGATCATGACCTGAGCTGAAGTCAGACACTTAACTGCCTGTGCCACTCAGACACCCTCCCTCCACTTTTTTTTTTTTTTAACGTTTTAAGTCACTCGAACTTGGTAACATTGCTTCTTTGGCAATAATTAGAAAAAGCTTCACAAAAAACTAAAAAACTTAGCAGAAAACATACTTTAGCTTTTTATTCAAAAGTAGACTGATGGGATGCCTCGCTGGCTAAGTTGGTTAAGAGTCCGACTTTGGCTCAGGTCATGATCTCATGGTTCCGTGAGTTTGAGCCCTGCATCAGGCTCTCTGCTGTCAGCGCAGAGCCCACTTTGGATCCTCTATTCAACCCCCTCTTTCTGCCCCTCCCCCACTCACACACGCACTTGCTCTCTCAAAAATAAACACTAAAGGAAAAGTATATAGACTGATAGGCAATGGTTGTCCAGGGTTCCCCCCAAAATATTTCCATTTCCAGTGGTATTTCCTAAAGACTTATTCCTATAGTGTTTTTTTCATATGTAAGTATGAGGATATTGACCCAGAGAAGGGCAAATAAATGATTTTTCTAATTTTAGGGATGGACTTTCATACAAAGTATCCTGGTAGCTGCTAAGGTAAGGGCTATTGTCTGTGGTCATAGAACTGAATGAGGCAAGGTTTGCTGGGCATCACTGAGACTGAATGCATGACCTTCAACAGTGCTCAAACCAGGACAATGCTGCTGCTTCACAGAAAGAGAGAGAAGCCCTGTAGACCCACCTGGCCAGACCTGCTGCCTCAGAAACTTGTGAGAGAGCTAAGTAGAGCTACCAGACACAGAAAAGGTGACTGACAGTCTTGCTGGGAAGGCCTTGGCTGGTCCTCTTAATCCTAAACAGATCAATAGAATTCACTTCTCACATACCTTGCAGGCCACCAGACTAGCTGTCTAGCCTTTTGACACTCAGCCTAGGACCATAAGCACAAGCCTGAGTCTCAAAGATACTAGCCTCTAGGATTCCTGGGCCCTTTTGCTGTATATAACAAAGGCCAAGTTTTAGGTGAGCCCATTTATCTGCTGTAGGAGTAGAACACTACCTGAACTAATTTCTACCCACCTGAATCACGCTGTGGCCCAAGCATAAACAGACACTAGCCACCTTTTATGACCTGAGCAAGCAGTCTTTTCCCATCTCCTTTGTTCTTTCTGCAACCAACGCCTCTCACTACTGTTTCTCAGATCAGAACATCATTAGTTTCTGACCAAAATATTAAAGTAAGAAATAGCCAGGCCCCAACTCCATGTTAATTTCCCAATAATTATCCAGTTAGAACTGAAGAGAGTAAAGGAAAAATGACATTACCACATCCTGAGATGCATACTGGGGGTCCTCTGGGTTGACTGACCAGTAACAATAATCAAAGCCAAATGCCACCACCTTCTCCCGGGAGTCGCCAAAGCCATCTGGTCGACTGTCCACCTAAAATCAAACATAGGATAGTCTTCTCTATCACAGTATCAAAATCCAACCAGTACCAACTGATTCCTCCCTGCTATAGCTAGAGAGACCTGAACTGGTCATGAAAATCTTTATGTTATCTACGTGAAAAAGAAAAAAAAAGTAACCTTTGTCATTTCCTCAAATTAAACCCCCAGAGAATTAAATGTGCCTCTCAGACTATCACCTGTTTGCCTACATATAAATAGCTTAGGAGAGAAAGCCTTTCCCTCTCTGAGCATCTTATCACTATCATTTTTTCTCCAAATATTTCTATAAAGGATACCAGGAATGCATACGTAGTTCAGTGCCTGGGCCTGACAGAGTCTACCAACCTAGGGCTTTCACAGACATCCCTGAGTATCCACCCCAGTGAGTTAGGAAGCACGCTAGACAGAAGAGCGAGCGCCAACCCAACTGCCCAAGGTAGATGAGCGTAGAGCCAGAGCTTGGAACCACACTGACCTCCAGGTCCTGGGGAGAATGGTATTATTCTCCGAAATGTCTTGTTTTACTATATAATATTTAGACTCTCAACAGAGATAGAGAACCCCTAGCACTAGCCACCATAAACTACAGTAGAAAGCTGTCAGAATGACTAAGAAATTTTTAGTGGATAACTGACTTCAAGTAAGTATACAACTAAGGAGGTGTGCAGAGGGCAGATGAGAATTTGATCCTGGCCAGGATTTATTCTTAAAAACCAAAACCCTCAGCTTTCAGAACAAAGCCCCTGAAGTGTTTAAGCAACAGAGATATAAATAAGAGACAGCAGAGAATAAAAGGTCTTTTGTCCCTGGGGAGCTCCTGTTGAAAGTTTGGCAGCTCCTGTTCTCTTTTAGCACAGGGCTGCTGTCAAAAGGAAACAGATCACATCACAGGAGTGGGGCATGGCTGGAAGACCTGGGGCCTAGATAACCCTCATTCCTGCAAGTCAGCTTCCTCAGCTCAGTCACATGGCCAGCTTCCCTCTCTCATACCCCGAGGCCCAGAAAGAAAAAATATCTTCCACTTCCACTGTTCTGGTAAAGGAAGGAATGGGATGGAGGAAATTAGCCCTAGCAGGAAGTCTGGGGTAGGGAAGGAAGTTCCCAGTGTTTGTCCAATTGTGACTCAAAGGTCAGTTAGATCTGTGAAAGAAAATCTGTAACAAGACTCAGGACAGTGACTGACTCCATTCTGGGATCTGATGCATATTAAAATTTAGGGGCACCTGGGTGGCTCAGTCGGTTGAGCGTCCGGCTTTGGCTCAGGTCATGATCTCACGGTCCGTGGGTTCGAGCCCCGCGTCAGGCTCTGTGCTGACAGCTGGGAGCCTGGAGCTGCTTCACATTCTGTGTCTCCCTCTCTCTCTGCCCCTCCCCCATTCGCTCTCTGCCTCTCTCTCAAAATAAAATAAAGACATTAAAAAAAATAAATAAATAAAATAAAATTTGTGGTAATGCCTCTAGATTAAGTGATATCAAATGAGAGACTTGAGACAAAGTCTAACTGGTGGTCAGGTAAGTTAAATATATCCACAGATGTATCCAGCATGATTTAAACTCTCCATGGTGCCCATAGCAGTTACTAACCAGTTTCTAAACATCTGTACCCTATGTGACAGAACTTGGGCTGCAGGGCCACAATCCCTGTACTTCTTTCCTGCCTTATTTTTATACTTGCTTTGTACATAGGTCAAAACTCTTCCCTCTCCCAATCCTCCATCCTCAACACATCTTCATCCCAGAAGCCCCTGTAATCATACAAGCATCTCAGTGGAAAGAGAAAGGAAAACAATATCAGGCTTACCTTTAAATTTCTGATTTTTGCCACTTTGCCATCAACTTCCATGATAATTCTTCCCCCTTCTTTAATTTCCCTAGAAAAAAGACCCAAATTCATATGAGAAGAAACACTGCTTAAAAAAAAAAAAAATCAAGAAAAGGGAAGCTGAGATCAGCGCTACTGGGACAAAATGTTTCCCTACTGCTATCTCCAAAGTAGCTGTCCCCTGGTAGACATGCTTCTCCGGATCATTAGAATTGGGCTCTGGCACAGCTAAGAATTACCACTGTGGAGCACCCTCCATGTGGTAGGCACTGTATTAGGTACAGTACATATTATACTTCGTCTTATGCAATCTTCCCGCTAACAAAACCTCCTGACATGGCTTCCTACCATATCTTCATTATTTCAGATGGAAGACTGAAGCTGAGAGAAATTATGTTAACTTGTCCAAGCTCACACATCAAGCAGTAGCAGAGCTGGGATTTAAACCCAGATTTATCTGACCATAAAGCCTGGGCTCTTAACCATACTTTAGAAATCAGGCTTCAAACTCTGGAACATAGCCTTCGCTCAGAGCACAACAAAGCATCCTCTCTCATTTTCTCTTGGATTTTGAGCACAGATAATAAAGAAAAGGGTTTTTTTGGAGTCCTCTCTGTTAAGATGCTGAGACCATATTTCCCAAATCCTTTCCTTTAGTCTTCCTAAATTGGAATGAGAACCAAGATACTCAAGAATTTTCCTATGTTGCAGTTATGTAGTAACACTGCTAACAGCTAACCAACCCCTAAATTTACTTTGAGGGGCTTAATTCAAGTGATCCATATACCTGAAGCCTAAAATGAACAGAATATACTCCATTCTAGATATGAAATTCTTTTTCATAACATAAAGACCTTTTAACTAAAGTGTTGAAGGCCAGAATGTTAACAGATGAGAATTAAATTCATTAGAATTTCCTCCACTACAATGAAAGTAATCAACTAAATTACTCCTAGCCTAGGACCTGAAAGTTAAGAAAATATGTTCTGTCTCATTTTCATCCTTCCTCATGGTTCCCAGGATGTAACCTTGAGAATTTGGGGAGGGGAGGAGAGGCATAGTGAGAGAAGGGTCTTTACATTTAAGATTTTATTTAATGTTTATTCATTTTTTGAGAGAGAGAATATGCGTGCATGTCAGTCAGGGAGGGGCAGAGAGAAAGAGATAAACAGAGTCTGTAGCAAGTTCTAGGCTCTGAGCTGTCAGCACAGAGCCCAAGAAGGGGCTAGAACTCGCAAACTGTGAGATCATGACCTGAGCCGAAGTCGGACTCTTAATCGACTGAGCCACCCAGGTGCCCCTAAGATTATTTTTTTAAACCAGTGAGTAAGTCTGGGATAAAGCCCTAGGTAGGAAATTTCCCTCTCCGGTGTAGTAACATTTTTGTTACTTAAATTTCCTCGAGACCTTAAGGCTCTTTCTTTCACACTTTACACTAGATAGTACTCAAGGCACCAAAGATATTCTTAGTCCCCCAGGATCATAAATCATACCCTGCTCACCTGCCCTCAACAATTCTAAAAAAAAAACGCTGTTAACATTTTACAAGGTAATATTTTTTTTTCCTTTCTTCATTCTAAGATAGGTTTTATGATCTCTCGTCCCACTATAAAAGTAATTCACAGATTATAGTAAATTTAGAAAATAAATAAAATATGAAAAAATCATTTAATAACTTTTCCAAATCTATTATCTAATTTTTTAAGTATACCCTTTACTGAGGATTCATCTATGACTCTTTCGTATAAAGTAGCCTGAAAAGAGGTATCCTGAATTTGACTTCTTGAAAGAAAGATACAAATCATAAGGGCAAGATGCTGATCCTTCCAGGCCTGGGCCAGTGCGATTGGTAACCTAATGATTCCAAGCTGTTCTAAAACAAAATGTGGGAAAATTAAAATTGAGCAAAACAGGGGCACCTGGGTGGCTCAAATGATTAAGCGCCCAACTTCAGCTCAGATCATGATCTCACTGTTAGTGTATTCAAGCCCTGTGTCGGGCTCCACGCTGACAGTGTGGAACCTGCTTGGGATTCTCTCTCTTTCTCTCTCTCTGCCCCTCCCCAATTCACGCTTTTTCTCTCTCTCTCTCAAAATAAATAAATAAATAAACTTAAAAAATTTTTTGAACAGAACGAAAGGGCACCAACCTCAACTGGGGAGCTGGCCACACAGAGCTCAACGGAAGTCTGCAGAGATGGAGCCTTAAATGGCAGAGTGGTGCTACTACCACTTGCCTCTGGGTCCTGAATTCTACCAAGAGGCATTCATTTCTTAGGATGAATTTCCCTTTGCATAGGGATAAATCCTCAGTTACACACTTACTCGTAGAGCAATGTTTCTCAGAGTGTGGTCCACAAGCTACCTTCATCAGAATTACATGAGATGGTGGGCTTATTAATTTGAATTCCTGTTAACAAGTTGCATTATGGGGTGGGGTAAAAAAAAAAGTTGCATTATAACAAGCTCCCCAGGTGGATTGTATGCAAACGATAATTTGAGAATCACTGTCCTGGAGGGGAAAATAAGCAAGCCATTACCACTTATTATCTAATCATTTGTAAAACTTAAAAAAAAAAAACAGCTAAGTATAAGGAGTAATAAAAAATAGTTGTTAAAAATTATATAGCTAACACTTTTTTGACACTTAAAATGAGCCAAGCCTTAAGTATTTTTAATGTATTCTTTCATTTAATCTTCATTAAAAACCATTGAAGTAGTTATCCTATTTTATAGATTAAAAAAAAACTACGACCCACAGAAAGAGAATGTAGTCTATGAACAGTAACCTTTGACGGGGCAGTGGGGAGTGTTCCAGAACCTACAATATTAACAGAAGGGAACATGTTCTTTCAATGATGAATGATTTTGGATACACAAGGGAAAGCATCCCATAATGAGCTACAGATTTTCTAATTATGGGACATTGTGAGGGCTGGGAGAGAATCAAAACCATTTCCCACATTATTCCCACTGACGGTCAGTTCTCATCCTAGTAAGCATTTGATCAAGAAGCCCAACTTTTCTGTAATCTCAGGAAGGAACAGCTTGGTCTATTGACTGGACTCTTGGCTCTACCTACTTTTAGACTTTAAACAAGACCATTTTCTTATCTAGAAAAAACAAAAAAAAATGGAAGCTTAGACCAGATGATCTCTAAGATTTCTTCCCAAATACAACATCAGATGCAATGACTATTAGCTGAATCTGTGCAAATGACTTATTTAAAGGTGAACAAACCACATAATTAGCAGATTCCCTACATTTGGATGAGTATCAGCAAAGATTGTGGAAGTTAAACAAACTCTGGAGTAGAGCTGCATCTCTGCAGGATTCCCCGAGAAGATGGGAGTTGTCTCAACTTCATAGCTGGGAAGTCACAGTGGGTTTATCCATATTTGCTCCTGAATCTTCAGCCCCGTATAATTTATTCACACCTGGATATCTAGAGTATTGGCATTCTACCTCTTGATGCTCAAGCCTCATAACCTAAACTAGAAGTAAATGAGCTTTTGTGCCCTTCTTTCGCCCTCAGTTTTGTTTGATGAGATAAATTACTCTACCGTGGCTGCAAATAACTCAATTTCAAACGCACTTTCTTAATTTTTTTTTAATGTTTATTTTTTGAGAGCAAGAGACAGAGCAGGAGCGGGGAAGGGACAGAGAGAGAGGCAGACACAGAATCCGAAGCAGGCTCCAAGCTCTGAGCTGTCAGCACCGACACGGGGCTTGAACCCACAAACTGTGAGATCATGACCTGAGAAGAAGTTGAACACTTAACCAACTGAGCCACCCAGGCGCCCCACAGCAGCATTTTCTTAATCTAATCCACACTATTATAAATTCCTAGCTCTCAAGGAATTGAGAAGCTACTGTTAGGAGTGGTCAAGGTAATTATCCTGAGAACCCCAAAAGAACAGTTTTGCAAAAAGAAGATCTGCTGGAGGCTACCTCCAAGGTGGCAGCTACACCTAAGAAAACTCCTCAACCATAAGTCACCACATCCAATCATGCAGAAGCCAGAAGTCATAAACCACTTACCAATTTAAACACAGCAGTTCAGGCATGTGCTGCTCTCCTTTTGTCTCCATTTTATCTCTTTTGCCTTTTTCCTACTTTCTTTTCTGTTCTTGTTTCTTTCCCTCAACCCACTGCTCTCCTCATTATTCTGTCAGTTGCATGACATTTCAAAAGCAGTCACCACCATATTAGGGACAAAAATAATCCTTGCTAGTACCAAATTTTGTTATGGGAGACAATGCATTCTTTTTTAATCCTTCTGCCCAATTTGCAAGCCACCTTATGTCCTGGAAAAATTTTAAACCTCCCAAATAATTCCAGTATATGTCTTCTGATCCCAAACTACATTCTTCCAGCTTTGTCTCCTCTCATTCGCCTCCCTCTATACATCGTCTCCCCAAAAGGGGGTTTTCTAATAGATGAAGTCTTTCGCTTTCAGTGTTCTTTCTACACCTTCTCTACCTATCAGCAAACTCTATAACTCTTTAAAAAACAGTTCTGGTGTGGGGCTCCTGGGTGGCTCAGTCAGTTAAGTGTTCCACTTCCGCCCAGGTCATGATCTCACAGTTTGTGGGTTCAAGCCCGCATTAGGCTCTCTGCTGACACCCCAAAGCATGGAGCCTGCTTCCAATTCTGTGTCTCCTTCTCTCTCTGCCCCTCACCTGCTTGCACTCTCTCTCTCTCTCTCTCAAAAATAAAACATTAAAAGAAAACAAAAACAAAACAGTTCAGGGGCTCCTGGTTGGCTCAGTCAGTAAAGCATAAGACTCTTCTCTCCTGATCTCGGAGTGGTGAGCTCAAGCCCCCCATTAAAAAACAACAACAAAAACAAACAAACAAAAACAGTTCAAATACCAGCCATTCCCTGGCTTTCCAAACCTAGGGAGTGGAAAATCCATGAAAAGGGGAAGAAATTATGTCGCCTGACATTGGATGCCTCAAGAGCTGAGAGGTGCTGGATCCGATTAGCCCATGAGGAAATAAGCAATGACGACACTGAGAAAAAGGGTTAGAATAACTTCCTTCTACTTCACAGTTCTGCTGTTGGGCATGGGATGAAACCACGATCTCCCTGGGCCTCAATTTCTCTCTCACGCCTTACAATCTGGCTCTTCTCCACATCTGTGCAGAGAAACCAAAGTGCGCTCAGGGGCACACACAATTCTGCCCCAGTCCACACAGGTACTCCAGAGCCACCAAGAAGAGAGGACACTGCCAATTCCACTCCCCGGGTACTTTCCCGGCCCTTCTCAGCAACTCAGTGAGCAAACCCCAACCCATGCATCAAGACTTGAGCCGTGGGGGCGCCTGGGTGGCTCAGTGGGTTAAGCGTCCGGCTTCGGCTCAGGTCATGATCTCGCGGTTCGCGGGTTCGAGCCCCGCGTCTGGCTCTGGGCTGACAGCTAGCTCAGAGCCTGGGGCCTGCTTCAGATTCTGTATCTCCCTCTCTCTCTGACCCTCCCCTGCTCGCGCTGTCTGTCTCTGTCTCTCAAAAATAAATACAAAACATAAAAAAAAAAAAAAAAAAGACTTGAGCCGTGGTCCCCCAAAACTCCTGCTCACAGGAGCCCAGGGACACGGACACAGCGCAGCCCACCGTTGACGCAATCCAGTAAGCGCTATACCCCAGGACGAGACCCGAAGGTTTAACCGAAGCTTTGTCCCGCCAGCCTTTTACGGTTTCCGGACCCTTGCCCTTTGGGCCACTTTGTGTCTGACTTCTCCGCGCCAGAATCACTTGAGCGAGAGGCGGGGACTTCGCCCTCCTCTCAGCTCCTCTCAGCTCATATGACGCCTCAGGAACCCCCTCCCTTCCAGACTCACCTCTTGCTGAGGGGCCGGACCCTCACGGCCACCCGCACGTTCGCCATCCCTCGGCCACAGCCCACGCCTAGCAGGTCAGCCCAGCCCCAGCATCCTCAGACCCAACCCCAAGCCCAGCCCCGCCCGCCCCACGCGCCTCACGGGACGGCCCCGCCCATGCGCGCGCCGTGAGCCGGCGTGGGTGGAGCCTTCCTTGCCTCAGCCAATCCTGAGTCGGGTAGGTGGGAGATCTCCCGGCCCGGCCTACCCAGCCCGCCTGGCTCCGCCCCGCCTCGCCCCGCCCACGCGCGTCTGTTCGACGGGGGCGGGGCCTTCCGAGTCTCAGCCAATCCTGAGTCCTGCAGGCGGGTAGGGCCAGGCCCCACCTACCAGGAATTAGCTTTTGTTCTCGGACCGTGCTGTACAAAGTCAAGTAAATACATAAAGTTTGGTTAACACCGACAGTTTACAACGAAATTTGCTAAATACTTGTAATAGCTGCGTTACCCTGAGCTGTCAATTATGTGCTTAAATTTTAGGGGCAGAAATGAAATAGTGAACACTTGTTTTTGCAGTTCCTAGCGAAGAACACTGCTCCTGGAAGAAGCTCTTAGAGTATGAAGTTTACAGTGCTAGTTGGCAAGCTTCTTTCGATTGTGATGGAACTTCATGGCCACTCTGCCAGTGTTTGTGATCGTGGAAATAATGCTGTCAGTCAGAAATGGCTCATTAGTTCATCCAAGAAATAACTTGAGTACCTACCAAGAGTCAAGTGCTCAGGTTCTTGAGAATACAGTCCCAGCCCTCATGGAACTTAGAATCTACAGGGAAAGGAAAAGGTAAAAATTATGTAATTTGTCAAATTGTGCTGACTGCAATTTTTTTTAAGCAGGGAAATGGTTTTGGGGTATGTAGAGGGAAAGGTACTTATTTTATATAGGATCTTCAGGAAAGGCTTCACTGATAAGGTGACACTTAACTAGATTTGAAGAAAGGGAGGGGGCCATGCAAGTATTCATTAACTTAATAAATATTTTCTAAGTAAGCACCTATTATAATAGGCTTTGTTCTAAGCAGGAAGGACATAAGCAGTGAAGAAAATAGGCAAACCTCTGACCTCAAGGAGCTTGGTGAGAGAAATTAACGGTAAGCAAAACAATTTAATATGTATATCAGACATATGTATAATGTGTATAAAGACAAAATATAAAGCAGGAGATAGAAGAACATGAGTAGAGAAGGTGTTGAAGTTTTAGATATGGCCAGGGAAGTATTTGCTGAGAAAGTGACATGAGAAATAGCTGAAAGATGTGAAAGAATCCTGCTGTTATCTTGAAGGGCAATTCCAGACACAGGGACCAGGCCAGTGTAAGGGCTCGGAACTTGGACATAGCCTGGAGCATTAAAAGAATGACAAGATGGGGCGCCAGGGTGGCTCAGTCAATCAAGCATCCGACTTTGGCTCAGGTCATGATCTCACGGTCCATGGGTTCAAGCCCCATGTCGGGCTCTGTGCTGACAGCTCAGAGCCTGGAGCCTGCTTCAGATTCTGTGTCTCCCTCTCTCTCTGTCCCTCCCCCATTCACGCTCTGTCTCTTTCTGTCTCTCAAAAAATGAATAAACGTTAAAAATTAAAAAAATAAAATAAAATCTGTGTTTAAAAAATTAAAAAAATAAAAGAATGACAAGAAATTCAGTGGGGGTAGAATGAAGTGACAGAGAGGGAGAGTCATAGAGGTAACATGAAACCACCATAAAGTCTTTGGATTTTATTCTGGGAAATTGGAAAACAATTGGAAAATTTTAAGAAGAAAGCAAAATTATGTGATTTATATCTTTAAGGATTGCTCTGGCTGCTATTTTGAGACTAGGTTGAGGAATGGGGAATGGGATGATGAAAGCCCAAGAGAGACCAGTCAGGAGGCTATTTTAGTACTCCAGAGTTAGTAGTAGAGTCATGATGATGCCTTTACTGTGTGTCAGGCATGTTCCAATAGCAGTTTACCTTTCCAGTCTCTTCTTTCTCATCTGTTTGAAAGTATTATTCCCTAGAGCATTGGGACAGAGGGTGAGAGAGAGAGAGAGAGAGAGAGAGAGAGAGAATCTTAAGCAGGCTCCACACTCAGCATGGAGCCTGACATGAGGCTCCATCGCACAACTGTGAGATCATGACCTGAGCCAAAACCAAGAGTCAGAGGCTTAACCAACTGAGCCACCCAGGCACCCTGAGAATAAATCCTGAGTGTTCTTGCCACAACAACAAAAAAGTAATTATATGATAATATAGATGGATATATTAACCAATCTTATTGTGGTAATCATTTCACAATGTAAACATGTTGTACACCTTAAACTTACACAATGTTAATACACATTGTATCTCAATAAAGCTGGAAAAAATTATCCTTTTGTTAATATATTTCTATTTTCAGATTGGAGAAGTTGGCATAACAATATTCTGTACTTTTAAAATTATGTGTACTCATAAATATTCAATATGGATTTTTAAAAGGTAAGGACTCTTTTCTTAAGTTTATTTATTTTTGAGAGAAATGGAGAGCTAGCAGGAGGGGGGCAAAGAGAGAGGGAGAGAGAGAATCCCAAACAGGCTCCATACCATCAGCGTGGGTGCCCAACATGGGTCTTGAACCCACAAACCATGAGATCATGACCTGAGCCAAAATCAGGAGTCAGACACCAAACCTACTGAGCCACCCAGCCACCCAAGAACTCTTTTTTAACATAACCATAATACCATTATCACGACCAAGGACATTAGTTCCTTAATACCATAAATACTCAGAATTTAAACTTCCCTTATTGTCTCATAGAGTTATTTTTTAAAAAACAATCTCTGTTTGGGGGTGCCTGGGTGGCTCAGTTGGTTAAACATCTGACTTCAGCTCAGGTCATGATCTCACAGTTTGTGAGTTTGAGACCCACATCAGGCTCTCTGCTGTCAGCATGGAGCCCACTTCAGATCTTCTGTCCCCCTCTCTTTCTGGCCCTCCCCCCTCATGTTCATCTTCTCTCTCTCTCTCTCTCTCTCAAAAATAAATAAATATTAAAAAATTTAAAACAAAAAATCTTTGAGTCAGGATCCAAATAAATTGGGTTGATAGGTCATTTATTTATTTATTTATTTATTTTTTGAGGGTGGGGCCAGAGAGAGAAGGAGAGAGAGGATCCTAAGCAGGCTCCATGCTCAGCACAGAGCCTGATGCAGAGCTCAATCCCACAACCCTGGGATTATGACCTGAGCCAAAATCAGCTGAGGCACCCAAGCACCCCTGGGTTGATAGGTCTTTAAATCTTTTATTCAGTAGCTTCCTTGTTGTTCTCTTTCTCCTCTGGCATTAATTTGTTTAAAATAAATAACAGGCCATTTTCCTGTAGATTTCCTGCAGGCTAGATTTTGCAAATTGATCCCTATGGTGATATTCAAATGTCTTTATTCTCTATATTTCTGTAATTGGTAGTTAATCCAGAACCTTAATCAAATAAATCAGCACCAGTCTTTCTTTTTGTGCTATTTGTAACCACTAATGATCATCCTTTGAGCTCATCAGGTCATCAATTCACTAGAGGTTTAAATGTTCTGGACCTAATTTCCAGTGTGCGTGGTGGAGTGCTGGTGTCTCCCCCCCACCCCCAAGCAATTCTCCAACACCAGCTGGGTGTCCTACAATTCAATTGAATTCTGATACTATCTTCCCAGAGATAGCATCAGATTCCAAGAGTTAGGGTCTTAGTCTCATAAGACTGCCCTCCACTTCCAATGCCAATCACAAACCCAGGTTAGTATCTGTGCTTCTGACCCACTGGCTACAGAATGGAGGTTCCCACAATGCCTTCCTGTATTCAACTAATTTCTAGAGTGGCCTCCAGATGTCAGTCAAAAGTCCAGCGTGTTACCTATACTTCTGACATGCTGGGCATAAATCAGTTCACACGAGCCCTTCCTTAAGTTCAATGAATCTGCAAGAGCAGCTCACAAAACTCAGGAAACCCATTTACTCACTAGATTATCAATTTATTAAAAAGAATATTAAAGGATACAAGACAACAGCCAGATGAAGAGATACATAGGGTAAGGTCCCAAACAAAGGAGCTTCTATCTTCATGGAGTTCAAGATCAGCATGGTGGCATGTGGAAGTGTTATGATTCCTCAATCTGGAAGGTCTTGGAAAACCATCCTTCTAGGGTTTTATGAAAGCTTCATTACAAGGGCATGATGGATTAAATAATTGACTATTGGCAATTGATTCAGTTCCAGCCCTCCTTCCACCCTAGAGTTCAGGGAAGTAGGAAATTCCTAACCCTCTATTCACAAGGTTTGTTCTCCTGGCAAACAGCCCTCATCCCTAAGTGGGATCAAAAAGTCATCTCATTATAGGGGAGGCTGGGTGACTCACTCAGGCAGTTAAGCATCGGACTTGAGCTCAGGTCGAGATCTCATGGTTCATGAGTTTGAGCCCTGCATCAGCTCCTTGCTGACAGTGCAGAGCCTGTTTGGGATTCTCTCTCTCTCTCTTCCTCTCCCTTTCTCTCTGACCCTCCCCCACTCTCTGCCTCTCTCTCTCAAAATAAGTAAATAAACTAAAAAAAATCATTTGTCCTGGGACACCTGGGTGACTCAGACGGTTAAGCATCTAAATTTCAACTCAGGTCATGATTTCACAGTTCATGGGTTCAAGCCCTGCATTGAGTTTTGCACTAACAGCACAGAGGCTGCTTAGGATTCTCCCTCTCTCACCCTATCTCTCTGGTCCTCCCCCACTCATGCTTACTCTCTCTCTCAAAATAAATAAATAAACTTAAAAAAAAATCATTTGGGGTGCCTGGGTGGCTTAGTTGGTTAAGCGACCAACTTTGGCTCAGGTCATGATCTCATGGTTTGTGAGCTCAAGCCCCGGCGTCGGGCTCTGTGCTCACAGCTCAGAGTCTGGGGCCTGCTTCAGATTCTGTGTCTCCATCTCTCTCTGCCCCTCCTCTGCTCGCTCTATCTCTCTCAAATATAAATAAACATTTAAAAATTATTACAAAACTAATTAATTAATTAATTAATTTTAAAATCACCTCATTACCAAAGCAAGTGACACCTTTAAAGGTCTCATCACTTAGAAAATTCCAAGGATTTTAGGAGCTCTGTGACAGAAATGGAATGAAGACCATTATACATATTTCTTATTGTAAGTCACAGTATTACAGGTTGCAAAGTGATGATACTCTAATTTTATCATTCTTTTTTTCCTCTTTTAGAGAAAGAGAGAGAGAGAGCATGCGCATGAATGGGGGAGAGGGGGCAAAGAGGGAGTGAGAGAGAGAAAGAGAGAGAGAGAAGATTCCAAGCAGGGGCCATGCTCAGCACAGAGACCGACATGGGGCTTGAACCCACAACCCTGGGATTATGACCTGAGCCAAAATCAAGAGTCGGCTTAACTGACTGAGCCACTCAAATGCCCTTGTAACATTCATTTATGGGGGCATCTGGGTGGCTCAGTTGGTTGAGCAACCAACTTCGGCTCAGGTCATGATCTTGCAGTTTGCGGGTTCAGCCCTGCGTCAGGCTCTGTGCTGACAGCTTGCTCAGAGCCTGGAGCTTGCTTCGGATTCTGTGTCTCCTTCTCTCTCTGCCCCTACCCCATTCGTGCTCTGTCTCTCTCTCTCAATAATAAATAAATGTAAAAAACAAAACAAAACATTCATTTATGAGTTGAAATACTTCTATACAGAGCAACTTTTCCTTATCAACGATTTAGTTACCCTGAGATACAGTTTATTTAGCAAAGACAGGACAAATGGTTGATTGTTTCAATTATCAGTTTTCAAAATAAGTTGGTTCCCTAGCACTTCCCAAAGGTGGTTAATGATTTTTTTTAATATTTTTATATATTCATGAATTTAAGCATATTTGATTTGCTTCAACGTACTGTACTTACTAGTATTGACAACCAAATCATTCCAACTTTGGTCAGTGGGAGCCTCACTGACTTCTGACTCAACTCCAGTAGTCTTTGATAGCTTCCTCTATTTCTGATATGACAAGAAGTTCCAGGTTTATTTTAAATATTTCCCACTCTAAATGTGATGGCAGCCATTTCCTCAAGAATTTCTGGTTCCTTTTATGTCTCATTTATCTATCTATCTATTTATTTATTTATTATTTCTTTATTTCTTTTTATGTTTTTATTTTATTTTTGAGAGAGACAGACAGAGTGTGAGTGGGGGAGAGGCAGAGAGAGAGAGAGGAAGACACAGGATCTGAAGCAAGTTCCGGGCTTCAAGCTGTCGGCACAGACCCTGACACGGGCTCGAACCCACAGACCATGAGATCATGACCTGAGCTGAAGTTGGATGCTTAACCTGCTAAGCCACCCAGGCGCTCCTATTTATTTTTTACTTAAAAAAGTTTTTAATTGATGGGGCCCGTGTATGGCTCAGCTGGTTAAGCGTCCAACTTCAGCTCAGGTCACGGTCTCACAGTTTGTGGGTTCGAGCCCCGCGACGGGCTCTGTGTGGACAACTTGGAGCCTGGAGCCTGCTTCAGATTCTGTGTCTCCCTCTCTCTCACTCCTCCTCCCCTGCTCACAGTCTGTCTCTCTCTCCTACAAAAATAAATAAACATTAGAAAAAAACTTTAAAAAACGTTTTTAATTGAGGTAAAATTGATATACAACATTTTATTAGTTTATCTTAGGCCACAAAACAAATCTTAATACATTTAAGAGGATATCAGGCAACGTTTCCAACCATAACAGTAAGAAATTAGAAATCAGGGGCACCTGTGTAGCTCAGTTGGTTTAAGCATCTGACTTGAGCTCAGGTCATGATCTCACAGTTCGTGAGTTCAAGCCTGGTGTCGGGCTCTGTGCTGACAGCTCAGAGCCTGGAACCTGTTTCGGATTCTGTGTCTCTGTCTCTCTCTGCCCCTCCCCTGCTTGTGCTCTGTCTCTCTTTCTCTCTCTAAAAAAATAAATAAACATTAAAAAAAAAAAAAGAAATGGGGCACCTGGGTGGCTCAGTCGGTTAAGTGTCCGTCTTCAGCTCAGGTCATGAACTTGCAGTCTGTGGGTTCGAGCCCCTCTTCAGGCTCTGGGCTGACAGCTTGGAGATTGGAGCCAGCTTTTGATTCTGTGTCTTCCTCTCTCTCTGCCCCTCCCCTGCTTATTCTCTGCCTCTCTCTGTCTCTCAAAAATAAACATTAAAAATTAAAAAAAAAAGAAACTAGAAATCAAATACAAGAATAAAACCATAAAACTCACAAGTATGTGGAGATTAAACAACATACTACTGAATAATGAGTGATTAAAGAAAAAAATCAGGGTACCTGGGTGGCTCAATTGTTAAGCATCTCACTGTGGCTCAGGTCATGATCTCACGGTTCATGAGTGAATTCAAGTCCCATATCAGGTGAACACGAGCCCTGCTTTGGGTAAAAACACCAGTTCTGCTTTGGGTGAACCTGCTTCTCTCTCTCTCTCTCTCTCTCTCTCTCTGCCCCTCTCTCACTTGCGCCCTGTCTCAATAAATAAATAAATAAATAAATAAATGGAGAAAAAAATACCATGAGCCATCATGAGCCAGATGAAAATAGAAACACAACAAACCAAAATTTATGGGCTGCAACAAAGCAGCTGTAAGAGGAAAATTCATAGAAATAAATGCCTATCTCAAGAAAAAAGAAAAATATCAAATAAATAATGTAACTGTATACCTCAATGAACTAGAAAAAAGAAAGGACAAAGCCCAAAGTTAGTAAAAGGAAGGCAATAACAAAGATCAGAAATAAACAAAATAGAGACTAAAAAGACAATAGAAAAGATCAATGAAACTAAGATTTGGTTCTTTGAAAAGATAAACAAAACTGAGAATCTTTTCACTAGATTCACCAAGATAAAGAGAGTGCTCAATCAAAATCAGAAATGAAAGAGACATTAAAACAGGTAACACAGAAAAACAAAGGATCATAAGAGACTACTGTGAATAATTACATGCCAACAAATTTGAAAACCTAGGAAATAAAATAAATTCCTAGAAACATACAAACTACTTTACAAATCATGAAGAAATAGAAAACCTGAACAGACTGATTACTAGTAAGGAGATTGAATCTTTAATAAAAAACTTCCAGGGGAGCCTGGCTGGCTCAGTTGGAGAAGTATGTGACTCCTGATCCAGGGTTGAGTTTGAGCCCCACATGGGGTGTACAAATTACTTAAATGAATAAAACTTAAAAACAAACAAAGAAACCTTCCAACAAACAAAAGTTCAGGACCCAGCAGCTTCACTGGTGAATTCTACCAAACATTCAAAGAATTAATACTAATCCTTCTCAAATTTTTCCAAAAAATAGAAGAGGGAACCATTCCAAACTCATTTTACCAGGTCAGCATTACCCTAATACCAAAACCAGAAGAGGATGCCATTAGAAAATTACAGGCCAGTGTCCCTAATGAATATACTTTCAAAAACCCTCAACAAAATATTAGCAAACCAAATTCAATAGTACCTTAAAAGGATCACACCCCATAATCAAATGGGATTTATTCCAGGGATTCAAGAATGGTTCAACATCTGCAAATCAATTGAAAATTAAAATCAGGGGTGCCTAGGGTGCCAGGGTGGCTCAGTTAAGCAGCTGATTTCGGCTCAGGTCTTGATCTCATGGTTTGTGAGTTTGGGTCCCGCATTGGAATCTGTGCTGACAGCTCAGAGCTTGGAGCCTGCTTCAGATTCTGTATCTCCCTCTCTCTCTGCCCCTCCCCTGCTTGTGCTCTCTCTCTCTCTCCATCTCTATCTTTTGTTTTAATTTTTGTAATGCTTATTTTAGAGAGAGAGAGAGAGAGAGAGCATGAGTAGGGAAGGGGCAGAGAGAGAGAGGGAGACACAGAATCTGAAGGAGGCTCCAGGCTCTGAGCTGCCAGCACAGAGCCCGACTTGGGGCTCGAACTCACAGACTGCGAGATCATGACCTGAGCTGAAGTCAGAGGCTCAACCAACTGAGCCACCCAGACTCCCCTATCTCTCCATCTCTTAAAAAATGAATAAACATTAAAAAAATGTTAAAATCAGGGGCGCCTGGGTGGCCCAGTTGGTTAAGTGTCTGACACGATTTGTCAGTTTGTGAGTTTGAGCCCCACACTGAGCTTTGAGCTGTTAGTGCAGAGCCTGCTTCAGATCCTCTATCTCCTCTCTCTCTGCCCCCTGCACCTGCTCACGCACTCTCTCTCTCTCAAATAAAAATAAATATTTTTTTAAAAATTAAAATCATATGGTTATGGGTGCCTGGCTGGCTCAGTCGGTTAAGTGTCTGACTCTTGATTTCAGCTCAGGTCATGATCTCATGGTATGCGAGATTGAGCCCCACATTGAGCTCTGCACTGACAGTCTGGAGCCTGCTTGGGATTCTCTTTCCCCCTCTTTCTGCCCCTTCCCCTGCTTATTCTCTCTCTCTCTCTTTCTCTCTCTCTCTCTCTCTCTCTCTCTCTCAAAATAAATAAATAAACTTGAAGAAAGTCATATAATCATCTCAATATATATAGGAAAAGCATTTGACAAAATTCAACATCCATTTATGATAAAAACTCTCAACAAAGTGCATATAGAAGGAACATATCTCTGCATATAGAAGGAACATATCTCAACATAAGGGCACATATGAGAAGCCCACAAGTAACATCATACTCAACAGTAAAAAGCTGAAAGCTTTTCTTCTAAGATAGGGAAAAAGGCAAGGATGTCTACTCTTGCCACTTTTACTCAACATATTATTGGAAGTCCTAGCCATAGCAATCAGGCAAGAAAAAGAAATAAAAGGCATCCAAATTGGAAAGGAAGAAATAAAAGCTGTCACTATTAGCAGATGACATATTATACATAGAAAACTCTAAAGATTCCACCAAAAAACCATTAGAACTAATAAAAGAATTCAGTAAAGTTTTAGGATATAAAATCCATATAGAAAAATCTGTTGCAGGGGGTGCCTGGGTGGCTCGGTTGGTTAAGTGTTCGACTTTAGCTCAGGTCATGATCTCATGGTTCATAAGTTTGGGCCCTGTATCAGACTCTGTGCTGACAGTTCAGCTATCATATATATATCAGCTGTCAGATGTATATACATATATATACACATATATATAATGGAGTATTACTCAGCAATCAAAAAGAATGAAATCTTGCTATTTGCAACTACGTGGATGGAACTAGAAGGTATTATGCTAAGCAAAGTTAGTCAGTCAGAGAAAGGCAAATATCATATGACTTCACTCATATGAGGACATTAAAAAATTTTTTTAATGTTTTATTTATTTTTGAGAGAGAGAGAGCGTGAGCAGGGGAGGGTCAGAGAGAGAGGGAGACACAGAATCCAAAGCTCCATTACTATACACTAATAATGAACTACCAGAGAAATTAAGAAAGCAGTCCCATGTAAAATTACATCAAAAAGAATAAAATGCCTGGGAATAAATTTAATAAGGAGGTGAAAGACCTATACATTGAAAACTATAAGACCTCAATAAAAGAGATTGAAAAAGACAAATAAATGAAAAGATAGTCAGTGCTCATGATTGGAAGAATTAAGATTGTCAAAATGCCTGTACTGCCCAAAGGAATCTACATATTCAATGCCATCCTTATCAAAATTCCAATGGCATTTTTCACAGATATAGAAGAAACAATTCTTTTTTTAATTTTTTTAAATGTTTATTTATTTTTGAGACAGAGAGAGACAGAGCACGAGCAGGAGAGGGGCAGAGAGAGAGGGAGACACAGAATCTGAAGCAGGCTCCAGGCTCTGAGCTGTCAGCACAGAGCCTGATGCGGGGCTCGAACCCACGAACCATGAGACCATGACCTGAGCTGAAGTCGGATGCTTAATTGACTGAGCCACCCAGGCGCCACTAGAAGAAACAATTTTAAAATGTATATATAGCCAGCAAATTGTCATACAAAGCAATACTAATCAAAACAGTATGGCAGTGGCATAAAGAGACACATGGATCAATGAAATAGTACAGAGAGCCCAGAAATAATTGCATGCATGTATTGTCAATTAATTTAGTACATGGAGCCATGAATATACAATGAGGGAAAGGACAGTATCTTAAATAAATGGTGGGAAAACTGGACAGCCACATGGAAAAGAATGAAACTGAATGAAAAGAATGAAATTTCAGGGGATCCAGAAGGACCTCTTTAGGTAAATTCCATATCCAAATCTTATTGGTTTATTTTAGTGTCTCTAGGAATAAAAAGAATAGCCTGGAAAGGGAAATGTGAGTTAGCAAAGTCATCTACACTACTCTGGTTAATTCTCATAACAGCAAGGACTTTCACTTATTATTATGTATTATGAACTGATTGTTTTCCATGTATCATTTAATATTCCTAAGAATCCATGAAGTAGGCACTGTTATCTCCATTTTTGAGAAAAGGAAATTGAGACTTATTTTTAAAAAGTTAGAAAGAGGGGCGCCTGGGTGGCTCAGTTGGTTAAGCATCCGACTTTGGCTCAGGACATGATCTCACGGTTTGTGGGTTTGAGCCGCACGTCGGGCTCTGTGCTGACAGCTCAGAGCCTGGAGCCTGCTTCAGAATCTGTGTGTCTCTCTCTCTGCCCCTCCCCCACTCATGCTCTGTTTCTCTTTGTCTCAATAATAAATAAACATTAAAATTTAAAATAAAGTAAAATAAAAAGTTAGAACATTCAGCTAGTGGTGCAACCTGAACTCAGAACCAGGTCTAATTCTAAAGCCTTTACCTAATCCCCATACTGTAGTAGCTAAAGACAAGCCCTGTCTCTAGGGCTTGTGGAGATGGAGAGTGGGGTGTAATGGAGATGGAGTGGAGTAGAGTGGAGGGAGGGATGTAAGATTAATATGGGTTTGGGGAGAAAAGCCAATTCAGACTGCTGATATCCGATTTCATGATTCCTACTTATGTTCAGGTATTTTACAGAAAGCCTTCCATCCAGCAAAGTTTTTCAAGTAAATTCTCATTTTCTAAAATTTATTTATTTTTAAATGTTTTTAAAAAATTTAATTCTTATTTTTATTGTCTTAGTTTATTTTGAAAGAGAGAGAGAGAGTAGGGGAGGGGCAGAGAGAGAGGGAGAGAGAGAATCCCAAGCAGGCTCTATAGTGACACTGTAAATGTAGGGCTCCAACTCACTACTGAAATCAAGAGTCCGTTGGTTAACCGACTGAGCTCCCTAGGTGCCGCTTTATTTTATTTTTAAATGTTTATTTATTTTTGAAAGAGTGCAAGCAGGGGAGGCTCAGGGCAGGGACAAAGGATCTGAAGCAGTCTGTAAACTGACAGCAGTGAGCCTGATGTGGGGCTCAAACTCACAAACCATGAGATCATGACCTGGGCGAAAGTCGAACACTCAACTGACTGAGCCACCCAGGTGTCCTATTTATCATTTCATTTCATTTCATATAGAAAGAGCATGAGTGGGGGAGAGTGGTAGAGGAAGAAAGAGATAGAATCCTAAGAAGGCTCCATGCTCAGCAGGGAGCCCAAAGAGGGGTCCAATCCCAGGACCCTGGGATCATGACTGAGCAGAAATCAAGAGTCAGACACTTACCCAACTGAACCACTCAGACACCCCTTAAATTTTTTTTAAGTTTATTTTCTTTAGTAAGCTCTACTCCCAACATGGGGCTCAAACTTAAAACCCTGAGTGTAAGAGTCACAGGCTCTTCCAACTGAACCAGTCAGGTGCCCTCAAGTAAATTCTCATTTATCAAGGTAAATTTTTATGTCCTCACAAAAGCTAAGATTCAGAAAAGAAAATACACATTACAGAAAATTTTATCAGCAACTATTGGTAAAAAATAAGTATATGTTACTATCTCGAGGTAAAATGATTTTTGGTAAGAAAATGTGAGGCTCAGTTGGAGGAGCTTATGACTCTTGATCTCAGACTTGTGAGTTCGACCCCACTTTGGGTGTAAAGATTACTTGAATAAAAAGTTAAAAAAAAAAGCAAACAAGCAAGCATATTCAGATGGATTAAGTGTAGGGTCTCTTTGAAAACGTAATCTCACTGCAACTTTTAGAAAATGAAGGTATTTTCACTTTTACTAGCCTTGCACATTAAGCAAATAAAATGGTTTTGGGGTGCCTGGGTGGCTCAGTCAGTTGAATGTTAGACTTGATTTTGGTTCAGGTCATAGTTCAGGTCATAGTCTCACAGTTCTTGAGTTCAAGCCCCTCACTGGGCTCTGAGCTGACAGCACAGAGCCTGCTTGGGATTCTCTCACCCCTCCTCTCTCTGCCCTTCCCCAGCTCACTCTCTCTCAAAATAAATTTAAAAAACATTTTTAAAAAACCTTTAAAAAAGGAAAATAAAGTGGTTTAAAGTCTTGGGTAAGATACTTGACTCCTATTTCATTTTCCTGAATTCTGGTATAGCAATTTAAGAGGTTTAAAAAATTAGCCTCCCAGGAAAGTTCATAAGCCAGTCATGGGATTCCTGCTCTTATCACGTCCTAATGGAAATCTTTTCTCACAAACACTTATAAGTGTGCTTTTTTTTTCCCCAAAGGAGAAGGGAAAATTTGACTTGGAAATGGGGGGAAAAGGAAAAAGACACAATTAGAATTCTAAATGTGATCTGTTTATCTTGAATTTTACCTTTTTTTTGTAAACTCGGTCATATTAGATTTTACCTGACTTGTGGAATAAATTTGTTATGTAAATTCATTTGTTTTAGACATTTTAGGAATAGCCACATTAATTTTACTAATATGTCAACTCCATTGTATTTTGCATGTCAAGGAACCCTTTGAGTTTTCCTATTCCTGACATTTCCTGACTTTATTAAAAGGGTTGAGAGGACAACAGGGATCAGTCTGACAGAGTCATAGATCAGAGGAAGGAGTAGAATAAGAAAAATGCTAGAAAAATCAGGCAGCATCTCAATTCCTCCAGAATAGTCTTCATAGAGTGGCATCATTATAATACTGGAAATGAATTTACAAATTTCACGCACCTCTTAGTGCTGGTTCACAAGCTCCTCAGGAGTTTTCCAGGTATAGCCTAAAATCAGCCCTCGTATTTGTTGGGCAGATGGGACTGAAGAAAGATGCTGGTCCCCCCAGGTTGATAGGTGGCAGATTTAGTAAGGAAGGGAACTTACATATGAGGCTTGTCTTGGGAAGCTACAAGATGAATAGATTTCCAGATCTATCCACAAAATTTTAGGTTTTATGTAGAGGCCTTAATTGGTTCAATCACGTATACCATCCAGATGTTCTCAGCGCCACATCACTATCTCAAGGCTATGTCCTTGGGGGCAGTTTCTGGGAATGGGGAAAACAAGTGGAACCCACATTCCAATAGGGAAGTGGGTGAGGAGCTTCTGATTGCTCGTGTCCAGCTAACGGATCAACTGGTGGTCCTGTCTTCTTGATGACCTCCCCCATCTAGATACTCCAGAGCTTTTAGTATTCACATGTCTAAAAGCTGAGTAATAAAAAAAAATTGATCAGCACTTATTGACACTACTACAGCACTAAATTCGCTTTTCTCTTTGAAGTAGACCTCACCCTTACCTCAAGTTTTTGAGTCAGATAACCTATAGGCCTTTTCTTTTTTTTTTCTTTTCTTTCCTTCTTTCTTTTCTTTCCTTCTTTCTTTTTTCTTTCTTTCTTTCTTTCTCAGAAGAGTGTGCAAGTGAGCGAGGAGCAGAGAGGAGAGAGAATCCCACGAGGGCAGAGAGAGAGGAAGGGAGAGACAGAAGTGGGCACACCCGAAGCAGGACTCAAACTCAGGAACTGTGAGATCATGACCTGAGCCGCGGTCAGATGCTTAACTGACTGAGCCACCCAGGTGCCCTATACACCTATACTTAAAATGCAGAGACTACATAGAGAATCTATCGCAAGATTCAGACATGAGACACAAAACTTTAGTTAGAAATTACAGGTTCATTTTTTTAATTTCGAAAAGACACACTAGACAAAAAAGAAAACAACCAGGCATTATCAATTTTTGTTTACACACACACACACACACACACACACACATACAGGAAAGAACATTAAGAAAAAACATACTAAGATCTTTGAAACCAAGGCTGGGCTTGAACAAATTTCTGATGAAATACAACTAAAATTTTATGTCTAGGCAATGTTAGGTAATGTTCAAGATATTATGACCACTCTTCTATATCCCATTTGCCAAAGTCAGCAAAGTAGACTTCAAAACACGATCCCTGGCTGTTCTGACAGTTTTTTGGCAATGATCTTGCTTCCTTATGAACAAGTACTTTGCTCAGTCACTATGTTGAGGTCTTCTTGTCTTAAGGAATATGATGAATATAAGAATCAGTGAACCCTGGTGATACAGAGAATGCAACAGCATAAAAATACTGATGCTTAAATCTTTTTTAAAACAAAAGAAAACACCAAGTCTGAAAATAACCCAGAGTTATAGTACTGATACAAATGAATACATCCTGAGGCTTAGTATCAGCCAGTATTATTACGCCACTCTTTTTTATATATACAATAATCTCAGGTAAAATATCTGACCATTTTATAAGATAAACTTCTAAAAGTTTTACTTTAACATGTCATTTTCTATTCTTTGTTCTACCTTTCTTCTTTACCTATTCATAAGGCTGCCAGGAAACACCCTCAGGAATTTCTTTGTGTCCCAGGGTCTTGAACACCTCCCCCCTCAGGTTTGATATGTTGGGAAGATTCATAGGATTCAGCATATCATTGTATCCATGGCTATGATTTATTACAACAAAAGCATACAAAGTAAAACAGCAAAAGGAAAAGGTGCATGGGGCAAAGTCCAAGGGAAATCAGGCACAAGCTTCCAGAGTCCTCTGCTAGCCGAGTCACACAGGATGTGCTTAATTCTCCCAGCAACCAAGGTAAAACACGTGTGAAATGGTGTCTTTCATGAAAGCTCATTAGAAATGCAGTGCCCAGGGTTACTTCATGGGCTGGCCATATGTACGTTCTGCTTAGCATGTACCAAAATCCTAGACTCCCAGAATGAAGGTGTTCAGCACAAACCACATTGTACAGGGGCACCTGGGTGGCTCAGTTAACTAAGCATCCGACTTTCGCTCAGGTCATGATCTCATTGTTTGTGAGTTTGAGCCCCGCATCGGACTCTGTGCTGACAGCTCAGAGTCTGGAGCCTGCTTGAATTTTGAGTTTCCTTCTCTCTCTGCCCCTCCCCGGCTTGTGCTCTGTCTCTGTCTCTCAAAATAAAAAGATTACAAAACAAACACAAAAAAAACCCCACACACACAAAAAAACACATAGTACAAATATTTCAGTCACAGTGAGCAACTCTTATCAGTGATATTGGGAGTGGAAGGAACCCTCCTAAAATCTAAGTTCCCAGAAGCCAGCCAAGGACCAACTTTATAAGCAGGTCTTTCATAAGCCTATGTTCGCTCTTTTGTATGAACTTAGTAACTTTCCCACAGGAAAAATCAACATACTTTCAGATGCAAGAAGACTCTTCTAATTCAGAAACAAGCATTTAAAAAGAAGACATAATAAGGGACACCTGGGTGGTTCAGTCAGTTGGGTGTCCGGCTCTTGATTTTGGTTCGGGTCATGATCCTGGGATCATGGGATCAAGCCCTGTGTTGGGCTCTGTGCAGACAAAGCGGAGTCTGCTTGGGATTCTCTCTCTCCCTCTCTCTCCGCCCCTCCCCTCCTTGTGCTCTCTCTCTCTCTCTCTCTCTCAAAATAAATAAATAAACTTAAAAAAATAATAAAAAATAAAAAGAAGATATAATAGAGTCCACTGAATGAGATATGGCTAAGGCACTCCTGTTAATAAATTGTTACTTGTATTTGATCTTCAAGAGTTTTACTGTAAAGTAGAATGAAAATATATGAAAAACAAAGGAAAACTCAATTTGGTCTTAATGAAGTTGGAATTTTAGTACTTCAATATAAAGAGGGCTCTTTCAGTATTGCTAGCAGCAGAGCTTATAAATGCCCATGTTACAATTGGCTAGAAATAGACGTCACATGACTACATGAATTAAACAAAAATAAACAGTTGACCATCACTTGGCATTAAGAGTTTGGACATGAACTTTAGAAGTAAAAGGTAAAGATGGCATTGTAACATCATGTTTACGAAGATAATTTTCTTCAGCTAGTATTTTGGGGATACAAGAGGAGACTTCTTTTTGTTGTTCTCGCCACTTGAGTATATTCTCTGCCAGTTCTTCTGTCTCAGTCACCAAAATATCCATTTTAGCTAAAGCCTTGCTCTGTAACATTTGAAAGAAGGGGAAAACAGGAGAAATTACATCTGTCATCAGTACATCATTATTATATCATAAGTGGTTAGATAACAAAAGCTTACACCTGACCTTTTCTAGCCCCTTCATACAAAAGCTTCTTAAAATTGTGCTCTCATCTATTACAGCACATGCTTTTTCTTTGTGAATTCATCTCTCCTTTGTCTTCAGTTATCACCTCAAAGCAGACAACCCACAATCTATATTGTAAAACTTATCTCCTTCCTAAAATTCAGTCCTCTATTGCAGTTTATTGAAAATCTCCACCTGAATGTACATTTGAGAACTCGATTTAACTGCAGTTCAACAATTAAAGGTTTTCTCTCTGTGCAGGGCATGTCAGAAAACAAACTCATTAGCTTTTTTGATTTCTTGATCCTATTCACCCTCGAGTCACCAAGGCTAGATACTTTATTGCCTTGGATGCGTCCCTTGTCCAAAGAGTAAACGCATTCTAGGAGTATGACACCCCAAATCTCAAAATCTACATAATCCTTTGTTTTCCTACGCTTTAAATCTTTTATCTGAATGCCTGCATTTATTCTACAAGTTTCTCTGCCTTTGGTTCCTCTGCATAGTCCTCTAACCTACAGCTTTAATGTACACAGGAATCACCTGAGGAACTTATAAACTGCAGATTCAGATTCTGAAGGTCTAAGGTGAATGAAGCCTGCAATTCTGCATTTTTAACAAGGTTTTATGTAATGCTGATGCTCTCTACCCATACTTTGTGTGACTCCATCTATTCTATCCCATATTTTCTCCAATAAGGTATAAGTTGATCAAGTCACTTCTCTGTGTCCCTCTCTAAAAAACAACACAAAAAACCATTCAAACTATTGACTGTTTTCCAGTACTCAGACAGTAAAGTCTAAACTTCTTAGTCTGGTTTTCAAGGCATTCCATAAACTAATCCTGAGTTAATCTCTCTTTCAATCCCTTTAAGAATCAGCCAAAGTGGAGTACCACTCTTGCCCCAAACTACCAGTGCTAATTTTCATATCTTTCTTCACATCACTGCTTTGGCACAAACTATTCATTCTGATGCAAATTTCACTGATTCTTCAGCTCACTACTAACTACTATGTAAACCTTTACTGAAGTATTCTTACCCCATTCTACTCTCAATCTCCCTAAAGTAGAAGCAATCCCTCCCCCCCTTTTTTTTTGCCTAATAGACAGCATCTTCTTTATATTTCTCTACTGTATTCATGACACAAAAGGAGTATTTTAAAGTAGAAAGTATTCTATAGCTTTCTCACTAAACCTTGAGAATTTGGAAGCAGGGATTGGTCATATCTCTTTATCTCTCCTAACACCTACAGCAAAGCCCCTAGCAAAATAAAAAGAACACATATTTATTAAATATTGGAATAAAACACTGTAAAATGACTTCTAAAAGAGCAAAAAAAAAAAAGACAGAAGCCATTTTAATAAAAAAAAAATAATTCATTCGGAGTGCCTGGGTGGCTTAGTCGGTTAAGCATCCGACTTTGGCTCAGGTCATGATCTCGGGGATTGTGGGTTCAAGCCCCGCATCGGGCTCTGGGCTGACAGCTCAGAGCCTGGAGCCTGCTTTGGATTCTGTGTCTCCTGCTCTCTCTGCCCCTCCCCCCCATAAATAAACATTAAAGAAAATAATTCATTCAGAATATTAGCCACCAAAAAGTTAAACAAAGAGATAACACATTTGAGATTCTACTATAAAAGAACTAAAGAACCAAATGTAATGTAAAGTAGTCGAGGTACTTAAGTGCTACTGTTAATACTCACCATTTTCTTTAGATTTTCATCTAAATGAGGGATATTTCTAATTGTTTCAAGATGGTTTTCTAATCTTTCAATGAAAGTCACTGCCAACTCCAGCAAATGTACCATGTATCTGAAAGAGAAGAAAAAAGTCAACTATTTTCTTTTTCATTATTTGTGTCCCCTTTTTCCCTATAATTAGGATTTTTAATATAAGAGAATTAAAATCAACCCAGTGAGCCAGTAATAACTGTTCTGCATTCATGGAAATACCAGTGATAAAAATGTCACTTTGTTTTACTTTAAGCAGAAATTAACTTGTCATCTAAACAGAAAAACAGAGACAACACTATTCATATCTGATACCCAACCTAATAGAAAAAACTTAATGTTAATCATTTTCTCATATAAGTAATTTCCCTAGATTATATCTCATTCTATTTCAATCTACCCATTTTCAGTGAAAGGTGAAGACCATAAGGATAAATGTACTTGACTGAAACAGCCTACAGGTAAAACCACTTTGAATCTTTGCATTTGCAAAATGCTTTAAAATCATTACTTAGTTGATTTTATACTAGTATATTATAATATACACATTAATGGCATTTTACCATACCTAATAGATACTGAATATACCCACAAGAGTGGGCTTTTTATATTTATTCCTTTACTACAAGATAAAAAAAATCTGACCCTAAGAGAGGTACTACGGATTTGCTCGGGGTCAGCCAATGAGGCACAGGTGGAAAGTTAGCAGTCGGATGCCCAGATGTTTGTTTCCTTACTGTTTATGATTATACTTGCAATACTCGTATAGGGAGAAGAGCAACAGAAAGCATGCCCATTTTATGGATTGGGAAATGGAGGCTAAAATCAATCATTTACCCAAGGCTTTGCAGCATACAAACAGAAATTAGATCAGAACTTTTTTTCTTTTAGTTGACATGGTTCTCATCCCTCCCTGCTTAAACTCCCAAGAGAATTTTTACATAGAGGCAACATTAACACAACAGTGTTTACTTCATAGAAAATGGTCTATACATAATAAAAATCATTTTTACCCATCTTACAGCATGTTATGGATCTAATTTCTCTCTTACAGTCATTATCATCATCCCTAAACACACTGGGCAAAAGGAATGCCTTTCTCTTCACCACAGCTTAACTGTTTAAAAGCAAAAGGTTTTCTTTCTGGTTTAATGTTAATAATAATAATTAATAATAATGTTAAAGATACAATCACTAATTAATTATTTAATGAATTATGCTATGAAATAACTACTAGTCTAAACAAAAAATACTCTCAGGAAATGTGTAACTATTAATTTCTACTTTTTTAAAAAAGTTTATTTATTTACTTTGGGAGAGACAGAGACTGTGCAAGTGGGGGAGGGTCAGAGAGAGAGTGGGGGAGAGAGAGGATCCCAAGCAAAGTCTGACACTCAACTAACTCAGCCACCCAGGTGTCCCTAATTTCTACTTTTTAGTTTAACCTGTGATAAACAGCTTCAATAGGCAAGTTTTCCTGGCACATGGGTTTCAACAGTCTTTGGCGCAGGGACCTCTTCTCTTTTAGCACTGCTTCCAAATGATTATTCATGTTTTGCAGAGCATTACACTTCTGAGCTACATAAACCAGAAACAGTAATTATAGTTAGCAATATGACAAGTAAGTTTTAAAAATCACTAATAATTCTTTGCTTTGATTTGACCCTACCAATGTCAGAAATTAACCCATTTCCCTCCTAAATATCTCCCCTTTGGTATGTTTAATGCCAAAACCAGTTTACTTTCAACGATTTTTTTTTACTTTGTCTACTGATAACCAAATCCAGTGCTAAATTCTTTGTCTGCATTGTTTAACTCTACTCCTAGATCAGTTTTTATAGCCAGAGCTGTATTCTTCACATAAAATCTCTTCTCTCATCTTTCCCTCTAATATATCTTTTTAAAGTTTTATTTATTTATTTTGAGAGAGTGTGTGAGAGTAGGGAAGGGGCAGAGAAAGAGGCTGAGAAAGAATCCCAAGCACTGACAGCCTGGTTCCTGACGTGGGGCTTGATTCCACAACCCTGGGATCACGACCTGAGCCAAAATCAAGAGTCGGACACTCAACTGACTGAGGCACCCAGGCACCTCTGTGCCTCTGATATTGTACATGAACATTAAAAAACAAACATTTCTCTTACAAGCTATTTCTGATTATTTCAATATTTTGCCCAGAATTCAGTTATGTTGCCAATTGCCTCTTCTTTCAAAGTTTTATTTTGAAAAAATTTCAACCTTATAGAAAAGTTTCACTGAACTCCCACATACATTTAACCTAGACTCACCAACTGTTAACATTTAGCTACATTTTTATTTCTTCTTTCTCCACATACCCATACATATACTTTTGCTGATCCATTTAAGAGTAAGTTGGAGAGGGGCACCTGGGTGGCTTAGTTGGTTAAGAGTCCCACCCCTGATCTCGGCTCAGGTCATGATCTCGGCTCAGGTCATGATCTCATGGTTAGTGAGTTCAAGTCCCATGTCGGGCTCTGCACTGAAGGCATGGAGCCTGCTTGGGGTTCTCTCTCTCTCTCTCTCTCTCTCTCTCTCTCTCTCTCTCTCTCTCTCTCTGCCCCTCCCCTGTTCTCTTGTTCTCTCTCTCTCAAAATAAATAAACAAACAAAAAAAAGAGTAGGGGTGCGTGGGTAGCTCAGTCAGTTAAGCATCTGACTTTGGCTTAGGTCATGATCTCACAGTTCCTGGGTTTGAGCCCCGTGTCAGGCTCTGTGCTGACAGCTCAGAGCCTGGAGCCGGCGTTAGATTCTGTGTCTCCCTCTCTCTCTGCCCCTCCCCTGCTCTCTTGCTCTCTCTCTCTCTCTCTCTCAAAATAAATAAACTTAAAAAAAAAGAGTAGGGGTGCCTGGGTGGCTCAGTCAGTTAAGCATCTGACTTTGGGTTAGGTCATGATCTCACAGTTCCTGGGTTTGAGCCCCGTGTCAGGCTTTGTGCTGACAGCTCAGAGCCTGGAGCCAGCGTCAGGTTCTGTGTCTCCTTCTCTCTCTGCCCCTCTCCCACTTACTCTCAGTCTCTCAAAAATAAAGTTAAAACAGAAAGTAAATTGTAGATATCATGAACTTTCACCCCTAAAACTTCAGCATTAATTTCCCCAAATAGCATTCTTTTATGTAATTACATTATAAGTATCAGATTCAGAAAATTTAACAGTTTTACAACACACCAATATTTAATATAGTCCATATTGACACATCATCACCAAGTAACTCAATAATGTCCCTTATAGCAAAAAAAATTTTTTTTGAGTTTATTTATTTATTTTCAGAGAAAGAGAGAGAGAGAGAGAGAGAGAGAGAGAGAGAGAGAGAGAGAGAGAGAGAGAGCACGCGTAGAGGAGGGGCAGAGAGAGAGGGAGAGAGAGAATCCCAAGCAGGATCCACACTGTTGGTGCAGAGCCCCAAGTGGAGCTTGATCCCATGAATCGTGAGATCATGACCTGAGCCAAAATTGAGAGTCAAACACTTAACCAACTGAGCCACTCAGGCACCCCAGAAAAAAATTTTCTAATTAGGTATTCAATCCATAACCACACTGTGTTTTGGCTATCATGTCCATTTAGTCTCCTTTATTTATTTTTAAGATTTTTAAAAATTTTAAGTAATCTCTGTGCTCAACATGGGGCTTGAACCTACAACTCCTAGATCAAGAGTCACATGGTCCACTGACTAAGCCAGCCAAGCACCCCTAGTCTCCTTTAAACTGGAAAGTTCTTCGGCCTTTGTCTTTCAAGATTTCCTGAAAAAAAGTTTTAAGTTTATTTATTTTGAGAGAGAGAGAGCATGCATGCACACACAGCGGAGAGGCAGAGAGAGGGAGAGAGAGAATTCCAAGCAGGCTCTGTACCATCAGCGTGGAGCCTGATATGAGGCTCGTCGATCCCAGAACAATGAGATCATGACCTCAGCCAAAATCAAAAGTCAGATGCTTAACCCAATGAGCCACCCATACAGCTCTAAGCTCTCCTGAATTTAAGAAGCTCCTACCTTGGTCACTTTTTATGCTATTTGCACTAGTCAAGCCAAAAGGACTTCTATTTGAGCACAGAAAAGAAGACTTTATTAACTTTGGGGCAATATCTGAAAAAGTTATGGTATATCATAATTTTATTGCCTGATGTTTATTTAAGGTAATCCAAGAAAAAGTTGAAATTCCAATGATTACCCTTTTCCTCAAATACTTACCCAAAAAGGAAGGATGAACAACATCTGCTGCATCTTTTTCTAGTCTTAAAAGTTCAATTTCCAGGTTTTTCTACATTAGGAAGAAAAGTAACACTTAGCTCACGTGGAATGAAGCATGAAGGCTTAAATTTTGATAAAACATTGATAGTCTTTAACCTAGGAACACTGCGGGGGAGTGGGGGTGGGAGGTAGGATTTGTTACAAGAGGATTTACTGCAGGTTTTCATTTTGGTGTTCAAGCCCTATTGCTGCTACTGCTACTACTACTAACTACTACTATGACTCTTACTACATAAATAAACACCCATCCAGCATTGTACTAGACACTATTCTAAGTGCAAGAGAACTCTGCTGGAATCAATTACGATTTTTTTTCCTATACTAGAAGCAGAAAGCAAAGAGTCCAACAAAATTTACCTGGTAGATTTCAGCTTGAATATTTGTGATCTGCTGTAGTCTGGAGAAGTTCACAAAGCAAGAAGCTGACTTCTTAGATATATTTAACATCTCCTATTGGTAAGTGAACAAAAGCAGCAGTATGTCACATAAAAAAGTTTCTGTGTGCTTTGGAACAGCAAACCCACACGCATAAAACATGAGGATTTATTATGTGCAACACTGCCCCTGAAAAATGAAGTACTGAAGTAAAACAGTAGCAATGTGTATTTCCTGTTTTTAAAATCTTCACTATCACAAATCCTTTGCCCAAATATTTAAAAAATAAAAAGACTAAATCACTTTGTACTATTTCCTAAATTACCATGCACATTACATTCGCATTAGTGACAGCTTGTCAGAGAAGGCTAATGGTAAGAAGGTGGAGGCTGAGGTTGTTGGAGAATCACCTCATACAAATCACCAAAACCTAGTCTCTGACCTTCCTGAGACTAACATCAAAGAATTCCCCACCACAGAATCACTTATCTGATGCATTAAAGGACTTCTATTGGCTAGAAGTCATTCATCCTGTGTCTTTTCACATTCTCACTCTCTTAGATAAAGGAATGTTTTGTTCAGGTGTAATTATTTTTCTAAAAAGCTTACCCTCTCTTCATCCTTTCATTCTATACAAAATATTGCTTGCGTATATAGTTTTTTTTAAGTTGCAGGTTACTTCAGAATAAGAATATTGTTCATCCTTGGTTTCATCTGTAATTTTCTGTATCCTCTTCTTTTTGAGAATGTTAGCACAGGAAATACTTCAGAGATCTTATCAGCAAAGGAGTGGGAAATGAAAGCCCATGAATTAACTAAATGAACTAAAGTGCCTGTTTTTGTGCAGCCCATAAGCTAAAAATGGTTTTATATTTTTTAATGTTGGGGGAAAATCAAAAGAAAAACAGTATCGTGTGACACATGAAAACTACATGAATTTCAAATTTCAGGATCCAGAATAAACTCAACTGCACCTATTCATTTACTTATTATCTCTGGTTTCTATCACACTACCACAGCCCAGTTGCAACCATATGGATCTAAAATCCTCAGATACTTACCCTCTGGCCTTTAATAGCAAAAGTTTGCTGACCAATGATAACCAATTTTATAAGCATTTATTGAGTTAGGCCATGGAAGATTCAAGGATGAATGAGATAAGCTCTCTGTCCTTTAATAAGCTCATGATGGATGAAAAGAAAAGGTGTTCTCATACTAACACATATGTGAGAAGAAGAAAATGAATCTAGAAATGTAGTTTGCTGCGTCATCATGGAAGGTCTTGATAAATGCAGAAAATGAGAGCAATTGAAAGTTTTCTGGTGAAGAAGTAACATGATCATATAGAAAGTTAAATAGGGATAGTATGGAAAATAAAACTGATGAGGCTGGGGGAAAGAAGGAATGGGGAGTGACTACTTAATAAGTATGGGGTTCCCATTGGGGATGACAAAAAAAAGAGTTTTGAAAACAGTTTCACAACATTATGACTGTATCATGCCACTGAACTGTATACTTTAAGATGGTTAAAATGGTAATTTTTATGTTATGAGTATTTTACCACAGTAAAACTCCATAATTCTGGTAACTAGCCAACAAAGTAAACAAAAACAAAAACAATAACAAAAACTAGGGGAGAGATGGGACTGGAGGTTGCATATTTAGACAAGTGGCTACTACAGCATTCCAGGTGAGAAGATGAGAATGTGGACTAGGTCAGTAGCAGTTAAAAAGGAAAGAAAGAGAGTGCCTGGGTGGCTTAGTGGGATAAGCGTCTGACTCTTGATTTCGGCTCTGGTCATGATTTCACAGTTTGTAAGTTTGAGTCCCACATTGGCCTCCCAAGTGTTAGCACGCAGATTCTTTCTCTCCCCCTCTCTCTTCTCCTCTCCAACGCAAGTTCGTGCTCCCTCTCAAAATAATACACTTTAAAAAAAAATAGGAAAGGAAGGCATAGATGTGAATCCCTGGAGAGATGAAATTCATAAAACCTAGTTGATAATGGGGTACCATGGATAAAGTCAAGTCAGTGCTGACTACAAGGATCCTGCCTCCAGTGACTGGACAGATAGATATGCCATTCCATGAGGAAGATAACAGAAGACATTTTACTGATGGCAAAACTGAAGATTGAGGTAGTAAAGTATTAGTTCGACTTCATTCCATAAATGTATATCATGGCTGAAATGAGGACAAATCTAATCGACTGCATTTCCATCATATAAGTAGGAGGTAAATGAAAGTAAAACATCTCCCATTTCTCATTGTAACTTACTCTTTCTCTGATATCTCTCCATCCCTCCCTGTCTAATCTTAACCACACACATGGCAAACTAGTAAACTGTTGGGTTCAACAGCAGGGTAAAGGAGCTTAGCCAAAAACATGCAAGAGAAACCAGTGGAAAAATAAGAATGTTCAAGGGAGAGCCAAAAGGAGAGAGGAAAGAAAGAGTAGCCAAATTTCTCTAGAAATAGAAATTCTGTTTCTGTTTCTACAATGAGAAATTCTAACTATTTGAGGATTGTGACTTAGCCCTATATCTTAAAAAAGAAAAAAGAAAAAAAAAAGAAAAAAAGGGGAATACAGAAAAGTCTTCACTGTTAATGACTGCCATCATATAATATACACTTTGTATGCCAGTAGGGTAAAGGGACAATGAAAATAAAAGGATCCTGAAAAAGGGAATCTGTTTAGGGTATTTCTGTTCATTCTGTTGCTAGGCACAAGAAGCTGAAATCCAAGACTATTATGTGTAATACAAAAATCCTGCGCCGCCTGGATGGCTCAGTCAGTTGAGTGTCTGGCTCTTGGTTTTGGCTCAGGTCATGATCCCAGGGTGGTGAGATTGAGCCCTGAGTCCAGCTCTGAGCTGAGAGTGGAGCCTACTTAAGATTCATTCTCTCTCCACACACACCCCCAACCCCTCTAAGAAAGAAAAAAAGAGAAAGAAAAGAAAAAAACCCCGATAACATTGTGCACATAATATATACATAATATATACATGTATAAACTTGTGTCTGTGGGCATCCTTTCTTCTTCTTCTTTTTTTTCTTTTAGTCCTTTCTACTTGATACTGAATTCTAGCTGAAGGGCATTAAAAGGGAGACAGTACAGCAGAGTTAAGAGCAGAGGCTTTAAAATGGGGGCGGGGCTACCAAGGGTAACACTGAGAAAATAACATATATATATATATATACACACACACATATATCTATATACCTATGTGTATGTGTGTGTGTGTGTGTATGTATTCAATAGAGCTGCCATGATTCACTAAAGCGTGCCAGAAAAATATGTGGGACATAAGGCCACTAAAGCCATCGTAGGGCATAAATCAAAGCACATACCCCATTTATCCTACAGTTACCATACCTTTCTTTCACTAAATCATTCCCCAACAGATAGATCAAAATAGAATAAAGCTCAAACAAACTATGTTTTCTGGAAGGGTTGTATCATATAGGAATTTTAAGCATTACTCAATTAAAAATTTTTTAAATGTATATTTATTTTTGAGAGAGAGGGAGAAGAGACACAGTGTGAGCAAGGGACGGGCAGACAGGGAGAGGGAGACATAGAATCCGAAGCAGGCTCCAGGCTCTGAGGTGTCAGCACAGAGCCTGATGCAGGGCTCGAATTCAGGAACCGAGACATCATGATCTGAGCCAAAGTTGGACACTTGGCCAACTGAGCCACCCAGGCGCCCTGCATTACCCTTAATTTTTAATGCATATGGGATGATATGCACTTAAGGGATAGACTAAAGAGATCATATAACACATATGATTGCAAGATGGTCTTAAAGAGATACGGATTGGCAGATCTTACCTGTAAGCAAAACAGGTAATGTCTAATTAGTGCTACTTGAAGGACAGGAGGAAGATCCTCTCCAAAGCAACTTCCACCCCAACAAACAGCTTACATATCAATGCCTAAAATTCTCTCAGATGTTTATTTCTTCTACCAATGCACTCTAGAGGGATAACTCCCAAATGTCTTACAGTATGAGTTTACCAAATTACTTTGTTACAGAACTAAACAATACAAGTCAGACTACTAGACAGTCTGGTAGGAAGTAAACCCAGAAGAGAAGAGAGGAAGGTGAGAACTGGGGAGTGCTGTAGGTAGGTTTTGCCTATTTTCCAAGCCCTTGATTTGTGCCCCTTTCCGCCACCCAAATCCATAAGGTCTAGTTACTAGAGCCTCAAGTAATCTACAAGACTTCGACAGAAGTTTAAACTCTTTCCAGATAGTTTCATAGTATCATCTATCACAGTTCATCTTAGACATGATAGATACAATGTATCAGAAAAGGCAGCACTCTGTGATCTATTTCACTAGTTGAGTGACCTTGGATTAATTTCTTGGCCTTTTCAGGCCTTAGTTTCTTCATCTTAAAAACAGTGTATGGTAGGAGCGTCTGGATGCCTCAATCAGTTGAGCGCCCAACTCTCAGTTTCAGCTCAGGTTATGATACCCCGGTTTCCTGAGTTCGAGCCATACAAGGTTTTATAAACTGTCAGTGCAGAGCCTGCTTGGGATTCTCTCTCTCTCTGTCCCTCCTCCCCCTGCTAGTGTTGTCTCTGTCTCTCTCAAATAAACTGTCTTCCTTGGATGACAATCTCCCCCATCCCCATCCTGTGTGACTCCCCTCTCTTTACCTGCACCTGTAAATATTTCCCTTCCCCCAATAAAACTTGGTGTGTGTTCTCAAATAAACTTTTTAAAAAATTTAAAAAATAGTGTATGGTAGAATTCTCTAATGATTATTCTAAGTATACAAAATTGTGTATTTTCCATAAATCTTACATCATGTTCATACTGCTAATCTCTACGGATGATTTTACCTTTCTGCTTTTCCGCTTCCCTTTTAGCCAAAATCCTCAACTTGCTCGTTATCTCAAAACTTCTTTCCTTCAGTCTCACTTTCCCCATTTCCTTGTCACTTCTGCCACTTGTATTCCATTATTTCTTCACATCTATAATCTCTCCCTCTGTTGGCTTCTTCCTTTTGGCATATGAACGAACATGTTCTTGCCAAACCTAAACCTGCTATGGTAGAGGCACCTGGATGCCTCAGTCAGTTAAGCGCCTTGGGCTAATCTGCCTCTTCTCTCAAAATTACTCCTCTTCTCTATTCACATTCCAAGGTCATTTGGGTCTTTTTTCGTATGCATGAACCTATGTATGTATATATTGCCTTTAAAAACGCGTGCTTCCCCTGACGCTCTTCTGTACCCAGCGCCTCCCGCCCCAAATATGCTTCAGTACCTCACACCGACAAGCGTAGTTTGGGAACGTTTGTGTTGTAACTAGTTACTGTATTCTCCAACCCTGGCACACAACACAATGTAGAGGCGGTATCCCTGGGTGAGAAAAAGCCGGGGGAAACTGGTCTTTATTAGCTCTCACGAACTGACCGAGGAAACCTCGCCAGCAGACACTTGAAACATCACTTTCTTGGAGCCCGGCTTTCGCACAACCACTGCAGAACTGTCACTACTGTTGCCTGGAAGGGGCTCCACCGGCCTCTACTACAGGACGACCCCTAGCCAGCACTCTCACACACACCTCCGCCGCCCAGCGCCACCGCCTCACAGCCATCTTCTGCTGCCACCGTCGGCACCCCTTAATGACGCCATCGCCGCCCACGCACCTGAGTGACCAGCCCCGAAGCTACGAAATGGTCCAGCAGTAGGCCCGCAGCATTTGGCTCGGCCGCGCGGTCCCAGGGCCTCGCAGCAGCCATGGTTGGAAGCCACCCCCCTGATCCGCGCGAAGAGTGAGCGGATCGCACAGCGAACGCGCCGCGCACCTCGATGACGTCACGGGGCGTTTCTCCCCGGGCGGAAGCCCGGGAAGCGCATCTCGGGAGAGCGCGGGCCGCGGGTCCTCCCGTGGCGAGCAGACTGTGAACTGAGGGGTAGGAGGCGAGTCCGGCGCTCTCTGATCATTCGTAGGCTCCAGCGGCGTCCAGCCTCGGAACAGCTGTGAAAGCTGCTGGACCTGGTGGTTGGGGTCTCTGTTCTCCCTTTTCTTCCTTGCCACTTTTAGTTGGCCCCTAAGATCCAGGAGTCGGCAGGAGGTGACGGCTTGGGAACTAGACCCAGCCCAGAGGCGGATGGGGTGGCTGGGTGCCTGGACTGAGCGGTGACAGCTGCATTTCCTTCCTGCAGGGACCTGAGCCGCGGCCCTAGGATGGGTAACAGTGCCCTCCGCGCTCATGTGGAAACCGCGCAGAAAACTGGTGTCTTTCAGCTTAAGGACCGTGGGCTGACCGAGGTGAGACTGGGAGGGGACCGACCAGGGAATTTAAAGGGAGAGGGACGGCGGGGGCGGTGAAGTTATTCGGTGAGGGATTCTCCGCGCTGTGAACCCCTTTCTCCAGTTCCCCTCAGAGTTGCAGAAGCTGACCAGCAATCTAAGGACCATCGACTTGTCCAACAACAAGATCGAGAGCCTACCGCCTATGATTATAGGGAAGTTCACTCTGCTGAAGAGCCTCTCCTTGAACAACAACAAACTGAGTATGGCTTTGGCGCCTGGGAAGCTTTTGCTAGTGATCAGCTGTTAGGAAGGGTGGTTTTCTCTTATAAGCTGATTTTTTGTTGTTGTTATGAAACCGTTCTGAGAGCTCGAGACGCAGGAGGAAGTCAGAGTCCTTAAAGCTATCTCTTGTATTTACATCTGTAAGCCTCCTCTGGTGGTATAAGGATTGGTACTGACTTAATTTGGACTTCAAAGGGAAGACCATCTTTAGGATGTAATGTAAACAGCTAATTTTGCTGCTATTTAGAAAGGGGGATGGAATGGGAAGGGGAGGGTCTTACAAATCCGCAAAATTGCTATCGGATTCTGCGGATGTCCCTTTACAATAAGAGCCCAATATACACATAAATGCCTTCCTGCATTTTGATGACACCCTCACTTTCTGAAGACTGTGTTGGTAAAAATGCAATACTTAAAATTGACACAACGTGTAGGAATTCTATGTGTATTAATAGGAGGTGTATCAGGTGGTCATATAGTCTTTATAAACTTCATCAAAGGTGTTTTTCAGCTGTAAAATTCAGGTTTTTAATTTTTTTTCATTGCCAGCTGTTCTTCCTGATGAGTTATGTAATCTGAAAAAACTAGAGATGCTAAGCCTAAACAACAATCACTTGAGAGAGCTACCATCTACCTTTGGGCAACTGTCAGCCCTTAAGACCCTGAGCCTCTCTGGGAACCAGCTGCGAGCCCTACCACCACAACTCTGTAGCCTCCGTCACTTGGATGTGGTGGATCTCTCCAAGAACCAGATTCGGAGCATACCTGACATAGTGGGGGAGCTGCAGGTCATCGAACTCAACCTCAACCAGAACCAGGTCTAGAGCTTAAGAGTTATTTTCCTACAGCATGCGGGTTATAGTCTCCTGTATAATCTGTTGTTCTCCAGTAGAGCTGAGTATGGGGCTACATGAGACATACAGTCTATAGGCTGTACTAATTTTAAAGCCCAAAGTGCCATGGAATTAGTTGAGACACTGGGTGCGTTTGTTGTGTGGGTGTTTTTAAGAGAGTGAGATAATGGGGTGAGATAATTTCAAAAGTTAAACTACTGTCTCACAAATCTTGAAGTATTCTTCAGATCCTCCCCAAATATGCCTCTAATCATCTAGCAAGGAGCTATGTCAAGAAAAGTAGGAAAAAGGCTTTAATTCATAGGTTCTTGGAGTTGGAAAGCAGAGAGAATTTTGTCCCTTTTTTGACATCTTTGTCAAGTGTGTCCTGCTTTTACTGAAACATCATCCCTGACAGGCTTTCTGGCAATAGCCCATTTCATTATTGGAAAGCTTTAATTGTAGTATTTGAAATTTGTTTCCATTACTTTAGAGGCTCTTTGGTTAGTATGCATCTGACTGGAGAAATAATCTTTGTTCTAGACAGAAGTCTTAAATGATGTAGTGAGAGGTGGCCTTTAGTTTTTTAGTGCCTACACTTGTAGATTTGCACAGTCCAATCCAGCAGTCACACACTGCTGTTGAAATTCATTTAGATTTTAAAATTAATTTCCTCTGAGGCTTCTAGCTGTATTTCAAGTGCTCAAAAGCCGTATGTGGCTACCTTATTGGTTACATATAGAACATTCCAATCATTGCAAAGTTTTATTGTATAAAACTGTCCTAGATTGTAGTAATCTTACATTATGATGAAATCCAGTCTATCTCTGTGGCCTCACCTTTTCCTTTATTCTTGTGCGTTCTTGAGATTTTGGGGGGGAAATTATGAATATTTGAAAACAACTTTTGGGAAAACATTGTTCAGCAACATGTGCTAGTTGCGCACTCATTCCATTCACCTTGGATGATGCCCTATAATCACTGGTTCTGATTTTAGTGTGCACCAGATTTACCAGAAAAGCTTGTGAAGAGATCACTGGGTCCCTACCCTCAGTGTTTCAGGTTCCTTAGGTCTGGAGTGGGGTCTGAGAATTTACATTTCTATCAAGTTCCCACATGATGGTCTGAAATGATACCAGGCAGAGCAAATATAATTTGGTGACTTGGAGCATTTAAAGGGCAATAGAGGTGAATCAATCAGAGACAGTTGCTTGAGTGCCTAAAAGATTGGAGCTACTGAGAATGGACATGCTGAGTTGATTATGATGCTGACTCATGCAGATAGAAATGTTTTACTAAAAATTGGACACACGAGCACCTGCGTGGCTCAGTTGGCTAAGCAACCGACTTCAGCTCAGTCTGAATCTCATGATTTGTGAGTTCAAGCCCCATGTGGGGCTCTCTTCTGATAGCTCAGAGCCTGGAGCCTGTTTCAGATTCTTTATCTCCCTCTCTCTCTGCCCCTCCTCCACTTACACTCTGTCTCTGTCTCTCTCTCAAAAATAAAATTAAAAAAAAAACATTAAAAAATTTTTTAGAAGTTGGACACGGAGAAGTAGACTAGATGTGAGCAGATATGAATGTAGATACCGACTTTCAGGTCGTAACAGAAGTGATGGACTTGAAAAAAAGATCAAATATTAAATATTAAAGACTGCTGCTTGAAAAATGTCCATAGGAACAAGGCAGGGGGGAGCAAAAAACCAGGAATATTTCAAAAGAAAAACCTAGTACTTAGGTACAAGAGAGAGTTTCAAAGAAGTGGTAGCAAACCCAACAGGGAATGAGTACAGTGAATCCTTAACTTTGATAGTATAGTGGTCAGCATCTATGTACAAATAAAAGATTGGCAGTATGTGCACCAAAATGTTTATGATGGCAGATTGGAAGTAACTTTCTTCTTTAAACTTATGTGTCTCAAATTTTCTATAATGAACAGTGCTTTTATTAGAACGTTTGTTTTTAAAAAGCCACTGGTGACCTTCAAAAAGCATTTTTTTCCAAATAAGTGGAGGAGGAGTAACAGAAGCTAGATTAACACAGGCTTCAGGAATGAGTAGGTAGTGAGAAAACGGAGGCGGTAAAAGAACTGGGACAAATGATCACGTTTTTGTTTTAATTTAGTAAAAAAAATAATAACCATTAGAGTAGTGCTTTTGCTTTTTCCTGTGACTCTTTTTTGTTGTTGTTCAATAGATATCTCAGATCTCAGTAAAGATATCTTGCTGTCCTCGTCTTAAAGTTCTTCGCCTGGAAGAGAACTGTCTTGAGCTCAGCATGCTTCCACAGAGCATCCTCAGTGACTCCCAGATCTGTCTGCTTGCTGTGGAAGGCAACCTTTTTGAAATAAAGAAACTTCGAGAACTGGAAGGCTATGATAAGGTATGTATTAGTGTACTTCATCACTGTTCCAGAGATGAGGACAGTGAAGTAACCCAAATGAATGTATAGCTACAGGATATATGCATAATCCTGTTTATGTCAACAGGATTTGTTCCCCAATTTGGAGGTGGAGTCTAAGAACCAGCCAAATAGTATTGTGCTCAGACCACTTTTCCTCCAGTTAGCTTATTATAAAGCATCTTTGTCTTTTGATGGGTGTCCCTGTTAAAATGTATGTGAAAAAAAAACAAACAAAACTATGTGTTTTATAGTTGCACTTACAATAGGCTGATTTTGCAGGGAATAAAAAAGAACTTATCCAATAAAAACCTAAATGAAAAAAAAATCATATAAAATCCTAATTAGGGGCAGCTGGGTGGGTCATTTGGTTGAGTCTGACTCTTGGTTTCAGCTCAGGTTATGATCTCCCTGTCATGGGATCGAGCCCCACATTGGGCTTCGCACCAAGTGTAGAGCCTGCTTGGGATTCTCTCTCCCTCTCTCTGCCAATCCCCCTTTTCCCCCTCACACACGCTTTCTCAAAATAAATATTTTAAAAAATCCTAATTAAAAAATAGGCTAATGTTTGCTTATGCCAAGATACCACATATTCTTCTTTCATGATTTTTAGTACATGGAGAGATTCACAGCCACTAAGAAGAAGTTTGCATGATGTTCTCCAGGAGCATGGGAACCATATTGGACACTTGGAATCTGTTGTAATCTGGCTGAACCAGAGGCTCCTGTTGTTGTCAAGGATTATCTGCAGTAAGGAGATGATACTCCAGATTATATTTTGCACAGTGATCTTTTTCCTTTCCAGGACTCGTCTTAAGTAAGCTAAAAGAAATCAAGAGACAGTTAAGAGTCTTCCATTTTGAGTCATGGATAGGGCAGAGACAATGTTGATCATCAAAACCATCATTAGTCTGGCTTTAAGAAACCCGTAGCTAGTTGCTATTTATACAGTGAAAGGATGCTGCTTGGTAACAGAATCACTCCATATCACAGTTTGAAATTTCGTGTTTAACTTCAAGTGTATGAGCTCTCATAAAGTTGATTGCCATTCCACCTGTTAACATTTTGTATTTTTTATGAAATTCAAATAATTTGCGAGAGGCTACTATGGTTAATCTAAAGATGTATGATTTTATTTCAGTCCATCAATTCAATTGCAGTTCAATTTATACTTGGAATTTAGAATGTACATAACTATGTGACTGTCTGTCTTGATTAAAAGTGTACTTTGTCAGAGAAGCACCAATACAACACTAAGAGATGTGCCCCCAAGGCTGCAGTAGCAAATTTTTTACTATTGCAGGTGCCTTATTGGTCGAGGGCTCTGGAGAGCTAAAACCATATATGCAAAACCTGTGAGATACAAAGGGTTTTAATAATCAAGATTTTCCCAAAGCTTTGTTAGAAATAATGTCTTATTTCTGGTAATCCTTTTCCCTTTTTGTATTTATAATTCTATTAATCAAATTACCAATCAAAAAACTACCTGTATAATACATTAAAATAACCTATGTTTGTAAAGCTTATTCTCTGGGTGAGAGAATATACTAAATAAAGAATTTTTAATGAACTTTGGCTGAAAAAAGGGTTAATCCTTCTTCCATCAGAGGAAGATGACAGAAAATTTAACCTGTATGTGGTCCTTTGTTTGAAACTGAAGTGATTCGAAAACATTTCATGTTAAGGTTGTAGGAGTACTAAAATGCCTTCATGTGACTGATAAGCATTTCATTTTGCCACACTGGAACCATGCTTATTAAGAGAAACTAAAATTTACAAAGGTATACGATTTCAGGTTGTTACTGATATGAACATTTAGATAACTACCACTCTGTAATTTTCTGAGGTTTTGTCTTTCTCAGGGCAATTTAGCATGTATTGTCAGTTCTTCTTTTATAAACCTAGTTTAACCATTAAGCCAATAGATCACAAGAGCTTAGTGTTTAAACTATCTGAAGAAGTCTCTCTGACCCTAAATCTGATCTGGATATTCTCTATTTTCCATGTTATTTTGTTTCTCAACGTGGGGAAGGATGGGCTACCAGTTTATCATTAGCAGTTGAGTTTTGCTTTTTATAAACTTAACCTTTTTGATCTACTAAACAATGTTTCTCTAATTTTTTTTATCAATACTTAACATCTAATAAATCAGAACTTATAAACTTAAATGTCCCCATTTAATTCATTGGAATTAAAAAAATCTCTCCTGAGAATCAGTGACTGACTGCTAGTTTTCATAACTTGGACCCAGCCTTATTTCCAGATACCCTTCTTCACGCTCATTTGCCTGCTCAGTCATACCAGATTATTCTGCTCCTTACACAGTGCAGTCTCTTCTGTAATTGCCTTTACATTGTTTACTCAGTCAGAAATGTCCTCTCTAAAACCCATTTTAAGTCTAAGCCAAATTACTTAATCCCCCATTTGTTATGATAGCACTTCTCACATTCTATATTCATCTGTCCCTTCTTAGAATGAGCTACTTGTAGGCAGGAACTATGTAAAGTAACATGCCCAGATTTATAGTGCACAAGTATTTAGACTTAATTATGAACTAACATAACAAAGTTGGTTTACTAGTGTGTGGTCTGGAGACCCATATTCTAGTTTGGCCACCAGCCTTAAGTCACCCACATTCTTTTAGAGTTTGGTTGGAAGTCATTGTAGCATATGAAGATCATGGGCCTCGGAGTCAGAAAGACCCTGGCTTGAATCCACAGTCTGTCATTTACTACCTCTCTGAATTAGAGCAATTTATTCTCATCTGTAATATGGGGAATACCTCCAACCTTTCAGGTATGAGGATATGGTAAAAAGATACATAAAGGCATTTAGCAGAATCCGTGCCATTTATTTCATCTGTAAGGCATTAAAATAGAAGTTAACAAGTTGTATAGAAATAGAAGGCTTGCAGCAAATACATTTAAAAGGATGAAAACAAATGACTAGAGAATAATGAACTTGAATATCAATCTGGAAAATACAAATCTGATTAGGAATGTAATTGGATAACCTGGAATTTTAGTAAGAGTGACCCCCCAAAAATAACATTGAGACAAATTTTGGGGCCCCTAGGTAGTTCATTTGGCTAAGCGTGACTCCAGGTTTAGGCTCAGGTTGTGGTGTCAAGGTCGAGCCCCACAGTGGGTGCTGGGTGTGGAGCCTGTTCAAGATTCTCCCCCCGCCACCGCCGCCCCTTGCACACACACGCACAGTCTTTGTCTCAAAAAACTAATAAAAAAATGAATTCTGAGTGCTACGGTGTATAGAATGTTTGGGTTAGGAGGAGATTCATAATTCATATATGACATGAAAAGATCTAGAGTTGAAGTGTAGTAACAAGGATGAAGGAAGTGTGAAGGAAGAAGAAATAGGCACAACTATTGGGGATAAACAATTGTTATTCTAAGATTGGGAACTGGATAAGGGAGCTTACCATTAAAAAATTATATTTGGGGGAGAATACTATTTTTGAACTTCTTAGTTGTAGGTTAGTGTTATGCTCAAGGTCATACAAGTAAACGACTAAAGCGAAATTTCAAAGCAGGTGGTCAGACTCTGGAGCTTGTGTTAACCACTTCCAGTTACTACCTTTCAAAAGTAATGGAAACAAGTTTCCAGACAATGTTACATGAGAAAATCAGAGAAGGCTTTAAGTCAACAGCATCTATTTCTAGTGCACTATGGACCTAATTTCTACGGCCTCATCCCTCTTCTTTTTCAGCAGAAGCTTTGGAAGATTTTGTAACGTGGGATCCATTAATGGGCTTTTAAGACCCATTGATGCACGATTCTTATTTATGTATGATTCATGTTTGTGTTTATCTATTTCTCTGGGGAGATAGACTATGATGTCTTTCATCAAATTCACAGAGGGATTCACAGAGAGCTCCACCCAAAAGAGAATAGCAACAATGATATTAAGCTCTTACATTTGTTGGGTGCTGCTCTCAGTACTTTACATATATCACATTAAGTTCTTGCACCAACTCTTATGGAGTAGGAATTATTAATCCCCATTTATAGACAAGGAAACCGAGGCACAGAAATGGGCTTGCAGTCTCAGCAAGTAGCAGAGTGTAAATTCAGACAAAGTTGAGTGCCTTCTAACTAATTATATTGTGTGGGCAGCATTTAGGTATCCTCAGAAATAATTGCCTTTAGCCATAATATAAAAAAAAATTTTTTTTAAGTTCTAAGTAAGGGCAGTTAGGTATAGCACAATCCTCAGTGTTTTGTACCTTCTTACCTTACACATTTACCATCACCTGCCAGCTAAACCACTCCTCTGGCATGAAGCATTTCTATTCCAGAGTGCCTGATTGAGTCTCACTTTAAATATTTTCCTCTTCAGCCTATGAATGTCCTCATGTTAATATAATCTTCAGTAAGTGGTCATAGTTCTAGCTCATAAACATCCTTTCAGTCACTGGTGTTTTTAAGCTCAAATGAATAAGAGACTAACAATAATTAAAATGAACCTCATGACAAGTCATAGGAAGAAAAGTCCTGTCCAGTACTTCCAATAAAAAATGGGAAAGGTGCTAACGGCAGCTTTCCATTGGAGTGCTTCTTGATTTACGGACCTTTGCTTTATTCAATTTGGTAAGAACTGGTGAAATTATTGCCCCCCCCCATCCCTCCACAGAAACACATTACCTATTTGAAAGAACAATTCCATTAGTTAGTTATAAAATTTAATTTTAAACATCAAGCAGTGGTTATTGGTCAAACCAATCCACATTAATAGCTTTGAAGTGTGCAGACACTGGTTTTTACATAAAGGTGACAAATGCCAATCAGATTCTTATAACACTGTTCAGGATCTAAATAAATGTGATTCTGGACATAATTCAATCCGTAAGGCTATTTGAATGATAGTGCAATCATTGATAATTAAACCAAAGGCATAATTTTCCAAATCACTTCTAAACAGAATAAATTCTAGCTTTTGTAAAGTCTAAAGCTACAAAAAACTCAAAGCAATGTACTATTTTTCTACCTGAGATCAAAACAAGTTTCGTTTTTTCCTATCTAAACATAATTCTTGGCATTGAGGTAAATCTGAATTCATGTGATATACTTTGTCAAACTTTTCCAAAAAATTTAAGCCCTGCTTTAGAGAGAAATCCTGTTACACATACATATTTACATATTTTTTCTTCAAAAACCAATGACAATTTTATGAGGTTAATAGGCATGTAATGGGACCATGATAGTACTAATAATGTGAAAATAAAAAGCCATTCTTTTATACAAAGTGTTCCTATATGGTGCAATATGAAACGGGATCAGAGAATCTATGTACACACATGAATCACCGAAGGTTCAGAAACTAAGCTCACTTTAAGAAAATTCATTCTATTTTTTTGGAGCAGAGGTTGCCAAGTTGTGATGTATAACAAAAATTCTGTGCATAAAAGCTCTGAAACTACGTATTAGCCTAAGCTGGCAATAACTGCCAACTTAAGTTAAAAACTAAACCCAACCTAGATCTTTACTGTGGCTTTGCAACTTTTGCTTTGTGGCCTGCAGGTTTTCCTGAGGTAACAACCTCTTATCTCTTGCCTCTCCTCCTTGCTGCCCCCCTCCCTGCCTCCAGCTTCCTTTTTTGTGGCTGTCTTTGGCAATGCTTCCAAATCTTGAAAGCAGAAGAACCTGCTAAAGTAAATCAGAAGGATGAAAAATAACACTATATATGATGTGCAAAAACCAATCTAAGAGTATAAACTGAGAAAAAAAATACTAAAAGGAAGGCTGAGCAGCAGTCTATCCTCAAGGGAAAAGAGAACATAAAAAGTAGGGGTCTGTACTCCTAGACCTTCTTGTACATTATCTCCTGATTAGAAGAGCATGGAACCAAAACTTCAAACTCTGAAAAGGTAATGACTCTGAAGGAGGAGCTAGAGAAGTGAATAAATGATAAAGAAGTACAGCAGCAGCTTTAGCTGTCAATGAGTTTCTTTGCTCTGGCATTGGCAATGTCAATACGATCTTTGTTGGTGTCAGCCTGAAAAAAAGAAAAGATACCAGCATTATGTTACAAGGTAAGTTGCTCTAATAAAACTTCAATTTCATATACTTAGGAGTAACTGATACACAGAAAATTCAGGAAACGGGTGAAGTCACATTACGAATCTCACTGTGGGCAAGAAGAGACAGAATATGAAATTTATTTGGGAAAACCGGGTATATAAACATGACAAAGGAATAACAGAAGAACTTGCCAGTATTTCATGAATTCCATAACATTTTTTCATAGTTTAATATGTCTGAAACTGGGATGCATCTTAAAATCAGTGGCATTTTAGATGCAGTGAAATTAACAACACTTTTTTGCTATAGATTTGGACCTTGTGGGAGTCCCCTGAACTGAATCATAGAATCAGTGTTTTTAGTGTTTATTTGTGAGACAGAGAGAGACAAAACGTGAGCAGGGGAGGGGCAGAGAGAGAGGGGGAGACATGGAATCTGAAACAGTCCCCCAGCTCCGAGCTGTCAGCACAGAGCCTGATGCAGGGTTCAAACTCACTAACTGTGAGACCACTGACCCGAGCCGAAGTTGGACGCTTAACCAAATGAGCCACCCAGGCGCCCTACTGAATCATGGAACCTTACCTGAGACTACTCTAGGTCTAACCCAAGAGAGACTGGAAGAACCTTCCCCAGGACTTTTTAACAGATAGATGTATTACCATCCACATCAGTATCTGAATTAAAAAGATGGGTGATAAGTAGCCTAAACCCACACTACAGGTTTGAAAGCGTCTCATGAACCACTGTTTGCCTCACTGCAATCTACCATTAAGCAAGTCAACAGAGCTAAGCTTAAAAATTCACCCCATCTTTAAAGCACACTGAGATTTTTAATAAAGTAACAGTAACAAGAAATGGCTTTTAGATGTGACGCATCCAAACAATGAATACAATTTCACTTTCAGTATTTTTTCTATCACGTGAAATAAAAAAAAAAAAAAAGCAATTCTACTTTTTCTTTACTCATAGGACACTGATTTGTGTGTACGCTCCACAAGAACCATTCTGCAGAATTGATTTTCACCTACTGACTCATGAGATGAAGATTCAGGAACTTACTAATTTGTTAGTAACAAAATAAAACTCCTGAAAGCTAACTCATTCATTCAGGGGGGGGAAAAATATAGCCCTCCCAAAGGGTTAGAGTAGCCTCTAAGCTTCATGTGTGAAATTTTAATTAAAATCACTTCATTCCAAGATCTTGGTTTCAAAATGAACCAACTGCCAGAAGCAAGAGATTGGAGGACTTGGCTACTATTTTTCAATGTGTTAGAACTCCCACCTTAGGGGGCACCTGGGTGGCTCAGTTGGTTAAGCATCCAACTCTTAATTTCAGCTAAGGTCATGATCTCATGGTTCATGAGATACAGCCCTGTGTGAGGCTCTGCAGAGACAGTGTGGAGACTGCTTGGGATTCTCTCCCTCTCTGCCTACCTCTCCTCTGCTCATGCCATGTGCATATATTCTCTCTCAAAATAAAATATAAATTAAAAATAAAAAAACTGCCACCTCATCAAAACTGTAAGACTTTGAGGACAAAATCTCCTATTGTTCTCTCCCAAAGTATCAAGTATAAAAGTCTGGTACTAAAACACTGTGGATATCTCAAATTCCTGTGGCACAAAGGAACACTTACCTTTTCTGTGATCCGGTCTATTTGTCGATTTTGAGCCTCAATCTCATTGCCCATGTCCAGGGCCATGTTTTTTAGGTTTCCTAGGATACTGCCCACTTGAGTCAGGTTCTCTTCCATTTCATCTTCTCTGGCGTCATTAGTTATACTATCACAAAAAAGACAGTAAATCCAAATTAAATTTGGATTTAATTTTCATAAAAATAAGTAGCCAAAATGACCTCAGCAAATATTAGACCTGTGGGAATGTAGGTTACCGTTCTCGGAAAACATTCTGCAGTAAAAATGGAAACACTACCCAAGGACAGCACAACATCTTAAAGCACCATGTAAGAGAATTAACAACTATAGAACAATGCTTCTCAAAGAGTGATTGCAGCATCACGTGGGAACTTATGCTAATTCTCACATTCTACTACAGATCTATGGAATCAGAAACTGGAAGTGGATCCCACCATTCTATGGTTTAATAAACCTACCATGGGACTATGATGTATACTAAGTCTAAAGAACCTTTACTCTAAAACAGAGGTTGTGGGGTCAGTGTGGCTCAGTCGGTTGAGCATCTGAGTCTTGATTTCAGCTCAGGTCATGATCCCGGGGTTGTGGGATTGAGCCCCTGCATAGGGCTCCTCATTGAGCATGGAGACTGCTTATGATTCTCTCCCTCTGCCCTTCTCCCCAACTTGTGTGCACCCTCTCTCTCTCTTGCTCTCTCTCTAAAAATAAAAAATTGAGGGGTGCCTGAGGGGCTCAGTCTGTTAAGCAGCTGACTTCAGCTCGGGTCATGATCTCACGGTTTGTTGAGTTCAAGCCCGCATCAGGCTCTGTGCTGACAGCTCAGAGCCTGGAGCCTGCTTCAGATTTTGTGTCTCCCTCTCTCTCTACCCCTCCCCAACTCACACACTCTCTCAAAAATAAACATTAAAAACAAACAAACAAACAAATAATTTATAAAACAGAGGTTGCAAAACTCTGGCCCAAAGGCCAAAACTGGCCTGCCACCTCATTTTGTTAAAATAAGGATTTATTCAAATACAGCCATGCTCATTTGCTTATATGTTGTTTATCGCTGCTTTCACCCTACAACAGAGTTGAGGAGTTGCTATGGAGACTGGCCTGCAAAGTCTGAAATATTTACTATCTGACCCTTTACTGTTTGGCTGACCCCTACTCTAGATGATACATTTAAAACACAGTTTCCTATTTATAGAAGTAAAATATGCTTATATGGGTAATTTTGAAAGTACTGAAAAATAAAAAGAGAAATTAATCCATCAATGAAAGTGAACCACAGTCAACATTTTGTCAGAAGACAGATTTTCAAATGCATTCCTCAAATAGCATAAACACTATTTCTAATTGATGAGTTAGGGTTCGTATATAACAACACCCATTCTCCTGAGTGTGACATTCATATAGGAAAGGAGTAAAACAATCAGGAGGAGCTGGCATACCGTTTAATGTATCCACCGCTGGCTGCTCCAGTAGTTGCTTGTTGAGGTTGGCCATTTGTCACTCGACCTGGCTGCTTAGATACTACATTGCCAGGAGAGTTGTCTCCACCATCTCCCCATGTTGCCTTGTAGGCCTTACCGGACTCAAAGTTCTTTGTCCTACATAAAGTCAGGAGTGTAGAGAGATACCGAAAAGCAGGAGGGGAAGAATTGGAATTATTAGTGTTTTTTACCTTGAGGATGACCCTAGCATTCCTAACATAAAAGCTACCTCTAGTGAGATCTGGATTAGCTATACTATGCTTAGTTGCAATATGGCATAGGAAAAAGATGAATTGTGTAAGCCTACTGACATTAAAAACCTTTTTTGAAGGTTCAACTATTTCCATGAAATCTTCGCAAGCAATTAGCAAGTTGGAAAATTCAATTATTTGATTTTTCAGGTTCCCCTAGCCTTTGCCAGTCTTCAGAAAAGAAGATAGTGGATACGAAGGGAAAAAAAATTCCTTAGGACAGGTGTTCTAGGATGCCTTAAGAGGCTCCTTGAGGGGCGCCTGAATGGCTCAGTGGGTTAAGCATCCTACTTCAGCTCAGGTCATGATCTCATGGTTTGTGAGTTCAAGCCCTGCATCAATCAGCCTCTGTCGTGTCAGCATGGAGCCCACTTTGGATCCTGTGTCCCCCCACCCCCCCCGCCCCTCCTCTGCTCGTAGTTTCTCTATCTCAAAAATAAACATTAAAAAAATAATAAGAGGCTTCTTGAAAGGATCTCACAACTTGAGGGATAAAAGAGAAAGAAGGTTGGCTGGGCAATCCTCAGACCCTGGTGCCCTCTTATTTGAAGCAGAATAGTTCCGCTGATCAGTTTTTTGAAGTTAGAATTTTGCATTAACTGTTTTTTTTTTTAATTTTTAAATATTTATTTTTGAGAGAGAGACAGAAAGCAAGCAGGGGAGGGGCAGAGAGAGGAGACACAGATTTTGAAGCAGGCTCCAGGCTCTGAGCTGTCAGCACAAAGCCCAATGCAGGGCTCAAACTCACAGACTGTGAGATCATGACCTGAGCTGAAGTCAGACACTTAACCGACTAAGCCATCCAGGTGCCCCTGCATTAACTTTTAAAAAAGAAACAAACATCATGAAGGAAAGGCATGAATTACTTCCAAATTGCACAGCCAATGAATAACTATCTTGGCCACACTGGTGGCAGTTACAAATCCTTTGATTTAGGGCTTTTTCATTTAAGAGTTTACTTTTTCTCCTTAAAAAAAAAAAAAAAAAAAAAAAATCCTGGGGTGCCCAGGGTGGCTCAGTTGGTTGAGGGTCCGACTCCTGGTTTCAGCTCAGATCATGGTTTCACAGTTCATAGGATTGAGCCCTACACTCAGCATGGAGCCTGCTTGGGACTCTCCTTGCTCACTCACATATGCTCTCTCTCTCAAAATAAATAAACATTTTTTAAAAATCCTAAATCCAGGCCTCTTAAAAATAAAAAGCATGTGCTTTAGATGTAACTGATACACCAAAGCCAGAATTTTACCATGGGATTCACTACTCAAATTGGTAATAATGGCAAGAAAAAAAAGCTTGCAAAGTGACTTTTAAATGACTATTACCAAAAAAAACCCCACAAAACTTTTTTACTGATTATTTGGCTAGGTTTACTTGTCACTCACACAATTTTATCTTTTTTATTAAGTCTATTTATTTATTTTGAGAGAGAGAGAAAGAGCATGAGCAAGGGAGGGGCAGAGAGAAAGGGAGAGAGAGAGAATCCCAAACAGCCTCTGTGCTGACAGCAAGCCGTGATCCCATAAACTGTGAGATAATGAACTGAGCCAAAGTCAGGAGTTGGACACAACCAACTAAGCCACCCAGGCACCCCTTCACTTACACAATTTTTACTTTTCTGGAAACAAAAACGAAGTAGTACATAGCTATAATATTAATGTCTGGTTTATTCCACATAATATGCAGATGAAGAAGTTTCAAAAATGTAAAAGCATAGGAGAGATTTTATGAAACAGTGACCCCTTCCTTAATAGACATAAGGATCCTTTTTTGGCAAACCTAGAATCAGATCTTAAACCTTAATCATTATCGCTACAGAGAGGGTACTACTACTTTTTTTGTAAGGGGTAATGAAAAGGTAAATGTATCTATGAACACTAAAGAGCTAATCAAAGTGCCTTTCTTGGTTCCACTTTAAGTTCTCATAATCAATTTCCAACTTGTGCTATCTGTATAATCAATTTATTAATAAACTATGTTAAATCTGTCCTGGAACAAGGTGGGATGTATCTTTTTTTAAATGAACAGTTACATATAATTATCTGTTGGTTTGGTGAAACCCATTTACATTTATGCTTTGTTAGTAAGTCTCAGACAAAATTCTAAAGCAAGGTAGTTCCTCGTAAAATAAACAGTGTTATTAGTTTATTAGAAAGTTAATAACCAATAAGGGAAGGGATAAAAACAGGGAGGGGAACAAAACATAAGAGACTCAAATACAGACAGCAAACAGAGGGTTGCCGGAGGGGTTGCGGGAGGGAGGATGGACTAAACGGTAAGGGGCATTAAGGAATCTACTCCTGAAACCATCGTTGCAATATGCTAACTAACTTGGATGTAAATTAAAAAATAAATTATTAAAAAAAGAAAGTTTATAACCAGAAGTATTAATAGAATTAATACAAGTACAGCTGTTATCAGGATGTCAGATTATAGAACAGGTGAAAGAGTGATGGCTGGAATCAAAAATCACTAAGTAAAAGATACTATGTTTCTGTTAGTCTTAGTATATGAAGAGTAGCCTGGGGAAGGACTTGTGGGGCTCCCAGTCTATCAAGGGATATATATGTGTGTGTGTGTGTGTGTGTGTGTGTGTTTGTGTGTGTGTGTGTGTGTGTGTTCTAACTGCGGGGCTCCTAGTCTATCAGGTAATATATATATACACTCTAACCTCCTTCTCAACCTTAAGAGATAAGATTTGAAATTCCTTTAAGTTTTTGAGAATTCTTCTATTCATAATTAGCTATAAGGGGCTTAAGATGGAAATGAATTGTTTTAACATGATATTGTGAATGAGTTTCAATTAAAGCATGATCTGTGTTATAAACAAAGAATCAGACTGGTTATCAAACCCTTCTCCCTTTAAGAGGACTGGATCCTGGAAGGTGTTTGTCTAATATCAAGAAGAAAAGGTACAAAAAGCAGACTTTGAATTTTTCTTTTTACAGCTTTGCACTGGGTTGTCATGTTTACTTTCAAATGAGTTGGGGAAAAATGCACTTTTTTCATGCAGTTAGGACATGTCCTGCATGTTTATGAAGAGGTGATTTTTAAATGGTGTTGATTTTGTATCTCTATCCACCTGACCTCTCCAGGTCTCTTCAGCACTTCCACTCTAGGTAGTATTTTCCAGTTTATTCTGCCACTTGCCATTACCCTGGAGTTTGTGCCACTAAATTGGAATACCTTGAAAGTTACCTGTTTTTAAGGAACTGTTGAGTAGCTGCCCATATAATAACAACAGCAGCAGCAGCAGCAGCAACAATACAAGAATGGTTTTAATCTTATTTGTCTTCCTTCAAAGTGTCTTAACTGCTTTAAAGATAACATTTCCCAAACCTGACTAAGCACAGGGCAAGCTGGATACCTCTGAACACAGAGATATATAAGTTACACTCTGAAAATTCTGCTTTGGCATGTATGGGGTAGGGCCTAGGAATCTTTTGTTATTATTGTTGTATTGAAATTCAGAAGCTCATTTAGCTCCCCAGCCAGGGAAAAGGGACTGTGTAAGGGACTTCCAATCTGTTGTAGAAAGAGTAGTTTAGTTACTCTGGTAGTCTACCTTAGTATTTCTATACATTGGGAAAGGAATTAATCTGAAGGAAGCAAAAGTATACACCAAGATTTTACTTTTTTAAAACGCCACAAGATGTGTAGTATATTGACTTGAATCCCAATCCTAGACCTGTCATTCCAGAGCTATAGAGCCTTAAGCAAACTTTCATTGTGAGCGTCCTTTTTCTCATATGTAAAACTAAGATAAAATAAAAACACTGTGCCTAATATTAATACTTCACAGAGCTGTGAAAAGATTCTGTTGATAATGGATATAAATTGCTTTGGAAAGCGACTTCAACCTTAACCTGATCCTTACTTACAAGTCCATGCCTTAGGTGCACAGATGACCAATTGGCATGTTTACTCTTCTGGCCCATTAATACTCCCTAGCTTTGAGGTAGCAGTTAGACTATGGCTATATAAAAAGACTTCAGCCCCGGGTTGTTTTGGTCTACAGTAAGAAATTCTGATTCAGATCTGTGATTGTATTCTTTTGCTTAACAACATTTATGGCCTTTTTGGGAAGAAATTAGACTTCATGATAAAATGCTTAAGCAAATTTACGATAGAATTTAATGCAATTAAATTATGATGGAATTAAGAACGCCATCTGGGGGTCGCCTGGTAGCTCAGTCAGTTAAGCATCCGAATCTTAGGTCATGATCTCATGGTTTGTGGGATTAAGGCCCGTGTCAGGCTCTGTGCTGACAGTGCAGAGCCTGCTTGGGATTCTCTTTCTGCCCCTTCCCTGCTCATGTGCGTGTGCACTCTCTCTCAAAATAAATAAATATACATTAATGAAAAAAAAAAGATTGCCATCTGGAAAGTTAGATTTATCTTGTCAGTTTTGAGATGTCAAATAATCTTTAGCACTTTTTTCAGATAAATCCCATTCAAAAATGGCAAGTTTGAAATAAGAATTTGAAATATCCCTTAATCAATTAAAGAAGCTGCTGTAAAAGCAGAAAACAAGTTATCAAGATATGATCACAGTAATTTCAACAGTTTATTTAGTTTTGGTTGTTAATATTAATGCTAACAGAATAAAAATAGCAAAAAGAAAGCCCAATGTTAGCTATAGTTCCTTTATATCAAGAAGAGACCAACTAAATACTAAATGTAATGAGTACAAGTATGTGCATGTGTGTGTGTGTGTGTGTGTGTGTGTGTGTGTGTATGTTAAGTGATCAGGCTACAGGAAGAAAGAAAAAGGAGGCAAAAAAACAATGGGCAGAAATCAAATGCTTAATTTTCTAACATTTAACCATCATCTTCACAGTTCCTATAAAGATCCAAAATTAAGGAGTCAGGGGTGCCTGGCCGGCTCAGTCAGTAGAACACCCAACTCCTGACTTCAGGGTTGTGAGTTCAAGCCCCATGCTGGGTATGGAGCACACTTAAAAGCAAAGCAAAACGAAACAAAACAAAAATTAAGAAGTCAAAGATTATACTAAACAGTAGGCAGACTACAGGGCTAAATTTCATAAAAAATTAAGAGTAGTTAAGCTCCGTATTAATTCAACATGAAACCAGAGCAACCTCACATATGACATGATAGGAATTACAGAGCAGATTAAGAGAAAACCCTTACTTAAAAGAAATTACTAGATATGGTAACATTTTAAGTTTATATCCCACCTTGTTCCAAATGGTATTCAAGATGGCTAGATTGGCAATTAATTCCAATTTTGTAGTGGCCTAAGTTATGGAGAATCCAAATCATTTAGAAGCAACTCTTTAATTGGAAAAAATTTTGATTCTGGAACCAGAAAGGCGTAGGGAAATAATAGAAGATAGGATGCTGAAATCGAAGTCCTATGGAGAAAGGTGGATCTAGCCTGAATTCCCTTATCTTTGATCAGAATATAGGATGAGGCAATTCTCTACAAAAATCAACTTATTTAAAACTTAAGAAACTTCAGGGGTGTTTTAATTTTTATACTCTCAAATGTTATTTAGCAAAAGCTTAGTTATCAGTGCCATTAGTCAAAGGGTGGTATTATAAATTAAGATCATTTTGTCAAGTCCATCTTTTGGTATACAGTGCCCAGAACAAACTCACTTTACAGTATACATCACAGCACAGTTTTAAAGACAGTCTCCACCATTCACAAAATCCATGCACATGCACAGAAAAGCCATTTGAAGCATCACCTTTAGATAGCAGGTTAACAGCCCAAACTGCGCCACAAGACTGCATCTTAAAGTTCTCTTTGATCAGTTAATGAGCTTGGTTCCTGATGTTAAATCTTCATTTTTAGTAAGCAGATTAGAAAGGAAGAGATTAATTAAGAGAATGAAATGCAGAAAATAGTGAATGCCAGTCAAACAGAACAGAAGCAGGTTTAGAGTTCTAAAAACATAATGTATTTAAATTCCTGCCTGGTTTTATAGAAACAACCAACATCTGAGAATCTAGATAAAGAGAAAAACGAGAAAATGATTTAAACCAGAGCACACTTCATTTTTCTTAAGAATGTCTGAGTGATGATATTCTTACCTAAAATTATGAAAATTAGTATGAAAAGAAGGCAAAAACTAACAGGAGAGGTTCTAAAATTTCTTTTTCTTGGTGATAACAGATTTCTCCTAATTATTTCTATATGTTTTATTTGTATTTTAATTTTTAAAAATATTTTTGTTTATGTCTAACTCTCCCGTCAGCCAACAAGTTTCTTAAAGACATTGAATCAACAAGTATTTATTGAACACCCACCAAGGTACCAAGTCAGACACACACACAAAATAAGAGTAATGACAAAAAAAAAAAAAAAAAAAAAAAAAAAAAAAAAAACAGTGCCAGAGCTATGCCTTACTCATCTTTTTATCTACAATGAGTAGGATGGAAGGGGCACTCAAATGTTGACTAAAATATGTCAGCATTTATTTAATAGTCAGAGCTGAATTTTTACACCTCAATATGACATAAGACTCGAATAGTAGAAAATCTATAGTACCAATTTTGAACCTCTCCAATAAGTGGTCCAGAATTACCAATTTATCTTCAAACTATGTGTTTGACATTATAAGCATAGACTGCAGAGAGGCAAGTTCTGAAAGAAGAGTACCTTGTCTGAGAATAGTTAAACTGAGACACCAAAGAATTTATACTACTATGAGACTTCCCATTATGAGTCTGCTTCCTTCTGAACTCTTATTAAAATAGAATGACAGCTTATCAAAGTTACTGTCAAAGATAACAGAATTTTTCAAAAGGATCTGTGCTATAGTTCAAAGAGTAGCAAGCTAAGAGAATGACACTTATTCACAATTTTAAAGTTTAATCCTGGTAGTCTTTAAATTCTTTCTAAAAAATTAGCTAAAGTTAAAATTCCCTTCTAATACAGGGTTCTGGTAAGTAAAGCTACTTACATGTCTTGTTTTATTTGCTGACTTGGCTTCAATGAATACTACTGAACAAAAGAAATCTCAAAGAACAAATCTACTCAAGACATTTTCTATACATAAGTACATCTAACAATGGCAACAACAAACAGGTTCATTATTTTCTTGCAAAGTCAAGCGATGTAGCATATAGTTAAATGCTGAGGCTCTGCCTGGTTTTGAATCTCAGCTCTTCCATTTCTTTTTGTGCCTCTGTGCTAAGATGAGAATGTATCTCATATTAAGGTTACTGTTAGGATTAAATTTAAAGTGTTCAGAAGTGCCTCATCCCAACGCTCTCCCACTTACCCTTGACAGCACCCACTCGAGCGCCTCTTCCCCGCCACCCCAGTGGGGGTGACCTCTCCACTCAGCTCTCGCAGCCTCTAGTCCCCTCTCTTACAGCACAGCACAGCTTTGCACGCGAGCTTCCTTCCCCGGGAGGGGACAGGCGTCTGGGCCCAAGGACCACCACCTTCCACTGACCTTGGCCTTCCGAGTGAGCTTCACTGACCACTCACCTCTAATGGACGCCTTCTCACTGCCCGGGGACTTCGTGCGCTTTCCTTGTGAACTTGATCCTCAAAACTCTCAGTAGGACTTAGAGGACCCAGCGTCATGAGCTCCTACACCTGCAAACTCCCCTCCCTCTCCTCCGCGCTGGTTCTCTCCCCGCCGTGTTCCAGCCACACGGGCTTGCGCACGACTCACTGGCACGGAAATCCCTTCTCTCCACCTTACAGCCCTCACATGTGGGCACCTGTGCCTGAACTTCCTCCTGCCCTCTCCTCCCACCACCTACCCGTCCTTCGCAGCTCAGATTCAAGAACTGGGGAGGTCTACCTGTCTCACGCCCTCAAGAGCTCCTTTACGTGCCCGATGGCATAAACACATGTTCGGGCCACATTTTTATTTCTACTGTAATTCATTTAATGCGTGTTTCCCTCCCTGTGTTGGCTACGTGGGCACGAACGGAGCCGTTCCTATTTCCTCCATCATGGCAGCCCCGTGCCTGGTATTGTCTGCCAGGCATCGGCTTACTTATCTATCTAAACACATGTATTATAAATATGTTATATTTGTTGAATAAATACACACAAAACAAGAAAAAAAAATAAAGTGTTCAGAATAGTAAGAGCCTAAATTAATACATAGGCCCACAAATCTCATCCAAACCCTTGGATGTGAGACATTTTGAGCAATACCACATAATCAATAAATACATGAATATTTCTGTAGTGAAACAAATTAACACTTACATTAACTGTGATAAAGATTATAAATAGCTTCAGTTCATGTCACATTTTATAGCCTAATTAATGGGTTGTGGCACCACATTATGGAGGAAAAAAAAAAAAAAAACCCCAAAAACTTGGTTCTCAGAGTTTTTCAGATTTCCAAGTGGCAGATTAAGAGGTTGTGGATCTGGGTTTTTATTACTACCAGAATTAACACTAGCCTTATACGATCCTGTCTGTCTTTGAGAAGCTCATGTTATGGCTATTTATATGATAAGCTTAACTAAAAACCCAGATTAGCAAATAAAATTAGAAAGGATCAAGGCACTGGCAGGAATAATAGTCGACAGAGACAAGAGAGACCATAGAGGCCACAGATTCAATGTTATAAAGAAGAGACAGGTGCAAGGAAGGCAGTTAAAATCAGACATCTTTAAACTAAACTATCACTCTCTTCTTTTCAGGGAAAAACTGTTCTATAATAGGAACGCCTTAATTCTTATCTGTCAGGAAGTGTCTTCCTCTCTGGACCTACTACTGAGAAAGGGTTCTCAGAGGCAAGAGGCTGCAAACTACTTCAGGACTATATCTTCTGTCTCACCAGTGTCCCAGGTCAGACATACAAAGTGAAATAATAATACTTATTAAAAAAAATACTTATTAATAATGAATACTTCTGTAGTTCCATTCCCCCTTTTTTTATTGTATCAAATCATCTTAGGATTCACTGCTCTTGCTGTTTATCAACCCTGGACTCAGAGCTGATTGTGCTCTACATTCTAGGAAGGTCTTCTTCCTTGCTCTTCTCCTAATAGGTAATCTCAAGGAAATTCATTTCATTTTTCTACTCTGCCCTTTCAAGAGGACACACAGAACACAGGAGAAAAGCACAAGTTTGCAAACCATAGTTAAGAGTTTAGATTTAAAAATCTGTGCATATCTCTCATAGGTCTAACAGGAGAAACCCAACAGAGGACCATGGGGAGGGGAAGGAGGAAAAAGTGTTAGGGAGAGGGAGGGAGACGAAACACGAGAGACTCTTGAATACTGAAAACAAACTGAGGGGGGAAGGGGAAGGGGGAAAGGTAATGGGGGGTGATGGTCTTGGTGGAGGTCACTTGTGGGGAAGAGCACTGGGTGTTATATGGAAACCAACCTGACAATAAACTATAAAGTTTAAATAAAAAAAAAAATCTGTGCATATCTAACTTGTTTGCTTAAACCATCTGCTAAACCCTGACTGACAAGTCGTAGTTATTTAAAAATGCACTTTCAGAGAGTCAACCAAGGTCCAAACAGGTCAACAGATTTGTCTTAAAATAGAGAGTCGATGGACAAGACTAGGACGAATACTGTCAAATCTTAACTTCTTATGACTGAGACACTAAAGTTGACCAATAAACAATTCTATATTCTTTAGTAGACATGGCTGAGAATGCTGTCACATGAAAAATTATTAAAAAATATGACAGTATAACAAAAGTTTCTCCATTCCTAACTCCTTTGAGAAGTAAAAATGCTGAGACAAGTAGATGAAGTACTTATGTTTATGAAGCTCTTCACAAATGAATTCTCTCATCAGTAAGGGTGGTCATTCAATCTCTAGACACTGTCACTTCAACTAAGGGTAAAGTTCAAAGTTGTTGTTTTGTTAACAAACAGAAGGGAAGATAATGGTTAAGTGCCTTAGCTAAAACCTCATCTTGGTTGAAATACATAGGATATTTGTCAACACCATGGAGTCTGGTTTACCAAATAGTAAGTAGAGAATTTAAATATTCATAATGGAGTGACCAAAGAGAATGAATCCCTTTCTGTCAAGCATAATCGTATATATCATACACAAAAATTTGAAGACTTTTCATCTCCTAGTTTATTAGAGATTTCAAATCTTCAGAGACTTCTTTGATTTTCCCTTGTGTTTGATACACAATCAGTTGCTTTAAAATAGATTCCGTTTGACTTATACTTTTTTCTCTAATCTCATTAATAAGGCCTTACCTCACAGGCCTAAATTACAGAACATTACCAACTAGTCTCCTGGTGTGCAGTTATACATGCCATTCCAATCCCTCAACCCCTTAGTCTGTCTACTTATGTCTTAGTTTTCACTTCTCCTCTATCTGAATCATGTACCTCAGTTGAGTCAAGCTTCTCTATGATTTGTTTACATGAGGAAATGCCCCGTAGCTGTTCCATGTCCATCCAAATCCCTTCAACACTCAGACTCCAACTCAAGTCCTATCTCTCCTGTAAGATTTCTCCAAACCAAATTTTATCAGCTCTGTACCCTCAGCTTTAGTCAACACGTGATCTAGCACTATTATTTGTTTTTGACTTCTCTGCTATTCTTCTTCATATGTCCAACCACAAGGTAGGTCTTTAGCAGTAGCATTCAAATCCTTTCCTCCCTTGGCAATCCCCACATGCCTGCCATGGCGGATCTATTTTGTTAATACTCTTGCTTGAGAGGAAACGACACTAAGTACAGCCTAGTCTACATTATCCAGATGTATGTTTCCCGCGTTATATTTCATATATTATTTAAAAATGAAATTAGGACTTGATCCCAGAAATGACCAAATTTAGGCCGTGGTTTTTAGTGAACAAGCCCATTTATATGAAAAGCTTGATCTGCCTGAAGGAAAAACAGCTTAAATTTATCTCACAAAGTCCCTTACGTAGGCCCAGCCACACCTCTGACCTTACTGGGGGGGGGGGATGCTCTCACGTTAATTGTAAAAAGGTCTTGACTTCTCAACTCACCTATTACATGGACAGACACAAAGGCCACAGCACTTGTTGAGTTCTGTTAAAGTCTTCTCTGCCTCTCTCATGTCTTTATTTATTTGGTCCATGCCTTCTTCTATGCGGTTTAGTTGTTCTAAGAATAAGTTGGGGAAATTACGTTTCGTATTACAGTCACAGTGCCAACCAGAAAACACTATTACTATGGAATAGCAAACTTCAACTTTGAATCCACCAATAATCCATCATCCTAGTGACTCTATCAGTACCAGAAGGTACTGCATCCTGTCCAACAGAAAACAATCTTTCACAAACTGATCTTGAGGCACCTGGCCTCTTAGTGTGGGAAGACTTATTCTAAAGAACTCTGTGTAAGAGGAGCATGTGAGGGTTTGTTTAGAGATCATCCCTGAAACCAAATAAAGTGTATTTTGACCACATCAGATCCCCAGTGTTTTTATCTCTGGATAAGTTCAAAACTTGAGGGCCATCTTAAATCTAATAAAAGCTAGGCCAAATTCATTAGCGCAAACTCAAATAGAATGTTTCCAAGCTCACCTGAATCTAAACCTGTTTAAGGACTTAACTTGATTTCTGAAAATGATGCAAGAATGTCATAGCATCTAATGTACATATGACAAATGCACACAGTAAGTCCTACTACCTGACAAGTACTTGGTATACAATTAATTGGGCATTGTCGCCCCCACCTCAAATAGGCAGTGAATACAACATAATTCAAATCAGAAAAAAGTAAACATATCACTCTTATCTTACACAAAGAAAGCACTCCCCGAGGCTTAATTTTCGAAATGGCTGATTTGAAATGGCTTTCTGGCATCGTAAGTCAAATCAAGAGTTTCTGCCAATGACTGCAACTCACCCCCTTGTTCATCCAGCATAGTGATAGTCTTGATTCCTGCATCCTGAGACTAAAAGAAGGGAAAAAAGCTGATAGCACTACAAAACAAAAGCAACAGAAACAAGGCCTACGAGGCCTAATAGAAAGAGAGAATCATTTAGAAACCTAAGTTCTCAGAGGATTAGAGCTACAGAGAAAACTAATATCCCAAACCAAGATACTTTAACTAATAACCGCCCCCCCCATATAATTAAGTCACTAATTCATGGTGAATTGATCTTCCTCGTCACATTCTAATACTGTCAATGGGAAAAACAAAAAAGGTCCATTAGTGTATGGTTTGACAAATTCAGCAACTGCTGTTTCAAATAATAAAGCTTATTGATACCATATCCCTCTGACTCTTAACACAAATCCCAGCTTACGCTATCAAGATCCCTCTTATACAATTTCTATACTTAACTTTAATGATTAAAGTTTCTTTCTTACCTCAATGGCTAAACCCAGCATTCTCCTTGTACTTTCCAGAGACTAGGGAAAAATATAGGATTTTAGTATTCTAAAATATATAGGCAAAAAAAAAAAAAAAATCTGATCACATATTCATGATGCTACTCTATTTTTAGATATTGCCAGCCCACCCATCCCTCCCTTTAAAACAAACCAAACAAAACAAAAAAAGAAAGTTGAGCACTATAATTTTAGTTATTTTCTTCCTACCAAGTGCTCCTTAAGAGAAAATTTGGAGGGTAAAGTTAATGGCATTTATAAAAGTCTAATGTAGGCAGAAATCAAGGTATTCTGTTAAAATTATTATTATCTGTTAAATATTTTCAATTCCTCAAATCTAGAGTATCTTTGTTGTAAGTAATTGTTAAACAATGACTATCTACAAAAATAATAATTATACAAATTGCTTTCACTTATTTAGCTTTTGGTGAGCTCAAAAACTAAGGGGTAAGTAATTGTTAAACAATGACTATCTACAAAAATAATAATTATACAAATTGCTTTCACTTATTTAGCTTTTGGTGAGCTCAAAAACTAAGGGGCCAGCAATGGCATTCTGAAGCAAATGCCTTCTTGGACATAAAGTGACTAGGAAGAGATCAAAATGGACTTCTAAGGAGGTCCTCTCATCCCTCAACTGAAATAGGATTACTTATTACAAGTAAAATGTTTACCTCATCAGTAACCTGGTGGGCTCTCAGCTGAATTTCTTCTGATGACAGATTATCCATGATGGAGTAAAACTTTTGATAAGCACATAAACTGAAAGGTGGATATTCTGTAAGAGTAAGGATACAAAAAAGTTTGTTTGAGCAAAGAGTATGGACTTATGGAATTCAGGATACTTATCTGGAAAACAGGATAAAATAACCTAGTATCTTATTCTAGCTCTATATCTATCACAGGTGAAGAAATTATGGCTGAGAATGGATAAATAGATGGTTAAATGGTAATTAGTACCAGAGGTGAACCTGAAACTCAGGTTTCAGGACTTCCAGTGAAGTTCTGTTTCAAAGAGGAAAGTGGTCTCTCTACTTTGAGGAGCACATACTAGAAGACAAGCTTTCAAAGAGTATTCAAGGGGCGCCTGGGTGGCTCAGTCGGTTAAGCGTCTGGCTGCGCTTAATATTAGGTAATATTCCATTAATAAAGTAACAAAATTCAAAGTCATGTGCCTGAAGAACACAGGAAACATCCTAGACCTGTGCCAGTTGTCCAGGCTACTTATTAGAGAAAATCAAGTATTTTCATTCTTAAAAAAGGAATGCTGACATAGAACTCAGAACAGATTTTTCACAGTGGATTCTCCGTCTCCAAATATTATATTATATTGTTTGTTTTAGTGAAGACCATAAAAAACACAAGAATTATTTCTCCTATACATAGTAACTTAGTAACTCAGGACTCAGCAAGAGATTCATAAACATTCATTCTAAACACAAAACATTTACTAGGTGTTATTCAGTACTACTGTTATGCATCCCTCTTTGAAAAGTCATATGGAGTAATAAATGTGTGACACCTCTAGGTTGTTTTTCATTACATTTGTTAGCTTTGTGTTATTTTTATCTTTTATTACATTTTTGAAAACAAATTTTACCAACGCTCTATGTCAATGACACAGATGAAGTTCTGAATATACACTCAGGGAACGAGGGTAATGATTGTCATGGGTTTGGTGGGGGGGATGGGTAGTGTTACTGGCATCTAGTAGGTAGAGGCCAGGGATGCTGCTAAATAACCCATAATGCTTGTAGGGACAGCCCTTCACAACAAATGATTATCTGGCCCCAAATGTCAAAGTGTAGAAGTTGAGGGACCCTGCCATGGAGTATACTCACTGACCAGTAGGGAACCAAGTTAACCAGGAATATACTAGACTAAATCCTTGGAAGGCAGAGATTTTGTTATATGTATATATATATATTTTATCTCTAACACCTAACATATTGGACCTGACAGTTGGTACTCCAGCAAATGGGTACTGAATGAACACATAAGCAGAAAAACAAGGTGTATTCTCAAAATATTTCTGTGGATTTTAGAAACAAAGCTACATGTACCAGTAGCACTAAGCCTGCAATTAGCCATTTGAAACATAAAGCAAAAATTGCCATTACAAGTGTATGATCTGGAATGGCTTGCTAGTCACACACGTATCTTTTTAGTCACATCCATAGCTAACCATCACTTTTAGTAGAATCAGCATTCATAAAACAAAAAGCAACAATATTATATTCTCAGTACAGAAAGGCACTGCATTTGAAGTCCTGTTTATTTATTAACTACTATCATGGCTGTTTTAGGTTTAATTAAGATTTTGAATCTTGATTAAAGCCATCAATGGTTGTGAAAAAATAATTACTACTATTAGTAACAAAAAGTATTACTGCAAAAGTTACAGATTTAATTTCACATCTTGCTTGCTACTGTAGAACTCTGGCTCTGGCAAAAGGTTCATAGACACTAAAATATACAATCAAGATCAAGGTCTTTCTTGAATTAAGAACTGATCATAGGAAGAAGCATAAATAGTACCACATGCTTTATTACTTTAACTGAGCCTTTAACTTTATCATAGATATGTTCATGTTACAGTTTCTCTTCTGTCAATCTTTCATAGTTAACACTTATAAAAGTTGTTTTTGTAATCTGTCACCTTCAGATTTTTGTACACCTTTCATTTCTATAATACCCCATCTGCCTGCCCAGGTAACTTGATGCTTCTCCACTACTTTAAGAGCCCCAACAAGATACCTTTCAAAGCCTGCTCTTCCCAGGCAGAATGCTCCAAAGTCGTCTATACCTCCTCAATGCCCAAGAAAGCAAAAAGTGGTAAGAAAAGTAGTATGTGTTAATCAAGCAGTGCCTGGAAGTGACATCCTTAGTCAGGTTTCCCAGTATAGTGTCCCATGGGTAGGACACACACATGGGTATGTGCACACACACACATACAGGCAGATACAGCTAAGAGATGGAAATGAACTCAAAGTGCTGCCTAGTACTTCTTTTTTTCCTTCCCTGAGCAGATGGCACACAAGACAAGAAATAGACTTGTGTAAAGTTCTCACATGTGTGACAAGCTGACATCAGAACACAGCTGCCTAAGGCCTCTATTCTGGATTCTTGAGGGTGTTGAACACATGGTTACAGTAAAAGGGAGTAAGAGAGACAAAGCAGAATTGTAAGGGAAGGACAAAGCAACGAAACTTTGCAGGTTCTTATTAACTTTTACTAAACTGCTCAGAAGTGTCAGGCAGGGTACAACCTAGAATTAGCTATATAGCTTTATTCACATTTATTATTATCTCCAGAAGTTTTTCCTTACGGAGTCAGTAAAAGACTATTCAGAACGTTGTAGTAAAGAGAATTAGAGGGGGCCCTTAGGTGGCTTAGTCAGTTAAGTCACCAACTCTTGATTTCGGCTCAAGTCATGACCTCACAGTTCATGAATTTGAGCCCCATGTTGGGTTTCATGCTGACAGTGCAGAGCCTACTTAGGATTCTCTCTCCCTCTCTCTGCCATTTCCCTGCCTTCTCTCTCAAAATAAACTTAAAAAAAAACAAAACAAAACAAAACAAAAAACAATTAGAGGGGCGCCTGGATGGCTCAGTTAAGCGTCCCATTTCGGTCATGAGTTGGAGCCCCACATTGGGCTCTGTGCTGACAGCTTGGAGCCTGGAGCCTGCTTCGGATTCTGTATTTCACTCACTCTCTGCCTCTCCCCTGCTTGCGCTCTCTTCTCTCTCTAAAATACAAAATAAAACATTAAAAATTTTTTTAATAAAAAAAACTTAGTCTTCTGATATATAACCTAACAGATTAAGTATGTGTCATTTTTTCAATGTTCCAGGAACTTAATATACTAATTGTGAGTGTAGTATATGCTCCTTGGAAAGATAAATGCAGGAGTTTTCCTAGTGCTTTTACACTGTATTTCCCTTATCATGGTTAATTTGGGCTTACTACAAGACTCCTAGTTTACCTTAATTTCTGTTTATAAACTTTGGAGGGAGTGGGGAAGAAGAAATGTTTACTGAGTATCTTACTATGTGCCATATAGCCTACTAAGTACTTACATACATCATTATCTTTATTATACCATTTTATAGATGGCAACATAGGGTTCCAGTAATTTGCCTAAGGTGACTGAGTCAGTAAAGAGAAGATTTATTATTTTTATTTTTAAGAGAGAGGGAGAGTGCTTGAAAGACTGATAGGGGAGTAGAGGGGAAAGGGGTAGAGGGAGAGAGAATCTCAAGTAGGCTCCACACTCAATGAGGAGCCCATTGCAGGGCTCAATCCCACGACCCTGGGATCATGACCTGGGCCAGAATCAAGAGTCTGATGCTCAACTGACTGAGCCACCCGGGTGCCCCATTTTGTTTTTGTTTTTCTTTTTGAGCACTCAAGTCTGGATACTCTGAAACCAAAAGGAGCTCAGGGTCTGAACTAGTCTTACTGTTGGATGCATCTTCCCTTAACAAATATCAGATGATATGAGAACTGCTGAATATCAGAAAATAGTGCCCTAATGGGTGCTCATTTCAAAATTTGATATAAATATATAATATATATTATAATATACATACAATAAAACCATAAAAACTCTTCAAAAGACTCAAAGACAGTTAAACTATAAGAAGAACGGGGGTGCCTGGCTGGCTCAGTCAATAAAGCATCCAAATCTTGATCTTGAGATTGTAAATGTGAGTCCTACATTGGGTGTAGAGATTACTTAAAAATAAAATCTTAGGGGCGGCTGGGTGGCTCAGTCAGTTAAGCGTCCGACTTTGGCTCAGGTCATGATCTCACGGTTCATGGGTTCAAGCCTTGTGTCAGGCTCTGTGCTGACAGCTAGCTCAGAGTCTGGGGCCTGTCTTCGGATTCTGTGTCTTCCTCTCTCTCTGACCCTCCCCTGCTCACACTGTCTCTCTCTCTCAAAAATAAAAATAAAACACTAAAAAAAAAATTTTTTAATAAAATCTTAAAAAAATTAAAGAACTAGAAAGACAAGATTTATCATGGTTTCAGCTGTTTTAAAATAATTAAGAATCTGAAATTACATTAATTTAGAAAATGAAAATACTATTGGGAATAAGGGACATAAAGAAAAGTCTTAAAACTGAATCTACAGGAGATCCATGTCTTCACTCATAAAAAGAGATAATTAGGAAGTAATGGAAGTACAGCACTTTATTATTACTATTATTTTTAAAGATTTTATTTTTGAGTAATCTCTGCACCCAACCTGGGGCTCAAACTCACAACCCTGAGATCAAGAGTTGCATGCTCTTCCAAATGAAACAGCCAGGTACCCGACACACAACACTTTAAATCACCACCAATTTCAGTGTCCTGCTAAGACTAACATAGCAGTGATTTTATATAATAATTCATTTTATACTGGGAAGCAAAGGTTTTGCAATAAAATATTCTATCAAGTTAGCTTCATGATTTATTCCTTCTCTTAAAATTAATCACAATATAAGTTGCTCTACAAGTTACATCCATAAAGGTTTATTATTGTATGATAAAATTTGTGGTTCTTTTTGGTATATTTTGACTTTCATGGTAATCAATATATTTATATCAAGTGGAAATTTCTGTTCATAGCAGGCTAGCATAGGAACTCCAGAATTCATACTCTGGCCCAAAAATGTCTTTGTTGTATACCCTCGGGCAAGTTATTAGCTAAACCTACTAAGACTCAGTTTCTGCATTTGTAAAATAGAGATAACAGGCTCTTTTGGTGAGGATTGAAAAAAGGTGATCCATACAAAGGGCTTATTATTGGTGTCTGATGCATTGCGGGTATTCAAGTGTTAGCTATTATTTTAATATTAGGGAAACAGAAAGAAATAGTCCAAAGAAAAGCAAAACAATGTTAAATATAAGTAACATTAGTGTAAATGCAATTGAAAATAGCAACTAAATATTAATTGGTCCATCTTTAAGGCTAAATTTGAATATTAAATTGATAACATTGTACGAGCTATGTATCTGAACTATTTTCAGGCCAGTCATGAGTCTGCACATGTCAAGACATATATTAAACAGGTTTAAATTAAACCAAGTTTCCGGATGATAGGTACTTATCTAGACAAATATATATATAGCTTTGCATGTCTAAAAAATTAAAGACTGCCCTAAAATGGTTTTTTTCTGGCTAAGGCCAAGCAAACACAAAACCACACAAAATGTTGAAGGTTAGTATATAAAGAAAACAAAGTAAGACTTAAAAAAAGTCAAATACTTGCTGTAACTACTGAGGGAAAAAATATGGATATAAAGAAGTCTAGAAGGAAATCATCAAACTATATATAACTAACAGCTGTAGTGGTAGAATTAAGAGTAATTTTTCTTCTTTTCCCAATTTACCAAATAGTTTGCATTGTAGTTATACTACTTTTAAATTTCATTCATTTATTTTCATTATAAATGATACCTTATGACAACCAAGAAAACAGATTTATAAGACTGTAGAAAACAAAGACACGGAATTAATTTTAGACCACATTTCATAAGCACAATGATCAATTCTTAGCCTCTCTTGAGAGAAATCTTCTGTTGGTACATATTCACAGTAAATATATTTGTGGAAACATTTCCATCCATTCATAGATGATCACCACTCCAAACCACAAAGGTATAGAAATGATACAGAACAACTGTCCTAAACATTCTGCTAGCAGATGTTTAGAGGAAAGGCCCTTGATAAAGTTTGGCTGCGAACCATATTTCATTCGCATTAGGTGGAGAAATGGATTCTGAGGAGCTCTGGATAAGTTCTTAGTACTTTCATGGCAAAATACTAAGAGGTGGATAACAGAGTTCACAAAGAGGCAGAGAACTTTGCTGGAAAAGAGAATTTACAACGTCATCCTGGAATACAGCCAATTTCCTGTCATGGCCTCTCACCTCCAATGTATTCTCTTTCTCTAACCTTCCTACCAATAATCAGCATTCTCAGAGATACAAAGAAAATGTATGAAATCGGAAGCCATTTAAAAGGTAATCTGTAGGATGTGCTTTGAAATAATTCAGAGGTAGGGAAATGGCTGGGAGTACAGAGGCAACAAGATTGGCCGTGACTGCTGAAGCTGGGTGAATAATACATGAAGGGTCATTATGCTACTTTATCAACTTTTATTTTGAATTATTTGAAAATATTCAACATATACAAAAGTTTTTTTTTAATGGCAGCTAACTTTTAATAATCTTTACTCACCATTTGTAAGTCTAGACAGTGAGTAGGGGATTGAGACGAATCAGAGTAAAAACTACAAGTTAATACTTATAAACCATTATACATTCAAGGCACTATTCTAAGAAATAAAAATACATGTACTGTGTGTGTGTGTGTACACATATATATACACACATTCATTTAATCCTTACCAGGTGACTCCAATGTGCAGTCAAGGCTGAAAACCAGTTTTATTTTATTTTTTAAAGTTTATTTAGAGAGAGACAGCACAAGGTGGGCGGGGGGGGGACGGGCAGAGAGAGAGAGGGAGAAAAGAGAGAATCCCCAGCAGGCTCTGCACCATCAGCACCAAGCCCAACGTGGGGCTCAAACTCACAAAACCACAAGATCATGACCTGAGCCGAAACTGAGTCAAGAGTCAGATGTTTAACCTAATGAGCCACCCAGGCACCTCTGAAAACCACTGTTTTAGATCAAAGTTGATATTTTTAAAAATGTAGAGCCAGATATTATCAATGATATCCTACCCCTGTTAAAATTCTGGTACCTAATGGAGGGGGAAAAATTATCATTTAACAATGCATGACAGTGGCGCCTGGGTGGCTCAGTCGGTTAAGCGTCCGACTTCAGCTCAGGTCATGATCTCACCGTTCGTGGGTCCGAGCCCGCATCGGGCTCTGTGCTGACAGCTCAGAGCCTGGAGCCTGCTTCGGATTCTGTGTCTCCCTCTCTCTCTCTGCCCCTCCCCTGATCACACTGTCTCTCTCTGTCTCTCAAAAATAAATAAATGTTAAAAAAAAAATGCATGACAAGAACAACTTAGGCTTCAGTAAGTTAAACACTTAATTACATATGACCCAGTAAATCTATTCCTAGGTATGTTAGAGAGAAATGAAAACGTACATCCACATAAAAACTTGTACATAAATGCTTAAAGCAGCATTATTGCTAACAGCTAAAAAGCAGAAAAAACACAAATGTCCATAAAATGGAATATCATGCAGCCATAAAAAGAAATGCTACATGCTACAACATGTATGAGTCTTGGAAGCATTATTTAATTGAACAAAACCAGATACAAAAGACCCATACAGTATGATGTCACTTATGTGAAATGTCCAGAATAGACAAATCCATAGAGACAATTAGATTAGTAACTGCCAGAGGATAGGGGGAAAAGGGGAAAAGACTGACAACTGATAGGTACAGGGTTTGTTTTGGGGGTGACAGAAATGTTCTGGAATTAATGGTGATAGCTTCACAATGTTAAGAATATAATAAAACTACTAATTTGTATACTTTATTATTATTATTTTTAATTTTTTAATGTTTATTTATTTTTGAGAGAGAGAGACAGAGTAAGAGTGGGAGAGGGGCAGAGAGACAGAGAGAGAGATGGAGACACAGAATCCGAAGCAGGATCCAGGCTCTGAGCTGACAGCAAAGAGCCCGATGCGGGGCTCAAATCCACGAACCACGTGATCATGACCTGAGCCAAAGTCGGATGCTTATCCAACTGAGCCACCCAGGCACCCCTAAATTGTATACTTCAAATAGTGAACTTTAACATTATGTGAATTATACCTCAACCTCTAAAAAATTAAAAAAATAATAACTTCAGGATGGAGAAAGAATATTTGAAAGCAAAGTAAACAGTAAGAATCAAAAGAAGGAAATCATTAATGTTGTAGCTTTTCCTATGCCAAACAATGTTCTGCCATAGCATAAAATATAGTTCACTTAAACTTGTATTTTATATTCAATGGATCCCCTCCTTTCTTCTCCAAAAAGAAAAATGGTAGCTGGAAAAGAGGATAAAACAACCACGTTAACAGAGAAAAGCAACTTCTGGGTGGGGTGCCTGGCTGGCTCAGTTGGAGGAGCACGCAATTCTTGATCTTGGGGTTCTGAGCTTGAGCTCCCAATGGGGTGTCGAGATTACTTAAATAAATAAAAACTTAAAAAAAATTTAAAGCAGCTTCTTGGAATTCTGAAAACATGCCTTTCCACATCTTTAAAAGGGAAAAGAGTCCAAGTTTTCTTTCTCCCAAGGACAGAAAAAAAAATTTAATTGGCACTTCTGGCTGTTATTAATAACTAGTACAAGAGAAAGTGAAACCTAAAGAAGGCAACATCAAAACCATTATTTACATGTTAGTGTATCTGAAAATGCTGAACTGTTTTTAGAGACTTAAAATTGATAGAAAAATTTATTTTCTATCAACAAATCTTAATGCCACATTAAAAAATAAGTATAGTTTAAAAACTAAAGGCCAAACATCCACCCCAGCTTAAATAAGATGGAATGAAAATATTTAAAAAGTTTTACAGAGGATTTTTATTTACCTTACACAATAATATGTTTTCTAAATTTTCTTTAAAGAATCTTATTTATTTATTTATTTAAAGAAAGACAGAGACAGTGCGAGTTGGGGAGGGGAACAAAGAAAAAGGGAGAGAGAATCCCAGGCAGGCTCCGACACTGTCAGCGCAGAGCCCAATGTGGGGGTCAAACTCACGAACCATGAGATCATGACCTGAGCTGAAACCAGAGTCGGATGTTTAACCAATTAGCCACCCAGGTGCCCCTCTTCTAAATTTTCTTTAAAAGGATTTTTTATTTTATTTGTAAGTTTTTATTTTAATTCAGTTAACAGTGTTATAGTTTCAGGTGTACAATATAGTGATTCAATAATTTCATCCATCACCTGGTACTCATCATGACAAATACACTCCTTAATCCCCATCACCTATTTAACCCAACCCCTCACTCCCTTCCCAGAAAGTTATAAACATATACTGGTTTTGTAGATAGGTTTCACAATACTCTATTACTCTATAACTTCATTAACAGCAGGTCTATGCAATAACTATAAATCACTGATAGTAAAAAAACTCTAAAAGATAAAAAATGTTGCAAGTTCCAAATGACACAAGAAATAGTGATATAAATAGTATTTTTTTTTTTTAGGATTCAGGATGGCTGTGGGTATTTCAATTCCCACTCCTATAAAATTACTTGACCACTGTTTAGGAAAATAAAATGATGATTTTAAAAACCTAAAACTCTCAAAAGATAATGCAATATATGGGGTGCCTGGGTGACTCAGTCAGTAAAGCTTGTGACTTCGGCTCAGGTCATGATCTCACGGTTTGTGAGTTCGAGCCCCGCACTGGGCTCTGAGCTGACAGCTCAGAACCTGGAGCCTCCTTCAGATTCTTTGTCTCCCCATCTCTCTGCCCCTCCCATGCTCATGCTCTGTCTGTCTCTCAATAATAAATATAAACATTTAAAAAATTTTTTAAATAATGCAATACATACAAGAAAATTTTAAATTATTCCTATTCGTTGGCCTTGTTCTACTCCTACCAATGTAGAAGAAAATCATAGGTATAAAGATACTTTAGCACCAGTATTATTTATTTATTTATTTATGGGGGGGGGGGCGGAGGGAACGAGCAGGGGAGGGCAGAGGGAGAGAGAGAATCCCAAGCAGGCTCAGTGCCATCAATACAAAGCCCTACGTGGGGCTTGATCTCAGGAACCATGAGATCATGACCTGAAGTGAAATCAAGAGTGGGATGCTTAACAGACTGAGCCACCCAGGCATCCCAGTTCCAGTATTATTTATAGTGTAAAAAAAAAAAAAAAAAAAAAAAAAAAAGAGAAACCATCTAAATAACCAATGATAGGGATTTGAATAATTATGGTATAAATACATGATGGAATATTCAGCCATTTAAAATTACTTTTGAAGATTTAGATTCCTCCATATTTAATTTTAACCAAATCTATGTATGTACATGGTTTGAGAAGTCAAATAGTTCCACAACAGTAATAAAGTGCAATTCCCCTGCCCCCTTCACGCCCCAAACCAATTCCTGCTCCCAGGACCCCAAAGGCAAAATTTTCAATGTATTAGTTGTTCCAGTGTTTAATCCCAAATTCCTAAATCATATGCTTCATATGCTTCAATTCTGGATATCATCCATGATTTTTCTACAATGAAGATATTTAGCTCTCATACCTCCTCATCTCCTAGTTGTATATTTGTCCTTATAAACTGGCTGGCTAGTTAAATTCTTGGCTGGAAATGAGAAGTCCTGAAGCAGCAAAGAAATCTGTTTAACTTTGGCTATTTCAGTCAAATGTAAATGACCTAAAGATCTTTCCTTCAAGGACGCTAAGATGGCTCAGTTGGTTGACCATCTGATTTTAGCTCAGGTCATGATCTCACAGTTTGAGAGTTCAAGCCCCACATTGGGCTTGCTGCTGTTAGCACAGAGCCTGTTTCGGATCCTCTGTTCCCCCCCACCCCTTGTCTCTCTCAAAAATGAATAAATATTTAAAGAAAAAAAAAAACTTAAAAAAAATCTTTCCTTCAAAGAATACTTTTATTAATCCCAAGGAACAAGGGTTCCGTGGAACATGACTTGGAAACTACTAACCCACAGAAGTTTCTGCTTAATTAATCTGTTACATGGGAACAAAGTTTCTGTTCAATTCTTATCTCAGAGAATAGTCTCTAAAAATAAACCTCAGAGGTCATCTGGTCTAAACTTATTTATCCTAAGAGAATAAAATGCAATACTTCTGGCTCTTCGGCTCTCTCAGTAAATGCGTAATCCTTCCTAGGGGAGGGGAGTGGCCTTCTTGGAACAGACCTGATGATAACTGAAGAGAAAGGAGTTGTTTGCAGAAGCCTGTGTCTTAGGAGGGCATGCCAGACCAGGACCCAACTGAAGAGGAAAACAAGGCCAAGTTTTTCGGAAGAGAATGTGGTCACATCTAGCTATGGTGACTGCCCTAAAGGAGCTGAGAATTCCCTTATGCTGGTGGATGGAGAGTCAGCAGCCTACCTAATCTGGAGGCTTGGCAGAAAGAAATCCCAGTCATGAAACACATCCCTCTTCATTCATTCCACAAGCATTTTTCAAGTATTTGCTATCAAATAAGGGGACTTTTTTTTTTTTGTAATGTTTATTTTTGAGAGAGAGAGTGTGTGAGCAGGGAAGGGGCAGGGAGAGAGACACAGAAACTTAAGTAGGCTCTAGATGCGGGGCTCAAACTCACAAACCACAAGATCATGACCTGAGCCGAAGCTGGATTCTTAAATGGACTCAGCCACCCAGTCCCATTTTCAACATGAAACATTTAGAAGGAAGAAGGAAGTAAAGAAGGATGCTCACACACGAAAGAATACAGGTGTACAGTTTTCAAAATACTCAAAATACTCTAGGTTACACCAAAAAGACTCTATGCTCTGATTAGGAAATTTAATTATTTCTGAAGGCATTTAGATGAGAGCTTTATTTATGTTAAGGTTAGTTTCCTCCTTTTACTTCCTCTCTCAAGGTTCTTTTCTACTTCCTTCGAGAACAACTTTAACCATTCTTATGAAGCTCAAAAACTATACAAAGAAGAAGTATACCACTAAATCATATCTATTAAACATCTTGGTTTCAAAGAGCACTGAAGCACAGGATTCAAGGCAGAAACCATACTGCTGAGTGAGAAAATACCACTAAAAATCAGGAACCAAAAGACCAAAACTTACACTTCAGCTTTACAGAAGCACAGTTTATAACTTAATCGCTGATGTCCAACACCTAGTTGTCAAGTCCTTCTCAACCCTGGAACTTCCCCAATTCTATTCTAAGTGACCAGACCATAATCCTAGAGGGGTAGATCTATATGTGATTACAATCAATTATATCAATACTGTTGAAAAGAAAGGCTATGGGGGGTGCCTGGGTGGCTCAGTCAGTTGAGTGTCCATCCGGCTTCGGCTCAGGTCATTCATAAGAATGGTCTCACGGTTGGTGGGTTCGAGCCCCGCATCAGGCTCTGTACTGACAGGCTCTGTACTGACAGCTCAGAGCCTGGAGCCTGTCTTCAGATTCTGTGTCTCCCTCTCTCTCCGACCCTCCCCTGCTCACGCTGTCTCTCTCTCTCTCAAAAATAAACTAAAAAAAAAAAAAAAAAAAAAATTAAAAAAAAAAAGAAAAACAAGGCTATGGAAAAAGAAAAGGGATGCTCTATGGGAGTTAAGAAAGGCTCAGGAAGGCAGCATTCATTCTCCAGGCTGGAAGACATACAATCTGGCAGACTTAAGTATGGTATCTGCTAAGGAGACACCAAGTATAAGTTAGGGGACGAAGCTTCACCTTGCCTGAATAAAGTGTATACCCAAATCATCCAGGTATTTTGGCTTCAATTCCAAGTTCACCTACAAGCTTTCTGGTTAGCTTCTCAAATATTCTGACAGTAGGAATCAAATGCCAGAGATAGAGAACATTAGCACTCAGGTCCCTGGAAAAGAATATCCCCCCCACAGTAGGTTAAAAGAGTGGCATTCTTGTTTATACAATAGGCAATAATACAGTGTAGTGGTTAAATGCCCAATACTTGGAGGCATAATGTTTTTAAATCCTGATTATTGTTTAATTTACTTCTTTGTGCTTCAGTTTTCATTAAATGAGAATATAGTGTTTATTTTAGCATTAAAAGGATCGAGGTAATGCATGCAAAGCATTTAAACCTTGGGTGGCATGGTTTATAGTGCTCAATAAAGCTACATAATTTTTCATAATAATTATTAAACATCTCTCATGATTTTGATTTGGGAATCAAAATCCAAGCATGAACAACCCTAAAAAATTGTGATTTTAGACTATCAAAGAAGTGTCGCAATGTAAGGCCTCAGCAGTCATGCAGTAATATACTGTATGTATGTGTGTACGAGCATGCGCAGGGTGGGGAGACACAGGAGACAGGTTGTGAAGGGCTTTGTACACTCTAAAAAGTTGGGAATTTTATTTTATAAGCCTCAAGAGGCCATCTAAAGGTAACCTCAATTATCAAAGCGCTGTTCAAATAAACTTAAATCCAAGTTACAGATCTCACAAAAATCAACATGATGAGGGGATTCCAGAAAAATACACTCATCAGTGATATATTTTAGTAGCAATACAAACTAAATTGAAATCAAAACCAAAATGTCAGTGACTTTAAATGACGGCAAAAAGAACCCCACCTCCACCCCCAGGCTTACAAAAGGAACAGTACATGCTGTTTCCTGGCTCTACAATCCACTTCCTCCAATTGTTGGAGGCAGTGGATCCATCTGTGTCAAGTCTCTACACAGCAACAAAGACCAGTCCTTGTCATCTGGTTCTCTCTCAATCTACAGACCTACAAACAAAATATGGCACTAGAATCAAAAAGTTCAGCACTCTTGGATGCAAGCAACCTCATATATTATAAATATGCATAACACTGAATTAAACACAACTAAAAACAGACTTCCATAATGTTTAAAACACAAGAACCAGAGGAAGAAAAAAAGCACCTTAAATCAGAAAAAAATAAAATAAAAAAAAAAAACCACCACCAAAGGCAGTTGATTTCACTAAAATGTCAAAGAGCTAACATCCTCTTTTTCCCTTTTGCTATTCTAATCTACTTTTATCTGGTGAAACCAGATAAGTGTAAGTTTGCTAGAGTTGTGTCACAATAGTGAATGCCATCACTGGATTCACAGAATTATGAAGTCCAGTGGCCTAGGCCAATCCTTAATTTTAAAGTGGGTAGGTATGGGGCACCTGGGTGGCTCAGGGTTAAGAATCTGACTTCGGCTCAGGATCTCAAGGTTTCTAAGTTCCAACCCCACTTCAGACAAGCTCTGCTTCTCTCTCTCTCCTCTCTTCTCTGCCCCTCATGGGATATTCATTCTCTCTCTCTCTCTCTCTCTCTCTCTCAATCTGCCCCCTCGCTCACTTGTACCCTCTCTCTAAAAAAATAAAAAAATAAATAGACTGAATAAGTCAGTTCCAAAGCAGTATTTTCCAGAGTGCAGAGTAAGAACACAAGATAACTTCAGCTGTTATGCAAGCAACAGTCATGTTTTAAAATAGTTTTTATTTTTCATTATTTTAAATATTTACTTATCTGGAGGGGGGGGGGTGCAGAGCCCAATGTGGGGCTCAAACTCATGAACTGTGAGATCATGACCTGAGCCAGAATCAAGAGTCGATGTATAACTGACTAAGCCACCCAGGTGCCCCCAGCAATTATTATGTATTTAATAGTTACATGTATATTATAACATGTACTAGAAAAGGATATAAAGTACATAAAAACCATGATTTCACAGATTATCAGTTTGGAAAACGGTAATGATGAAACAAAAATTGACATATTTTTATTATTATATTTTATCATATTATTTTATTAATATATTTTATCATATTAAAAATATGAAATAAAATAACACAGATCTTCTAAAAGGCAAAGTTTATGATGGCAGTATGGTTCATGATGAGTGAAATACTGACCGTTGTCCTATGAACAACTTGGGCCTATTTCTTTGTTTACCTGCTTCCTTCTTGGCTCGAGGCTATGTTCTGAATGATTAGAAAAGATGTGACTTTTAGTTAAATGAGCTTCCTACTATGCTTAAGTTCATTTAGAGTAAAAGAAGCAAACACTAAGATACATACAGAAATACTAGTTTATAGGAAAGAGTGTTATACTGTTAAGAAAATAATGGCACAATAAGTCATTGCTGTCCTGAAACTAGCAGCAATTTTCTAGTGCATATCCAAATACCATAAGCACCCCCCAAAAAACTAAACAGTAAATAAAAAATAAAACAAGTCTAGTAACACTGATAAATATCTGAGCTGTAGGCTGTTGCATGATCATTTTATTCACTTTCACATGATCTAAGGAGCATGGTAATGTGAGGTGTTTCTCCTAATATTTATATGAATGTGTTCTTTCTCATTACCTCTTGCCAAAGGAATAAAAGACAATTAACCATTAGATGCCTTAGGCATCAACTGTCATTGTGGAAGAAACATTATTTTTTAGAAATCTTACTATGAAATATTTTAAGGTTAGGTTTCAAAGTATTCTAGTTAATGATGTCCTGTGAATTTAAAATGTGGTATTTTCCAGGCTAGAAAACAACGTGGGAGAACCATTTCTATCTGGCCGTTTCTGCCGTATTTTACCTGCACATGTGAAAGTCAGTCTTAAGAGCACCAGGGCAGAAGGAGTAATAAATCTCTCAATTCTCGAAATATCTGCAACTAAGAAGCTACATTATTTTCACATGGCCGAGGAAACGCTGTCAGAAGCTGCCAGTATCCAAACAACCCTCTCCAGTCGTCCCCCCCACTCCCTGAAGAGACTAGCAAAAGGCAAAATGATACTCCCTTCTCATCTTTTACGTCTTTTGGTTTCCTGTACTCTCATGTACCTTTCCTAACACTGTAGTGATTAATGATTTTAAAAAAGTTGAAACGAAACAGCACTTTCCAGTACTTCCTCCCTACCCCTCAGCAACTCCAGGTTGGAATTGTGAAATTCGTTTTTTTACGGATCCTTCGTTGAGTCTGCAGTAAAGCCATGAGGTAAGAATGGACTTTCCTACAGAGCATAGACTTTCCAATGCCACGAACCTCGGAGACCTTCAAACAACTATTCAGAGCTATTTGATCACTTGTGGTCACCATACAGTCTATTAATTACGACCACAGCAACACTGTAGGGAAGAGGGACTGGGAGTTTACCTCTGCTTGGTTTTGAGGAGGGGACAAGCGAACCACCGTCCTGCCACCCTTCCTCCGCCAGCCCCTCGGTAGCTTCCCGACGCCTCGCGTCCTTGCTCTGGGCCCGACCTGCCCTGTCCAGGCGAGAGCACCTCCCCCTCCTCCCCATGAGCCCGACCCCACCAACTTCTAAACCATCACAATAATACTCTTTCTTCTTGGGACCTGATCCCAATCTTCAACCCAGCTAGCTCCCTCAACCCCACTCCTGGAAGCTCACCAAGCAATTCCGGCCGCTCCTCTCTAGCGCCGCAGCGGCTCGGACATCCGCCAGACCGGACCTGGAGCTGCGTCCTCCTAGCGCCTGCGCGCGCCGGATACCCGCGCCTGCGCACTTCCTCGGCCGCGGTGCGCGGACACACCCCTGGAGCCAGAGCCAATCACCATCTGAGGGGTTTAAATCTCCCTGCCACGCAGGCGGAGAGCTTGGGGAGTCACCCGTTAACCGGATAATTCGAATACCTCCCGAAGGTGGGATGTATTCATACAACAAACATTTGTCAAGGGCAAGCTATCTACAGGATGATTGCTGAAGAAAAGGCGACAAGAATGCCTTCCCTGCCCTCCAGGATCTCAAATAATAGTGGATAGAATTTAGTGAGTGGCATCAGAATGTCCGAAGCGGAGTTGGTGCACAATGAAAGCAGCGCCTTATCCTTAGGGATGTCTGGAAGGGTTCCCAGAGAAAGCGACTTTTCAATCAGGAAGGCTAGGTAGAAATTCTCCCAGAAGTCTGGGATAGAGGGTGATAGTTTTCCAGCCTGCGGGAACAGCGTATGCCATTAGGAACTAGGAACAAGCAATTTCTGTAAATTCCTTGTAGTTCATCCTGCTTAGAGGCTTAGAGCTCATCGTAGATCTCCGGGTGAAGTGGGGAATAACCTTTAAATAGTCGGCAACGGGCTAGGTCTTGGTAGGTCTTGCCCTTTGGGACTAGTGAGCCTGAACTTTATACTATGGCCACAGGAAGGCTCTGAAAGGTTTTAAACAGGTCCAGGAACTCTTCCAGGCACCTCTAAGAATAGAGCACAGTGCTGGAAATTAATAATTAAAAAAAAAACAAAACACTTCGAAGGAGTCTTCTTCTAAGGGTCAAGGAAAATGAACCCTGAGAAATACTTTTTGTATATAGTAACACAGAAGTCATTGGTGATCTCAGTGAAAGCTATGTGGTAGAATGATGAAGTTGAAAGATAGATTGCAGTAATTTGGAGAGAGGGGAGGTGCAAAAATGGGGAGAGGTTATAAAATGCTTTTGGAAAGTTTGGCCTTGAGGGACAAGGGGTCAAAGTTTTTGTTTCTGTTGTTTGGATTTTTGTCAGAGTAAAGACAGAAGAAACTTGAGCATGATAGGCAAGAAACAACTGAGGGGGGGAAACGTTGAATAAACAGAAGTATTACTAGGTAAAGATCTTGAGAGAATAAGAGTAGAGACAATCCAAAGCACTGGTGGGAGGAACAGTCTTGGGAGAGAGATAAATTATAATAAGAGGAAGTATGTGTCTGTAAGTGTGTATGTTTAGTAACAGGAAGTTAAAGAAGTTCTCATCTGATGACCTCTGTTTTCTCTGTGAAGTAGGAGATGAGGTCATTTGCTAATGGAAAAGGAATTGAGAGTTTTAAGGGCAGTGGAGAAGTTTTCAAATATGGTTGTAAAAAGTGACAGAAGAAGTTGATCAGAGAAAGATAGCAGGACTGGTAAGCAGTGTCAAGGGCCTGTATAAGATTGGTAAAAATGAACTCTCCAGCTTCTACCTTCGTGTGACGCTTTCTCAAACACCAATCACTCTTGTAGGCAAAAGTGGACAAAATGTTATGGTTGAGTTTATTTATGGTGTATTTATCCATGGTGTAATGCCATGGTTCTCAACCAGGGACATTTTTGCCCTTGTGGGGACATTTGAGTGTCTGGAGACATTTTTGATTGTCAAAACAGCAGGGATTGGGGTGGGGAAATATAAAGAGGATACTACAGGCATTTAGTGTCCAGGGATGCTGCCAAGTATCCTGCAATGCACAGGGGAGCACAAGAATCATCTCCAAAATATCAGTAGTTCCAAAGTTAAAAAACCCTGATCTAGGATTACCTTGATGCTCACCAATGGCTGACCTTGGTCTTTTACAAGCTTTTCTTTGGACTATGGTCCTGAGTTTATAGGGTAAAGTAGTCCTTCCACTGCATGCCTTTAAAGGAGAATAGAATGAGCAGCATACCTCAGACCTTGAATGTTTAAAGGACTTGTGATGTCACAAACACACTATTGGAATAGTTCCTCAATCCTCTAGAAGTAAATCTGGAGGTGCTTGGGTGGCTCAGTCAGTTGAGTGTCTGACTTCGCTCAGGTCATGATCTCGGAGTTTTTGAATTTGAGCCCTGCATCAAACTCTCTGCTGTCAGCATAGAGCCTGCTTCGGATCCTCTGTCCCCTTATCTCTCTGCCCCTCCCCTGCTCCTGTGAGGGCTCTCTCTCTCAAAAATAAATATTAAAAAAAAAAAAGAGGTTCGAAGCAAGTCTGGACTTACACATAGATGGAGGTGCTTGCTTTGATTTTAGGTATCACAGGTCTTGTTAAACATAGACATTATCAGAAGTTCAATAATATGGGAGGAGTAACACCCACAACATTATTAATCCTAATGTAACTTGGTTTATCTGATTATTTGTAGTCACTAAGACAGGAGGGAATGAGTATGGGCTAAGTTTAATAAAGGAAATAAATATATTAAATATTAGTAAGAATATAATCTTTGGTATTCATTTATTGTTTGCACTTTGACAGGCACCCATTCATGGATAGGAACTTGACCTATATTATATCTTTTAATCTGAGCAACACACTGAGAGATAGCATTATCCTAATTTTAACTGTGGAGAAACTGAGGTTCCAAGAAAACTTGCAGTTTGCCCAAAGTCACAAGTTACTAGCGGCTAGGTAAGCATTTGAACTCAGATCTGTCTGTCATCAAGCTCTTGCACCATCCATTAAATTTCAGTAAATTTTCCAAGGCAGGAATGATTGGAAATTTAGCTTAAACAATTGCCACTGCATAAAGGGAATGCTGGGGATTTAGGATGAGAGGAGAAGCAAAAGGAAGGCCGGGGAAGAGCAAAGAGAATGAAAAAGGAACTAGGTAGGCTAGTCACAGCTGGGTTCAGTGCAGAAGAGTAACTCTTCCTCAAGCTTGCTGGCCGGCCTTTGATCTTCCCTTCTTTTTGAGTAAAGCTGCTTTCCCCTGTGTCCGTTGTTCACTCTCCTGTGTTCAAATAAAGCTAGATTATTGAGAAAGGCGGACAGCAAAGGGGGGAAAAAAAAAAAGAGCGTGACGGCCGCGGTGTGCGCCTGCGCGCTGGCGGCGGCGGCGGCGGTGCCCGGCGGGGAGGGGTCCGGAGTGGGCCGCCGGACCCAAAACTGAGGGGGGGGCTTCAGGGAGTCCCCTCGCCGGGATCTTGGCGGCCTGATGGAGTAAGAGGGGTCGGCTGTGAGTGTGAGTATCGAGGGGCCGGACTGCGTTGAGGCGTGTCGGAACGGAAGGGTCCTGGTGGTCTGCCCCTAAGGTTTGGGGCTGCAGGACGAGGCCGGGTTTTTGCTCGTGCAGGCTGCGGCACAGGGGCAACCCGGTCCTCTCCTCTCCCGGAGCCCGCGCGGTTTCCAGGCTGGCGGTGCTTCTGGCTTCGGGGTATAGATACTCGCGGGGGCGTTCCGGCTCTGCTTCCAGCCCCAGTTGGAAACGTGCCTGCAAGAACCTTGACCTTTAGGGGAGGCCGCTGACCTCCTTCCGTCCCCGGTTCCTCAGGGATCCCGCAGACTCAGGTGCTTAAAGGCCTACGGGTCACAGGCCAAGGAACACCTTTCGACCTCTTGTGACTGACAGCCCCCGTTCTTTTTCCTCCTTCCGTCTTCTCTCCTTTTGGGATGAGTCTTAATAATTAGGATTTATGGAGCGCTTACTACGTGTCAAGCTAATATTTAATCCGAATCTCGGTGCATAATTATGGGGAGGAAATGCTTTGCACTCAAATGCTTTGAGTCTGTTCAATTTAATCATCTTTCAGAGTCAGACTAAGCCATTTTATTGCGAAGTTTGAAATTTCCATGGCTCTTAGCAACTTAGGACTGCAATCCGAGTTAAGGGAAGTTCTTATCTTACCTAGCAAATGGGTGCTTTATCTACCAGAATGGTTTATATCGAATTTACTCAAGCCGAAATAACTTGTGAGCATTTCCTAAAAGCCTAGTAGTATTCCAGACCCCATGGGAAATCTTAAACTATGTTTTAAGACTTGTTCTCAGGTTTGGTTGTGAATGAATCCATGGAATATTTAGATTCAGTTAGGGCTTATTTAGCATTTGCAGCATGTGTACCAGGTACACTCAGGTCTGTCACAAAGAATTCATGAGATACTGTAATGGAAAGTGGTTTTTTGAAGCCTATTTCTGATGAGGTCACTAAGGGTTTGATGGTAATTTGCTCAAGCTAAACTAGCTGGGATAAGTGGTGAAATTCACATATGCCAAGTGTCATCTTTTTCCTGTTACACCAAGTTAGATATCTAAGCACTTTTGAGAAGCAACTATATTTCAGGTACAGTTTCTAGAGCTAACTCCTGAGTCTTTTCCTGTTACACCAAATTAGATATTCTAAGCACTTTTGAGAAGCAACTACATTACAGTTATAGTTTCTAGAGTTAACTCCTGAGGCTAGAGAATGGTATGTGCATTTAAAGGTATTAGAGGGGCACCTGGGTGGCTCCCTTGGTTAAGCTTCCGACTTTGTTTCTGGTCATGATCTCACAGCTCAGTGAGTTCCAGCTTCCTGTAGGGCTCTGTGCTGGCAGCTCAGAGCCTGGAGCCTGCTACGGATTCTGTGTCTCCCTCTCTCTGCCCCTTCCCCACTCATACTGTCTCTCTCAAAAATAAATAAACATTAAAAAAAATTAAAACAAAATAAAGGTACTAGATACTTTTTGAAGAGAACTTCAGCATGGCCTGGAAGGTGGTAAGAGGGTGTGAAGGAATCTGATCAAGTTAGTTCATAACTAATTGCTTTGATGAAAATATAATCTAAAAAGGAAAAACTGCAAATGGTAATTCTCTACCTAGCTTAGAGCACAGCACATGTAGTCTATTGTATAAGAGGCTCCTTACAAGAAAAGGAAGGAATAATGGTAGATGCTAGCTGAATTGGTTCTGGGGCCAGGAATGGCTCTGTGAGAAATAGACATGTTGTCCCTTTCCTAATTTGAATAGCATAGTGGGAAGTTTGGGATTAATTTGTGTATCCAGTGAATAAGAACATGTAGGCAGACAAGTTGTGTAGGAATACTTCAACTGCACGTTCAGCGTGCTAAATCTCTAATTGAAACCTTACAGTCATTTGCGTTTTTTTCCTCTTCTAGTCTGAAAGAGACTATTAAGAAGTTAGAGTTCCTAAGTGTTCATCAGTAGAGGACTGGTTAAACAAAGTATGCCTTTGTTAGAGTGAGCCAGCCCTCTGTTGTGTGGTAATATTGAGTAATAACCAAGGTACAGTAAGTGAAAAAAAAAGTGAAAAATAGGTTTTGCAACCATTTGTGGTTTTTTTTTTTTTAAAGGCATATGTATTTGCATATATATACCTAGAATATCTCTGGGAGAATTCAGAAGAAACTGGTAACAGTGACTGGAGGTAGAAGTGGCTGAGAAACAGGAATGGGAAGGGAATCATTTTCTGTATAAATTTTTAAGAATTTTTTATGAAAACTTTTAAACATGCAGAAAAGTATAGAGAAAAATATTATATTGAACCCATGTAAATTGATCATTCATTTTAAAATCTGTTGGTACATTGCTATTTGCTTTTATTCCTAACATTTCACCCCTACATACTTTAATGCATGTCTCTAATAAAAAGAACATTTTCCTGCATAACTTAATAACATAATCAAATTAAACAACTAACTCTTCTATATGCTCTAATACCCAGTGTTTATTAAAATTTCCCCCAAATTGGGGGCACCTGACTGGCTTAGTGGGAAGAGCATGCAACTCTTGATCTCAGGGTTGTGAGTTCGACATCTACATTAGGTGTAGAGATTACAAAAGAACATAGACTTAAAATATTTCCCCAAATTGCCCCCCCCCTTTTTTTTTTTTTTTTACTGTTTTTGATCCTATTTCCAATCAAAGTTTATGCATTTGGCTATTATGTCTCTTGAAATCTTTCAAATCTAGAACAGTTAACTTTATCATAACTTGTTGAAGAGACCCTGTCAATTATCTGAATTTATCCTATTGATTCCTAGTGATACCACTTAGTTTGTTACTAGGTAAATGCTCGATGGGATTCAGGTTAAACACTTTGGGTATGCTGTCGTAGGCTGTGCTCTATACTCTAGTTTTTTCTCCTATTAGTGATGCTGAGATTGATGAGTGGGTTCAGGTGGTGAATCTGAGTTCTACATGGAAACCAGCGGTACTTCCATTTGTATTTTAAAAATTTGAAATCTGTTACCTATTGAAAATGTAAATAATTACCTTTAAAAAGAAAAGCTCTCTGCAAGAAATTGCTGCTGCTGCTTTTTTAAACTGAATCCCTGATTACTGAGTGGTAGAATCTCACTTTATAGAAGAGGAATTTGAAGTTCAGAGAGATTAAAATTTACACAAGGTAGTACACATATTAAGTATTTTTGTCTGCTTTGAAGGTCATGCTTTCCCACCAGATGTTGTAAACTATAAACTGGTATATAAATATAAAATTGCTATTATTCCTAGTAGTTATGCTACTAGTCCCTTTATAGCTTTTCGGATAGGTAATCAGTTTCTAATTATATTAGACTTTTTGGGGGTATCAGTAAACTGGGATAGATCTCTTTACTGTGATGAGCCATTCTGAAAGTTCAGAATAGGTGCAAGTTCAAAAGAGGTGCAAGTCAAACCTCTTGATGATTACTTGAGTTCCAAAAAAAGTTTTGTACAAAGAAGCATTATGCAGTCTTGTTTTTGTGCCTTAAGTCTTCTAGGTTAAAAAAAAAATGAGTTAAAAGAAAATTTAAAAAAATGAACAATAATACATGTGTATTATTAGTTTTTTGAAAAGTACAAAAAGGCCTGTAGTGAAAAATAAATTTCCAACCCCTATGCCCTCGGTTTTTTTCCCAGAGGCAAAAACTATTATCAGTTTCTTGGGTATCCAGGTAGATGTATTCTACACGTGTATGTATATGTCATTAGGGTAAATTTTGACATTCATATATAGAAGTATTTTAGTAACATAACCCAAAATAATACTGTTGAAGGTAATACCCCAGTTTATTGTTTATATTTCAAACATCTTTGCTAACTTTTATTCATTCATTCAATGTTGAGTACTTATTCTATACCAGATGGTGTACAAGGTCATAGGAATAAAATAATAAATACAATAGGCATTTCTGCTAGCTGTTATGGAGTTTACCCTCTATTGGGAGAGGCAGTCATTAAGCAAATAATTACATTAATGACTATAGCAAAGATTAGGTACCAGCTTTGTGCCAAATACTTAATATGGATTTTCTAATTTATTCCTCATAACAGCCCTATGACGTTGATTGTGATAATTTTGTTTTATGAATGTAGAAACTGAAGCACAAAAAGGTTAAATTACCTGGTCAAGATCACACACAACTAGTAAGTGAGAGAGCCAGGTTTCCAACACAAGTAGTCTGGTTATAGAGATCTTGGTATCTTCCTTTACCCTCATATGGTGGTTTTTAATGAGTTTCAGATCATCTCCTAGGGAGGTTTGGAAATTTGGGGGGTGTTTTTTGGTTTCAAAATCATTGAGAGGATGTCACTGACTTTACTGGATGAAAATCAGGATGTTAGACATCCTGCAATGTAAAGAGCATCCCTACCTTATACAGAAAAAACTGTTGTACATTTTACATCACTTTCAAATGTCCCAGAGGATGTTCATGTAGGTGAAAAATCTGTTTCTGATCACATGAACTTAGAACCAATTTGTTTTACACATAAACATTTTATTTTTTGTTTTGTTTTTTGCATAGAGCATAGTTACTATGTAAATCAAGATTGTACTTTATTTCAGAGTTTACAAAGAGTTGGTCACTATTTTGGAAAATCATATCACAGACAGTAATGCTATTCCTGGTATTTTCATCAACAATATAACATGCTTTTATCAGTCTCTGCGGTTTTCACATTCATAGTCTTCGTTTAATATAGTCATGCCCAACCATTTACATGTTGAAATAAATATTTTTTTGAATTCTTTTTTTTAATGTTTTATTTATTTTAGAGAGAGAGAGGGTGCCAACAGTGGAGGGGCGGTGGGGGGTGGGTGGCGGTGGACAGAGAATCTGAAGCAGGCTCCATGCTGACAACACAGAGCCTGATCCAGAGCTGGAATTAATGAACTGTGAGATCATGACCTGAGCTGAAGTTGGACACTTAACCGACTGAGCCACCCAGGTGCCCTTACACTGATATTTAAAATTTTACATGTGTAAGTAAGTTACGGTAGCTCTGAATTTCATTTAGGATAGGAGCTATTACAAAATATTTATTTTTTAATTTTTATTTATTTAAAAATATTTATAATAAAAAGGTATAAATACCTTGAAAGAAAAATTGTATGGTGACATTTGGGGCAGCTGCTGGAGGATCATCCTGGTTTGTTATAATCATGTCTTGTATTTATGTATGAATGAAAATTCCCATAATGTTTTAGGGGAAAAAAAGGGTATTGTGTCTGATATGGTTGAGAACTGCTGCTCTACTGCCTGCCTCAGAAATAGTTATAGTTGTGATAAGCCCTATGAAAGAAGTACAGGATTTTAGGAGAGAAGCATATATGAGGGAGTATGGCCTAATCTGAGAGATCAGGGAGTGCTTCCCCAGGCAACTGACTTTTGGACTGAGATTTGAAGGTTGAGTTGAGTAGTTAACTAGATGGAAGGGAATAAAAGGGAATAAAAGCATTCCAGGGGGAGGGACCAGCATATGAAAAAGCCCTGTGGAGGGAGCATGGTAGATGGGGAAAAACTGGAAATACCATTTTGTCTCGTGTACAGAAATCTAGGGGAAAAGTAGCTCAAACCTAGTACTTATTAGCAAGGATCATATCAAGTGGGCTTTGTTAAATATTTTGGTTTTTATCTTAAATAGTTGGATGCCTTGAGGGGCTTTTTTATTATTTATTTATTTTTAATGTTTATTTTTGAGAGAGAGACAGAATGTGAGTGGGGGAGAGGCAGAGAGAGAGGGGGACAGAGGATTTGAAGTGGGCTCTGTGCTGACAGTAGTAACCCCAGTCCGGCACTAGAACTCATGAACTGTGAGATCATGACCTGAGCTGAAGTCAGATGCTCAACTGACAGAGCCACCCAGGTGCCCCATATTAATAATTTAATTTAGTATAATGGATTAGGCATCTGATTCAATGCATACAGACAGATTGGCTAAAAGTAAATGCATGGAAAAAAGATGTACCTTTCAATCACTAAGCATTAGAAGGCTAGAATGGCTATGTTCATATCAGATAAAGTAGAGTTCAAGATAAAGTGTGTTGGGGTGCCTGGGTGGCTCACTCGGTTGAGCATCTGACTCTTCATTTGGGCCCAGGTCATGATCTCACGGTTTGTGGGTTTGGGCCCCACATGGGGTTCTGCGCTGGGGGGGGCGGAGCCTGCTTGAGCTTCTCTCTGTCTCTCTGTCTCTCTCCCATCTCCCTCTCTCTGCCTCTACCCTGCTTGCTCTCTTTCAAAATAAATAAACTTGAAAAAAATTAAAAAGATAAAGTGTGTTGCAAGAGTTTAGGGAGTCATAATGATAAAAATGTCAATTCATGACATTATCATAAACACAAAAGTGCCAAACACCAAAGCTTCAAAATACATCAAGTCAAAATTGATACAGTTTAAAAAAGAAGGGGCGCCTGGGTGGCTCATTCAGTTAAGTATTCAGCTCTTGGTTTTGGCTCAGGTCATGAAATCGTAGTTCATGAGATCGTGCCCAATGTCAGACTCTGCACAGACAGTGCAGAGCTTGCTTGGGATTTTCTCTCCTCTCTCTCTGCCCCTCCCCTGCTCATGCTCACTTTCTCTCAAAATAAACTAAAAAATTAAAAAAAAAGATAATCATAGAGACCTTAACATTCTTCTCAATAACTGATAGCTAAAGAAACAAAAAAATCAGTATAGATCTGCACCCAACTACTACAAAATACGTTTCTTTTCCCCAAGTGTACTTATAGACCAGATGCTGGGCTATAAATCCTGTCTTGATAAATTTGAAAGGATTGAAATGATATAGAATATATTCTTTGACCATGATGGGATTAAAGTAGAAATCAAGATGACTAAAATACCCCACAAATATTTGGAAATTCAGTGAAGCTTCTAAACCTATGTGTCAATAAGGAAATCACAAGAGAGGGGTGCCTGGGTGGCTCAGTCGGTTAAGTGTCCAGCTTCGGCTCAGGTCATGATCTCACGGTTCGTGGGTTTGAGCCCCGTGTCGGGCTCTGTACTGACAGCTCAGAGCCTGGAGCCTGCTTCCAATTCTGTGTCTCCCTCTGTCTCTGCCTTTCCCCCACTTACACTCTGTCTCTCTCTGTCTCTCAAAAGTAAATAAATGTTAAAAAAAAAAAAAAAAAGAAATCACAAGAGAGAAAGTAATTTGAACTAGATGATGAAAATACAGCATCAAAATTTGTGGGATAATGGTCATAGCCAAGAGGAACCTGAGGAGACATCATGACCAAATGTAATGTGGTATCCTGGTTGAAATCCTCGAAGAGAAAAAGGATATTGGGTAAGAAATCTGGTTGGGGTGCCTGGGTGGCTCAGTCGGTTAAGCGTCTGATCTGACTTCAGCTCAAGTCATGATGTCGTGGTTCCTGAGTTCAACGCCTACATCGGGCTCCGCACTGACAGTGCAAAGCCTTCTTGGGATTCCCTCTCTCTCTTTCTCTCTGCTCCTACCCCAATTGCGTTCTCTCTCTCTCTCAAAAATATATAAGCTTTTTAAAAAATCTGGAAGTAAAATATGAACTTAATGTATCAATATTGTTTTATTAATTATGACAAACTATCATGCTAATGCAAGATATAAATCATATAGGAAACTAGGAGTGGTATATATGGGTACTTTACTATTTTTGCAATTTCTCTGTAAATCTAAAACTATTCTAATATACATAGTTTATTAAAAAGTGCTTTAAAAATTTGTAGGATGCAGTTAATGGCATACTTAGAGGGAAGTTTATAATTTTAAACACCTATTTTAGAAAAGGGAGGTCTAAAGATAGTGACCTAAAGTTCTACCTTATGAAGCTAGTAAACAAAGAGCAAGATAAATCCAAAGTAGACAGGAGGAAAGAAACAAGACAACAGAAGCAATCAGTGAAATAGAGAAAGACAAATAATAGACAAAATTACAAAGCAAGAAGTTGGTTCTTTGAAAAGATTAGTAATGTTGATAAGCCCGTAGATACACTGATAAAAACAGAACACAAATTACTAATATCAAGAATGAAAGGGATTTATTATTACAGATCCTGTCGAATAAGGGGATACTATAAACAACCTTATGCCAAAAAATTTGACATAATAATTGTACAGTTTCTTGAAAATATCAACATACTAAAACTGTCACAAGTTGAAACAAAATCTGAATAAACTCATATGAAAGAAATGAGATAATGATAAAAAGAAAACTTCCCATAAAGAAAACTCATGGCCATAAATGGTTTCACTAATGAATTCTATCAAGTATTTTTTCTGTTTTTTAAGTAGGCTTCACACACAGTGCGGAGCCCAGTGCAGGGCTTGAACTCATGATCCTGAGATCAAGACCTAAGCTGAGATCAAGAGTCTGATGCTCAACTGACTGAGCCATCCAGATGCCCGGAATTCTATGAAGTATTTAAAGAAGAAATAGGGGTGCCTGGGTGGCTCAGTCGGTTAAGCATCCAACTTTGGCTCAGGTCATGATCTCGTGGTTTTTGGGTTCAAGCTCCGCATCGGGCTCTGTGCTTACAGATCAGAGCCTGGAGCCTGCTTCGGATTCTTTCTCTCTCTCTCTCTCTCTCTCTCAGCCCCTCCCCTGCTTGCTCTGTCTCTCTTTGTAAAAAATAAATAAATGTTAAGAAAAGCTAAAGAAGAAATAACATCAATCTTACATAAACTCCCAGAAAATAGACAAAAGAGAATCGCTTCCAAACTCATTTCACTAGTCTATCATTACCCTGTAACTAAAACTGGATAAAAATGTCACAGATTTAAAAGAAATTTACAGAAATGTGCGTTATGAACATAGATCCCATATGATTCTGGGCAAAATATGAACAAATCATAATACATTATGATTAAGTGATTAAGGATAGATAGGTATCTTTCTGATACAGCAAATATAGTAAAATGCTAATGGCAGAATGTAGGTGGTAGATATAGGGATATATGGGAACCTGGATGTGGGATATTCACTATGAGAAGCTTTCAGCATTTTTGTGTTTGAAATTTTCCAAAATACAATATAGGGAGAAAAGAGAATATTACGAACAGATTTGTATTTAAAGAGATTACTTCTGCTGCAGTGTGAGGAATTGGGAAAGTACAGGATTACCTGAGAGTAGTTTGAGACAGGGTGCTGAGACCATTTAGGAGGATATAAGACAGCTGTTGTTTTTAAGGTGACAATTTCAAGGTAAATTTGAGCCCTGGGAAAATTTCCAAGCTGTTGGAATGCTGAACTTTTTTTTTTTTTTAATGTTTTTTATTTATTTTTGAGAGAGAGAGATACAGAATCTGAAGCAGGCTCCAGGCTCTGAGCTAGCTCTGCACAGAGCACGATGCGGGGCTCGAACCCACGAACCGTGAGATCATGACCTGAGCCAAAGCTGGACGCTTAACTTACTGAGCCACCCAGGTGCCCTGGAATGCTGATCTTTTGAACAGTACCAAATTTTGTATAAGCATATTCTTTTTTACTACTTACTTGCTGAGATATTTGGATATATCACTATGTATGTGAGCTTTTAGTAAACAGATTTTTGACATTTACAAAGTGGTGATGATGATATTTGCAAATTTGAAAATTTGTATATACCACTACTTTAGCAGCGCATAAATTCCTCCCTAAAATCTGATGAAATATATGGTGACCTTTTCAGAGACTTCACAATTTTTGAAATATAGGACAAAGGCATTTAGAAAGCTATTTTTAAAAAAAATGTTTAATGTTTATTTTTTGAGAGAGAGTACGAGCAGGGGAGGATCATAGAGAGAGGGGGAGACAAGAATCCAAAGCAGGCTCCATGCTGCCAGCACAGAACCCGACACAGGGCTTGAACCCATGAACCGTGAGATCATGATCTGAACCAAAGTCAGTGAACTGACTGAGCCACCCAGGTGCCCCTAGAAAGCTATTAACATCAATTAAACTGCTAAAGTAAATGTTTTACACTATGACTATAGTCAACCATGAACTTAAAAGATTCTATGAAAAGAATAGTGAAGATGATTGCTACTATAACCATACTTGTATAAAGTGGATGAAGATTATTGAACATACTGTTAACAAGAAGATGCAGAGAACAACAAAGCTTTTTGGGAGCATGTTGGGCAACTTAGCTAGATTTACTCATTAGCTTGCAGGGATTGTAATTCATGCCACAGAATTTAAATTTTACTATCTATAAAAGACTGAATACAGGAATAAAAATTTTTTAAATTAATAAATACAACAAGTTGCCCAGTTATACTTTTAAAACAGTGTTCACGCAACCTATCTTTGGGCTTATGACCTGCTCTGTTACATGATGATAACATTTGCTAGTATTTTATTACCTCGTTAAGGTTGGTGTTACCCAGTTTCTTTCTCAGTTACTTTTTCTTCTAAGAAACATAAATGCTTGCCAAGTTCCAGGATTAAGTAAAGAATTGGAACCTGATGGTAGTTCTGAGTTAAAGGATCTGTAGTCCACCTTTTCCATTTCCTTGCCTGGTGATGGGCAAGCTTTATTTGAGGGAAACACAAATTTTAATGGCTTTTTTTGAGTCACAGATTTTTCTGTGATTGTAACACAAAGTCGTGGTCTTTGTGTTAGCCCTATGCTTATTTATAAAGAGTGGTTAGTTACGTGTACTCTTGCTAAGTGTTGTGGTAGGGCAGATAATATAAAAAGTAGGAATGCTAGCGAGTAAAAGGCTTAAAACTCATGCTCAAAGATATTGGATGCAGGAAGCCACCAATCACTCGCCTTGGGAATCAGGAGCCAGCCGGAACTTAGAACTAGCAAATATGACAGCTACCCAGAATAAGCCTTTGAAAATTGTGGTTATGGGTTGATGTGATAAAAAAAAAAAAATACTTCCCGACCTTTATTATCAGCTCACTTCTTCCTCAGCTAAGAGCCTTGGAACTTTCTTGGGAGGCCCACTGAGTAAAGTGAGGACCTCCCAGAGTGCCTCCCAGAAGTGCCTGTCGTATCTTTGCTCTCTAACCTTCTGGGCAACCAAGGGGTAGTGGCAAAAATCTGTTTTGCTCATCAGAAATCCATTAGTTTTTTTGTCAGGGTTGAAGTGGGGGCACAGAGTTAGCTGTGGAATTCAGAAAAGGGATTCTAATCTGAGTACCTCTCCTCCCACCTCAACAAACCAAATTTAAGTTTTTTCTTTTCTTTTTTTTAAGTTTTTATTAATTTAGGTACACCCAATATGGGCCTCAAATTCACTACCCCGAGATCAAGAGTAACATGCTCCTTTGACTAAGCCAGCCAGGCACCCCTAAGTTTTTTTTTCTTAACTGTTTCACAGTATATTATTGTCCTGTAGTCTGAGTTGGCTTTAATTAGGTCCAAGTTCAAATATCTTAAGAACTACTGAGTTTATTGTAGTGAATCTTAGGAGGTTTATTAAAAGATCCCATCCTCATGGGAAGGTGAGGGAGATCAGGCATAACCTACCATCAAACAGTCTATACTTACTTGCATTGCAGGTTGTTTGAACAGTAAAATGAGCTCATGTGACAGTGTTGGAAATAAAGTTCTTTGACACTAAACAGAATTCCAGCCTTGAGTTACATAGTAAATATTTGGAGAAATCTTATAAAATTGATATTTGAGATGGACTACAGAGTTGTGAGATAGTGGTTACTTGGAAGTTTGTCTTTCTGCCCTATTTAAGTCACTTTTTTTTTTTTTTTACAAATAAAAATTTATATTAGAAGCATTCAGAATGTCAACAAAACAACTTTTTTTTGTTTTGTTTTGCAATTACAGAGTTGTATTCAGTTAACAGAACAGCAATTATTTCGCGTAAGCTGCATCAGAGGCAACTGAAGATGAAAAAACTCCCATCCCCCTATATAACTAATTAGTGCTGTGCACCAACAGGAACCTGCTTTAAATTTCCACACCAGTTTACAACCCCCACACTGTACCAGGCAAGGTTAGTGGCTACTGAAAACACCACCAGGACAGGGCTATCTAAAGATATATTCGGTAGTGTGTGAACTACACAAAAAAAGACACTGTACAGTTTAAAAACAAATCTTACACAGCCTTACATTTCAGTTTTTTTCTTTAAAAGGAGTTGTGTACAAGAAGGTTAAATGCTTTATAGACAAGAAAAAAAACTGCGCTAGAACCAACTTATTCAACATCATCTTATCTTCCTCCTCTTCCTCATCCTCTTCATCTTCCTCGTCCTCCTCCTCTTCCTTCTTTTTCTTGCTTTTTTCAGCCTTGACGACTCCCTTTTTTGCCGCATCCGGCTTTCCTTTAGCTCGGTATGCAGCAATATCCGTTTCATATTTTTCCTTCAGCTTCTCAGCTTTCTTTTCATAAGGCTGCTTGTCATCAGCAGCAGTGTTATTCCACATCTCTCCCAGCTTCTTTGCAACATCACCAATGGATAGGCCAGGATGTTCTCCTTTGAATTTTGGGCAATACTCAGAACAAAACAGAAAGGCCGAAGGAGGCCTCTTGGGTGCATTGGGATCCTTGAACTTCTTTTTTGTTTCCCCTTTAAGGGGGATATAAGTTTTCATTTCTCTTTCATAAAGGGCCTTGTCTGCCTTTGCCATGTCTGAGAAGTTGACTGAAGCATCTGGGTGCTGCTGCTTGTGCTCCTCTCGGCAAGTTTGCACAAAGAATGCATATGATGACATTTTGCCTCTCGGCTTCTTAGGATCTCCTTTGCCCATGTTTAATTATTTTCCTCATTGAGGCACAGAGTCGCCCAGTGCCCGTCTGGCCCTCACTTGCCCTGGCACTGTCTCTGTGGAGCTCAGTGTACTGCAGTGGCTGTGACTATTTAAGTCACTTTGAGTGACTATCCTTGTATAAGGGTGGGGAGAGCATAATGAAGTACAAAACGGAGTCTCTGGAGATTCCAATGCAATCATTCTACTCTGCCTACACAACTGTATTTCTTTTTATTAATCAGCTATGTGGATGATTCTGTTTTACTGTTTGGGTTTAGAACTTCTTTATAATATTGGGGGCAGGAGCCAAGGCAGGAATCTTTAATGGGTGGAGCAGTTGGGTGAAGGGAGAATAGATAGACCTGTAAAGTCTTACAGGTTTATCACAGCGAAGAATAGATAGTAAAGATGAAAAATAGAAATCTGTTAGGACTTGATGACTAAATACAGGAATCTGAAGGAAAAGAATCAATACTATGGTTTTTGTCCACAGGCATGGTAATTGTATTGACAGAATAGTAATTAGAATATTGAGAAAAGGTATTTGTTATAGGACTTTGAAGGTATTATGACTAAAAAATATCACAGATATTTCTCATAGTTGTTTGGAGAGAAATTGGAAAGATTTCATAGTGGGTATTTTTAAGTGATATGGCAGGAAAACTCAAGGGGATTAAATTGAGAATGACGGTAGTTGAATTGTTTATATATACTTACTTATATAATGTAACCTCTCAAGCACTTTGAGATTACAGAGTTGGGTGGTTTCTATTTCCTTGACTTCTAATCCTTAAGACCTTGAAAGAGCAGTGGTGGGGTGCCTGGGTGGCTCAGTCGATTGAGCATTCGGCTTCGGCTCAGGTCATGATCTAGCGGTTTGTGGGTTCGGGCCCTGCGTCAGGCTCTGTGCTGACAGCTAGCTCAGAGCCTGGAGCCTGTCTTCGAATTCTGTGTCGCCCTCTCTCTCTCCCTCCCCTGCTCATGCTGTCTCTCTCTCTCTCTCTCAAAAATAAATAAAACATTAAAAAAAAATAAGAGAGTAGTGGTTCTTATCTAGAAAGCTGTGAGCTAATTTGAGTATTTCAGAAAGCTTAAGGAAAATCATATATTTACCCAGATTAAGGATATAGAAATTAAAGCTCCTTTGTCTTTGGCTGGAATCTTACCAATTTAGTACTTCAATACTAGGTCTTTCTTATTGATTAAATGCTTTGCTAGCAGTTATACTTTTTAATTTTTTTATAGACATGAAAATGAATTTACTTAATTCATGCAGACTAGAAACATGGAGCTTGTTTAAGGAAAAATAAAAAGAGGGAGTCTTTGGTCAAAAGGTTGATAGAAACTATTATTTTTATTTATTTAAATCCAAGTTAGTTAACATGTAGTATTGGTTTCAGAAGTAGAATTTAGTGCTTCGTCTCTTACGTGTGATACCCAGTGCTCATCCCAACATGTGCTCTCCTTAATGCCCATCACCCATGTAGCGCATCTCCCCACCTCCCCTCCAGCAACCCTCAGTTCTCTGTATTTAAGAGTCTCTTATAGTTTGCCTCCCTCTCTGTGTTTATCTTCTTTTTCCTTCCCTTCCCCTATGTTCATCTGATGTGTCTCTCAAATTCCACATATTAGTAAAATCATATGATAGATCTGTCTTTCTCTAACTTATTTCGCTTAACATAATCCCCTCTAGCTCTATCCACATTGTTGGAAATGGCAAGATTTCATTCTTTTTCATTGCCAAGTAGTATTCCATTATATATATATGTGTGTGTGTGTGTGTGTGTGTGTATACACACACACACCCCACGTCTTCTTTATCCATTTATCAGTCAATGGGAATTTGGGCTCTTTCCCTAATTTGGCTATTGTTGATGATGCTATAAACCTTGGGGTGCATGTGTCCCTTTGAATCAGCATTTTTGTATCCTTTGGATAAATTCCTAGTAGTCCAATTGCTAGGTCATAGGGTAGTTCTATTTTTAATTTTTTTGAGGAACCTGCATACTGTTTTCCAGAGTGGCTGCATGGGAATATTTTATTATATGACTTTATTTGTTTATCCATTTACTAGGAGTTGATGCCTTTGCCTTTATTAAATAGAAGCACAGTTTGTATTTTAGTGCTTAGTTCTCACTTGACTAAATATATAAAAACACCACAATAGCTGTTGTTGCTTGTGCCAGAAAGTCAAACTTTTTCATTGACTTTGTTGTTTCTAAGTTTTTTGTTCCTGTTTTGCTTTAATTAATAACTTGAAGCAATATTAAAAACATTTCTGGACAGGGATGCTGGGCTGGCTGAGTCAGTAGAGCATGCGACTCTTGATCTCAATATTGTGAGCTCGAGCCCCACGTTGGGTGTAGGGATTACTTAAAATCTTAAAAAAAAAAATTCTGGACATAGCTTCTTTATCATTGTTTCCCCAACTCTTAGAACAGTGTTTGGTGCTCAATAAATGCTTGTTGAATGAAATAAAATACTGCATGTAAACCGTAATTAAAGTTGAAGTAAACATTAAGATATAAGGGAATTACAAGAATAATGATGTGTTATTATTATACTGAGCACCAGAGTGATTTATGTTAATTTTGAGATCTAAGAGATAGTAGCAGTACTAGAAGCACGAATAATACTGTACTTATCTGTAAAGGTCTGTTTCTTTGTTGTAATAGGTAGTTGACATTCAGCTTTCTCAAATGGCCAAAATTTTACCCTATAATCTTATTTTGGTGTTTTGATTTTTTTAAGTTATTTTAGAGAGAGAGAGAGAGAGTGTGCGCTAGCAGGGAAGCGGGGCAGAAGGGGTGGGGTGGCCCTGGGGTGGAGAGGAAATCTTACACAGGCTCTACCCTCAATGCGGAGCCCAACGTGGGACTCTTTCCCAAGATCCTGGGATCATGGCCTGAGCCGAAATCAAGAATCAGACACCCAACCGAGCTACCCAAGTCCTCCTTATTGAATGAAATTATTTCAGATATTCAGGAGTAGTATGAAGTGGGTTGCAATAGCAAGGAAGCTGCTGAGTGACCAGGAGAAATAGAGAACTATAGGCCTCTTCCTTACTGGTCCTTCCGCCATGTTGTCTAGGAGTTATAGATTAAATAAGGGTAGTTTATAACTTCGTTACCTCACAGTTTTAAGGTCCCTAAGGAGTGGACCCAGGCAAGGAAACAGATATGTCTATTAGAGCCTGGTGTTTTGTGTGTAGAAGGAAAAACAGTGCTGCTTGGGGAGTGAAATTAAATTCTCATGTAGGGCATCTTTGAAGGGACATAAGAGAAAAATATGCTAGTGCTAGAGGATTGTAAAATAAAAAACCTTGTGGTTTTAATCCAAATCTCAGTATTTACTCAGCTCTATCTCATATTTGGTAACCAAAGATAGTTCCATTTGGAACAGTTCAACAAATGCTTATGGAATGCCTGCATTATGGCTACATCTATCTATACTAGTGAACAAAATATAAAAAGTCCTGGAAATAGAATAAAAAATTAAAAATAAATATATATCAGGTAGTAAGAGATGCTTGCTTCAGATATCTTTTGCTGTTTAACAAGCCACACCAAAATTTCCTGGCTTACAAGAAATACCTTACTTTCTCTTAACATTCTGAGGATTGAAAATGGCTCATCTGCATGTTTCTTTAAGTCATCCGACCTGGGGACCCTCACAGGCAGCTTACCTGACATTGCTCCTTCACCCAACATGGCTGTCACATGGTGCTGGTCATTGTTTGGGTGCTCAGCTGGGCCTCAGTTCTTTTCCCCTTGTCCTCTCCTTGTGGCTTGGGCTTCCCACAGCCTGTGGCTGGGTTGATTCTAAGCCTAATGTGCAAAGTCAGAAGCTGCCGATTTTTAAAGACGTGGTCTCAGAAATTACTTTGTCACTTCTACCACATACTACTGGTCAAAGCAAGAAGGGAAAATGAACCACATCTTTCAGTGGGTGGTTGTGATAAGATTAAATTGCAAAAGAACACACAGGGCGGGAGATAATGTTGTGGCCCTGTACAGAAACAGTCTACCACAGTGCTATTAAAGAATATAAAAATTAGGTAGCATACCCAGTAGTTCCATGGATCTGCCTCTTCCTTCACAGTATTTGCATATATCAACCCAGGGACATCTTCTTCCAGCCTTCTACCACTCTCCAACCTCTTTTCTAATTGCAACCTTCACAGCCATCTTCTAAGCTATCCCTTGCCTCTAAGACCAGCTGACACTGTTTTTATTTTTTATTTTTTTTAAGCTTAGTTCCTTATTGCCAGTCAAACATGAGCTCCTGGATTTGTCAAAATTATTCCACCGCGGTGGCGGCTGCTGTCAGCCATATGGTCAACCTGTATCTGCGGGCTTCCTACACCTACTTCTCTCTGGGCTTATATTTTAACCATGATGTTGTGGCTCTGGCACTTTTACAAGTTAACTGAGGGGAAGTGTGAGGGAGCCCACTATCTCCTGAAGATGCAAAACTAGTGGGAGGGCCACACCCTCTAACACAATATGCAGAAGCTGTCCCAAGATGGGTGGGGTGAAACCTTGGACACTAGGGGAGATGCTGTTGTCCTGGAGAAGAAACTGAACCAGGCCCTTTTGTATCTTTATGCCTTGGGTTTTGCCCATGCAGACCCTCATCTCTGTGATTTCTTGGAGAGCCATGTCCTAGATGAGCAGGTGAAACCATTGAGAAGATGGGCAACCACCTGACAAACCTCTGCAAGCTGGCTGGTCCCCAGGCTGGGCTGGGCAGGTACTCCAAAGGCTCAACCTCAAGCATGACTGAGAGCCTCTAGAGCCCTCTGAGGGGCTCTCTGGCATCCCCTTGGTGTCAGGCTTCTGCCTGAGCCTCGCCCTGCAGCCTCTAGGCTTTTTAACTGCCATGGAGCCCTCTCCCAAGCCGTGGACCAAATGGAAACAATAAAGCTTTTTGCAGCAAAAAAAATAAAATAAGCAGGTTAATAGGATAGAAGGAATGGGGAGAAAAAGATATAGCATTGTGTAGATCAGGGAAGGCCTCCCTGATGAAGCAGCATTTTAGATACTTGAGAGAATGAGCTATGAGAACCATAAAGACATCTTAAGGAAGCATATTCTAGGCAGAGAGAAAGGAAATATAGAAACTCTAAGGAGAATCCCTGGTGTGATCAAGGACTAGCAAGAAGGGCAGTGTGGTGGGGCATGGAGTCAGACTGAGAGAAGCAGATTTTGTGGCCCATGGCGACGCACTGGATGTCCTGTGAGTGAGATGGGAATCTCTTGGAAGATTTTGTGCAGAGGAATTAAATGATCTGACTTAAATTTTAAAAGAATCCTGTTGTGAGAATCTTTGGCTCCTGTTTTGAGAATAGACTTTAAAGAGGACAAGAGTGGAACTGGAGAGTCAAGTCAATAGGCTAGTGCCATGTGAGATGACAGACGTTCTAAATAGTGAGGTGGGGGTGGATTTGGGATACATTTCAGGGTGGGACTGGCAGGATTTGCTGATGAGGGTGGATATGGGGTGAGAAAGAGAGATCAAGGATGATTTCCAAAATTTGCATTTTCATTTACCAGGGAAGGAAGACTGGGAAGAGCAGGGTGGAGGTAAGGGAGATGCAAGTCTTGCATTTTTAGCTATGTTTAGGTGAATCTAAGAAGACATCTGGGGAGAAAAAGTCACTAATTGTTACTTCCTCTTTGCAGGTGGGACGTTGAGTGCTTCAGATCTGGTCACTATGGTACGAGAACGAAAATGCATATTGTGCCACATTGTGTACAGCTCAAAAAAGGTAATAAATAGAAGAGGGAGAATCTGAGGCTTTTATGACTGATCCTTTTTTTTTTCCCCCAGAGATATCATGTGGAATTTGTAGATCGGTGAAAGCTTTTAATGGTATCTTATTTTTGCTTGTTTCCTAAACCACTGTTTCATTCCACTGGTTTCTTTTTTTACTGTGTCATAAAGCCAATAACTACATTATTAAATCTCTACCCAGAGATTACTCAAAAATCAGTAATAAATAGTTACTAATTTAGTCAGTAACCAGTTATAGAGAAAATGCCTTAAAATTCAGTTTATTTGAGGTTATACTATTATCTGATGAGCTAAGGATACAGCATTTGTTGTCCATACCCACATTCTGTTTCTGCCCATGCTTGTTAAAAGTGTAGCACAGCAGAAATGGTGTTAACAGTATCCTAGATGTCCACAAGGTGGGAGTGTTGCTCAGAGAAAAACATACCTTTCAGAACTGAAAAGAACTTACTTGTATGGAAATTGGCTGCAATTTGTCTCAATTTTTGCTTTTTCTTGCCTTTATCGTTTGGTTTTAAAGTAGTGCTGCTAGCTTAAATACAGATAAATTTTTCTCTAAACTTTTTATTTTTTTTAATGTCTATTTATTTTTGAGAGAGAGAGCGTGCACGAGCAGGGGAGGGGCAGAGAAGAGAGGGAGACACAGAATCTGAAGCAGGCTCCAGGCTCCAAGCTGTCAGCACAGAGCCCGACACACGGCTCGAACTCAAGAACTGTGAGATCATGACTGGAGCTGAAGTTGTACGCTTAACCGACTGAGCCACCCAGGCACCCCTCTAAGCTTTTAAGATGTTTTAGATTGTCACTGAAAATTCAGAGAACCGGGAAGATTACCGTGAGCTAAGTTAGCTGGGGAAGTTTGAGTAAACCTAGAAAGATGTTTGGGAGTAAGATGGTTTAGAGAAATAAAAGAGGTATTTTAGGTGGAATAACAACATGTACAAAAATACAGAGGTAGACTGGAGTCTAATAGTTGTAGGAGTCTGTAAGGAGGCTTATCTGGTTAAAACAGTTTTGTTTTGGGAATTTGTAATATAATTTGTAATTTAAACACAGATAGTTATAAACCGTGTTGAATGCCAGGCTGAGGGGTGTGATCATGATCCATCCAGGAGGCTGGGGTGAAGAAATTTTTTTTTCTTTTCCTATTTAGGATTTCCATTATTGATGGAAAAATCAGTTAAGATTTTATTTATTTATTTGTTCATTAATATTTTTTTAAGTTTATTGACTTAGGAAAAATGTAAGTAGGAGAGGGGGAGAATCCCAAGCAGACTCCATGCTGCCAACACATGGAGCCCCATACGGGGCTTGAACTCAAGAACCCATGAGATCATGACCTGAGCTGAAGTCAGGAGTCTTGCCACTTAACCGACTGAGCCACCCAGGCACCCAGTTGAGATTCTAAAATCATGTTCAATAATATGGCTGATGTTTTTTACAAAAGTAAAAGAACTGTTCTTCTAGTTATAAAAATTTTTGACCAGGGTTTATGCAAATTTGTAATAAATAAAAATTCCTTATGGCTCCTTTCCAATTGGAGGGAGATGGGAAATAGAAAAGATGTGAGAGGGATAGGCATATACTCAGAGGTATGGTTTTAGACTTTTGTGGTGTGGGAGCCCTATCTTGTGATATCTCATAATTTTTCTATTTTAAGTCTTTTGACATTTCTTCTACTCTGGTTTAGCACGTTTTCATCTCTTCATATTTAAGAGCTGGGATTGATTACCTTCTCCTGCCTTAGGAAATGCCAATTATAGTTTTTTTTTTTTTAATGTTTGTTTTTGAGAGAGTGAATGTGAGCGGTGGGGGTGGGGGCAAAGGGAGGGGGAACAGAATTTCGGAAGCGGGCTCTGCGCTGACAGTCTGATGTGGGGCTCGAACTCACGAACCATGAGATCCTGACCTGAGCCGAAGTTGAAAGCCTAACCGACTGAGCCATCCAGGTGCCCTGCCAATTATAGATTTTTAAGCGAGGGAATGGCATGACTTAAGTGTTAAGATTAATATGGTCTTGGGGTGCCTGGGTGGCTCAGTCATTTGAGCTTCCAACTTTTGATTTCAGCTCAGGTCGTGATAATGAGGTTCGTGGGTTCAAGCTCCATCTCAGGCTCTGTGCTGACAGTGCAGAGCCTGCTTGGGATTCTGTCTCCCTTTCTCTCTGCCCTCCCTGCACTCACACGTGTTCTCTCTCTCCCACTCTCTCACTCTCTCTCAAAAATAAAAAAGTAAACATTAAAAAAAAAAAGATTAATGTGATCTAAGAAATTAGGGTGGGTTAGTTGAAAGGAATAATTCTGATAGTTTTAGATAGATTATGAACAACTTTTGTTGAAGCAGTGCTTTCCTCTAATCTCCTAAACTAGCATAACCCTGATTTCTCCAAATATACTGTGGAGAAGAAAAAGAACCTAAAAATGCATAAATATGGGGAGAAGCTGTATACTGCGTCCCTGAGCATTCTGGTGCTCATTAATTTATGAAAGGCTGAAAAGCCCTGGAGTTAAGAAATACTAAAAAAAAAATTTGGTTGTATTCAGTGTTTTCTAAATTTGTTCAACTGCCAAATCTTTCAAAAAAAAAAATTTCCTTCCTCCCTCTCCTTTAAAAAACATAATAGTATTAATATAGAAGACTAAATAGAAGCTTGATAACTGAGCAAGTATGCATTTGGGGCTATTACTTAAATTTTTTTTTTTATGTTTATTGTTGAGACAGAAACAGAGCACGAGTGGGGGAGGGGCAGAGAGAGAGGGAGACATAGAATCTGAAGCAGGCTCTAGGCTCTGAACTATCAGCACAGAGCCCGACGCGGGGCTCGAACCCAGGAACTGCAAGATCATGACCTGAGCCGAAGTCGGATGCTCAACCGACTGAGCCACCCAGATTACTTTAATCCCATGCCAGTGTCTTTCCTGGTTATTTTGAAAGCCCAGTTGTCACACTGTTTGCATTCATTCCTTGGAGCAGGATGGGAGAGAATTTCAGATGTAAATTTAGGAAAAGATGTACAAAGTGTTTTAGACAGAAGTCACATTAAAACAAGTTCTGAATCGTAACATTTTTATAACAGAAATAGAATACAGAATTTTTATATCGGAGAGGATAACCTATGTCATTGAATGCTGTTTTGGTCATGAATGATTGCAAGAAACAGAGGAACTTAAATTTAGCTCAAGAAAAGGGGATTTGGCACATGTAAATCTCATATAAGGAAAAATTGAACAAAAGGATGCATAGGGATTTGAGTAGGTGTCATGTATTGTTCATGGATTTTTTTCGTTCTTTATTATGTCACTAACTAGACTCAGCTTTCAGCTCTGCAAGTGTTCATTCAAGTTAGTGGCCAGTCAGTTGTAGGTAGAAGGGTGTCACCTATAAAGCTATCCTCCAAGTGAAACATTTGTAGTGATAGGAAGGAAATGATGGTCATCTTCAATAAAATTGTCATTTAAGGGATGTGTTTTGGATCACATCCCTGTTTGTTATACTGTAGTAGATAACTTAAAGTAAGAATAGGTTATTGAGTTGTACTCTTTTTGACAGATGAATTGTATATAATGAGAAATCTCAATGCTGGTTACAGCATTGATGGTTACAGTGCTTTGCTGTCAAATACATCAGGATCTGAGTCCTAGTTTGACCTCTTGATTATCTATGACTCTGAGAGGGCAAGACTGAATATTTTCACATTTATCCCTTCAATGCCTAACTCTTGGCATATAATAAGCAGTGACAAATATTTGGTGAATAAATGAGTTAGCTTCTGTGTATCCTTGTATCCTTTTGAAATTAATAATATTGTGTCAGCAGTGTTGTGCAGTGCATGTGGAGAAATGTTTGAGCCACTTAAACATAGGGCACAGTTAATAGTAATACTCAACAGTTACAGTAGCCCTTTTATTGTACACGTCAACAGCCATTCTTTAATTATGGCGTGCTGCCTGTGCATACTTGCGCATGACAAAGGGCTAGACATTTACAGCTTTTTGAGTTTTTGGAGGTGTGTGTGCACATGTTTTTAGGTGGAAGCTCTTCCCACAGATTTTGTTTTCTTCCCACTAAAAATGGGATGGAGGGAGGGGAGAACCTAGTAAATCTTCAAACATTTCATCAGAACTAAACAAATCAGTTGGAGGAGAGTGGGCAGTGAAGATGAAAGCATGATGGAGCTTCTGTGTTCAAAGCAGTTTTTAAAAACTTCCTAATCAACCACAGAGAAGTTCTGTTATATCCATAACTTCTACCTAGAATTGATATATCTGTCTTTTCATGCAGCACATATTGACAACTGTATGCCAAGCCCTGGCCAAGACTTGAGTAACTGTTGTAATTTATTCTTGTTTTTTAAATTTTTTTAATGTTTATTTATTTTTGAGACAGAAACAGAGTAAGAGTGGGGGAGGGGCAGAGAGAGAGAGAGAGAGAGAGAGGGAGACAGAATCTGAAGCACAGAGCCCGATGTGGGGCTTGAACCCATGAACCATGAGATCATGACCTTAGCCGAAGTCGGACACTTAACCACTCTTGAGAAACTATCATTTGAGTAGGGAAGGGAAGTCTGGAGAAAAGTAGCCAAAAAACTGAGAAGTTAAATGATTTCAGAGATTTTTTTTTCTTTTTTAAATAACTTTAGTTGAATTCTTTATTTTGGGATAGAATTTAACCCACATAGTTTATTCTTAAATCTTTTGCCCCCCTAAAGACAATATGCCTTTTAACCTTTTAGGAAAGCCATTTAATCAGGTTTTTCTTAACAGTTCTTTATTTAGGAATGAAATATGCCCAAAACACAGCTGAAGAATTATGAGGAACTGGTTTCACTATTGAATTGAGAAGGGTAACCACAACAAATACTGATGACACAAGGAACTTGAACCCTAGTTGTTGATTGAATAAAAACAGAGGAGTTTCTTTTCCCAAAGCAACCCCCCTTAGTTTAATCTGCTTTCTTTAATTTTGAAGGAGATGGACGAACACATGCGGAGCATGTTGCATCACAGGGAGCTTGAGAACCTGAAGGGCAGGTACGGGAACGACTGTCTTCCACAACTTGTGAATGTTGGGGGAGCTGCGGGTGCTGAGGGTGCCTGTTAGCTTATTTCATAGTAATCCTTCATAAATGAATATTGTCCTATGACACAGAACTATCTTTTAGAATTATTAACGAGTACAGTAGTTTTTTTGGCATTCAAACAGGATAAATCTTTGTGTATCTAGAATGTGTAGAATTCACAGTAGCTCTAACAAGTAGATTTCAACAAAGGTGGGTGGGGATAAGCTGATCCTCAGCAGTAAGTTTTCTCATCCAGACTCACCAGTCTTGAAACAAAGACATTTCATGTTAATTGCCTCAGCTGTGTTACAAATTATTACATGCCATAAACCTTTAGAGTTGCTGGGATAGTCTGAGAGGTCCAAAGTGTGCTATAAATGGCAGCAAGTCACATTAGTGTATATAAAATGAGGGTGCAAACTTTGAATATTTAAGAATGCTGTTTTGTGAAGCAAAACTTAAAGACTTTTAAAGAGAGAAAATCTAATAAGTAAGCACCTTAAAAAAATTAAACATAGCATATATATATATTCCATGTCTTCCCACCCCCCACCCCTACCTGTGGTTCTTTTTTGATGTTTTTCCCTTAATTGAATTTGAGGTTTGGGGACAGTATGGAATAGAGAAAGATTAGGAAACTGAGAAAGATTAATTTTATCTTTTTTTTTATTAGTTTCATCTTATTGCATGAATAATAGATACATGATTTGATCATGATGCCACCCTAAGTCAGTTGAAGTTATTTGTATTTTAAGTAATATGGTTTTAGATTGTACGGGCAAATTAATGTAGTAAACTTTCACCATCGGTTTAGCATATTAGTGGAGTTTTTCCATGGTCTCCATTCTTACTGTAGGAAGATTAGGTCTTAACAGCAGTATAAAAAAGGCTTTCATTCAGATTTAATGTGGAGAATTGTTATCATAATACCTTGAATACATATAATCTTTAACTTACATTATCATTGGAAACCTATGAAATATAGTCAACCTTTGATTCTCTAAATATGTATTATCCTAATTACCTCATCCCATTTCCAGCAGACTTCCTTTTGGAATTCACCTTTTTCTGGGCTGTTTACCTGCTACCTGACTATATTATAAATCAAACAAAACAGATGAGGTCAGTAAATCTAGTCCTTAAGAGAGAAGCCAATTTGATTCCAAGGCTAATAATGCCTTATTTTGTTCATACATCCACTAATCAGATATTTAAAATATTAAAAAAATTTTTTTGATTAGTTAAGATTCATGTTCATAGTCAATACAGAATTGTAAAAAAGTAAAAAAGGTAAAAGTCCTTTCACCCCTATATTACCCCCCAACCCTGCCCCCATTCATACTCCCTTTTTACAACAAAGTCATCAGTTTGGTGTATATCTTGCCCAAATCTCTCTCTGTGTCAATGCATAGATTTATATTTATATGTAGATATATATGGTTTTGTCTTACATAACTGAACTACATGCCATGTATTTATTGTTCAGTAACTTTTTTTCCTCTACTCCTACCCGTCAACTTAACTGTGCTTTGGAGATTTTGTGTGTATCATTTCCATTTATTTGGAGCTTAGTCAAATAAAGCATTTAGAAGCCTCCACGCTGACAATAAATATGTCAACCTTAGCATCCAAACTCCTTTTATTTAGAAGGATACACGTTAGTGCTTTTCTTTATTCATATTTTAGATACAGTGCTAACAAGTTTTATATGGCTTCCTGGCCTGTAATAAAATATAAGAGAGAAGGCAAAGCAGATAGCAAGGAAAAACAGCTGATGAAACTATAAAAAACAAAATTTCAAAAATCATTTACTTACTTGGAGCATTTACTTTAGTGAGAAACTGTTAAGCCCTAATTTGGACCATAGGGACAAACAGTTATCAGTCATTATTTTTCCTTCCTCTCATCAGTTTGTGATTATTTTCTGTGGAATTCATGTTTAATTACTGGCTTTCTGATGTTAAGACTGTTTCTCTTTATATTTGTATCACTCTAATTTTTAGTTGTGATCTGATTAAGAAATGCAAAGCACATATTTTTTAGGTTTTGAGTACAAACTTGATTGAGAAGTAAGACATTCTTATTTGGCTCACAATTTTGGACATCTGGAGCCTTTCTCTATTTTCTCCCCACTGGGCTTATTCAGCTGCGTGGCCTGTTTCTACAGATAAATGCTATTAAAAGGGCACAACTTTATTTATCAACCAGCTGTTGTGGTATAGTTAGAGCAAGCTTAATAAAGAAAAGCTTATGGGTAGAATATCTTAAGGCTTTGCCTTTCACACATGAGAGGAAATTGTGTGGTAACAGGATGGAGTTAATTTGGGCCCTCCTTTAAATGTCCCGAGGACAGTTTCTGCTTTTATTAGTCAAGAAGTAAAACAGTACTTTCCCCCCCAACAATTACTTATGTAGTTATACAAAATAGTAAGTATTTCCACTTGTTATTTGATAGAGAATTGGGAAATAGCATCATTAAAATATTATTTAATTTGCCATTAACTTTTTAAAATATGTGGTTTCCCTTATATCATATGTCCCGAAGCATTAATGCATGTTGTATATAGAACAGGTAATATGCTTGCCTCTAGGCCCAAACACATTTGCATTTTTAAGAGACGTGGTTGTCCTAACCCCCTGTTCTTTCCCGAGATAAATGTGAACTCTTTTTTCTCATTTTGATGTTTCTGGCAAAGATTCTCTCTCTCTCTCTCTCTCTCTCTCTCTCTCTCTCTCTCTCTTTTAAATGAGAATTTATAAGAAAAATGTTATGGACTTTTGTTTTTGGATAGTTTGCTTTTGGTGTTAACCTTTGTATTGCACTTATTTCCTGCACCCTTCTGGGCAGAATCTCTTCAGGTGTCTTTCTATTGAATATAACTTTATTAATTGTTAAAAATTAAATGTAACTTTAGAACAATGGTTAATATCCTTTCTTACAAGGAAATCCCATATGTTTAAAAAATCTCTGTTTGAGTGTTTGTTTCATACCCAGCATATGCCTGTGCTTTGGGGATTGCAGCCTGTGGGTTTATGATTATGGATGTCTATTTTTAACAGAGTTAAATACTATCTATACTGCATTCCTTAATATTTTAAACAGTATGGTCCTCCAGTAATATCTGTAAAGAGAGGGATTTTGATGGTTTGGACATAAGAAAAATTCTCTACATTTTAGAATTAAGTGTATAATCAGGAATTTTATTTAAGAATACCTTTTGGGGTGCCTGGGTGGCTCAGTCAGTTAAGCATCTGACTCTTGGTTTCAGCTCAAGCCATGGTCTCACGGTTTTGGGGGTTCGAGCCCCGCATCCGGCTCTGTGCTGGCGCACAGAAGATTCTTTCCCTCGGGATTCTCTCTCTCTCCTTCTATCTCTGACCCTGCCCTGCTCATACTGTCTCTGTCTCTCTTTTAAAAACAAACAAATAAAACCCAAACTTTAAAAACTTAAAACAACAACAACAACAACAACAAACCTTTTGGAATGATGTCCCTGGTACTACAAAATAAAATTTAGTATTCTATAGGTTTTTAGGGAGAAAAGTGGACTAAAAACATTTTTCATAGTTTTAGAGAGTTTAAAGCCAAAAAGGTTTTCTAACCAGAAAATGTACTTGATTCGAATTTTCTTTTTGACTTCATGATTTAAATTAAAAAAAAGTTTTTTTTTTTTAAATCGAAGCATAGTTGACACACAATGTTACATTAGTTTTTAGGGGTACAACATAATGGTGCAAGACCTCTATAGGTATGACTCAAATTTTTATTATAGTGTAAACTATATATTATAGGTTAGTTGTGGTTTTCAGACTCCTCTGATGCTGGATAGATTTATACTTACATATTTTTAACTTCTTTCTGTGTTGCCATGAGAAAAGGCTTGATTTCTGTTACAAGTTAATATCCACTTTTTTCCTTAACTTTTTATTTTTGAGAGAGAATGTGAGGACTAGAGGAGGAAGGTCAGAGAGAGAAGGAGACAGAAGATCTGAAGCAGGCTCTGTGCTGACAGTAGATAGACAGATACAGGGCTCGAATTCACACACCGAATCGTGAGGTCATGACCTGAGCCGAAGTCTGATAGTTAACCAACTGAACCACCCAGATGCCCCACAGTTAACATTCACTTTGAATAAGCTAACATAATTTTAGTTATGAGAGAAGAATATGGGTATTCTTGGTAAACTGGAGGAATTTGAGGATTATTCTTTAGTGGAAAACGCTCAGTGAAATAATGGATTTAAGTTTGTGGAGGATTAGAAGGAATTAGAATATTGATATTCAGGATAATAGTATTGAGATTTTCAGGGAACCTGGTCAGAACTCTTCAGTCTTAATGTCAGAGACATATTGTATCCAGAGCATTTGAGGTTACAAAGTTCAAAAAAGGTGAAAACTTGTGAATTTTCTCCATTTTTCTGAGTGTTTTTCATGATTCTTACAAAATGGAAAACTGTGTTTTAATTTACGTTATTTCTACTTTGTCATGCTAGACAACTGTAACCGTATAATTAGCATGGTGCTCAGAATTTAGTAGTTATTCAATTAGGGTTTTTTGTTTTTAATTTTTTTTAATGTTTGTTTTTGAGAGAGAGAGAGACAGAATGCGAGTGGTGGAGGGGCAGAGAGAGAAGGAGACAGAATCAGAAGCAGGCTCCAGGCTCTGAGCTGTCAGCACAGAGCCTGACCCAAGGGCTCGAACTCACTAACTGCCTGATGGTGACCTGAGCAGAAGTCGGACACTTAACCGACTGAGCCACCCAGGTGCCCCCCCACTTTGTTGTTGTTGTTGTTGTTGTTAATAAATGTTCAGGTGGTCTGTAACAGAAACCATCTTTTAGTAAATGAAGTGCTCAATTTTGAGGTTCTCTTCTGGTTAATTGATATGAATTCTACCATGTCTTTATAGACCTACTTGAGGGGAAGATGGAGCATTGTTGTGCATGGTGTGTGTCTGTGTGTCTTATCAAAAACATGATGTCTTTTTGTTTGGTTTTTTTAAAGGTTTATTTTTGTGAGCGGGGGTGGAGGGAGTGGGCAGAGAGAGAGGGGGACAGAGGATGCTGATAGCAGTGATTCCAATGCAGGCTTCAGACTCACAAACTGTTAGATCATGACCTGAGCCAAAGTTGGATGCTCAATTGACTGAGCCACCTAGGTGCCCATGAATTTTTTTTTTTTTTTTAAGATTGGCTTAGGTAGAGAATTTAATCACTGGAGAAAGCACCAACTTAATTCTACGAACTACCCTTACCATTGTTTTCCGTGCTTTTCCTGATTACCTCCATAATGGTTCCTCTTTCCTGCTTTTCTTTCTTTTGCCTTTAGCTGAAGGTGGTATTTCAATTGGTGGCTTGGGTTACCTAGGACAGTTACTAATTTTCCTTGGGTATCTCTCATGTACACATGGGATATACATGTTAACAAACTTCTAATAAAATAAATAAATAATAGAGATTGGCATAGGAAGTACAAAAATATCACTCATGTAAACCCAAGACAAATGATACAGAGTTAAGCCCATTTGGATTATTAAATGGATATTACTGTCCATTCCTTACACTTGTGGCCATGGTGTTCAGATGTTTCCCATCAGTGACTGCATAGACCGCTGAACCAATCATGGGATTTCAGGAAGCTAAAAAACTAGTTAAAACACTCATCTACAATACCTCTGGATGTCGATTCAAGATTTTGGTTTCTTAAAACTGGCCAAGTATAAGAGTTACCAGTAACTATGTAAAGTAGAAGAAAAAAAAAACTGCTCAGTTTTCTTTCTGAACAAGAACTGGTTTTGCTTCTCTCTAAACTTTCTCATTTTCTGAAACTTGAGAAAAACCATTTGCCTAGCACAGCTGTTAACTTCCTACAACTGAAATGCTTTCCATTCTCTTTAAATAAGCCCTTCTGAAGCAGAATGTAGGTCACATGTATCATCCAGACCAAAAAAGTTTGCTGAGACTCCTCCTGTCATTTGCCCTGGGGTCCGGAATCTGCACATTCCAGGCAGAGCTCCAGCATGTCAGATTTAGTTACCACATTGGGATTGGCTAGGCTGCCTGCTCTTTTCTCCACCCCTTAACTTTCACTGGGAGAAAGCTCTTGAGCCTGAGATAAAATGGAAGTGCTGTCACCAGGCTTCTGAGTGCAGCTGGCATCATGGGTGTGCTCTAGAGCAACTCCTGTTTGCTCTGAGCCCCCTGCCCTGCCTCCCCTTTCACCATGTTTCCTCTGGCAAGATTTTAAGTACAGCAATTCAAGAAGATTTCTCCTCCTAAACTACATTATTCTGAAGTGTATTGCCTCTTGATTGCTGGAAAAGAATCTTAAGTTCATTTCAAAAATAACTAATGAACAAACATATTAAAAGTGAAAGGAGCATTGAAATTGATTAGCACTAATCTTTCACTGTGCCAAAGTGTGCAGTGTTTTTCAGAGGAAACCATAACAGATCTGGTGAGTGTGCCATGCCAGTGGGTAGAATTGAATGTCCCTCATCTCCCTCTTTCCCTAGGGACAGTAGTCATGAGTGCCGAGTGTGCGGGGTCACAGAAGTGGGTCTTTCTGCATACGCAAAGCACATTTCTAGCCAGGTGCACAAAGATAACGTTGATGCCCAGGAGAGAGAAGATGATGGAAAGGGAGAAGAAGAGGAAGAAGATTATTTTGACAAGGAACTCGTTCAGTTAATAAAACAAAGGAAAGAACAAAGTCGGTGAGTAATTTGATTTTTAAAAGGCTATCTGAAACAATACATGTTGAGAATACATTTTCCATTTCCGTGCTTTTCAGCCAATAACTTTCAAACTTATTTTAGTTGCAAAGGTTAGCTTGAGGTTGCTGTCTTATGCATAAAATATCAGTGGAATCCTCTCTTGAACTACTGTACTATCTGCTTTAAAAAAACAACTCAGTATTATCCCTCCATAAAAGTTAGCTATAGGTGCTACATATCTGAAATTTTTACTGTGTTGATAACCATGTTTAGAACTGTTTTTATTCCAGTTTTTTTTGAACACCAGTGAATTGTTTTATTTGATACCCAAAATGTCTAGTGGAAAGGTATTAGTGTATAAGTTTCCTTCATATATATTGTATTTCTTACTCTATCCATTAGTAAAATAGGTTTTGCCTAATGTGAATTAACATGATGCTTCTACCAAATGTGATTTATTCTTTATTATGTAGTGTTTCAGTAAATATTTATTGAATAAATTTGTATTTTAAGTTTGATAGTGTCAAGATCATTTGAGCAGTATAAGTTTTCCAGCTTGTACTACATAATTTTATATCTATATCTATAATTTGGGTATTAGGCTTTTGTATTTTTACATTACTGAGTTGTTGTCTAAAGAGTTTAATTAATGAAGCAGAAATTTTCAGATATGAGTAAGAGAGAACCAGTTAAGAGGTTGGGTGATTTTTCAAGTCTTAGAATATAATGAGAAGCATTACACGTTCTCATACAAAATTCTAAAGATTCTTTCTGAGTACTAGTTATACCCGGTATGCACTTTGTCTTTAGTTAGTGGTTTAGTAGAAAAAGGAAGTAGCTTTCTCTACTTGTAGTATATGCTACAAGTGTCTGAACAAATCCTTGAAGGACACTTTCTTAGTCTTAAAGTGTCAGTAGCAGCCTGGTTCTTAAACCAGGCTTAGTCCTTCAAATGACATTGTGACTACTTTCAGTATTGTGTAGTTTATTCTTGTTTAGGGTATTGAAGCCTCTAGGAGACTTTTATTTTTTTCTTTCACACTTGTGCCATTATCACCTTATCTGTGTAAATGATTAAACGTTAAATCAGAAGTTAAAAGAGCTCTCAGTAAATTAGACATTTACATTGTAGTTAATATTCTTTGAATATTCTGATATGCTTCTTTGGTGATTTATTTATAGTCATCTGTTTATTTCTCCACATATTTTTCTCTTTTCCTTCATGAGGTTTTTAATTTAGATAACTTTTTCGGGGCTATGGATTTAGCTGTATGCCATTGTCCCCTCAATCTAGCCAATTCACGCTGATCTAGGAATTCTATTTTGTGACAGATTTATTGCCCAGTTCTCCCATTTCTGGATCCCATTAGTGTAGCCAAGTCTATAATCTTGGATGTCAAAAGTTATATACTGTTTAGAAACAAAAGATAAAAGCAGTTTGGTCAATGGTGTTAAAAAAAAAAAAACAACAACAAACCCTGTACATGTATGTAATAACACTTATCACCTGGCGATTTGGGGTCTCCTGTTTAGAAATGGTTCTAATTCATAATCTAAGTGGATATTTGAGCTTTCAGGTAAATTAGCTTTTAATTCCATCTTGTGAAAAAGGAAGAAATTCCAACTGAGTTTAAGTCAAGTTAAGAGGAGGGAGCCCAATACCAGAAACTTAGTTTGGGAATTTTCAGTCTATCAAGGCCTAGCAGTTAAGAGTGTAGACTCCAGAGTCAGTCTGTCAAACAGATCTCTCCTGTCCACTTACTGGCTGTCTAACTCTAGGCACATTACTCAATCTCTCTAATCCTCTGTTTCCTCATCTAAAAAGTAGGAATAAGAGAGATAATTGCTTCAGAGCTGTGGAAACTAAATGGGATAATCTATATAAGGTGCTTAAAATGCCTGACAATTAGTAGGCACTCAATAAATTTTAGCTAGTATTATTCGATTTTTTGAGCACCTGCCACATGTTAAGCACTATGCCAGGTATACCACAGGCAGTTTGTAGAGGAAAGTGGTCTTACACCTATTCCTGTGATGTTTACTTAAGTGTACACTATTCACATTTCCGTGGGCTCCTTGTCTAACATGAATAGTTCAAACAGCTGTAGCTTTAATAAAAACCTCTAGCTCATGAAGCTCCTTATAGCACTGATCGTGGGTACTGCTTATTTGGTATGTGCTATTTTACTCCTGTTTGTGACCTTATTTTTCAGCTAGGTTGTAAACCTTTCAGGAACAGGAACTGTATATAAAAGTTTTCTTTCACAACTAACAATAATTGAGTATGTGCTTGATAAAGTGTTTATTAATGAAAGTGATTATGCAAAGTGAAATCTTAGCATTTAAAATAGGTTAAGAAACTGGGTTTTTCAGAAAGAATCTATGACTGGAAGAATCCACAGTGTTAAGAGCAATGGAACTTAGGTTGTATTAACTATGATGACTAGCCAAAGCTACAAGATACAATTGTGCTTATTTTCAAAAAGCTACATAATGTGAAAATAATAATTGGATGACAGGGACAAAAGTCCCAGAACATGCTAAGAAAAAGCAGGAGCAGGAAAAGGATGATAGTATAAATGTCAGATTTTTAATATTTCTGGAGTGATAGCAGAAACGGGATATTGTTTAATGTCTAAATCCATAAATTATGAAATATGAATTTAGCAATATCATTTAAAGATGGGAAAACGCCACTATTAGAAATAAAAAAAATAGACTCATATATTCTTTTTTTTAATGTTTTATTTATTTTTGAGAGAGAGAGAGACAGCATGAACAGGGGAGGGTCAGAGAGAGAGAGGGAGACACAGAATCTGAAGACAGGCTCCAGGCTCTGAGCTAGCTGTCAGCACAGAGCCTGACACGGGGCTCGAACCCACGAACCACAAGATCATGACCTGAGCTGAAGCCGGATGCTCAACCAAGTGAGCCACCCAGGCACCTCGACTCTTATATATTCTAAGCAGCCGAGGAGATAGGTAGAGGAAAGTTTGATGGGTTATGCCTTTAAAGGAAGCATGATAATTACTTTAAATCACTAACAGAGAACTGTTTTTCTTCCAGACAAGATGAACCTTCCAATAGCAGCCAAGAAATAAACTCTGATGACAGGCGACCCCAATGGAGACGAGAAGACCGAATCCCTTACCAAGACAGAGAGAGCTATAGTCAGCCAACATGGCATCATCGTGGACCTCCTCAGCGAGACTGGAAGTGGGAGAAAGATGGCTTTAATAACACTAGGAAAAACAACTTTCCACATTCTTTGAGGAATAATGGTGGACCAAGAGGATGTTCCGGGTGGCATAAGGGTGTTGCAGGAGGCTCCTCGACTTGGTTTCACAACCATAGTAATTCTGGAGGTAGTTGGCATGCAAATAGTGGAACGGTAGATTGGAATCATAGTGGTACAGGAAGGAATTCCGGTTGGCATTCTGAAGGAACAGGTGGCTTTTCCAGTTGGCATATGAACAGCAGTAACGGAAACTGGAAATCCAGTGTACGTAGTACAAATAGTTGGAATTACAGTGGCCCCGGAGACAAATTTCAGCCAGGCAGAAACAGAAATTCTACCTGTCAGATGGAAGACCTACCTATGCTGTGGAACAAGAAATCTAAGTCAAACAAATACAATCAGGATAGATATAGTTGGCAGCGGCAAGAAAGCGACAAAGTTGGTGCGGCTGCCACATATAGAGGGCCTTCTGAAGGATTTACAAGTGATACATTTCCTTCAGAAGGCTTACTTGACTTCAATTTTGAGCAGCTAGAGAGCAAAACTACAAAACAGACAGATACCATAGCTTCCAAAATTGGTGGGAAGAACGGCAGTGTAGCAAGGGAAAAGCTCCGTCGCTGGACTCCTTACCCTTCCCAGAAGACTCTGGATTTACAATCCGGAATGAAGGAAGTCACTGGTAACAAGTCAGAAATGATAGATAAGCCTTTCTTTGGCTTTAGCTTGACAACCGCAGGAGAAGCAGAGCCCCAGATTGATGGAACAAATAACTCCCCAATGCTGAAAACACAAAAAGAAACACATACTGGATCGCTTAGTCACAAAGCCTCTTCTGACTGCACTGCTTCCTATGAAGTGGTGAGAGATTGCTCCACTACAGAGAAACACGAACAAGAGCTTAACCTAAGTAAGATGCCGTCATTGAAATCCGCACTCCTTCCAATTCCAGTCACTAAATCAGTTCCCCAGAAGCCAGATTTAAAGAATCCCTCAAAAAACACCAAAACAAATTCTTTTTTTCCTGGAGAACACTCAAATCCCTTGAACAAACCCACTGTGGAAGACAGTCATGGGTCTTACATAACCAAATTGCAAAGTTCATGTCCTCATGTTTTAAAAGGGAATAAAAGTACATTTGGCACTCAGGTGGAACCTGGGGATAAAAATGTAAGTGATACATTACAAAAAGCCAAAGAAGTGCTACAGTGTCATGAATCACTGCAAAATCCACTTCTTAGCACTTCTAAAAGGACCAGGAACTATGCAAAAGCAAGTAGGAATGTAGAAGAGTCTGAAAAAGGATCTTTGAAGATAGAGTTTCAGGTACACACATTAGAAGATGAAAGTGATGGGGAGCTATCTGACACAGAAAAGCATGGAACAAAAATTGGAGCCCTGGGTTCTGCAACTACAGAAATTTTATCCTGCAGCACTCACATCGCTGATGAGAAAGAGGGGGATGACCAAAACCTGAAAACATGTAGAAAACTATCCACTAACGCATGTAATCCAACAGTTCATCAGAAAGAATCTGAGTTACAGATGACATCTGCAGCTAGTCCACACTCTGGCTTATTGCTAGACTTGAAAACTTCTCTAGAAGATGCACAGGTAGATGACCCTGTTAAATCTCATGTATCTTATGAAACTGAAGGTTTCGAGAGTGCGAGCTTGGATGCAGAGCTTCAAAAAAATGATATCGGTCAGTCCTCAGGCCCTCTTCTGCCTGACCTCAGTAAGCTTGGCTTTCCTGCCTCTCTCCAGAGAGATCTAACTCGGCACATCAGCTTAAAGAGCAAAACTGGAGCACACCTTCCTGAGCCAAACCTCAATAGTGCTCGCCGCATACGCAATATTAGTGGGCATCGAAAGGGGGAGACAGAGAAGGAATCCGGGCTCAAGCCAACCCTTCGGCAGATTCTAAATGCATCCCGGAGAAATGTCAACTGGGAACAGGTCATCCAGCAAGTAACCAAGAAAAAGCAAGAGCTAGGCAAAGGCTTGCCCAGGTGTGTGCCTCTTTTTAGTGTCCGTTTCTCTTTCTTTTAAACTTAACCCTTTGCCCCTGGTCAAGAGAATTCTGTTTGTTATATTTAATTAAATGCTTGCCAAAAATATATGTTGTAGATGTCTGGTTTAAATATTAAAGAGTGACTGCTACTGTATAACAATGCAATAAAGTGTTTCCTGGCAGGGAATTCAGATTGCAAGGAAGCACATCAACCTCTAAGAAATGAAATGAGATGGGAACGTGGAAAAAAAATTATCAGAAGTCCATCACTTTAAGTTATAGAGGCCAGAAAGTGACAACATAAAAAAGTATATCAATAAATCTATATCTATCTCTAGATCTTAATAACTGGTACGGTTTTTTTTTTTCTTTGTGACTGGTACAGTTTTTAAGCGTAACTGTTCTTATGACCTTTTACTCCGAATCTACGAATAGTTACCCTTCTGTATTTATTCTGGGCACTATATTTGTGATCACAAAATACTTCTCTTGTGTGATGTTTTGGCTATTCATCTTATGTTGAGATACTAAATTTTTCTGAATGGTAAAGCAGCATTCAACATAGGTTTGCTACTTGAAAATCAACCTGCTGTATTATAATTATATAGCCCTTCAAACTTCAGTTTTGATCCTTGTTGAAATAGCATATTTATTGTGCACCCTTTTCCATAACTTGAGTATTGAGATTATAAAGTTCTTATCCTTAGCCCTGTGCCTGGCATTTACAAATGCTCAGTAAATATTTTTGTTTTTGGTTTGTGTGCTGTTAAAAATTATTATGGTCGGTTTAGAAAAGCTCCATGTTAATAAAACTCTTAATTTTTACTTCCTCAAATGTATTCTCATAACTGTTTACAGATCTGTAATTTAGTGCTTGTTATAGTATAATACTTACACTGTAGTTATTTATGTCTGGGACACTTATTGGACTGTGAGCTTTTTGAGGGCAGAAACCATCTTATTTACATTTGTACTCTCAGTGCTTAACAGAGTCTGACATGTTAAGTGGTACCCCCTCTTCCTTAATCATGTCTGATTTATGGTTTTTTTTTTCTTTTTTTTCTTAAGGTTTGGCATAGAAATGGTGCCTCTAGTTCAAAATGAACAAGAGGTCTTGGATTTGGATGAGGAGCCTGATCTGTCTAGTCTCGAAGGATTCCATTGGGAAGGTGTTTCCATTTCTTCATCTCCTGGGTTGGCAAGGAAGCGAAGCCTTTCTGAGAGCAGTGTGATCATGGACAGGGCTCCTTCTGTGTATAGCTTCTTCAGTGAGGAAGGTACAGGCAAAGAAAATGAGCCGCAGCAGATTTTTTCACCTAGTAACGCATTGAGGGCTGCACAGAGTCAGACAACAACCATGGGCCTTAAGCAGGAAGTGACACCTCTGGCTCTCTCCCTAAGAACAGGTGAAAGGGCTGAAAATGTTGCTACTCAAAGGCGACATAGTGTGCAATTATCCTCTGACCGTATGATACCTTTGATGCATTTGGCAAAAGACCTGAACAGCCAGGAGAATTCTACGCCGCCTTCAGAGAATCAGAATACCCAGGAGAGTAACGGAGAAGGAAACTCTTTATCATCAAATGCATCCTCAGCCCTTGCAATCTCCAGTTTGGCAGATGCAGCCACAGACAGTAGTTGTACCTCTGGTGCCGAACAAAACGATGGCCAGAGTATTAGGAAGAAACGAAGAGCCACTGGAGTGAGTATGATTGCCCCTGCTTGTTGTTGGACGTTTCACGTGCTGACTTGGCTCTTAGAAGAAAGATTCAACTGTTGAATTTTTTCTGAGAGTCTGGGTTGTGTTTTTCCCTACTCTGGAATAGAGTTGTTAGACTCTTCCTCTTCCTCTCATATTCTTATCCTACTGGTTTCTTTCACTGAGTAATTCTGCTGAGATAGATGTCAGTGAATATGAATGTACAGTACTAGGAAAATATGAAGTCATCTCTAAAACTAGTCTCCAAGCCAGTGATCCTTTGTATCACCTGACTGAGGAGTAAGCCATATCTTCATCTGTAACTATATCTGTCTTCATGATGCATTCTGTACTGGCCCTGAAGAAAGGCACTCTGGTGTTGCATTTGTAGGCCATGAATGCTTGTTAGATCAAGACAACTGGGCTTAACACTAAGGTAGTTTTACTACGATGAGAGTGCATCTATGTGAACATGGTCTTAGAAATATTTTTACTCTCTGTCACTCAGTGTTTTGTACCTTAGTTACCCAGCCTGGCCCTTTCAGAATCCATCTTTTACTGAAACCACTTCTCTTCTGGCATCTATGTCACTAATACTGCTTAACCCTTTCAGGAACCCTTTCTGAAAAGAAAGAGTTGCTGGTAGTGATACAGTCTGGAATGTGGCATTGTGAGAAAATGGACTGTTTGCTTTAATACTGAGGCACTATAGCAGAGTAGTTAAGGGCTTGTCTTGTAGGCCTGAGTTCAAATTCCAACTTTGCCCCTTTGAGTTAGACACTGTAGGGAATATTGTTGGATGAAAGTTTGTCCTATAAACAAGGCTAAATATCTAGGGGCTTGTCTGATAGACTGTTTAGCCTTTTGTTGTAAAGATTTTGTTATGAAGATTTTCTGGTAAAGTAGAAACTATGCCACAGTGAAATCAGATATGTGCATTACTGGCTTTGTCCATACCTCTAACTAGCTATGCCATGCTTTACCACGCTGAAATGCTTTGCCTAAGCCCCTGGGATTCACCACCTCTAGGATGCTAGGAAGATACTTGACCTTAGATTCTATTCTGGGTTTTGTTTGTTTGTTTGTTTTTGTTTTATTTTGTTTTAAATCGGATACATTCAACTAATATTTGAATTCTTAGTGTGTGTATGAGATTCTTACTATCCTGTGAGAGATGGTAATAATGTAGAACAGTCTTAGAATTGATTCACTTTTCTTTTTTTCCTTCCTGGGTAATGGCTTTTCCACATTTAATATTACTCAGTTTTCTTTATCTTTTCAGGATGGATCTTCTCCTGAACTCCCAAGTCTTGAGAGAAAAAATAAAAGAAGAAAAATTAAAGGAAAGAAAGGTACAGTGCAAAGTATTCTGGCAGAAAGAAATTGTTCTTACAGCATTTCAGCCTTTTCACAACTTGACACAGTATGGCTTGGGGTTATCAAATACTGATTGCCCATTTATTACTATTTTTTGACATTTTTGTTATCTTGCTTAATGGTGTAGAAAAGGTTGATTTTCTCCCATATCCAGTTGCAGCTATAAAAGAAATGTTTGAGGCCACATAAACCTATAAGCTAAAGTTAATATATATCTTGGACAAATTGAGTTCAGTATAAAGTCAGAAAGTCCCACTGGGCCTTTTCAGTGATGAAGAGGAATATAGGCCGTTTGATAACGGTTTTGTGTCTCTTGATTATTTATAGCCATTTCTCTCAATTTACATTTTGAGGCGTCTTTGTTACTTCTCTTATTTGAATTGAGAGAAGTTACTGGAGTGGCTCCCTCACTGATATGCTTCTCTGATTCTTGCTTTCCACTGATTCTGATGGAGTCGATGGTTTGTTGAGCTAGAAAACTGCATGAGAGGGGCGCCTGGTGGCTCAGTCGGTTAAGCATCCTGCTCGGCTCAGCTCATGATCTCACGGTTCATGGGTTCGAGCCCCGCGTCGGGCTCTGTGCTGACAGCTAGCTCAGAGCCTGGGGCCTGTCTTCGGATTCTGTGTCTTCCTCTCTCTCTGACCCTTCCCTGCTCACACACTCTCTCTCTTTCTCAAAAATTAAAATAAAACACTAAAAAAAATTAAAAAAAAAAACTGCACGAGAGGAGCAGGTTGAGGGTGGAGGAAGATGATGAGTTCCCTTTTGGGGCTCTTGAGTTAAAGGCTATTAGAGACATCTAAGTAAAATCAAGGTGGTAGTTGGCTATGTGGGTCTGGAGTTTTGGGAGAAGGTCTTGACATACTGAGTGGGAAAGAGACATAAAGATGACAGATATGCACATGTGGTAGGGCATTTTATTTAAAGTCACTTAAATGTATTATTTCAAAGCTGTATTTTCTTTAGGAAGATTTCTCTAATAAAGAGAACTATTTTATGTTAACTAAGAGAGTAGAAAAATATGCTTTGGGAAGAGAGTGCAAGCAGTTCACATCTGGGGCCCAATTTAAGCATCCTTGAACCTATGACGTACCTCCATCTTACCAATTCTCACTTTTGGTTTAGCTCTGACATCAGGCTCTACCACATGATTTGTGAGATTTGATGAGTCTCCAGTGACCTATTGGAGAGAAAAATAAAGGCTTATCCTAGAGAACTGATGTAGTTCTACCTTCTGAGGTGGTGTATCATTAAGGAGAAGTCTGCAGTATTAAACTGAGCCTTACGGTTTCTTTTGGCAGAACGTTCTCAGGTTGACCAGCTGCTGAGTATTTCTTTAAGGGAGGAAGAACTAAGCAAATCATTGCAGTGCATGGATAACAACCTTTTGCAAGCCCGCACAGCTCTTCAGACAGCTTATGTTGAAGTTCAGAGGCTACTTATGCTCAAGCAGCAGGTAACAGCGGATGGAACATTTAATGAGAATGGATCATCTCTAAAGTTGAACTTCAGAATTCTTAACAAATTACTTTATTTTTAGATAACTATGGAGATGAGTGCACTGCGGACCCATAGAATACAGATTCTACAGGGATTACAAGGTATTCGGAGAGGAGCTGATGGATTGGATCCTCTGTGGCTTATTATTTCTTTGTTATCTATACAGGGGAATTAAAATAGTCATGAAAAGGTCATTATGTTTTCTCTCCTGTTTCCTTGTTTTCATCCTTCTATAGAAAGGCCTGTGAGGCTGTGCACCCCAAAAATGCTTAGCAACAGAGGCAGTATGTTACAGGAAGAGCCTTGAGTTAGGAATCAAAAGGCCTGGGTTCAAATCTTGGCTCTTCCATTAGTACCTATATGAATTGGGATAAGTCACTTAAAATTTGAAAAATTGGAATACTAACACTTGTTCTGCCTGTGTGCTTGTTGGTTGTATGGATTTTATGATAATATATTTCAAAGAATTTTGAGAGACTTTGAAGTTCTCCCGTAATCTTTAAAAATACAAATTGACTCAGAAATGAGTGGCTTTTCAGAAAACATTTTTGCATTTGTATGTGCGTATGTTTCCCATTCTAGAAACATATGAACCTTCTGAGCGCCCCGACCAGGTTCCTTATAGCGTTTCACGAGAACAAAGGAACAGTAGATCTCAAACATCTGCTGATGCCACGCTGCTGCCTACTCCCTTTTTCCCAGTATTTCTGGAGCCTCCATCTTCCCGTATGTCTCCATCATCCACCGGAGTCCCTCTCCAAGTAACCACATCTCCTACTTTCCAAGCCCATGGCAGTGGTCCTGCTCCAGACTCCTCAGTTCAGATTAAACAAGAACCCATGTCTCCCGAGCAAGACGAGAATGTGAACGCTGTGTCACAAGGCTCTGCTGGCAATATGTCCAAGGAATTACTACAAGTTAATAGTATGTAAACTTTTCTCTGGGTTAAGGGCAACCCGGCAGTGGGTCTAGGACAGTTTTAGGTCAGTGGTGTAAAGTCATACCTACCCATTAAAACTAAAGTTGCTACAATTAATTGTTCTTAAAGTTTTCTCCATTTAGGAGGATTGTTTAAATATCAGTAACTGCAATTTTCTCTAATCTAGGATTACTAAATTGACTTTGTATTAACACCTAAAATGTTCCATTATGAGGATTGGTGCCGACTCTTTGTTTTTTGTGAGAGAAATGGAGTTGAAGTTGTCTAGTCAATTTTCTAGATAAGATATATCCTCTGAATTTCTCAGCACTTAACTTTCTTTGTCATTTAAAGTGCAAGGTAGAATTAATATAAGCCTAAGAGGCAGGCGGCCATGATAAAAGGCAGTGGACATGGGTTTAGGATCATTAGTAGGAACTTGAGTGGTTTTGAGAAATGCCAAGGTTTTTACTCTTTTCAGAAAATAACACTCACATATTTACCATTTGAGAATAACTTCTAAGCTATTTTAAACCTTATCTGAAGTTTGTGTAATCACAATGGTACTATATTGAAAACTAAGTAAAAATAAACTGCCATGTGTGACCTGAGCAAAAACAGAAAGTCTGAAGAATTACCCTAGGTTTTGCTACCTGTTGCAATACTAATCTAGTTATCTATTTAGCTCAAGTGTATATTATCTTTCTTGTCTTGAATTTTTTGCTATTGTGTGAATAGCATTTGGTATTTTTTTAAAAACACCAGCCCGAGCAGAAGTATTATAGTGACTTATTAAGCTAATATTTAAAAAAACTTTTTAATGTTTGTTTATTTTTGAGAGAGAGAGAAAGAGAGCAAGTGGGGGAGGGAAAGAGACACAGAATCTGAAGCAGGGTTCAGGCTCTAAGCTGTCAACACAGAGCTTGACCAACCGCGAGATCCATGACCTGAGCCGAAGTCAGATGCTCAACCGACTGAGCCACCCAGGCAGCCCTTAAGCTGATATTTTTAAAAATGGCTTTTGTTAGATTTTTTTCCACTGCAGAATAATTCATGTTCACAGTAAAAAATTGGGAAATAATTAAAATGTAGATATGTTGGGGCACCTGGGTGGTTCAGTTGGTTAAGTGTCTGTCATGATCTCACGGTATGTGGATTTGAGCCCTGCATCGGGCTCTGTGCTGAACACTTGCTCAGAGCCTGGAGCCTGCTTTGGATTTTGTGTCTCCTCTCTTTGCCCCTCCCTCACTCGCGCTCTGTCTCGCTCTGTCTCTCAAAAAATAAATACAAAAAATAAATAAAATGTGGGTATGTTATTTTGTTATATATTATTTCAGTCTTAAATCATGAATGTTTGTGTATTTGCACATAGAGTTTATGCAAAGGGAAAATCATAGTCTGTTATTACCTAAAATAATTTACTTTCACTAGCTGAATAATATTTGAGAAATTGCGTAATCTGGACATATAGTAATTTATACAATCTCCTTTGAATTTAGTTTTTTTTCTTCAGTATTTTGTAGAACAGTACATTGTAGATGTCTTTGAGTATGTTTGTGATTATTTCATCAGTTTGAATTCCTTGACACGAAATAACTACGTCAAAGAAACTAGACTTTTTTAAGTCACCTGACTTTTTAAGTACTGTTATGTAGCCAAACTGGTTGATGTTACAGGTAAAATGGCATAGCGAAAACATCTAAGTATGGTGAAAGCACTTCAGCTAAGTAGATATTTAAGTGTCTACCAAGAATAAAATACCATTTTAAACATACGGACTTTCAAACAAGAAAGAAAGAAAAAAGACGGCTAGAATCAGTCCCTGCCTGTAAGGAGCTTTTGTAGGGTATAAGACATGCATGTTATTTGTGAGATTTAATGCAAGGCAAAGCGTGGTAAGCGCTGTAAGAGAAATTTCTGCAGGCTGTGGGAAGCTGAGGGAAGAGAAAACAGCTTTAAGAGTCATAGTTTTGTTAACATTATCATTGAAAGGTTGTTTTTCAGTAGAGATTCGATCAGTGGTAAATAATGGCAGTTTATGACAATAAATTGACACAGAAGAAGGTGCAATATTTTTTTTTCTTCTTAATTCAGGAGAGAACAGTGACAGTTACCCAGTTTATCCAGTCATCCCTACAGCGTTGTCTTTATCAGAGCTAACAGAAAGTTTCCATGAGCCTAGCCAAGAACTGAAGTTTTCCATGGAGCAAGGAAATACCAGGAACAGAGGAAATACTCCCTCTTCCCATCCAACTGGTCTTCCAAGCCTGAATAAAGAAGATGAAGAGCCAATCAAAGGCAACAGCGGGTCTGAGGCCTGTACCAGTTCTTTTCCAAGATTGTCATTTGCTTCCGAAACCCCGTTAGAGAAGGAGCCCCACTCTCCAGCTGACCAGCCTGAGCAGCAGGCCGAGTCCACTCTGACATCAGCTGAAACTCGGGGAAACAAGAAAAAGAAGAAACTTAGGAAGAAGAAAACTCTTCGGGCTACTCATGTTCCTGAGAACAGTGACACTGAACAGGATGTATTTACTGCTAAACCTGTAAGGAAAGTAAAGACTGGAAAGTCAACCAAAGGGGGGAAAGTAACAACCTCCACCTGGGAAGACAGCAGAACTGGTCCAGAACAAGAGAGTGTCAGAGATGAGCCAGATAGTGACTCGTCTCTGGAAGTCCTAGAAATTCCTAATCCTCAGTTGGAAGTGGTGGCCATTGATTCTTCTGAATCTGGAGAAGAGAAACCAGACAGTCCATCTAAAAAGGATATTTGGAACTCCACAGAGCAAAATTCATTAGAAACTTCTCGTTCTGGTTGTGATGAAGTTAGCTCTACCAGTGAGATTGGCACTCGTTATAAAGATGGTATCCCTGTAAGGTAAGGATGTTGTGCTGGTCCAATCAGAACAGCTTTCACCATTATTCTTTAACAATAGAACTTTTGGTTATGAATCAATTTTTTTTTATTTAAAAAATATTTATTTATTTTGGGGAGACAGAGAGTGAAAGCGGGGGTGGGGGTACAGAGAGAGAGAGGAAGACACAGAATCTGAAGCAGACTCCAGGCTCTGAGCTCTCAGCACAGAGCCCCATGCGGAGCTCAAACCCGCGAAGTGCAGGCATGACTTGGGTTGAAGTTGGACGCTTAACTGACTGAGCCACCCAGGCGCCTCATGAATCAATTTTTAAATGAATCAAATGTTTAGAAAATCAGTAGAGATCATGGGTATGGAAGAATCAAACCTTGGCAGTGGAGATTCTCTGCCCTCTCATTTGTGTTGTAAATATATACTGTACTTAGATTTCCTTTCATATAGAAACTTCAGATGGAAAAACTGATCTCTTCTGTCACTGCTGTGTTGCCTGGTGTTTAGAACAGTCCTTGAGTCAGGAAAATTTAAGTTACTTCTTGTCCTATTCACATGCACTAAAAAGACTTTTGCTATTATTTTGTAGTGTGGCAGAAACTCAGACTGTGATCTCCTCCATAAAAGGATCAAAGAACTCTTCAGGTATTTGGTTATTCAGTTTTATTTAAATTAACTACAGAAAAAAAAGGCTTATAAATATTAGAGCCATACTTTAAATCTTAAGTATGCCTATAGAATGGGATGGGATGGGGCGATTGTCACCAAGAATATTGTTTTGATCAGCAGTTGTGTCCTATAAATCCTGCCTTTTTAGTTTCCTATTCCCATCTCTTATCTTTCAACTAATGAGTTTTCATTGGTTCATGGGGCTTTTGCTTTGAGAAGGAATTGCTTGAAGAATAATGCCTTATTCAACAAAATAACTGGCAGTAGAAGAGAGGATGTGGGGAGAGATTTGGTACTTCCAGGTATCACTCAAAAAATAAGTATCTATCTTTTTCCCTCAGTGAAAGGCCTTCTCTGCCAGTCTCTTATTTGAAATCTTCATAACGAAGGTCATTAATGGAAAATGGGAGGTTTTGCTAGGGAAACTAGGTTTTCAGGAGAATCCAAGGACCGCTATATTATGTAATGGTTTTAATTTTTGAGTATCTTTTCAGACAAAAGCTGACACATCTCTGAAACATATTCTTGGTTTCCAGAAATATCTTCAGAGCCAGGAGATGATGATGAGCCCACAGAAGGGAGCTTTGAGGGGCACCAAGCCGCAGTGAATGCAATTCAGATATTTGGGAACTTACTGTACACCTGTTCAGCAGATAAAACTGTCCGAGCTTATAATCTGGTGGTGAGTTGATAAATCAATTTGAACGTTTTTTGGTTTTTTTGCAGATTTTAGGAACTCTAATTCACACTCTCTTAAACAATAGGGGCATCTGTTTGCTGTCCAGAGATGAGGCGGGCCGTAGACTAACTGTAGATAAAGTTGGTGCAGTGGCTCAACATGGTCCCTTGGGACTTAGCTTCTTTCTGTCTCTCGACACTGTTTTCTCTGATATCACCTCTTCCTAAAGCTAGTTCTCCTGCTCATATACCAATGTCAGAAGCCACTGGAGTTTCTTTTTTCTCCCATCACCAAAAAAGGGGTCCTGTGCTTTACTCTGTGAACAATCACTTGGCAAAGGGAGATGAGGATAACAGAAGGCTGGTCCAGTCAGGTCCTGGTCCTGGAGGTGATGATGAGGTCAGTCGGATCACTGTGACATAATAGGATAGAATGAAAATATTGGGGAAGTACTAGAGGAAACATTTTCCCTCACAGCTGATTAATTGTCCCAAGTGATTAAGGAGAGCAACAGTGTTCTAGGACCCTACACTGATAATCTAATGCTCATTACTCTCAGTTTTCATAGAATGAACTCTTGAGTTTTGAATTTGGTGTATGTCAGACTAATTTTATCAACAGTGATCTCCAGGAAACTTTAGAAACACTATATTGTCTGAATAAATACCATGAAAGTATTTGAAATTAGTGAAGTCCTTGAAAGTCAAAAGGTTAGATGATGGACCATGAAAATATGTCCTAGGCAACAGGTGTCTAGGTTCCAATACCCTAGTGATGTGAAAGGGCAAGAAGGATGTCTGAAATGGGGCACCTGGGTGGCTCAGTTGGTTAAGCGACTGACTTCAGCTCAGGTCATGATACTCATGGTCATTGAGTTTGAGCCCCGCGTCAGGCTCTGTGCTGACAGCTCAGAGCCTGGAGCCTGCTTCAGATGCTGTGTCTCCTTCTCTTTCTGCCCCTCTCCTGCTCATGCTCTGTCTCTCTGTCTCTCAAAAATAAATAGACATTAAAAAATAAAAAAATAAAAAGATGTCTGAAGGAAGGAAACAGTGGTATCAAGAAGTATGAGTGTAAGATTTGGGAGATTGGGTTTAACTCTAAATTGCAAGGTAAATGTATGTGTGTGTTTATTTTAAGTAGATCTCAGTATGTGCACAAAAATAATATCGAGGATGTTCCGGTGTTACACCACCTGGACCACTAGGGCCTGTGATAGCACCTGACACATCTTTGAATATTGTGGAACATTCTCTCGCAAGTTACCGAGGAAATGAAGGGACTTGCCTGGGATATTAGCTACAGTTTGGATTTGTCAGATCTTTGGCCCATGTGTTAGAGAGCCTTGCCCTAGGCATTAATTAAAATTCTGTTCTAACAGCAAACTGCCCTAAATATTTTTGGTATGGCTGAGCTAACATAGACTCGTGGGTACTTAGTTCATGTGACTGTTTGCTGGGCATTTAGTAAACACATATTTACTGAGCACCTTTTGTGTAACATGCACTAACCTAGGTACTGAGGGCACAGCAGCAGACTAATATGTTTTAACACTTTTGATGTTGCTAAGGAAATGTGTTGTCTAATCCTTGTGTATCCACAAGTAATGATGTGATATGTGCTTGACTTTAGAGTCGGAAGTGCATTGGGGTCTTCGAGGGGCATGCCTCCAAAGTGAACTGCCTCCTGGTTACCCAAACCTCTGGCAAGAATGCTGCCCTTTACACTGGTTCCAGTGACCACACCATTCGCTGCTATAATGTTAAGGTGAGTGGGTCCAGAGAAATGAAAAGTGATGATATTAAACTACTTTGACCGCATTTACTGTGTAGAGTGGAGATACTGAAACAGATGCTTCATTCTGCCCACTCTCTCTTTTATGCTTCTGAACCATTTTTAGTACAGGCATACCTCAGAGATTGCGGGTTGGGTTCCAGACTGCTACGGTAAGGAGAGTATCACAATAAAATGATCAAATGAATTGTTTGGTTTCCTAGTGAATATAAAAGTTATGTTGATGCTATATTGTATTCTATTAAGTGTAAAGTGGTATTAAATCTTTAAAAAAAAAAAAACGGATGTACCTTAAATTAAAAATACTTTTTTCTTTCTTTAAAAAATTTTTTTTATGTTTTATTTATTTTTTGAGAGAGAGAAAGAGACAGTGCGAGCAGGGGAGGGACAGAGAGAGAGGGAGAGACAGAATCCAAAGACAGGCTCCAGGCTCTGAGCTAGCTATAAGCACAGAGCCTGATGCAGGGCTCGAACCCACGAACCGTGAGATAATGATCTGAGCCGAGGTAGGGTGCTCAACCGACTGAGCCACCCAGGTGCCTCAAAAATACTTTTTTCTTTCACTCGAATAAAAAACAACAAAAATACTTTATTTATTACTAAACAAATGCTAGCCATCATCTAAGTTTTCATCAAGCTATAATGTTTTTGCCCAATTCTTAGTGCCCCTTGAAGAATTTCTACATTCCAAATTAGAAACATGAGTAACCTCATTAGAATTTATAGTTGTTTATAGCTTGAGGGTCTTTGGTCACTTATTTCAAAGGAAAAAGATTCTAAGATAATCTTGTACAAAACGGAGGATGCTACATTTCCTTCCTCATAAAAATCATGTCACACTCTGCTGTAAGAAGGACTGTTTCACACTTTATTTGCTGTGAACCCCTGCTGATTAGGTGTTGTGTGCTTTATTAGACGCGAGAGTGTGTGGAGCAGCTACAGCTGGAAGACCGGGTCCTCTGCCTCCACAGTAGGTGGCGAACCCTCTATGCAGGACTGGCAAATGGCACCGTGGTCACCTTCAGCATAAAGGTTAGTGTTTGAGGGGAGAAGGCTGGGTTCCCACGCCACTTGAAAGTAGTGTGAGCGTGTGTGGAAGGAAGTAGAAGGCAGACATTTTCCTGTTGTCTTGTGTGAGAAGACAACAGAATCAGCTGCTACTCAAAAACTGTTATTTTCTGGTATAAGCGAAACAAGATCCTGCATTCCGTCTGCTCAGGCCCAAATGTGCCAGGACCAAAAGGTAACTTTACTAAATTAAACCAAGCCTGATGATTTGGGGCCAAATAATGAGTCATAGGTTAAACTAGTCTGTCTCATTTTAAGAGTGACACCATGAAAAATGAGCTTAAATTCTTTCGAGTATGACATTGATGTGGTTTGGAACCGATTGAGGGTTTCATGAGGAGAGCCTGTTCTGCAATTGAACTAAGTCATAGGTTTGTCTGGAAGCCCCTGTGGCTTCTTCATTCTTTCCTAACCCAAAGAGAAATTCATTTGTTGAGCAAACCTTTACTGATCTGTTATGTGCTAGACCTCAGGATAATACTGAGGAAATGAGGAAGGACCAGTTCTTGATGGCCCTATGTGCTTTGTTAATGTAGATGGACTTCCATTTTGTAGGTTTTAAAGTAAGAGAGGCATGATCCAATTTGTATTTTAGAGAAAGTAATTCTGGAGTTGATGAGATAGGAAAATACTGGTCCTAGTGGAGGCAGGGAGATCATGTAGGAGGCTTTGTAGTAGAAGGTAACATGAAAGGTTAGACTATGGATGAAGAGAAGAGAATGGATAAACGATATAAAAGGTAGAGTTAATGGTTTGGTTTGGTTGCTAATGAGTTATAGCACCCATATCCCAAGGTCATCTGGTTATCTTTTAACCATGTATTAGAATGTCTATTATGTTCTGCCCAATTACAATATCATTCATATGTTTAGTGAATACCTACCAACTCTCCTTCCACATGTGATCTGGAACCACTACTTCTAAGGGATACAATAAAATACATCATGCCTTCTACCTTTAAGAAGCTTAAAATCAGGTTAGAAGAATCTAGCACATAGGTAATCAAGTGCCAGGTTATGAAGAGATCACAGAAGGGTAATTAGTGAAGGTTGTTGCATTCCAGATGTGAAGTGTTAAACAGCCTACCTTAGATTTGGTTAGGGCAATAGAAATGAAGAAGAATAAATTTAAAATAATTTAAAGGATAAAACTTGATAATTCCATAATTCTCTTTTGTGAGAGTAATGTTATCAAAGGTAGACACAAGTCAGGAACAGGACTTTTGAGGCAGGATGAAGACAAGAAATTGAAATGGAAATGGTTGAAAAGCCCCAGAGAAGGTGGACTTTGAAACAGAGGTTTGAGAATCTCTTTGGACATTGGAATTTTGAATCTTTTTAAAAAAAATTTTTTTTACGTTTATTTATTTTTTTGAGAGACAGATCATGAGCAGGGGAGAGGCAGAGAGAGAGGGAGACAGAATCCAAAGCAGACTCCAGGCTCTGAGCTGTCAGCACACAGAGCCCGATGCGAGGCTCAAACCCATAAACCGTGAGATCATGACCTGAGCCAAAGTCGGACGCTTAACCGACTGAGTCACCCCTGGATGTTGGAATTTTGAAGTCTTGTGAGGGCTGAGCCCTTGTTGGTTTGCCCATACACCTGAATGCGGTGCTTCTGAGGTCTCAACAGAAAGCCAGGGCTGTTTATCAGAGCCTGTCCACCAGTAGACCCTAAACTCCCATCAGGCTGTCTCCTCAGCACCTATGATGGCTGGAGTCATTCCTTAGCCATGGAGGCTCCTAGCTGCTGATTTGTGCAGTTTCTGCGAGTTTCACCCCTTGCATGTGCCTAGAGTTACTTTTTAGAGATTTTGGGGAAGTGGGAGACGTTATGAACAAGATTGGTGTGGGAGTGAGGGAAGCAAGTCTAAGATGTGAGGTAAAGGAACGTTTGGGAATTCAGGATGTGACCATGCCACTCTGATATAAAAGGCTTCTCTAGTTCACTAAATGATGTCATGAGAGATGACCTAGAACCAGAAATCAGAAGAACTTGAGAATAACCGGTGGGGAATGAGAGATTATTACTGAAATCATTTATAAGTAAGTCATTCTCAATGGAGAACTTTGGAAACACATTACAAATTGACTTCATAAAGTTTGGATGACAAACAGGGAAAGAGCTTCTGGGTCTGTGGCAAGGAAAATGTATTAGCGTATGAAAAAGAAAGTCAATCATCCATTATCACTAACGTAAGGAAACTGAGAGAAGGCAACTGAGAGAAGGCGTAAAAAGGGAATCATGCTAATCATGATGAGATAGTACAGGTTGAAGTTAGAAATGTGTTTATAAAGTAAGAGTTTGCCATGCCCACACTGGAATGGGGGAGGAGGGAGTCATGGACACAAAGAGAGTTGGAATGGGAATAGCAGAGGTTGGGAAGTTAAAAGGTACTGATGGGGTATGAGAACGTAGTGATAATGGGTGAGTTGATTTTGATATTTGCCAGCTAAGCTGCTTTTATTTCATATAATGGTGGCTTATTTTTCCAGAACAATAAACGACTTGAAATCTTTGAATGCCATGGCCCTCGGGCTGTCAGCTGTCTTGCCACAGCTCAGGAAGGTGCCCGAAAGCTGCTCGTTGTTGGGTCTTATGACTGTACCATTAGTGTACGAGATGCACGGAATGGACTCCTCCTCAGGACGCTGGAGGGCCACAGCAAAACCATTCTCTGCATGAAGGCAAGTAGAGTGCAAGACAATAGGAGTCGGTTGGCACAAATAGAAGGGTTTGAGTGACATTTCCCTTGTTGTCTCCTGCCTTATCTACAGCATATCATCTGGAAAAGAGCAAGGAGATTACAGTACTTTTCTTTAGGCCTGGGTCACCAAGGGATGTACTGTATTTTTTTTTTGGCAGGGGTGAGGGGAGATGGACGGTATTTTAATACATTAATATATTAATGGAGAAACAGTGTATTTTGTTATAGAATGTAGATATACTTAAAGTCCTTCTAGGCTGTTTCACAATCATTCTGAAGAGGTAACAAACCCAGTAATACATTGTCAGTTCATCAGAGTACTTGGTGGTAGGCCATAAGCTTCAGTTCAGAAAATTTGAGGAACTTTATATCTAGTTCATGCTCCTCTCAAAGTAGGTTGGAAGTTAGAATTCAACAGTGTGCATTACCAATTACAGAGAAAACTCAGAACCTTTTACCAAATGTAACTCAATGAATTTTTTTCTTTAAGGTGGTGAATGACCTTGTGTTCAGTGGCTCCAGCGATCAGTCAGTCCACGCCCACAATATTCATGTAGGTTGCGTTGGTGTAAAGAAATCTTTAATGGAATGATGGTTAAACCTTGAAGGATTCTTCAGACCTCTTGCAATTTATTAAGCACTTTTTCCAGTGAAAAGCTTAATAATAACCCCTACCCACATAAGCTCTTGGAAGATAGTGAGCACTCCAGAAATTCTGACCTCCTCAAAATTTTTAATGGGGGACAGATTCAAAGTTTATGTAAGGTTTAGCTTGTCTCATTTAAACCTGAGATAAATTGAGCATCTGAGGCTCTAAGACAGTGGATGTGAGACATAGTTTAAAATAGAACAAATAAAAACATTGAGAAATTCTGCTCAGGTCATAGAGGCAGCTCTTGGAAGCTCAGTGGCCAGTCTATAAACTTGGGGATAATGCAGCCTTAGGGACTTGTGCACACAACAAATGGTAAGAGTGAGACTTCTTTAAAACCTATAAAATACATACAGACAGAGTTGTGGCCCTTTTCTTTGTGTAACAACAGGTTCTCTCCATCAGGATACATTTCATGTATATTGTAATAAATGCTTATGCAAGTACCTGAGCTTGCACAAAAACATTGTGTACAAGTAGGCTCAGAATTAGGACTTGGAATAATAGACTCATAAATCTCAAAAGTTAGAAGGAATCTTGAAAGTCAGTCTAGTGACTTGTCTCTCTTCTGATGCAGACTGGTGAGCTTGTGCGGATCTATAAAGGTCACAATCATGCAGTGACTGTGGTGAATATCCTAGGGAAAGTGATGGTGACTGCTTGCCTGGATAAATTTGTTCGTGTCTATGAATTACAGGTAGAATTTAGATCCATTATTTTGCTTGAATGATTTGGGGAGTAGGTCCGTTTGGGTTTGGTGTTGAATTATTATTACTTTTAATATAGTAAGGCTGGGGTGGGACCCAGGAATCTGCATTTTTCACAGGCCATCTAGATAATTATGAAGCAGATGATCCCTGGACTAAACTTTGAGAAACACTGCTCTGAGAGACATGGTCAGGCTCATAGAGGTCAATACTGAAATGGTTTTCGGAGAGCAGATTAGTCTCTAAAACCTGTCTAGTTCTCCTTGTGTGCAATTTCAGGTTTAGATTTTGACACTACACAGAGATTAGTTTTCTCATTTCTAATTACCAGCTCCTCCCTTGAAGACTTATTTGAAAGATTGTCATTAGATTGTATTTCTGTGAAAATGCTACTGGTGCTTCAGCTTAGTGCCTCAGGTATAGTTTTAAATCTGCCAGAGGCCTCCAAGGATTATGCTTATTAAACAAACACGGGGTATAAATAACCTTAATTCTCGTTCTGTTCTTTTCCTCCACCTAAGTCCCATGATCGATTGCAAGTTTATGGAGGACACAAAGACATGATTATGTGCATGACCATCCATAAAAGTATGGTGAGTGTTATTAGCCATGTAACATATTTGCTTTTAAATATGCTTATTACTAAAAACTGATAACAATGTTAATATTTATCACTTCCAAAAATGACATGTTTCTGTTGGCCTCATTATTGAATGCCTTTCTATCTTTTGGCGTACTATTATTGAGAAGTAACCCAGTGACATTGTTGAATATTTCCTTTTCTGTTAATAGCTAAAATAACTACAATAAAAATCTGATACAACCTAAATAGAAAATAAGTTTAAAATGTTTCCCCCCAAAATTGAGTGGTGCTTTTTCCAGAGACCTTATGATCTGAACAGAACATTGGAAGAGAGTCAGATTAGGCCAGTATGGCATAGTGAAAGCAGACCTAAAAGTAGCAGCTAACTCATTTAACCCTGCTAAGCCTTGATTTATTTTATTTTTAAATTTCATGGTTGAACCATAATGGGTGTTTTTCAGACTCTGAGCCTTAGAACGCTTTGTTCCTGTGAAACACAGATGGCTAATGTATAATGCCCAAGGTAGCATACAATGCCCAGTAGCCAGCCAGAGTGTACCAGTTACAATGTAAGTGGGTGCCTCTGAGCCCTGCCACTTAGGCTCTCAGCCAGCATTGGAAGGAGCATGGCTTCAAAGTATCTACACTAGAAGATACTTCCCCACGTGTATTCCGGGGCTGAGTTTGGTTTAGGTTTGTATTTTCTTGTAGCTGGTACAAAGAGCTTTTGACACGTATTTTTGGGATATTGGGTAGTTGTTTTTTTGTGTATTATTTCGGTCTGATAGGATGTTTTTCCCCCCAGATTTACACTGGCTGTTATGATGGCAGTATTCAAGCTGTGAGGCTGAATCTGATGCAGAATTACCGCTGTTGGGTAAGGAGTGAAACTGTTCTTATGACCAGACTGCCCCTCCCCGACTCCCGTGTGTGTGTGTGCGCACACGCGTGCACACACGCACATTAGAAAATATTTTTATTATTTATTTTTATGTGTATTATTTTAAAACTGTTTAAAGTGTTCATTTTTGAGAGAGAGACAGAATGCGAGCAGGGGAGGGCAGAGAGAAAGGAAGACACAGAATTCGACGCAGGCTCCAGGCTCTGAGCTGTCAGCACAGCACCCAATGTGGGGTTCAAACTCACAAACCATGAGACTTGAGGCGAAGTCAGATGCTTAACTGAGCCACCCAGGCATCCCAAAAATAAGCATTTTTAAAAAATGATTTAAAAAAATTAAAACTGTACATAAAATACTTCCATACTTATTTCATGAATAGTCTATTTTAAGACTAGGCATGAGGTATGTTTACATATCATCCACTCAGAGGTTATTTCTTTGGTGGTTTTTGTTTATTATAAAATGAGTACATGCTTACAAAAATATCAAGAGTACAGAAGTACAGTTGACCCTTGAACAGTGTAGGTGGTTAGGGGGCACCACACCCCATACAGTTGAAAATCCGCATATAACTTATAACTCCCCCATACACTACACATCAGACACAGCCACCACCTTCTCATCAATAACGCGCATTTGTCGTGACGTTAATTACGGTTGAATTATCCGATATATACATGTCAACGGAGCCTCCATATTCTTTATCTGCCTATTCATACATGTAGGCTGAGGTATATACTATGGCTCATACACCTTCTCAGAAACATGAAACATTGGAATCCTACTACTATTTGCAGTTATGGCTACAGCCTTCATAGGTCATGTCTTACCATATATTCTCACAATATAGTAAGCTAGAAAAAGGAAAATGTTACTAAAATCTAAGAAGGGGTGTCTGGTTGGCCCAGTTGGTAGGGCATGTGACTCCTCATCTCAGGGTTGTGAGTTCGAGCCCCACATTGGGTGTGGAGATTACTTAAATAAGTAAGATAAAATCCTAAGGAAAATACTTTCACAGTACTATACTGTATTGATAAAAGTTAAGTGGACCCGTGCAATTCAAACCTTTGTTGTTTAAAGGTCAGCTGTATATGAAATAAAAAGTAGAAGTGCTTATTTTTGTACCTGCTCACTAGCTTATTTTCATTCCTCAGGGATTACATGTATTAATAGTTTCGTTTGTGTCCACATTGGTTTTTGAGGAATAGGCCAATAAAAATTTGTATTCCTAAAGGTTTTAAACTTCCATTGCCTAGGCTTAATTGCCTGGGTAGGGTGGGAGCTCCAAACTTTTACACTGTTCCTTATAGGCTTTAATTTGTTTCATCAGGTCTAATATTAGTAGTGATCAAAGAAACGTTTATGGCTGAAATTCCACCCCCCCCGCCCCCGATACTCTAACGTGCTTTGTAGAATTGATGGAGTGAAATCGATTCCCTCCATTTTTACATTTGATCTTAGGCTTGTCTACAGCCTGGTTACTTTGCAGCTTAACGGTACTATGTTTGCTTTTTGGTCTTCTCAGTGAAGGACACAAAATGTAGTACATCAGGATCTAGAATACAAGTAGAGTTACAAATAGAGAGTTAATTTATCCAGAGAAATGGAGAAAATACCATCTGGTTTTAAAACTGGAGGGGTGGGTTAGTGCTGACAGGAAAAACTCAAATTTGCATTACTTGATAGAAATGAACGTGTTCGGGGCACCTGGGTGGCTCAGTTGGTTGAGCGTCCGACTTCGGCTCAGGTCATGATTTCACCATTCCTGGGTTCAAGCCCCACATCCAGCTCTTTACAGATAATTCAGAGCCTGGAGCCTGCTTCAGATTCTGTGTCTCCCTCTCTGTCCCTCCCTCGCTCACGCTCTGTCTCTCTCAAAAATAAAATAAAAACAAAAAAATAAAAAGAAAAGAAATGAACGTGTCAGAATTAGAATTGTAAGGTTTACGATAAGCAGGCCTGTAGGAAAAAAAACAAGAGTCTTTATGCTTTCTGACTGAGTGAAATTGAGAATTGAGCCACATATATAGTAAAGTTAGAATTAAAAAAAAGAAACAGGATTGTGAATCAAGTGATAAAGATTCTGAGTAAAGTCGGGCTTCCATAGCAACGTAGTTTTCTTTATCAGACATTTTTATTTTCCAAGTTTACAAGTCAGCAGTTCATTAAACTGTTAGAAACAACCTCTTCAGTATTAGAGAACTCTTAGCCTTTTTAAATAAATAGACTAAGGAACTCATTCTGTGACAGCAAGGTAAAAAAAATAAGTGAAGGCTCCTCATGATATTGTTAATTAATGTGAGTGCCTCTGGCTTTGTTACATTTTCTAGCTAAGAATAAAGCTTAAGGTGCTTACTTTTTGCTTGCACAGACTTACAGGATACAAGTGAGGGGTGTTCTAATTGCAGTTGCATGCTTCCTATGTGCTTTTTAATTTTCCCTTTTGTTGTCTTTCCAGTGGCATGGTTGCTCTCTGATATTTGGTGTTGTGGATCATTTAAAACAACATTTGCTCACCGACCATACGAATCCAAACTTTCAAACTCTGAAATGTCGCTGGAAGAACTGTGATGCCTTTTTCACCGCTCGTAAAGGATCTAAACAGGTACCTGAGTTGAGGCCGACCTGGGGTCTATTCGACTCCTCAGAGCAGGCAAACCTTTTTTGGCTTATTAGAATGTTGAGAATTGCAATAAATAGGGAAAGTCTAAGGATTTTCCTTTTTATTAGTATTCACAGATTTGAGGAATAGCTTAATGAGGTTTCAAATGATGAATTAGGTAGTTTTTGAGAAAGAGCCTAAAGAGAATGTTTTCAAATGTTTCAAATCCAGTAACTGAACCTAGAGGTTTATTACAGTGCTCTTGTATAAGATAAGAACTCCTCTTGAAGTGCATAGTTTCATGTAAGTTAGGAAAGTGCTGGGTCCTAATTGCCTTTCATGTATGGATCTTAGAATGTGCCCATGAAGCTCTCCTTGGCTTTGACTTTCTCTTGTCTTACTATTAACTTCCCTCATGGGCCCTTTTCCCTTTATTCCTAGGACGCTGCAGGACACATTGAACGACATGCTGAGGATGACAGCAAAATTGATTCATGAAGCTTTTTGCCTCCCATGTTGGGAAGTTATTAAGTGAACTAATTTCACATTGGCCCCTCACAGAGGCCACAGTCTTCCCTTCCCCAGGGAAGCAGGGAAGGAGAAACTCGTTACCAGCCAGGCTTACCACTAACAGAAGTCTGGGCAGCTCTATGGGATGATAGTTACACTTTAAGTTCTTACTGGAGGTTCGTCTGATTTAAACAGATTTTAGGGAACCATACTTCTCTGGGACAGCATGGAATATCGTCATCTGTGCTACTAGTATTCTCCAGATGTTTATTAAAAATACAGATCTTAATTGGCTACTCAGTTTGACCCACACGATTAATACGTATTTTTTTCTTGATTTCAGTTTGCAATATTTAGTTTACGTTCTTAAGATGGTTTAAATCCATAGTCTGGCTTTTTAAGTACAAGTTTGTTCAATTGCTAGATTTTTAGGATCAGTTCTAATTTCTTTAGTTCTAATAACTGGGTATTTAAATTAGAAGCAGCTAGTTTCCTTTCTTAACAATTATGTGCAGTGTGTTTCAATATCCTCTTGCTTTGTAGATGGACAGAGCTACCTTTAAATGCCAAAGGGACACATGGAAGATTATTAACGGCTAGAGCGACTGCTCTGCTGATGATATTTTAGGAACTCAGCAAATCAAATGACGACAAGTCCTCCCAGACAGCAACTTCCTTTTGAAGCTCTGTGCAAGTTTTGATAAGAGTGCTCAGTTCAAGACAGTGCACAGACCCAGTGTCTACCTTGGAATTTTGCTGGTAGACCCAGGCACTCACTGCTGCAGGTATTGTCAGGCTGTTTGAACTGGAGGTGTAGATCTCCTTTTCCAGTTTTTGACTCTCCAGGCCAGCTGTGGGTTTGCAGCCTTCTAGTTTGCTCCATTACTAATCCCTCTCTCTCCCACTATCTAGCTGTGCAGCCATCACAGCTAGACTCTTGACAGCCATCAAATGCTTCCTCTGGGCCCCTGGGCTGCTTTCCATCCACCTGCAGCACTCAAGAAGGGGGAGTTAGGATAAAGCATCTGAATACAGTCTTTAGGGGCTCAAGCAGGCTTCTTAGAGACTGATTTCTGAACTGGTATCTTGCCCTCACCTCCCCTCGAGCTGACCAAGAAGAGTGGAGTGTGGTAAGGGTGAAGACTCTAGTTGTTCACTGAGAGCAGACAAATTAACAAAGCTTAGTGAGACTGCTTTGTTGCTGGATTTTCTCTGGACTCTTGAGAGAAGCTGTAGAAGTGTTGCTTTTGAGGCTTTTTTTTCTGGGTTCTTAAAACTCGGAAATTTCAGATTCTTCAAAGTGGTAGAAGAAGGGAGAAGAGCCCAGTGCCACATAGCAGGCTTTGGGATGTGACACCTGCTGTTTCCTAGGATCGCGTAGCATGCAGGTTTACCTCCACCCCTTTTAGTGCACACACACCTATTCACATGTCTTCACTCAGGCTCTAGGGCTGGGGGACTTGAAGCGTTCATGGATAGGTTTCAAGAACCTACAATTTCATACATGAAATTGTATGCAAGACTCAGTATGTGTTCTTTTTTTCCAGGAGAAGCTCCAGGGGTTCTTACTGGATCAAAAAAAAAAAAAAAAAAAAAAAAAAAGCTAATCTAGGAGCTACTGCTAAATAATGAATGGCCCCCAAAGCGATTTACTTCTATCCTTGTTAACAGGAAAACTTTTCTGATCAGACTATTGATATTTACGTGATACCTGAGAGAGAAAAGAAAACATTCTCTTGCATAAAAGTATTTGTGCCATTTCCGTATGAGATTAAGAAGCTTTCTTACCTCTCCTCTCCATTTCTTGTACGGATGAGCAGGGAAGCCAGGCTGTGGTGCAGGTTTGGGAAGGGTGATTTCCCAGGAAAGCTATTGGAATTAATACCACACCTGGTATTTTATTTGGGGCTGTCATGAAGCTGCATTTCCATGTTGACTGGGCAGTGTGCTAAGACAGTGTTGCATGCTCTGTTGCATAGGTGCCCTTCTGTCCTGTCTAAGGACATGTCTGAAAAGATGAGAGTGGTGGAGCCTTTGTACAGCAGGAAGGGGATATGTGAGGTGTTGGGCAATTGTGGGGAACCTATGAAGGTATGATAGAATCCGTAACAACCGATTGGGGTTTAATTTTGGTAGAATTGTGCACAGTCTATCTGCCTTTGTGTGTGCAGGGTGAATGTTCCTTGGACGTGTGTATGCGCGTGGGCACCTATACCTGTAATGGTTTTCCTCATTTCACAAAATTTTTCGAAGCCATGGTAACAATGCCTTTGTTTCAGGAATGTGTGAAATTCTTTTACTGCAGGTTAGTGTGTTATCCTAAGTACACTGTTGGAGCCCTTCTGTTTGAAATAAAGGCGCCATAAGCTTCTTGGCTGCTTATGGTTGTGTTATTACTTTTAGGGGTCTTGAAAGTTGTGCAGAACTTTGGCTATTTTTTCTGTCTTTTACAAGGTCTTAACTGTTGCTAGCCCTCCCTCTTCACTTAGAGAAGACCTGTGGCTCAGGTTTTTGCATTGACATGGTATTTAGTACTTAATGAAGCAAGGAAGGTGTTATATGACCTGACAAAACCCAATTCATTTCTTGTAAAGAGTTGGAGGCCATTTTTAGAATGCTATTCTTAATTACCCTACTTCTGATGGCTAGAAGCCAAGAAAAACATGGTATCAGTCCTTTTATGTGCATATGCTAGCGTTTTAATGGCAGTTTGTTATGACAGCTATCCGTCACTTCAAGTTTTATCCCAAAGTTTTAAATCAGGTTCAAAATGTATTTTGGCACACTCCTCTACTCAGTTAGAAAGCAGTTCAACACATAAGAGCAAAGAGTTATCTCGACCTGATGCTACTTGAATCTGAGGGAGCACCATTGCTACTACAGTCCTGCTTTTGTGGGGAGAATGTTTTTCTGCCTCAGAAGTGATGAGCAGCTGAGTGTTTAGCTTCTGACCTACCTATAACTTATAGGCAATATTATCGCTGTTCACGTGATTCTTTGCCTAACAAAGGGGGCTTTTTTGTTTTGATTTTGGGATATTGTATACAGTAGGCAACTTTAGTGAGTAGGCATGTGGACGATGTGGTGGGAGTAGGTATACAACACTTAGCAGAATGGTACAGTATATTCTATGGAAGAGAATTCATTGGAGTGGAGATCAAAGTATCTTGTGAAGTGGGATTTAAACAGCACATATCCTCTGGTTTGCTCAAATAACTGCAATTTGTATGCACGGACTTAAAAATTTTGTTTCTGCTGCCAAAAGGAGAGCTCCTAAAACTGTTATATACGAAGGCCATGCCTGCCACATGGCTAAAATTGTAATTTCGTCCCTGCCCCAAATCATCACGATTTTCAGGATTTCAGAGAAGCCATTTAATGGATATGATAGAAGCCATGGTGGAGGTGGTTTGGGTTGTACTGAGTTCCACATGCAAGTGGGTATGAAATCTTGGTGTAAACCAAACATAATACTTACCAGACAATAACCTCTAACCTCACCTTCAGCCCCCAAGTCTATGGCCTTGCTGGGTCACATGGCAACTGACATTTCCTAGATTTGCTCTAAATTCAAGGTCATAGCCCAGTTGAATTGGTGGGGGAGGAAATTAAGGAGGAAAGACTGTTGAAGATCTTTCTCTTGCTTAAGAGACATTTATGCCCTAGAGCTGCTCCAGTACCCTTGGTCTCTGAATTTTTTTATATATTGAATATGGATTAGAAGAATGAAATCAGATGACATTTGACTGCAAAAATGTTTATAAGCAAATAGCTTATTAGCCTTCTTACATTTTGGTATAAAGCTGTGAACTTCATAACTTTGTAAAGCAAGATATAAAGCGAATACAAGAGGAAAATAAAGTACTTTTACTAATTGTTTACTTTTGCTACCTTATCTGCATATTAATAGCCAACCCTTTCTTTTCCATGTTGGAATAGACAGCAAGAAGGAAACTGGGTGGGAAACACAAAATGGTTATAGATATGCCACTGACCAGATAAGATTATTGATTTAGTTTGGCAAACACCTACATTTATGGATTTGTCTAAGGTCATATAACAGGTCAGTTAGTTAGTGGAGGAGCAGGATTAAAACTACACCTCTGGGGTTCTAGATGACTATGTAGGAAGACCCTGAATTCACCTCTTTCCACATATAACAACAAATTGATAACTATAGAAGAAATAATTTTCCTCTGGAAAGGACCTGAGAACTAGATTAACAGCACCCCCAAAAGAAAAGATAGAAGAGATGCATTCAGACAGGTTGGAGAGGCAGAAACTCATTCTCCTTCTGGTTACCACCTGAGGTACACCACCCCACTCTCAGGAAGGGATCTGAAAAATACAGAACTTTCCCTTTAGGAGTGAAGAGACTATGCCCCACTTCAAGCACCCAGACCCTTGTGTCTGGCACCAGAAAGACAAACTCTACAAACACCTGATGTTGAAAATCAACAGGGATTAGGTCCAGGAGGACCATAAAACTGTAGGGAACAAAGAACCTACTCTTAAAGGGCTTACATGCCCACCCACTCATCCTGAGATCCAGTGCAAAAATAATCTGAAAAGTGCCTAGGCTGTGACAGAGGGAGAGACCCACTTGGTAATCCTAAAGTGGCGAATAGGCAAGAACCTGCAGTGACCTTCTCTGGGGACGGAAGCACTGGCCGGTGCCATTTTTGCAATCTCATTCTAACTAGCTGGTGACAGAGCTGGTGGGCACCATTTTGGGTGCTCACCCTCTAGTCTGCTAGCACTGGCAAGCATGCTCCGTATCCTGCTGAACCAATGCAAGCAGCCACACCACAACTGGGCCAGGTGAGGGTACATCACAAACTGAGCTGGGTGTGCTCCACCCTCTCTGTGCAGCAGCTGTGCCCTGACCAGATGGACTCGATACATATAGAACATTCCATTCAAGCAGCAGAATACATATCCTTCTCAAGTGCACATGGAACAGTCTCCAAGACAGATCATTAGCTAGGCAACAAAACAAGTTTCAATAAATTCAGGATTAAAGTCCTGTCAGGCATCTTCTCCAACTACAAAGGTATGAAACTAGAAATCAAATACAAGAAAACTGGACAAAGTAAAAAACTGGAAAAAAATAACCCACAAAAATAGGGAGTTAAACAATATGCCACTGAACAATCAGTAGGTCATTGAAGAAATCAAAGATCTAAAAAAAATACCTAGAGACAAATGAGAACAGAAATCCCACATTCTGTGGGATGCATCACAGGCCTATCTCAAGAAAAAATAAAAATTTCAGGTAAGTAATCTAATATTAAAGTAACTTATCAAAAGAAAAAAGCCCAAAGTAAGTAGGAGGAAGGAAACAACAAATATCAGAGTGGAAATAAATGAAATAGAGATTACAAACAGTAGAAAGGTCAGTGACTAAGAGCTGCTGCTTTTCACCAAACTCGCCAAGAAAAAAAGAAAGAGGACTCAAAATCAGAAAGAAATGAAGGAGGAGACATTATAGTTGATACCAAAGAAGTACAAAGGATCCTAAGAGACTACTATGAACAATTATACACCAACAGATTTGACGACTTGGGAGAAATGGATAAATTCCTAGAAACATACCACATACCAGTGCTGAATCAAGAGGAAATAGAAAATGTGAACAGACTGATTACTAGTAAGGAAACTAAATCAATAATCAAAAACCTCTCAACAAACAAAAGTCCAGGAGCAGATGGCTTCACTGGTGAATTCTACCAAACATTCAAAGAATACTCATTCTTTAAGAAGAATGGGTATTCTCAGATTCTTCAAAACAACCAAAAAAAAAAAAAAAAAAAACCCCAGGAGGAGGGAACACTCTCAAACTCGTTTTACAAGGCCAGTATTACCCTAATACCCAAACCAGACAAGGATGCCACTCGAAAATTACAAGCCAATATCCCTGATGAATAGACATTCAAAAATCCTCAACAAAATATTAGCAAGTCAGATTAATACATTAAGAGGATCATATTCCGGGGTGCTTGGGTGGCTCAGTTGGTTAAGCATCTGACTTCAGCTTAGGTCATGATCTTGCGGTTTGTGGGTTTGAGCCCCACATCAGGCTCTGTGCAGACAGCTCAGAGCCTGGAGCCCACTTCGGATTCTGTGTCTGCCTCTCTCTCCCTCTCTCTCTCTCTCTCCCTCTCTCTCTCTCTCTCTCTCTCTCTCTCTCTCTCTCTCTCCCTCTCTCCCTCTCTCCCTCTCTCCCTCTCTCTCTCTCCTCTCCTCTCCTCTCCTCTCCTCTCCTCTCCTCTCCTCTCTCCTCTCTCTCCTCTTTCTTCTCTCCTCTCCTCTCTCTCTCCCTCCCCCTCTCCTCTCTCTCTCTCTTCCCCTCTCTCCTCTCGCTCTCAAAAATAAACATTTTCAAAAAGGGATCATATCCCCCCAAAAATAAAAGGATCATACCCCATGATCAAATGGGATCTATTCCAGTGCTACAAGGTGGTTCAACAGCTGTAAATCAATGTCATTCATCACATTAACAAAAAGAAGGATAAAAACATGATCATCTCAATAAATGGAGAAAAAGCATTTGACAACATTCAACATTTATGATAAAAACTCTCAAAGTGTGGGAGGGAACATAACCTCAACATAAAGGTCATATATGACAAACCCACAGTTAACAACATAATCAGTGGGGGGCAGCTGCAAGATTTTTCTCTAAGATCAGGAACAGGACAAGGATGCCCACTCTCACTACTTTTATTCAACGTAGTATTAGAACTGCTAGCCAGACAATTAGGTGAGAAAAATATATAAAATGCATCCAGATCAGAAAGGAAGAAGTAAAACTGTCACTATTTGCTGATGACATGATATTATATGTAAGCCCTAAAGATCCTATTAAAAAAAAAAACTTACAATAAAAAGAATTCAGTACAGTTGCAGGATACAAAGTCAATATACAAAAACATGTTGCATTACTAAACAGTAATAATGAACAATAAAAAATCCGGAAAACAATCCTATTTACAAATGCATCAGAAAGAATGAAGTGCCTAGCAATAAATTGAACTAAGGAGGTAAAACACTTACACATTGCTAACTACAAAACACTAATAAAAGAAACTGAAGACAGAAATAAATGGAAAGATGCTTGATACTCCTGGATTGGATGAATTAATATTGTTATAATGCCCATATTACCCAAAGCAATTTACAGTTTTTAATGAATCCCTATCAAAACACCAATGACATATTTCACAGAAATAGAACAAACAGTCCTAAAATTTGTATGGAACTACAAGAGAGCCCCAAAACACAAACTTGACAAAGAAGAGTCAAGCTGGAGGTATCATTGCTCCCTAGTTTCGAACTGTCCTACAAAGCTGTAGGAGCATACAGTATGGTACCGGCACAAAAAAAGATACACAGATGAGTGCAGCAGAACTGAGAGCGCAGAAATAAACCCACACCTATATGGACAATTAATTTCTGACAAAGGAACTGAGAACATACAGTGAGAAAAGACAGTCTCTTCAAGACATAGTGTTGGGAAAATTGATCGGCCACATGCAAAAGAATGAAACTAGACCACTGTCTTCCACCATACACAAAAATTAAAGGCTTACTCAAAACAGATTAAAGGCTTGAATCTGAGACCTGAAACCATAAAATTCCTAGAAGAAAACATAGGTGATAAACTCCATGACATCATCTTAGCAATGTTTTTTTGGTCAGACTCGAAAGGTAACAAACAAAAGCAGAAATAAACAAGTGTGACTATATCAAGCTAAAAAGGTTCTCACAGTGAAGGAAACCATCATCAAACAAAAAAGCAATCTACTAAATGGGAGAACATAATTGGAAATTATACATCTGGTAAGGGGTTCGTATCTAAAATATATAAAGAACTCACATAACAACCCAATTAAAAAATGGGCAGATGATCTGAATAGACATTTCTACAAAGAAGACATTCAAATGACCAACAGGCACATGAAAAGATGCTCAACATCATTAATTATTAGGGAAATGTAAAAACCACCATGAGTTATCACTTCACATCTGTCAGAATGGCTATTATCAAAAAGATAAGTAACAAGTGTTGATGAGAAGGTAGAGGAAAGGTAACCCTCGTACATGGCTGTTGGGTTATAAGTTACTGCAGCCACTTTGGAAAAGATCTATACACCGCTATGTTTACTGCAGCATTTACAATAGCCAAGATATGGAAACAACGTGTCCACCAGTGGATGCATGGATAAAGAAGACACGGTGTATATGTATGGAATACTACTGAACTGTAAAAAAAAAAAAAAAAATGAAGTCTTGTTATTGGCAACAACATAGGTGGACCTTGAGGTATTAAGCTAAGTGAAATCAGAACAAGAAAGACAAACACTGTATGATTTTGCTCATATGTGGAATCAAAAAAAACCCAAAAAACATAGATACAGAAACAGACCTATGGTTCCCAGAGGGGAAGGGGTTTAGCTGGTGGGGCACTGGGTGATGGGTACGAAAGAGGGTCACTTGTAGGTAATGGACGGTAAGTAGACTTTTGGGTGATCACTTTGTAGTGTATACAGATATAAAATTCTAGTGTTGTATACCTGACACTCCTAACTCCTAAAAAACTACATCTACATTGCCAGTCTCATTATACGCAGGTAACCAGCCCCTCCAGTTACAAGGAGACCCATTTATTCTTGCTATTCTATACGCCAACAGCTATTCCCCTTCCTTTCCTCATTGACCTTGGAAAGTATCTGAGTGACTCCCATGTTCAAGAAATACTGACATGCATGATTAACACGGGGCCCAGGTTTTGTTTGTACGTGTATATGTGTCTTCCATCACTGTATTCTGAAATGAGGGCTCTCTTGTGATAGAGGAGTGTAAGATGAGAAGCTGTTCAGCCCTGCTCTGGCTGATATCTGAATGTGAGAAAACAAAACATGACCGAACCAGCCATACACATGCCTTTATTTAGATCAACTCTTTTCAGAATGCAGCCAAACTTATGAGTCATACAGCCCAAAGTATCCAGCCCTCTTCCACTGAGCTAGTTCATCCCGGAGCGGGCCCATCCTGAAACAATTAGACAGAACCAAGTACTAGTTTGGTTACTGTCCCATGGGTGGGAGAACATGAAGGTGATGGAGGACTCTAGCACAGGAAGTGCTGAGTCCCATTGGCAAATGCTTCTGGGAACAGCCTAGGGCAAGCTAAGGAACTTCCTTCAGAACTGAGGCCACTCAGATTCTGAGCAAGCCTCTCAGCGGGGCTACAACTACCTGAGGCAGACAGACACTTGCCTCCATGTGGCAAAGGGACAAAATTGTTCTCCCTCATTACCTAACTGAAGGGTCAGTGTGGGTGTGACAGATGTCCTGAGGCAGAGTGGGGAGTGAAGTAGAGGAGGAACAAGACCAAGGAGGCACCTGGAGGCTTGCTGGGGGGAAGGGGAGCAGGGTGCAGCTACCGTGTCCTTTGAGGTAAGTGGCTCTAGCTATATTGGGTGAAATTGAAATCCTGAGTGATCTGTATGACCTTGGATGAGGCCAGCTTGGTTCAGGCATACATGGTGAGCTGCAGCCACTGAAAGAGGAAGTCCCAAGATCAGAATGCGGACGAGAAAAGAGAGCCCAACACTAAGGGTCTGATAGGGTAGGGGGAAAGGGACAGCCCCAGCATGCCAGACACTGGGAAGATTTTTCTAATAAGCAGTGGTTTATGGAATGCTTCCCCGATCTCTACTAGAAAGTTATGTTTTCCAGCATAAAAGCCTTTAGGATTTGAGTCCCCCTTGGCGCCTTCCCCCAGTACATATTCCTTATGAGACACATTCCCTGCTGAGCTTCCCTTTCAGTTCCTTTCCTGTTCCATCCCTCCACCTTCATTGACTCCTCCACCCTGAATTTGAAGGTGCAGGGTAAGTGTACTGCTTCTATTAGGCTTTACCTCTAGAACATTGAGTTTGATGATTCCGTCTCCATCCTTGTCAAATGCATTGAAAGCTCCTGTGTGGAAGAAGGCACAGGCCAGAGGCCAGTTAAAGGGTCACCTCCCCTCCACTACTGTAACTTTTTTTTAAGAGGACTGTGTACTGGGGTGCCTGGGTGGCTCAGTTGGTTGGGTGTCTGACTTTGGCTCAGGTCACGATCTCACAGTTTGAGCCCTGCATTGGGCTCTGTGCTGACAGCTCAGAGCCTGGAGCCTGGAGGAGCCTGCTTCAGATTCTATGTCTCCCTCTCTGTCTGCCCCTCCCCTGCTCACACTCTGTCCCTCTGTCTCTCCAAAGTAAATAAACGTTAAAAAAAAAAAATAGGACCGTGTACTAAGTGCTGTCCTTCACAAAAATCTGCCCGGCAGAGTATCAACAATCATCATCCCTTTGGCCAGTCCATTTTGAGCTTAAGAGGGCCTGTGCCTTTGTTTAGCTTGGAAAGAGTAGACGGGAAGATAATCAGGCTGAGATTCCTATTGCGGCTCCTGTCACCGTGGGAGGAGGGGCACAAAGGGGCAGAAATGTCCCCACTTACTGAACATGCCCTCCAGCCTGACAAAGCAGCAGATGAAGCTGTCGAAGTCAATGTTCATGTGCTTGTCTGCATACCGCATAGTGATGATGTCGTAGAGCTGACTGTTGAGGTGGAATCCTGTAGGGGGCAGCATGTGAGAGGAGGAAGGAGGCTGAGTCCTTAGCCCGGCATTCTATTTTCCCTGCCTCTCACCCACTCTGTGGCCTGGGAGGGGAAGATGGGAAGCACTTTCTCCTTCCTTTGGCTGGTAGGTCCCTAGCGGCCTTTTGCCCCCACCCTCCAATTCCTGCTTCTGCCAGCCCGAGCCCACATCCCCGCCACCCACTTGCTTCCCCAGCACCTGCATCATTGACTGCATTTCGCATCTCATAGCTGTTGATAGTACCAGACTGGTCTGTATCATAGTGTTTGAAAATTTTCTGGCAAAAGAAAATTTCAGGACGGATGTCATACAGTAAGCCCCTGAATTAACCCCGTCCTTCACTCCCTCGCTTCATTCTCTTCTCACCTGCCAGGCTTTAATCTTCTTCCAGAGGTGATGGAACTCTTGCAAGTTCAGCCTCCCAGAGCCGTCTGTCTGGACGAAGGAGGTCAGGGCTACAGGGCACACATAGCAAAATCCCCCTGGATTGGGAGGAAGGGGGTCTAGGGGACTACAGGTAAGGTCGCCTCACAGGAAGGCTCTATCCCAGATATCCTACCCACTGCCCTTCCTGGTATTTAACCCTCCCCTCCATGCCTCCTCTAAGTTAGTGTCTGCTCTAAAACCCAGGGAGCCTGTCTCCTAAGAACCATTTTTGCTTGGGCAGGGCCCGAGGCAGAATCCTAGGCCTGAGGTGAGGGCAGAGGTTAGGGGCTGGTTAGAACCCAAAGTCCTGCCCAGTGGTGCCTTCTCCAAGGGTCCTTCTTTCTCACTGGGCACCCCTCATTGTTGCCTTGGCTCCCAGGAGCTGCACGGGGTAAGGGGGGAAGGGCGTTGGGAAGGATACATCCATGAGAGCAATCATGCTACGGCAGGACTCCAGCGTGAACCCTTGTGTCTTCAGGTCCTTATCTGGGAGGTATGGAGAAGAGTGAGGAGCTTCATTCAGACAACCAGACACACACTCCTGCCTGCCCATCCTCCACACACAGTCTGAGCCACTCACGTTTGTTCACAACCGTGTTCAGGATATTCTTGAGCTCATCTGCACAGACCTCCATATCCTGAGGAGGAAGGGAGTAGAGAGTAACAGTCCAAGGGGACAGCAGCTGATGGAACAGAGGGTTTGTGAAACAAACCCCAGCTCTCCATGTTGGTAAGGTGCCACTCTGTCGTGGGAAGCTGGGGTTTTTCCAAGGAAGACATGGCACCTTCAGTGTCCAGACCGCAGTGGGCAGCTCGGAGCAAAAAGGCCTCTAAGGCACCCAAGTGGATGTTGGTCTAAAACTCAAGGACCTGATGTGTGGATTTCTGTGGCACACACGCATATCCCCCGTTTCCACCAAAAGCCAAAAAGACCCCTACTGAACAATAATGAAATAAGTGGTCGTCTGAGCAGCTAATCAAGGGGAGGAGCCTGTGTGGGAGTCCAGGTTAGTGGTACTCACCTCGCCTGCTATCTGCCTAAAAATGTTCCGGAACTGCTGTTGCTCCTCAGTCTCTTGGCTGGTGTTGCCGGGCCGCGGCTGTGGAAGCACAAAGGAAAACTGGTTCCCAGTGATCGTGGAGATGGACAGACCCCGGAGGGAAGTTCCTTCAGGGCCGAAGGAGCCAGAGTGCCTAAACCAGCCCTAGATGGCAGCACGTGCTGGGTACAGGACAAATGGCTTTTCTTAGTTGAACCTCGTGAGCTGAAGTAAGAGTCCTCTAGACCCAGCGACTGTTCACTCCAGACATCCCAGCCAGAGGAGTTAGATAGGCCATGCTGACATGTAGACAGCCCCCTTGGTCCTCTCTCCCCACCCCCACCACTGTTTTGAGCTTGACCATCCCAACCAAATGAGTCCCAGAAGGACAAAGGGGACCAGATCATTTTGATATCTCTAGCCACTTCTGTCAAGGCCAAGTCCTCAGAGGACGCCCACACTCCACTGTATGGACATTCCAGGATGGAGGAGGTGGCCCTCGATTTGTCTGTGGACTTTGGTCCCCTAGCCTCACCTCCACTAAAGCTTTATATGACCCCCTCTCCCCACGTCAATCTAATATCCTTCCCTGGGCTCCACAGGGCTACAACTCTGATGTCCATCCCCTTTTCTGCTATTATTCTTTATCCCCTCATTGTCAAGAGCTCGAGGACACCAGGACACAGGAGTTGTTCTGTCTTGGGCTCTCTCAAGCTGGCTGTGTCCCAGGCTCTGCCTCCCTTTTCCTTCACTGTCCTGGCTGGGGTGGGGGGGCTCCAGTGGGCAGGCTCGGCCTGTCCTTCCCAGGCCTGGGACTGGCTTGGTATGGCTGCCACCCCTCGAGACATTCACCCAAGCAGCATCCCAAATTTTAGGAGAAGGTGATGAGAGAAAAGGTCAGTGGGATAAATCCAAACCTCCAGATGTGAAAGGGACACCCCACCATACAGCCCCTCCAATCCAGAGGCCCCCAGCTGTGTGCTAGCCACCACATTCATGCCACATGCTCAGAAACCTGTGGGGATTTCTCTGGCTTATCAGGGCTTGCTTTGTCTCTGCCCTCCTCTGATTCCTGGTCCACACCCAGTTCCTTGTTGCTGTTTGCTCTGTCCGAAACGAAGATGATGGGCTGGAGAGAAGAGGGAGGTGGGGAAGGGGCAGGAAGGAAGCAAGGATTACAGGCTGAGCGGGCACATGGAGGTAGACTCCCCTCTGGAGCAGCTTTGTCCAGTGAAGAGGAAAAGAGCAGAGTTGGGAGCTCCTGAACCTCAGTTCAAGCTCCATCCCTGCTGCTAACAAGCTGTGTGACTTGGGTAAGATGCTAAGTCTCTCCGGACCTCAGGTCCTTATCTCCTGATGGTAGAGGGAGGAGGGTTAGACAAGGTAGGTAGTACCTGTGAAAATACTAAGAATGTTAAAAGTGGTGCGATCCAGTACAATGATTTCCAATTATTTCACAGGTTTTTTTTTCAAATGCAAACACTGTTCAAATTAAATTTCCCCAGAAGCCCAGTGTATATGAAGTCATTAAAAACAAGCTTCTCCACTCAATGAAGAGGGCAGAGCTCTTTTCCCTCAGCACACTTGAATCAGCCGTGGCAGCTATGGAGGCACCTCCAAGAAACCTCTGCGACACCGCAGAGGACAGACTGAAAGAGGACTCTGATTAGTGGCGTGGTCAATGGGTGAGAGGTCAGAATACTGGGCTGGAATTCCAGCCCTGTCCTCACATACGAGCAATAACCTCTCTGGCTTCCAGTAACTCATCTGTTAATGCGATGATAGAACATTTCCCATGGGGCTCTGGTGGGGATCGCATGCGATTCTGAATACAGAACTACTGCAAAAACACTAAAGAGGCTACACAGATAAAAGGAATATTTTCAAGACGTGCTCATGCAAGTGAAGAGGACACAAAAAGAGCAGAGAGTGGCTGCCATGCTATGCCACCCCTCATTGGTGCTGTCACCCCACAGGGAAAGCCAGAGGAAGGCGAGGCTGTAGGGGCTCATGGCTGCAGTGCAGAGAGCAATGGGACAATCAGAATCTCTCTAAGCAGAAAAGCAGCGTGACCAGTTTCTGAATCCCCTTCTGCCTTTCCATGCTGTTCATCTAGAACTGCATAAATGGGCAGACCTACAGAAACAGCTCCTAGAACTTTGGCTCCCAGCAGGCCCCAATGGTCCTGGCCTGCTCTACCTTCCAAGCAAAGGGTCTTATGCAAGAACTGATGCTTGTGGGGATCCTAGAGCAAGTGTGGGTCACAGTTGCAGGGGGAATGTGTGCTTGTGGACATGGTATGGCCATGAGTCACCCCTGCCAGGCACACATCTCTGGGCCCAATTGTGGGTCTGGATAACACAGGTCTTGGAGTGTAAAGGACCTGTACCAGATCATTGAGGGCAAGAAACATGGGTTTTAGAGCAGATCAATATGGCTTCCAGTTTCCCCACTCATTAGTTGAGTCCTTGGGCAAGTCTCTTCACTTCTCTGAATACTTGTAAAATATCTATAAAAGGGGAATAGTAATAGCACCCACCTTGTAGATACTGTTGTAACTGAAAACAATGTATGTTTTACCCCTATCACAGTGCCTGATGTAGGGTAGGTGCTTGATCAATGTCAGCTCCGGTCTGCACCAGCATCAACACTTTGAGGACCTCTGTGGTAGATCCTTCCATACACCACCATAAACACTAGCACCAAACCTTGTCCAAAGACCTATGGCTACTACTACCTCATGGGCCCGAGGATGCCCAAAGGTCAGTCATTTCTGGATGGCACTCTGAGTGGTCAAACCAAAATTCTGAAAGAGTTATCCATCACTATAGGCCCTGGAAACAATGGGAAGGTTATGGGGTACATGGAGCAAGGATATAGGAGGGAATTTGAGTTGCTAAACAACCGTAATCATGAATTCCAAAACCACACAAAGGAAACAGTGCCCCTGGTCCCAGATGAAAGCTTTGCTCTGAGGCCCCTGAGATGCTCTTAGCACACAAGGTCACCTTTAGCAATGGAGTCCTCAGAGCAAAGTGGTTATAATCAGGACACTGAGGAGCAGATCTTAGAGGCCCTGGTGAATCAATGGATCAGAGCAACCTCCCAAGACCCCAAGAGGTGAAGCTGTCCAGGTAGCTCTTATTCCCAACTGAACCAATCAAGTTGATCAGCTTCTCTGGGGCTATGAGGGTGAAGATCTCTTTCCCTGTCTCCATTGCTACCTGGACACAGGTTTGTTGGGTCCCAGGGCTTTGAGGAGCCTGTGGATGGAGAAGTCACTTGCCTAGAAAGGGATGTGGAACAAGTTGCACCTGGAACAAGAGCGCTGGTAGTGACTTAGCCTCTCTGGGCATCTTTCCCACCCCCACCCCAACAGGCTAAGGAAACAGGAGGAGTGGCGAGCAGACAGGGAACAGAATGGAGGGAGAAGGAACAGTCCTGCCTCTGGAGCAGGCAGCTGGCATCTCAAGACTCTCTCCATGGAAACCCTCACACACCTGTCTCGCTGTACCCTGGGAAACAGAAATAGTTGCTGTTCTCCCCTCAAAGCATCAAGCCCTGCTTAGCACTTCTGAGAAAGAAGAGGTGCTCCTTCTGTTTGTTGCAAGAGTCCCCACACCAGGCTCATTTTCACTGGTTCGCCATCCTCTTCCTCCCTCATATGAAAGGTGAGCATGGTGGTGCAGAGCAGACTCTCGAGCCAGACTGCCTGGGCTCCTAGTTCTGCTACTGCCACTTACTGGCTCTTTGGCCTTGGACAATTTAGTCAATCCATCTGTATGTTTTCTTTCTCTGCAAGTGAGGACGTTAACAGTATCAATGCATTGAGGTTGTTTTGAGGACTAAGTATATCCATGGAAAGCACCTGGAAGAGTGCCTGGCCCATAGCCTTCACCTGGCCAGTGTTAGCTAACATTGGTCCACACCCGTAGCTGCGACAGGGGCCCAGGAAGGCGGAGTGGGGGCAGTGAGGGAAGAGGCAAGTCTGGTACAGATGCTCTCACACACACACATGCACAAACACACTCTGCTGTCTACCCACTCACCCTGTTACACCCACCTTGGTTTTTTTCTTTTTCTGCATAAGGAAAGGAAACAACAAATGCAGAATAAGTGAAAATCAACTTTCCAGAAAAACCAGTGGCTTTTGGCTTCCCTGTGATTTGGGCCTCAGCTTGGGGTGAGGCTCTGGGGTCAAGAAATCTGGGCCACATTGAGCCAAAAGAGGCCTGGAGGGTAAAGGGAGGTCAGAGTTCTCCAGGTTCAGACTGGTGGCCACTCTGGTGGTTGTGGTTATCATCCACTCCTATTGGACACAGCCAAGGAAAGGAATCTTCTGGCTAATTTTGTATTTTTAAGTGAAGTTTGTTTCTAAGACACCAAAAAAAGTGGCTCACCCAGACTGGCCTGAAAATGAATTTTGCTTGGCTTCCAGAGTTTTGGGGTTTTGTTTTAATTTTTTAAAAATCTTTTTAAGTTGGCTTCATGCCCAACACGGGGCTCAAAGTCACAACCCCAAGATCAAGAGTTGCATGTTCTACCGCGTGAGCCGGCCAGGCACCCCTGTTTTGTTTTAGCAAATATTTATAATGTAGGGAGAGACTTAATGTGGAAATCTAAGTTTAGGGCTTTAAAACAAAATAAAACTAGAAGGTCGGGCAGGCTGCGTGGGCAACGATCTGGGGAGCTGAGGGCAGCGGCTGCCTGTACCCTCCAGATGCCACAGTCACCACCACTCCAGTTGTCCCTCCAACACTGAAGCTAGGTGGCAGGTGAGGACTCCAGGTGAACAATCCTGTAGAGGGACATCAAAGCCCCCACACGTGCCCGTCCTACCCAGTTCAGTGGCATGCCAGCTCCCATAAGCTCCTGAGTTTGAGATTCCTGATCAATATACTACCCTGATTACTAATGTTTAACAGATAATAATAGAACCAAATGCATTTAGTACTGAGACCAATGTCCTGTGATAATTCAGAAGGCACTTGGAGATCTGGCACTGGCACAGGGTCAGGATTGGAACCCTGAGTGTCACCACCCAAAAGATAGTGCAGTGGGGCATTTGCTGTCCTCTTATTGGCCCAAGTCACAGAGCACAAGAGGCTGATTATAAACCAGGGCCCAAAGGCCCAAGGGAGTCACATGACTCCTTAACAAAGAGATGCCACATATACCAACGCTGTGCTTCTAATTCTGGGACTCAAACCCATGGGAACAGGTCTCTGCATGGTGTCTGGGAAAGGAGCCCGAGTCTGGGCTCAGAAAATCTGGACGTCAGTTTCAGCTCTGCCACTTAATGAGCCCTGTGAACCATGGGAGCCATTTAGCCCCACTGAGCCTCTACTTCCTTAACACCAGGGATAATAATAACCTTATTACATCTCAGAAACCTTGCAAGGATCAAGTGAGGTAATGCACATAAATACCTTGTGATATATAAAGCATGTGAATAATAACCACCATTTAAGCGTCCGTGTTGTGCCAGACACTTCACATACATGATCTCATTGATTTAAACTTGCAAGGCACATATTATTATCCCCATTTTACAGAGTTGGAAACTGCGGGATTATGCCACTTGTCCAAATGGAGGACCCAGGTTTTGACGCTGACTCTAGAGCTGGTGTGTATTTTTTTCTGTATGTGAGACTAGCCTTCATAATCCAATCTGCTGCCCTTGTTGTCCCTTTCTATGGCCTTGACCCCTCCCTCTAGCTGTTCAAATGCTTCTCCCTTCTAGGACTCTTTTTCTGTTCTTCCTAGACCCTGGACTGAGTACACGGCCCAGCACCGTGATGCCTGTTACTTCTAGTCAGGACAAACAGAAACTGCACTAACATGGAAGAATTGCCCTGCATGCCCCAGACTCCCACCCTCTCTGCCAATAGCCACTCTACCCTCTGTCCCCTGCCTGGATCAGGGAAGGTGACCCTATGGACCTTCTCACACATAAGAACTAAACCACTCACCACTGGCCGATCCACGGAGATTGTATTTTCAACTTCCCTGTGGAGAAACACAAACATGAAGAGGGGGTCTCCGTGTCCCCAGGAGCAAGCAGGAAGCACAGAGAGAATTCGCTCAGGCCACATGGCTCCTCAGAGCTGAGTCAGAGCTGACTTCAAAGGAATCCCAGGAACTAATACCCCATCACGGGAACCAGCCCCACGTAGGCACCATCCCCAGCAGCCAAGTGCAGACACATGGATTCTTGTTGGCTTCGCTCAGGTGCCCGGACTCAGCCACCTACCCACGGACCTTGTGTTTCTTTCAGGACCAGAGTCCAAAGTAGTTGGGCTTATGAACTCATCTGCAGTGACCAAAAAATGCAGGATGTTGTGTTGCTGACTTCCCTGGCCACCTCATCTAAAAGTCCCATCACCCCTAACACCTCCTATCCCTGTTCCCTACTTTCTTTCTTTCTCCTTATCACTTATCTCCCTTGAACACATATATGTGTATTTTTTCCCCTACACATTGCTGTCTCATGCTAGAATGTTAAACTCCATGGGGGCAGGGATTTCTTTCTGTTTAATTCACTGTTTCATCCTTAGTCCCTAGAAGAAGAGTGCCTGGAACATAGTAGGTGCTCAACAGAGATCTGTGGGATGACACACTGACTAAATGAATAGAGGAGATGTGGCCAGTGGCTCCGGAGTTGAGGAAGAAGGGGAACCGGGTCAACATGTCCCAGGATTCCTGGAGGAGACTGGTCCAGCTACCTCACAGCTCCAATCTCTGGAATGGGCCAAATGGGCTTTTAGGGACAGGTGGGGAAAGCAGGGCTGACTCACTCAGAGAGGTTCCTCTTTTCTGAGAAGACCCTGAGGATGAATTCTCCCTCCTGATGGGGCTCGTATGTGGAGGGCACAATGACGTACTCGCTGGGAGGCAGGCGGAAGCGCTCAGACACCTCCCGCATGTTGATGTAGGTCTTGCTCCTGGCCTTGGAGGCATTGTACAGGAAGAAGTCCTTCTGCAGGTGCTGCTTGTTCCCGTGCATCTGAGGGAGAGAAGAGCCCGAGGGACCTGAACTCCTCCAGAAGGATGCCCTGTCCTGCTCCCAGTCTCCCTCCAGGGGTTACCCCAACTCCCTGGTTACCCAGTTCACAGTCATGACCTACCTACTTCCGATTCCTAAGGCCTCAAATAGCTCAACATCCCTGGAGCTCCCTACCCCATTTCCTCCTCTTTTTCTGTTGTGATTCAGAAGTGAAGGTCAAGTCTATCATTTCCCCCACTTACCAGAACTGCTGCTGGTCAGCTCCAAATCACCTCCAGGCTGGGGAAGGACCCCAAGGAGGCAGGAGGGGCCTTGGCTGAGGTCTGAGGGAGGCGATTCCTCCATCTCAAAGAGGGCAGTCACCCTCAGAATGTGTCTGCGTGACTGTGTGTGTGAGTGTGTAATTGTGAGTGCAAATGTGTACAAGTGTGTACAAGTGTGTGCGTGTGTGTGAGAGAAGAAGTGAGCAAGAATGTATGAGAGCGTACGTGTGACGGTCTCTGCTGGGAAGGGAGAAAGGGGTCCTCATGAGGGTGATAGCCAGGGGGTCATGCAGTACCCTGAGACACCCGCTCTGGAGTTGCGTGACCTGGGCGAGACCCTCTCCTATCATAGTCCTGTCCTCAAACCCCACCAGGAAGCTTCCCGATGTGCCACCGATGGACACAGGACCCCCAGGTAATGCTGCACACAACTGCTGGCCGCTGCCACTTCTATACCTCTTTGGGAACCTTGAGGAGAAACAGAAAAAGAAGATGCTCAGATTCTATGGATTTCAGATCTGAATGGCGATGAAACGCTTCCAGGGAGGGAATGCCGGCCACTGCGGAGTGCATGCAGACATCTGACTCCTCATCTACCTATCTGGCCAGCCCCAGCCGCACCTCCCAGCCCCACTCCACCTCCCCCAACCTGGGGTTTTTTCCACTCGTCACAAATATCTAAGAGATTCTGACACAAGAGGGACTGATTCTAGGAGTTCTGAGCGGGGCACTGGGTTTTGCGGAGGCCCCCCACCCCAAGGAATGTGTTTCCTAGGCTGAAGCTGGTCAGGAACTGCACACCTCGTAGATGGCAAAGCCAATGGTGAAGAGGTTGGCCCCCAGCTTCCGGTCCTTCCTCCGGTTCTTCTGCATCAGGGCCACCAGGAAGCTGCAGATCACCTCCGAGTCGTCAGGGTCATCGTCCTCCTCCAGGAGCTTCAGACGGTACTGTGGGTTGGTCCAGAAAGTGTCTGTACCCCCAAGGAAGGAAATGTACATTCAGGTCTGCCTCTCAGAGAAAGGTCAGGAAGGGAAATAAGACAGAGGGAACCTATTTATCTCCTGCATCTAGGTGCTCAGTAAATACAGAAGGAATGATTCAGGCATTTGCCAAACTACTTGGGGGGAGCAGTGGGTAGCCTCCACCTTTATACAGATGGAGCCTCGCTGCTTGGCTGTGTGCGGTTTCTCCCTGCTCCCTGAGCTGTGATTCTTATTTTCTGCTGACGGCATCCCTTTCCTTACCTGCCCTTTAAATGTTGTTGGTCTTTGGGATTTGGTCTTAGGCTTCTCTACCAGGCCACTATTCTGCCTCCCTAGGCTGTCTTATCCACTTAAAAAAATTTTTTTAGTGTTTATTTTTGAGAGAGCAAGCAAGTGAGCAGGGAGGGGCAAAGATAGGGGGAGACAAAGAATCCAAAGCAGTCTCTGAACTGACAGTTCTGAGCCTCATGTGGGGCTCCAGCTCACAAACTCGTGAGATTGTGACCTGAGCCAAGATCGAAAGTTGGACACTTAACTGACTGAGCCACCCAGGCACTCCTGTTTTATCCATTTTTTAACTGTCCCTGCATGCCCATGATGCCTGACCTGTATATATTCCACAAATACATATTAAGTTCTAATCATACAACCAAGCACCATCTAATCGTGTATCCAATTCTCTAGGACACGTCTTCACCTGGATAGTCTACAGGTGTCTCAAACTTCCCAGGTGCCAAATCAAACTCCCCTCCCCACAAGCCCCAAACCAACTCCGCCAAAAAACAAACAACATGTTGATTTTTCCCTCCTGTATGTTTTATATTGCGACATTGATACCATTCACTTGAGCCCCCGAAGCTGGGAAGCTTGAAGTCATTCTTCAGTGACTTCACCCACTATTCTGGTCCCTAAATCTGCCCTCTTCTCTCCATCTCTGCTGCCCCCGACTTGCTTGGGCCTTCATCATCTCTGGCTTGCACCCTGGCAGTCTCTGCTAACTCTGTTTTCCAGTCCCATTCTCAGCATTATGAATGCAGTATTGTTCCCACACAGCGTCCTGCTTAAAAGTTGTTAGCAGCTCCCCACCGCACACTCCTCAGCATGGCGGTTTCCTTCTGGGTAAAACGGGAAGGGTTTAATAAGGTAAGATACACCTGGAACTTAGTATAGACTCAGTGAATGGTTTTATTCCACCTGGAACTTGTAGCGCTTGGACCCTCCCCCATCCCGAGCCTCTCCTACCTGGGAAGTTGCGGCAGCCTCCGGCAGAACAGCCCCTCACCCAGCGGCCCTCATTCACGGACACCGTCCAGGTCTGCAGCTTGTCGGACTCCAGGGCATCGGCTGTGAGGTTGCAAATCTCCAGCTTTGTGAAATGGTAGATGAAATCGTCATATGACATCCTGAGAGGTTGGAAAAGAGAGACCCATATGGGAGGCTGGGAGAGGTAAGACTCAGGGACCAGCGCGTGGTGTGATCACACAGTTCAGAGGTACTTGGGCATGGCCCCGGGACACCCCTGCCCTTCCTCATTAGGGTAAACACAGTAAGTTTTGTCTCCACCCCAAACTTCCGTCTCTTCCAGTAATAACTCAAACTCCTGTGTCTTCTATGGGAGAATTTGTCAGCAATTCAGTTCTCCGAATGGTACCCTGTGCCTCCGCACTGGGCCCTGGCACTGTGCTAGACTCAGCGGAAAGAGAGACAGTTTGGGGAAGGACAGATAACTAAGCAAGCAATTTCAAGGATGATGAGTCCTGAGCAAAACACAGGGATCCGGAAAAAGTTTCCTTTAAGCTGAGACTCAAGGGCTGAGTAGAAATGATCCAAGTGAGGATGAGGGTGGCATTGGGTGAGCAAAGCAGAGCTACCTCGGCCCAGGAGACAGAGAGGAAGTGGCTGGGGCTGTGTGCATGACAGAGGGACACAGGTGAGGCTGGAGACACATCCCAGGCTCAGACGTCACCATGACCTGGCTGGTTCCTCTCAGAACCCCATCCTGTTGGGCCTTGGGCTGGAGGAAGAGAACAGGGCCCAGATCTCCTGAGGGCTACAATCTGATGGCCTCCTTCCAGGGCTTGAGGTTTGGGATTTCAGTTCCCCACCGGATCCCTCACCCTTCAGGGTCCTCCTGGGTCGTGGACTCACCAGAACTCTCCATCCTCAGTGACCTGGTGCTGCAGACGGGCCTTCTCAGCTTTGTCCACAAAGCTCCAGTCCTTCCAACTGGAGGGAAAATGGAGGAATTATGGAAGGAAAAAGGGAAGAGGCCTGATGTGGGTTGGGACAGGAGGTATCAAAAGAAATGCGAAAAAGTTGAAAGAGTAGCCCATCTCCAAATTGCAGCAAGCAGGAAGCATCAATATGGAAATCTGATCTGATGCGCTCAGTGTAAAACCCAATAATGGCTTTCTACCATCCTCAGGAGTAAGACCTTAAATGGGTTTGTAAGGGCTTGACCCTTCTCTGTCCGATTTTTTTTTATCCCTCCGCACACTTTAAAATTTTTTAATGTCTTTTTTTAAACTTATTTTTAAGAGAGAGAGAGAGAGAACAGGGGAGGGGCAGAGAGAGATGGAGACACAGAATCTGAAGCAGTCTCCAGGCTCTGAGTTGTCAGCATAGAGCCTGACACGGGGCTCAAACTCTGGAACTGCAAGATCATGACCTGAGTCGAAGTCCGCCGCTTAACCGATTGAACCACCCAGGTGCCCCATATCTCTCTTCACACTTTAAAGGTTAACAGTTGACCTCTGGAAATAGATTAACTGGATTCCATTTAATAATACCATTCCTAGCTATGTAACCTTGGGCATGGCACTTAACCTCTCAGCTTCTGTTTTCTCAATTGCAAAAGAGGAATGAGTATTATCATCTACTTATATAGCTGTGTTGAGCAATGAATGAAATAATACATGCAAAACTTTTAGACCAGTGCCTGCCATCTAATAAGTAACTGTCTGAGTTACTGAGAAAAAGACCAAGCATGTAAACATTTCCTTTCTCCTGTCACCCAGGAAATAGCCTGGCTTTATGTCTCTAAAGGCAGGATGATTTTCCACATCTCTCCTTAAGAGGGGGGAAAAAAGGGGCGCCTGGGTGGCTCAGTCGATTAAGCGTCCGACTTCGGCTCAGGTCATGATCTCACGGTTTGTGGGTTCAAGCCCCGCGTCGGGCTCTGTGCTGACAGCTAGCTCAGAGCCTGGGGCCTGTCTTCGGGTTCTGTGTCTCCCTCTCTCTCTGACCCTCCCCTGCTAGCGCTGTCTCTCTCTCTCTCAAAAAAAAAAAAAAAAAAAAAAGAGGGGGGAAACAAAACGCATTTGTGTTTCAGGCACACTAAGGTGAATAAAACTAAACTGGGTTGTCCTTGGAAAAGTAAGGGATTGAGGAAGTGCTTGGGGTCAGGGAATGCTAGAGGGGAAATGGAGATTCCTGAGAGAGCAGAAGGAGGGACAGGGTGGTGGGTGGTTGGTTAAGCATCTGACTCAATTTTGGCTTCGGTCATGACCTCAGGGTGCATGAGTTCGAGTCCCGCATCGGGCTCTGCTCTGACAGTGCGGAGCCTGCTTGGGATTCTCTGTCTTCCTCTCTCTCTGCCCCTCCCTCTCTTTCTCTCTCAAAAATAAATAAATAAATAAACAAACATTAAAAAATATATATAAGGGAGGACACAGTGCAGGGAGGGTGGTCTCCTTTGTGACCCAGAGATGGGCCTCACTTGTCAGCAGTCCCTGTAGTGGAGGCATTGGCAGGATGTGAGTTCAGGCTGGATATCAAATGATGAGGCTGGAGGTCAAGTGACGGTCCCTGTGGGTGACCTGAGCCATTAGAGTGGACAACTGATGGGACACCAAGGGCCTTCCCAGAGCAGAGAGCCTAGCTCAAATGCCACTCTTGCCAGGCCACCTTTTTCTATTCTTCCTGTCCCATGCAAACTAGCTAAGGGACTCCTTCTTTGTGACTTTTATGATAGCATTTATCTTAATTATCAGTGGGGTTTTTTTGGTCCTTCTCACTGGAGTCTACAGGGGCAGGGCCTATGTCTGTTCGTTTCTAGGTCCCCAGCTAGTCGCATGGGGCCAGCCACACACTCAGCACAGAGGATGTAAGGATTTGTTTCCCTGATGAGTGAAGGAATGCCGGAGAATATCTGTAAGAGGCAGGAATAGGACTAGAGTCAGCTCATCATCACAGTCCATGCAGGGAGGCTGCCAGAATATCCTCAGTGCCTAGGCCTGTGCCTGCTGTTGAGTAGGCGCTCAGTAAGGTTTGCTCAGCAAATGAAGAGCTGAATTAACCAGTAATGCTGGTGCCCTGGGTAGAGGTAAGCACAGGTGCTGAAGGGCACACATGGCTACTGAGTCCTGCTATCTCCTCTTGGGAATAAAAGAGGCACTCAAGGGGCTTCTCTCTACTCAGTGAGGCAATTGGGAATCAGCCTCTAAAGACTTTGTAAATGTTTCTTTGTAAATGTCCCCCATGTTTGTTATTTTCACTGCACCCAGTTCATCCCACTCGGTGATAAGTGGTAAGATCTTTCAGGGGAACTGGGCACCTTTTTCATGGGGACAGCGAGGGACAGGGAACCTTAGCACTGGCTAGGCCTTCTCCAGCCCACCATGTAAGTGTTAATATTGTTCCATTTTACAGATAAGGAAACAGAGACTCTGAAAAAGGAAATGACTTGTCTAGTCTAGACCCCTGCACTTTGCTTCTACCTGGACCTAGCCCATGCTTTCTAGAAACTTTCCTTTCCAGCTAGTGGCCATCAGTGAGGTCTCTGGATCCCCATCTGCCCTGGCTCCTCTGTGGGCCTTTCCCTGGAGCCCACATCCCCTCGTCCCCTCTGTGGATTATGGGTTTGGAGGTTTAGACCACATATCTGTAATATTCATGTGGCTTGATATGCAACCCAGCCTTGCCCCAGGCTGTTTGTCCCCTTCTCAAGGACTGTCCCCCTCACGTACCTGTCACTCCAGGAGCCGTTCCACTCCACCTGGCCCCAGGGATTCCGCAGCCGCACCAGCTTCACTTTCTCACCCTTGAACAGGGTCTTGGGCAAAGAGAAAAAACTCTCTTGCTATGGGCCTTTCTGGAAAGGGGTTTTTCTGTTTTGCCCTGAGGACTGGGGTGGGGATGGGGGAGAGAATCCTGTACAGGGGGCTGTCCTGCCTGGTCCTTGTAGGGGAGACTAATCAGAGGTTCTCTTGTGGAATGGCAGGGTGAGCGGCCAGAACCTTTGGACTGAGTCTGCAGAGGTTAGGGCTTGACCACCTTCTAAGCAGTGGTTTTCCCAGCCATTATGAACTTTGGGGGAGGAGGCAGGGCATATACTGTAGGGCCATTCTAACATATTAGGTGTCTTTGTTTAAATTAGGAACAACACCTCTGCTGGCTGAGGAACTACAGAGAAATGGCCCCATAGATGGACTGATTAGAAAAAGGTGCCCTTTGGGGCGCCTAGGTGGCTCAGTCAGTTAAGCATCTGACTTTGGCTCAGGTCATGATCTCACAGTCCATGAGTTTGAGCCCTGAGTCAGGCTCTGTGCTGACAGCTCAGAGCCTGGAGCCTGCTTCTGCTCTCTCTCTGCTCCTCCCCCACTCATGCTGTCTTTCTGTGTCTCTCTCTAACACACACACACACAATAAATAAATAAAAGGCGTCCCTTCCTCCAGTCTCTGCCCATCCCCGTGAACAGGGCACAGCCTGCCCAACTGTGCACATTGGTCCTGACAAGTTTCCTGTCTCCAGCCAGCTGTGCCAGGGGGAGCAAAACATTGTATCTGTTCAACTACCAAAGAAAAGGAAACATGAGAGCCCATGAAATCAATTTCATAAAATCAAAGTGATTTCTATTTGTTCCTGGGAACTGTTGGGAAAACTGCCATTTTTAGCACTAAAAGCAAAGATCAAACTGAACACCACCTTGTGGCAAGATCCACCTCTACCAGTCCCAATGGGCCCCTCTAACTGCAGGCCCTGGGCCCAGACCACGAGCGGAGCCCCTGAGAGGAGGCAAGCTCTGCAGAGGTGAAGGGGCCCAGAAAGCTAAGTCCTGACTTCAGAAGACTGACCCAAATAGCTCCCACTCCCGAGCAGCCCACGTTGTCAGCCTCACCTCCTCCAGCCCAGTGACAGAGTAGGCGTGGCCTTTGACTAGCCCGCAAGCCATTCTTGTTTCATACTGAACTGGAACAATTGTCTGTGGAACAAAAACCAGACAACCTGTCAGGGGTTGGACACATTGGATCATTTTCCAGGTTCTGCAAGGTCAAAGACTCCTCTGGGGTCTGAATGTGGACCTCCTGCCCATGAGAAGACCCTCACTGGCTCTTTTACAGTCCAGAAGACACAGCCCAGACAAGTGGGTTTCCTCAAGCTGGTTGCCCTGAAAAGGTCTGTTCCGACCCTTGGAGAACAGTATGAGGCTGGGACAATGATGATGTAGGTAAGCAGATCCCTGCCCCTCCTTTGTGGATCTCTTAGGGCCTTTCAAAGGGGGAACAGGGACATATGGAGGCCCCTTCCCCCAAGCCCACCCAGACTTGACAATTCTGGAAGAGAAAGGAATTGAGAAAAGAGGTTAGATGAAACAGGTCTAACCTTCTCTCTGCATATCCCCTTACCTCCTCCACACCCACCAAGAACAGAATACTCAAGAAATCAAGAGTCACGGTGCCCAGGCAAGGGATTTGGAGGAGGCCCGAGTCCAGTCCTACTCAGACATGATTTGGCCTACAGGTACCGGAGAAGCTCTTAGATCTGCAGAAATCCCCAAGTTTCAGCCCCAGGAGATGTTCAGCAGAGGGATGGCATCTCCAACACCCAGTGAGCCCTTGACTATATCTCTATAGCTTTCCTTTGCCTGGTAACATAACAGCTTTAAAAAGAGCTTCCTGGAGCCATGCTAGGCTGTGTAATTCGTGAGCCTTTTTGGGTGGAGCCAGGGCTTTTGGCATCGTGGTCTCTTGCACATCTCAGTCCTTATATGACCCAGACCATGCTCAGTAGAAAAGGATGGGGCAGCAGATCTATGTATCCTTTAGGTGTAGATCTGGGAAACCACTTGAAACGACTCTTTTGGCATTACTTATGCACACCTAGCAATTCCTCCACTGGCGATCTGTCCCGAAGAAATGATCACAACACACACAAAGATGTATCTATTAGGATGTTCAAGATAGCATTTAAAAATAATAGCCAACACAAGAGAGAAAACAATCTAATTTTCCAATAATAGGATATTGGGTAAAAAATTATAACAATTGTATGTTGGCATACTGTGCAGCCACTAAAAAAATATTTTGGGGGGTACCTGCGTGGCTTAGTTGGATGAGCAACTGACTTCGGGCCAGGTCCTGATCTCACAGTTTGTGAGTTTGAGCCCCGCATTGGGCTTGCTGCTGTCAGAGCAAAGCCCACTTTGGATACTCTGTTCCCTTCTTTTTCTCTGCCCCGCCCTCTCTCACATTCCAGTGAGCTTTCTTGCTGTCTCTCTCTTTCAAAAATAAACATTAAAAAATGTTTTGGGAGATGCATTAACAATATAGTTCATACTGGCACATTAAGAACATAAAGCAAACTGCAAAAAAGCATAATGCAAAGAGGTACATACAGTGTGACAACATTTTAAAAATAAAAATGTAGATTAACTGTATGCAAAGAAGTATCCTAGAAGGACATTTACTACATGCTTAGAGTTACAACCTTTAGATGGGAGAAAACATGAGTTAATTTTTCCTCCATGCTTTTCTCTAAGGTTCAGTATTCTTCAGTGAGCATGCATTACTTCTGAAAGTACTGGAAAATAAACTCCATAAGTGAGAGACTCTTCTAGTGAACAAAAAGTATTTTCTTTTCATTTGTTTACTACAAGAGTGTCTGGCACCTCGTAGGAGCTCAATAAATCCATGTTGAGTGAATAAATGAATTAGAAGAGGAGAAATACTTAAAAATCAACAAAGTCTCTTGTATTTCTACTTGTTAATTTGTTATCAGAGAAACTACCTGGACCACAGGGTATGAAGGAACTCTCACAGAGAGTCCCTCCGAATCCTGTCTCCCCATCTTCTTCAGGAGCCTTGGAGCAGGCACGTTATTCCACCCCAGACCCCTGGAAGGCCCATGTGGAGGTCTGTGTGGAAGGCACTGGCTGCCGAGGGGAATCTAACATCAACAGGCCTGGGTCATGCAGGTAGGAGGGGTGGTCATTCCTGACAATTGGAGGCGTACACACCCGGGTCGGTCTGTCATCTGAGCCTCTGGGGATGAGGTCTGAGTCCCTGAGCAGCGAGTTATCCATATTCCTCACCATCCGTGCAATCAACTCCCCCATTTTCAGCCCAGAAGGAGAGGTTCCATACGTCATGTTTGTGCCATCCTGAGGCCCGATGAGGAGGGCCAGGAACAGTCCAGGAGAGGGAGAGAGAGATCAAACAAGGGAGGGTGATAGAAAGGGAAGGAGACAGAAGGGAGGCGACAGACAAAGGAAAAGAGGAGAGATAAACAGTGTGAATGGAGACAAGATGGAGAAAAGTGATACAGAAAGAAAATGTTCATCCACAGGTGTTTAATGCTAGCTGACCTTCCCAAGCTTTCAGACCCATTTGGAGTATTGGGAGAGGAAGGAGATTCAGGAATTCAACTTGGGCTCCTTCCTCAGTGATGGAAAGCACCAGCCAAGACTATTATACCCTGAGCAGCCCCCAGGGCAGGTGTGTCTCCTGAAGCTCAGGAGGCTTGGCCACTCTGTGGGTCTCCTTACCCTTTGCCCCAGTGTCAGATCACACCACTCTGTTGCACTGAGAGTGTGCCTGCAGGCCAACCTTCTCTCAGATCATAACACAAGGCCCATGTCCTAAGTGAGAGGCAGGATCACAGCTCAGTGACTGAGAGGCTGTCTCAGGGAGCTGGCTGGCTCCAGTCCAGAACCAGATTTGTGGCCAGCTTAATTGGGGCATGCTGGAGCCAAGCAGCACTGACCACAGAGGCTGGGGCTGACACAGGCCTCTGGACCTATTTCTACCTAAAGTCCAGGACTTGGAACATCTTTATTGAGTCTCTTTAGTGAAAATCCCCAGGAACTCTTCAACTCCCTGGAGAAATGTTCAAAGTTGAGAGCCAGTTCCTGTTCAAAACAAAACATCCACCGTGTCCCAGAGAAAAGCCCTACATTGCTTTTTGTCACATGAATGGCTTCCCGATTGTTGACTGCTCCCTGCCCTGCACACCACACCCCAGACTTACATCAATGGAACAGCCCATGAGGGATCCTCTCTCAATGGCTTTCTTCATGATCTTGTACATGTCTCTGGGTGCATCCTTGATCTCAAAAAACTCTGTCACCCCTCCTGTGAAGTCCTCCATGGCTTCTGTAGTGTTCCCACCCTTCAGGGCCTCATACGAACCATGGAGCCTTGGAGAGAGAATGAAGACCAATCTGAGGTCACAGGGTTCCAGGAAATATGACCCAGGCCCCAGGCCACCGAAACTTTACTCTAATATCTAATATCCTATGATCTCTTATCTAATTCTCCAACTACCCTATATGCTAATGGAATAGATACTATGATTCTCTTTCTTCACATTCGAGAAACAATGTGAAGAAAGGCTTCACATTCCAGAAGTCAAGTGGCTTACCCAAGGCCACAGAGAAACAGAAGCACTGGGATGGGAATCCAGCCATTCCTACTTCCTGACTCTTCTCTTTCTACCACACCCTGAACCCCAAGGAAGGGCTCCATAGAGCCCTTAGAAATAGCTGGGGTGAAGCTTCCAAGTTGAGGGATAACATGGCTTTATTAATGTACTGTGAGATCATAAGGTTGAGCCAAGCAAGACCCTGGGAATGTGAGCTTCAGAGATCTAATGCTCAGATCCAAGACTTGCAACACCACCACGACGGCAGAATTAAAATGCTCACTTTGGGAAGCTAAAGCTAAAAATTTCCTACATGTCTTCATCCTCCCCTTAAATACAGTTTTTTAGTTAGAGCCGTTACTGCCTAGACCTGGCCCTCTCAGACTTTGGGTCCCAGTTGTACAGTGCGTGCATGCACATATGTGTGCACACACACCTCTTCTTGTGATAAGACTTCAGCTGGGTTTTGCAGCCCACCACCTTTAGCCCTGCCTCATATCCTGAAGTGTTGCCTTACTTAGCATAAGCCTTCTCTAGCAGAGCACTCCAGAATTCATTGCGGTGGTTGGATTTGGTGAAAACCAGTTGATTGTTGTAAGTCGGCAGGCAGTCGTCAATAACCACATCCACCCAGTCTCCGTAGCGCCAGAACTGCACAGAGGCACCAAGGACAGAGAGTCACATCATCAGATTACCCCTGGGGAAAAGTGTCTCTGTTCCACATTCCTTAGACTCTCTTTGATCCCAAAGCAATCCTATTTCCTCAGCTCTGCACTTGGTCCTTGTTCATTCTCTTTTGGTTGGAGTGTGTGTATCTTTCTCTAATTGGACCGTGAGTTCCTTGGGGGCAGGAACGTGGGCTACATACTGCTTTCTCTCTTCCACACAGTCCAGCCCAGTCTCAGGGATGGTAGGTGCTCCGTGAATACCTAAGGACTTGAGATTTTCATTCTCCTGCCCAGTTGGTCTGGAGTGGGGCCTAAGTATTATATTTTGGGTATTTTAGCTGATTCTAATATGCAGCCAGGGTTGAGAACTGCTGGTCTAGGTGAAGGTGATGTATTGATTTATAGATTTCTTGATGACAAACAAGGTAGAAATGGCTGCTGAAGAAGAAAGACTGACGTGGAAAAGGAAAGTGTCCCAGAATATACTCTGGCTATAACAGGAACATTGTCGAATAATTTCAATGCTGAATGTTCTCTTTTGAACAAACCCATTTTAACTGAAGACTGCCAAATGTGGTTTAATTTCCCCTCTAACGACATTGTCTTCCCTTATTGAAAAGAGGGCAAAAATCTTTGTGGTCTTTATATTTATGGCCCTATTTAGGTAGAAGATCCCTTAAATATCAGATGGAAACTAGCAGCTTGAGGGCACAGGGAAGAAACGAAAACGAGGGACTGGCTGCCTTACCCGTGTTCAGAGGACAGTGGGACCTGAACCTGAACCTGAAAAGAAGACCTCTCTCAAGCCTTCAGTCCTGAGGTACAAAATCAGCAGGTACATCACCTGATGGTTTGGGTCAGCCCCAGGACATTGGGAGCTTTCGGGGCTGTAAAGAGATGGAGGCCTCAGAACTCCAGCATCTGCTAGACCCCCACATGCAGAGCTCACTTCAGTTTTGGGCCAGCACCAGGATCTGGCTCTCTGATTTTGGATCTAGAATTTGGAGCTAGAGAATTTCCAATGGTTTAATTGATCCTGGAACCAAAAGACTCCTTTCTGGGCCGAGCCAGAAGCCTGGTCCCCAGATTGACCAGACTTTCCTTCCAAGGCCTGGAAGAGGTGAGTGATAGACTTAGTATAGACCTGCCGTTAAAGGGAAACATAAAGGAGCCATAGTCATGCAGGGGGTTTCCTTTGCAAATTAAAGGGCTCTACGAACCCCCCAATGCTAATATCTTACGGACCTACTTGAGAAGGGCTGCAGGTAACAACACAGCAGCCAGCCAGCTGGAGAGGCAAAAATAGATCCACAGACCAGCAAACAGGATGTCTTCCTGCCTTTCTGGGGCATGGCGGAAGGTGAAGGATTGGGAGGCGGGCTGCTGAGGGGGTAGAGATAAACAACTGCATCCTCACAGGCCTGAGACCTTAATGGGGTCACTGCCCACAGCCAAGGCTGGGAGGGTGGGTGGAATCTTTCCTGAAGCCGCTGGGAAGTAAAGGCCAGGAGACTGGTGGTGGGTGGACAGCAGCTGGCCCTCTTCCTTTTCTTTTTTTCTTTTTGAAACAAAATTGTGAAAATATTTAATAAAAGTTTAATCACACAAATGATCTATAAGAATTCTCGAAAATCAATTTTGATATTACAGAAATCAAATAATAAAATATGTAAGCGGTACATTCCAAACACGGCGTGATGATGGGAAAACCTCCACACGCATCTGGTATTTGAGGTAAGTGTTCCTGAAAAGGTGGGTTTCCAAAAAGCAGCTGGCCCCCTTAACCACACTCCAGTGACCTCACCTGGAAGTGGAAGATCCCTGCATAGTTTTCGGTGAAACTCTGATCGTGGGGTATGACTCGGAAAAGCAGGCGCTCATTCAGGGTCAGGCAAGCGATGGCTGCGAGAAACCAGCAGTCCCCTGTGGGGAAAGTACATGGCATAGGTCACCTCTGGGGAAGAAAAAGGCCCAATCCCAGCTGACTCTTCTGCTTCTCTGAAGAACGAGTTCACTTCGTGTTCCACGTCCCACTTCCAGATCTGACCTCACAGAGGTCGACACAGAGGAGTTGGATGGCAGTCCCTTGACAATTCGATCAGGGTGACTTACTCTCCTCTGACTGGTTTTCCAGAAGGCTGTAGGCAATTGCCGTATCTGTAATATAAGCTCACTTCCTTTCTGGACATCAATGAACACAGAGCAGTAGGTCAAAACTGGGTCATTCTTCCTAACACCTGTATGAAAGCTGCACTGCCTGGACTTTTGCAATGTGGGTGCATACCTCAGTGGAGACAGAGCATCTGGGAGCCATGGCCAAACCCACTTGTACTGGAAGGAAAGCCAGCAAAGCGGCTTCCATACAGCCACTTTATGGGGGGCACTGAGACGTTGCTGGCTGTGGAATGAGAAGGGGATATTTTCTTATTCCCTGAATTTCATTTCTGACGGAGTACCGTATGTAGTCATTTTGCTTTGTGTATGTGTGTGTGTGTGTGTGTGAGAGAGAGAGAGAGAGAGAGAGAGAGAGAGAGAGAGAGAGAATATGCCCAAGGGGCATGCCTCACACACTGACAGTCATAGAATTGCCTTCTAGGGGGATGGGTTGAATTATGCAAGGCCTTTGTTTTGCTGCGTGGATGTGACATCATCCTTGAGACTGTAGAGGGGAGACTGAGAGCTCCCAGCAGCCCTCCTCCCCACCCAGTCCCCCCTGAAGAAGCAAGCCTCTCTTTTGAAACCATATCTGTTAGAAAGTCCAGGTTATTAGCTCTCCCAGGGCTCTGCAGGCAGCCTTCACCTTGGGTTCAGGCACCCCGATATTGGAAACCTCCTCAGCCTCTCTTTCTGGGGCCAAATTCCTTTCATTTGGTCTCGAGTGCACCTGTCCCTCAAGTTTTAAATTACGTCTGTTGGTGTTCTCTCCAACATAGCTTCACAGAGTTTCCTGTAGTTCAGTCGCTTCTTGGCCTTTTGGCTAAGATCAAGTGTGGAGCTTTCCTGCAGTCCATGCCAAAGCTAGTACTTCCTGAGAGAGAAAGGTCTGGTAGAAGAGGAAGCTGACCACCCAGACAGAAAACTCGGTGCTCATCCACATGGCAAATGTAATCCTTGTTGAAAGACTCCATTAATATGGAGCTACTCTGGGGCAATTTAAACAAGAGTTTGAGTTAACAAGTGCACTTTTTGTGTGCATATGGATTCAGTATAGTTCAAGGGACATGCTTGGTATGCAGACAGTTTCAGAGCTCTTTTTTCAGGAAATGGGTATAGGTTAAAGCAGGGCTTTTATCTCACTGATTGGGGTGTGCAAGTGTCCTTGAGACTGTTGGGAGGATGCTGTGGATTGAGGCATATCCCCTGTGAACTCATGAGAGATGTGGGGAGGAACAGAAATTAAATGAAGCCGTCACAGCACATAGCTAAATGAGCACAAAGTAGTGTTAAAAAAACCTCCTCCCCAAAATTCATTAAAAGCAAAACCAGATTTTAATCACCTTTTTATCACCCCTTGATTGTTTGGCTGGATATGACCTGAGGGTACTTTCCTACCTAGATCTCCTTGACAGATGTCAGTTCTGTTGGCTCCACCAATGATAAATCGAGGATTCTCACAAATTTCCTGGGAAACAAAAAGGAAATAATAACAGTAGTAGAAGCAATTATTTATAGTGGTCCATTATGTAGTACTGACATCCTATATCAGGAGTGTTCTATATACCACTCATTTAAGTGTGGTTGGATAGTATCATTCTTATTTTTCAGATAAGGAAATCAGGGCTCAGAGAGGTTAAGAAACTTGCCCAAGGACATACAGCTAGTAAGTGGTGGAAGCCAGAAACATGCCTCCTTTTCCCATTGTTCTATATCATTCCCACACACTGACATGCTGTCCGAGTAAGGATGTACTTTAGGAGTTAGGTAAGTATCATTACTGTCACAGCTTTGGCAAGGGACAACAAAAAGCAGGGATCTTTCTTTTTTGTTTTCTTTTTTCTTTTTTTTAATGTTTATTTATTTTTGAGAGACCGAGCATGAGCAGGGGAGAGGTAGAGAGAGAGAAACACAAAATCCGAAGCAGGCTCCAGGCTCTGAGCTATCAACACAGAGCCTGATGTGGGGCTCGAAACCACAAGCCGTGAGATCATGACCTGAGCTGAAGTCAGATGCTCAACCGACTGAGCCACCCAGTCTCCCCTTCCTCTTCTTCTTCTTCTTTTTTTTTTTTTCTTTTTCTATGCCAGGAAAATAGGTGCAGGAGGGAAAATAAAGTTCTTTATTCCCAAGAAGTGGTAACAAAGATATTTAGTCACATTACATCCCTGGATCTGTAGGACTTGATAGCTGAGGAGAGCAGAAAGTAAATTTATTGTGGGCCTCGTAGGTTTCCTGGTCAGCTGAGGGTACATTTCTTTACTCAAGCTAACCCCGTCGGGCACCACTGGCCCCATTAGTTTTCAAACTCAGGTACTACAGATCATGTGCAGCCCAACAGAGGCCAACAGAGGGCGCTCTTGTTTTTTCTTTCGATGTCTTGTGCTTTGTTTTTTAACTTGTAAAATTTTGAAATAATTGTAGATTCTTTGTTTTGCTTTTAACACCATTCTTCAGAGGCTTAAGAAGACTTGCTATCCCTGTGACAAAGCGCTCACTCTCTCTGTGTCTCTCCGTCTGTGTGTGCATGTGTGTCTTTCCCCATTCCTGCCCCCGTCACAACTCCGTACAGCAAAATAAGTTGATGCTCCTTGTACACGGGGATCTCTCCCTCCTACTAGATGGAATGTCTTGCTTAGACCACACCACATGCACCTCCCATCTGAAACTCTTAATGCAGTGGAAGGATAAACCCCAAACCATAATTCTTACAAAGGTTACCTATAGGAGAATAAGATGGTGGGAAAAGGGATGGAGGTAAAACTGAATATAACTGAAAATAGTTTTTACTTGGGAACCAAGTAAATTTTTACATAATTAAAAGCCAAAGTTAAAGGAAAGACAATTTTAAAAAGCAGCCTGTAGGGGTTGCCTGGGTGGCTCAGTCGGTTAAGCGTCTGACTCTTGATTTCAGCTCAGGTCATGATCTCATGGTGGTCATGAAACCGAGCCCCATGTCAGGCTACATGCCTGACATGGAGCCTGCATGGGATTCTCTCTCTCTCTCTCTCTCTCTCTCTCTCTGCCTCTCTGCCCCTCCCCTACTAACACACATGTGTGTGTGCTCTTTCTGTCTCAAAAATAAATAAGATAAACATATTTTTAAAAATCATCAAAAAAATCAGTCTGTAAAAGCTGAAAGCAAATTGAAGCAAAAAAACCTAACTGCAAATCAAGTTGGTGGCATGACCACATACATAAAAAGAATTCTTTCAAGGGACTTAAAATGTAACATTTTGACTCTTTTTCTCTTTTGGGATATATCCTAAGGTCAAAAACCCAAACCATAAAGAAATATGAACCATAAGAGATAATAATCATGTTATTATTTTAAAACTTTGACATGTCGACTGTATGATAAATAAGAACTTATATGAATGTCCTTAGGAACCAAGATTTTTTTTAGAATAAAAGAAAATATGTAAAGTTATAAAATCAAACAACTTAAGTAACAGCCGTGCAATGTTAGAGTTGAACTGGGTATTTAAACATCACTCAGGATTTATTTTTTGTCTAAGAAAAGATTCCTCTTCTCTCTTCACTAAAAAGAAACAAGGAGTCCCCTCCCCCCAAAACAACCCCCCCAAACTAGAAACAATAACAATATACCTTCTTCTTAAAATGAAGCCAAGTAAGATATAGTGGACATGTTTTCTGGTCTCCCCATTATTGATTAACACATATTTTGTATGTTATATGTATTGTACACAGTATTCTTACAATAAGGCAAGCTAGAAAGAAGAAAATATTATTTTTTTAGAGAGAGAGAGCGCGCAAGGTGGGGAGAGGAGTAGAGGGTGGGAGAGAGAATCTGCACTGAGCAAACAGCCTGACACAGGGCTTGATCCCACGACCCTGGAATCATGACCTGAGCTAAAATCAAGACTCAGACGCTCAACCAGCTGACCCATCCAGGCACCCCAGAAAGAAGAAAATATCATTAAGAAAATCAGAAGGGAGGGGTGCCTGGGTTGCTCAGTCAGTTAAGTGTCTGACTTCGGCTCAGATCACGATCTCATGGTCTGTGGGTCTGTGGGTTCAAGCCCTGTGTTGGGTTTTGTGCTGACAGCTCAGAGCCTGGAGCCTGCTTCAGACTCTGTGTCTCCCACTCTCTTTCTCTCGATAATAAATAAACTTAAAAAATTATATATAAAAAAAAGAAAATCACAAGGGAAAGAAAATACATTTACGATGCTGTACTAGATTTACCAAAAAAAAAAAAAATTCATGTGTAGGTGGGCCTGTGCAATTGAAACTGGTGTTGTTCGAGGGTCAACTGTACATTCTTCTGCTAGAGCTGCTGAAGCTGGTAGAATGTTAGCCTGAAGCTGCCTGTGGCATCTTTGCCCCATTGCAAAGTTAGTCTGCTTGAGAACAAAGCCAACTCAGAGGAAACAGATGTAGATGGGGGGGCAGAGGAGGGAGGTGATGACAGATAAACATAATAGATAGATACCATTAGGCACTGTGTCGTGATGGCATGTTTCGAGGGCTGGATTCAGGTGTGTCTAAATTCAACATCACTCTTGAACACTTGAATTATATGAGCTTTTTTTTTTTCTTTTTTCTTTTTTCTTTCTTTCTTTCTTTCTTTCTTTCTTTCTTTCTTTCTCTCTCTCTTTCTTTCTTTCTTTCTTTCTTTCTTTCTTTCTTTCTTTCTTTCTTTCTTTCTTTTTTAAGTTAGTTTGAGTTGGGCCTCTCTTACTTGCCAGCTGAGACCCTTGATTGACTACTAGTGTATTTTCTGCCCCTGTTAGAAAGAATGTATTATATAGTGACTCAAATACTAGACTTTTAGCTACATTTTTTAGTTGTTACAGGTGTAGTAGCTTCTTCTCCTTGGGACCATAAATTTAGAAGCACTCTTCATCCTCCCACTGCCCACCAATTCCAGGGCTGACTACTTGGAAAGGCAGCAACTACCCTGGTCTCTCTTACATATGTTTGGAGGCCCAGGTATTTGGGTGGAGTATAGTAGATTCCCCAGCATAATACATCTACCTTCAACACCACCTCAGCTAAATTCACCAAACATTAGTTGAACTCCCAAGTACATACAGAACTGGAGGAATTAAGGGTACCATAAAAATGGGAAATCATTCCTGCCTGCCCTCCACGAAATGCACAGCCTAGAGACATTTAATTGTTTGTCTTCATAAGAGATGTCTCTCTGGTGAGGATCAGTTACCAAGCTTACTGAAGGTTAATTCATAACAAGGCTCTGATTTGCCTAGATAGCCCCTCCCTACCACATGCTGCTTCTCTCCTTACTTATGAACCCTGTGTCAATAGCCCTTAGAGTGTCTGAGACCTATTAGGTTTGGTTGATATGAACAAAGGGTAAATGGTCCCAGTTCTGTCACTTTTGCTTGGGGACCTAAGATTGCTAGCGATTTCTTTGGATATTAATTTAGCTTGGGGACTGGATCTGTCAATGATGGAGTCTCAGCAAGGAGCAACAGATGACCATTTCCTCAGTTCTTGGGTATCGTGGTTCACACAGCGACTTGAAACTTATATTGAATACCTCCATCAGTAAAATATTTTGAATGTGCAACCATATGTAAGTATTCTTAGTGGTTTTAAATTATATATGTGTGTATTGATTGTCCTAACATACACTGTGTATTACAAAATACACCAAAACATACACTTAAAAGGTTGTGCTAAAATAGGTCTATGTGGAGGATCTCTGGTTCAGTTCTAACATCTAAAGATCCTGGAAGTCATCACTCTTGCCCTTACCACAAGAAAAAGCTGAGCCAACTGACTTTGCTGGGGCGTATCAGAGAACTGAAGTTGCACGGCAACCCACCACCCTCAAATATGGCACAAGTGAAACTAGAAAGTGACAGCCAAGGTCTGCTTACCCTGAGCGGAAGCTGCTGGAGCCATAAAGTGGTGGGAACATGCAACTGGTCATTTTGATGAATTTCTGGAAGCTGAGTGTGGACTAGCATGAGAGTGAGAAACTTCTGAAGGCCACAGTCTTGGGACAATCTTCCCCCCTTCCTATATACTTTCAGAGTTTTTACCTCTGAAAATCCCACCAAGTTCTCATGGTAAAGATCTAAGAAAGATCCCCCTTGACAAAGGCTTTTCTGGAGTCTTAGCTAAGTTGGGGGAAGGGCATTCCTGCACAGCCCTCTCCAGGCTTCCTTTCTCACCTAAGAAGGGAAAAACACTATACCAATGGAATACCAATGAGGAAATGTGTATGAAGGCCACAGCCCAGAGACACAGGCCCATTAAAAGGCAGAGATGTAGTCATTAGGTTAATGAACACTTCTCTTCCTCACCTTAATAGAGCTTCAGTATAATAGCAGCAACTTACAGCTAAAGATCTTCAAGGTACGAACACTGAGGGGGAAAGCTTAGGAAAACCCAAAGGCAAGAGCAGGGCGAGGTGGGGGTAAAATGAAAATACTAGAGGCATTCGAAGCCTCTGACACCTGCAACTATAGGAACCATCAAACACAGCACAATTCCTAGTCAGCTTAACATAAATCCTCCCGCCAAAGGTTTATTTATCTCTGTTCTTATTACCCAAAACAACATGTCTGGTTTTCAGCAAAAAATTACAAAGGGTGCCAAAAGGCAAGCAAAAATAGTCTGAACAGAGGAAGCAGGCATCAGAACTAGATTCTGATGTGACACAGATGTCCAAGTTACCAGGCAAGAATCCTTTGTAATCACTGTGATGAATATGTAAAGAAGTATAATGGGAAAAGTAGATAATGAGCAAGAAAAGATGGGTTTTATAAGCAAGGAGATGGAAACTCTGATAAAGAATAAAAAAGAAAGGATGTAAATGAAAAAACATGATAACATGTATTTGATGGGCTCGTCAATAAGCTGGACGTAGATAAGGGAAAAAGCAGTGAGGTCGGAGGTAAGCCAATAGGAACTTCCCAAAGTGAAATACAAAGAGAAAAAACAATGAAAAACAAAACAAAACAACCCCCCAAAAACATCCCAAAACCATGGGAAAACATATACATAGGTTACACTTATGCATAATTAGAATATCAGAGGAAAAGAAAGAACAGAGCAGAAGAAATATTTGAAGTAATAATGGCCAAAAACTTTTTCAAATTAATGACAGATACCAAATCACAGATCCAGGAAGCTCAAAGAACACGAAATGGCATACGTGCTGGCAAAATACAACAACATGAAACTACTACAATTAGGCGTGTCATATTCAAACTGCAAATAACCAAAGACAAAAAAAGTCTTGAAAGAAGTCAACAGGGGACAAATCCCTTTCCTATAGATGAACAAAGATAATAATTATAGCAGATGTCAGAAGCCACGCAAGCAAGGAAGACTGGATAGAAATATTTAAATTGATGAAAGAAAACCCCACCAAGCTCGAATTCTATATGCAAGAAATTATCTTTCAAAACCGAGGGAGAAATAAAGACTTTCTCAGACAAATAAAACCAGAGAGAATTTATTGCCAGTAGACTTGCCCTGCAAGAAATGTTAAAAGGAGTGCTTCGGGGAGAAGGAAAATGATATAGGTCAGAAACCTTGACCTACATAAAGAAGAGTATCAGAAAAGGAGTAAATGAAGGTAGAATAAAACTTTTATTTTTCTTATTCTTAATTGAAAGATAACTTTGTTTAAAGTAATAATAATTATAATGTGTTGAGAAATTATAGCATGTGGATAGATGAAATGAATGAAGGGAAGGAAGGAGAGAATTGGACATTTTCTATTATAAGGTGTAGACTGAATGTATAATGGCATTGTGTTATTTGAAGATGAAATTAGATTAGTTGTAAATGTATATTGGAAACTGAAGCATAACCATTAAGATTAAAAAGTATAATTGATACACTTAGGAGAGAACATAAAATAGAGTCATATAGAATGTTAAATTATTGGAAAAGGGAGAAAAAGGGAGGGGGAGAAACAAAGAGCAATCCTAACAGAAAACAGTTACAAACATGGTAGATAGGAATGCACCTATTTCATAATCACTTAAATGCGAATGGTCTAAATACACCAATTAAAAGATAGAGATTGTGAGCATGGATCAAAAAAGAGACCTGACTATATGTTGTCTCCAAGAAACTAGAGAAGGATGCACCATGCTAACACTAATCAAAGGCAAGGTGGAGTCGTCGTGTTAATTTCAGACAAAGCAGGCTTCGTAACAAAGAATATTAGAGATAAAGAGTTGCATCACATAACGATTAAGGAGTCAGCTCTCCAAGAAAACACACAATCCTAAGTGTGCATGCACCACATTGCATTGTAAGAAGTCTGGCTGGTCAGCACAGACCTTTCTGTTTAAACAGAAGCGCCATGTCCCTAATGTGCCAGCCATAGGTGAAACGTTCAGAAGACATCTCCAGCCTCCCACAGCCTCCTATGTCTTAACTTGTTACCACTTTCCATGGAACTCTCCTTGAAACTGTGAGCCTCCGTGCTCTCAGCCACTCCACTCTCTCATCCCCAGAATGCCTGCTCTCAAGAAACCTTGATAATCAATTATACCTTACTATTTTACAATGAATAAAGCCAGCGCATTAACTCTCTTAAAACTACTTACAGGCTCAGGGACCTCAAAAGGGTTATAATAACCTGAAGTTCAGGAATAGAAAATAACATCTCCCATTTCAGGAGGAAGCAGAAAGGTGTTCTGGGGGCACATGGGTAAGAGAACCTTGATAACCCACTTGCTCAGATCGTGGATCCGTGGCCTCTGGCTCTGACCACTAGACCTCCTGTCCCCAAGAGCTGTCTCCTGAAGCCCCATCCCTCCCATCCCTACCTTTGGCCTTTTCCACGTGATGGCCTTCATCTTGGTTTTCTGGCTCAGCTCATGGGAGCCCAGGGCCTGAACACCTGCTGGGAACACTCGGTCTTCAAAGAGGCACTTCTGAGCTAGGCACCGTCGTCTGAGAACAACAAAATCCTGCCCCTCATACTTGAGGGGCTGTGTGACGGTGCCCTCTCCATTTCTCCTGTCCCTCTCCCGGATCACTCGGTCACAGAAAAATCCTGGCAGCAGGTAGGGCATGGTGACCGCTCAGGGAGTGGAGCTGGGCCTTCACTGCAGCCTCTCTCCCCCTGCGCCCTCAGTCCAGGCCTAATCCTCCCGTGAATGGGCCAGAGCCTATATAGCTCCTCCACCCTCAGCAGCGCGATGCAAATGAACACAGCCCAGAGAAAGGCCGTGGTCAGAGTCAGCAGCTTTGGCTGGAGGCCCCTGAGCCCATGGTCAAGGGGCAACACCATGCCAGTCAGAGAGGGAGCCAGCAAGGGGAGCGAGAGAGCCAGGGACAGTCCCAGGACAGGCCAAAATGGCTTGTAGACTTTTAGGGTACTTCCATCAGCCTTGCTGGGATTCTTTCTTTAAAATGAAAAAATATAGTTACCGAGAGGCTTACCCTGCCTCAGCAAAAGGCATTCATGCTTTTGACACTGGCGGCCAACAGGATATAGCATGGGGCCTTCGAAACATGCTGTATACACTAATCCTATACAGGCTGGTGAATGCATAGAAGGAATCTGCTCCAAGCCATTGTCTGAGGTTAATGAAGCCTTCATTCTCCTGATGTCCCTGCCCCATCCCCCCAAAGACTTTGACTGGCCATTCAGGGACTCTAATCTGTGAAGGGTAGGTAACTCACCCCTGGTAGAGTAGGCCCTGTGGTAACAAACAGACATTCATAGTTGCAACTTCAGAATCTTTGAGGCAGAGAATGTGGGTGGGGAAGGAAGGATAAATGTGTTTGTTAGAATTATATTGACAAGAAAGCCCTGCTTTTTCAAAGCCTCGCCATGCTTCGGTGGGCAGCTCAGTGTGAGAGCTGGGAGCTGATGCAGGTGGACGCCTGGGGCTGGCAGGCTGCCCACTAGCAGGGTGCTGTCCCCATCCAGTCACTGGCTCCTGCCAGCCTGCCTCTACTCGGGGCTTTTCCAAGTGTGGTCTTTGGACTACCTGCATCAGAATCGCTGGGGATGCCGGTTTAAAATGCAGATTCCCAGGATTCACCTTAGACTTAAGGATGCAAATATTCTTGGTAGGGGGTCTGGGACTCTTCTGTTTAAAGAAGCACCCAGGAGATTCTCATGTCTCTTAGGGTTTGAAACCATGCCATTAGCATTAAAGGGTATTGTAATAGTTCAAAATAATTTGAGGTCGGGTTTTTTACCAAATCATTATATTTTATTCCATTTAGACATGAACAAAGTTTAAAAAAATCAAACACTACAAAAGGTACATAGAGGAATAGCAGTCTTTCACTCTGCAAATCCCTCTCCTCAGAGAGCGCCACTTTTAATTCTTGTAGCAATTTCTTCTTTTGGTGTTTACCTCTATATTTCTAAAAAAATCCTTATATTATTTTAATTTATTTTTAGAAAGTATTGGCAAAGCTCCTCTTTTGGCGAATGAGATGTAGACATCTCACATTAAGCTCTGCCCACCATCTTCCCAAAATAGTAATGTCATAAAGTTTGGTAAAATTAAAATTCAGTATTTACTTGAGTATGATGAGGTGACTATTGTTCACTTCTTAGCTAAATGCTATGCTGTTTTACGTTTCCTTTCTGTATGAATGTTTCTTTTCTCTTATTCTTTACAATTTTCTGATTTTCTGTATATTGATCAATGCTTTTCCTTGGCAGTAGCTTTCCAAATACTTAAACTCGTCAGGTAACCTACTGGTTCCATTGCTCTCCCACCATGGTATTCCTCAGTGGCCTCATTCCCCCATACAGATGGGACTGGCTGCCCTCCAGGTCTGGAGCGGTGGCCTGGGATGGACTGTGCCCTTCTGCTGTGAGTCCACTTCCCAGATCTTAACGCTTCTTTGGTTTACTCATTGATTGGATTGGCAGACAACTTGCAGCTTCTTAAGAAAGGGTGCATGAGACCCATGCCCATCTAAGTTTTTCTACTTTGGCACACGGTTGAAAATTTGGCTAGGTATTTTAGATTGAAAAGCATTTTTTCCTTTCAGATTTTTTAAGGCGTAGTTTCCTTGTTTCTAGCATCTGGTGTTGTGAGAAGTCTGGTGCGATTCTGATGAACATTCCTTTGTATGTGACCTATCTTTTCCCTCTAAAAGATTTTAGGGTTTTCTACCCTTCCCTCCTACTCCTCCTGCTCCCAATTTCAAAAGCCACATTTATGTGCCTTGTTATGAGGTTTTTTTTTTTTTAAATTCTTTGTGCTGAGCACTCAGTGACTCAATATAGAGAGTTTTGTCCTCAGTTTTGGAATATTCTTATGTTATTTCTTTGACATTTCTCTCCCTTTCAATTATTTTCTTCCTTCATCCTTCCTTCTCTCCTTACTTCCTTCCTCTCTCCCTGCCTCCTTCCTTCCTTTTCATGAAACTTCTAAACATCAGATGTTAAACCTCCTCTAGTTTTATTGTATTTTCCTATTTTTGTTTGTTCTACATCCTAGATTTCCTTGATTTTATATTTCAGCCCTGCTATTAAAAAATGTAAATTTCCACTCTCATAGTTTTCTACTTTATGTTATGAAAAACTTCAAACTTACAGAAAAGTTAAATGGACACCCATATAGCTTACATCTAGATTCAACAATTCTTAACATTTTGCCATCTTTGTTTTACTGATCTATATATGTATATATAGATCTTATTTTTTTTGCTGAACCATTTGAAAGAATGTTGACACTATCATGATACTCCATACCTAAATACTTAGAGGTATACTCAGGATACAGCAGGCATCTCCTAAGGACAAAAGCACTTTCCTACTGACTTGAATGACATTATCGCTAAGAAAATTAACTGTTATTCTCTAATATTATCCAAAATCTAAATCCACATGCTAATTTCTTCAGTTGTTCCACAAATGTCCTTTATAGTTGCTTTTTTTTGGAACCAGAATCCAATTAAGGTTGAAGTGAGCATTAGTGAACTGGGAGGGAGATCAGAAGAAACAATCTAGAATATCGCACAGAGAAGCAAAGAGATGGGGAATTTTTTAAAAAGAAAGAAAAAAAGGTTAAGCTATATGGGGGCTAGAGCAAGGTAAATTCAGCATATATCTAACTGGAGTTCCAGAAGAAGATGATAGAAAATATGGAAAGAATTAATATTCTAAGAAAGTTTCTACAGTTAATCAGTGACTCCAATCCTCAGATTCAGGAATCCCAATGAATACTAAGTAGGAAAGATGCTGAAATATATGTTGAAACACATCATAGTGATATTGTAGAATACCAGAGACAGCAAGATCTTAAAAGAAGTTAGAAAAGGCAGATGGCCTATTAAGGGACACAAATTAGAATGATTGCAGATTTCAGCAAGAATGTAAGTCAGAAGATAGTAATGAGAATCAGCCTGGGACTGATTACCCAGGAAAACTATTTCATGAGTGAGAGCAAATTTTGTACAAATAAAAATTGAGAATGCTTACTACAAATAGATTCTCACTAAAGAAACTGCTAAACAAGGTACTTTAGGAAAAAGGAGAATTATTCTAGTAGGAAAAGTCTCGGACTCAAGAAGGAACAGTAAACAAAGAAATTGGTAAACGTGTGTAAAATATTGACTGTTTTAGAAAAATATAATATTTTCCCATTTTTAAGGTTGAAAAATCAATATAGAGCTAAAATTATGAGCTCTAATTAGTTGGGAGAGGAATATTTGGAGTCAAAGTGCCATAATGGTCTTCATATTGTTTATGAGGAAAATAAAACTATTGATCAACTTCAGGCTTTGTCAGGATGAAATGTATGTTACATATTTAGGGTAACCACTGAAAAAACAGAAATAGTCAATAACATCTGAACTAGTAGAAAGAAAAAAAAAGAGAAAACACCTTTAATATATTTTTTAAATGGTGTAAGGAGGAAAAAAGTAACATTTAAAAAAGCAATACCAACAGAAAGGTTATGGTTAAGATGATAGTAATAAATCCAATATAGATCAATGTTCATAATCAATGTAAATGGACTAAAACTTTCAGTTAAAAGACAAAGGTTTTCCGATTGCATTAAAAAAAAAAACCTCTAAGCAGTTTATACAAAACACACCCAAGACATCAGAACATAGAAATCTATAGCAAGTCTATTCAACAGTGAAGGAGCTAAGATTAAGTTCCCTTTAAAAATTAAGAGCCAGGACACCTGGGTGGCTCAGTCAGTTATGTCCAACTCTTGATTTTGGCTCAGGTCACGATCTCACAATTTGTGAGTTTAAGCCCTGCGTTGTTGGGCACTGTGCTAACAGCGCAGAGCCTGCTTGGGATTCTCTCACTCCCTCTTTCTCTACCCCTCCCCCACTCATGCTGTCTCAAAAATAAATAAAATTTAAAAAATTAAAAAATAAAATTGGGAGCCAGACAGTTTCTGTTATCTCCTTTATGCTGGAGGGCTTAGCCAGTGCAATAAAAGAAGAATTAGGTTGCTGAATACCTGTGCATAATGTACCAGGCAGCCCTGTCATTATTTACAAATGACCTAACTATATGGAAATGGAATCTACAGAGGAATAATTTGGGGTCTTCAAATTGTTAGAATTACTAAGAGTTTAGGAAATATATTAGATATAAAATAAAAGTCAAATGCATGTTTATGCCTAAGAAATTGAGTACAATTTTTAGAAAGATGCTCTTTATAAAAATAACAGCAAAAGCAAAAGATGCCTAGGAAGAAATCTGACAAAGGATGTTCAAGACGTTTATGGAGAAAATTATAAAAAAAAATGAAAAATAAAAATTGAAAGACACTAAAGGAGACCCATTTAAATGGAGAGACATCTCTTCTCCATAGATAGGATGACTCAGTATTGTCAAGATGTGCATTACTTCCAGGTCAATTCAATGCAATCTCAATAAAAATCCCAACAGAATTTTTTGTGGAACTCAATATCCTGATTCTAATATTTAAATGGAAAGGCAAGGAACCAGATATAGTTAAAATAATATTGAAGAAGAAAAACAAGTTGGAAAGACTGGCTCTACTGAATGTCAGGACTTATTGGCACAAGGTGTGGAATTGGCACAAAGACCAATATACACAAGTGAAACATGGTAGAGAGTGCAGAGACAGAACTACACATTGGTAGACACTTGACACAGTGACATTACATAACAGCAGAGAAAGGATTTTTTTAAAATAAATTCTGCTGGGAAGATAGACTATCCATATGGAAAAACAACAAAATGTGATCCCTATCTTATATAAGAAAAATCTTCTCTAGATGGATTATAGACCCAAATATAAAGGCAGAAAAATTAATTTCTAAATGATAATAAAGGGGTGCCCTGGGTGGCTCAATTGGTTAAGCATCCAACTCTTGATTTTGGTTCAGGTCATGATCTTGTGATTTGTGAGACTGAGCCCTGCCCCTGTGCTGACAGTGGCAGAACCTGCTTGGGGTTCTCTCTCTCTCTCTGCTCCTTCCCTGCTCTCATGTTCTCAAATTCTCTCTTTCAAATAAACAAACATTTAAAAAATGATAATAAAGAAGAATGACTTTGGTTTAGGAAAAACTTTCTTAGAACATAAAAAGCACTAATCATAAAGGAAAAAATAATAAATTAAAAATTAATTTAGAACTTTTAATTAAGAATTTTTAAAATAGGGGCGCTTGAGTGGGTCAGTCGGTTAAGACTCTGACTTTGGTTCACGTCATGACCTTGAGGTTCCTGAGTTCGAGCCCCGCACTGGGCTCTGTGCTGACAGCTCAGAGCCTGGAGCCTACTTTACATTCTGTGTCTTCCTCTCTCTGCCCCTCCCCGCTCCTACTCTGTCTCTCTCTCTCAAATATAAATAAACATTAAAAATTTTTAAAAAAAGAATTTTTAAAATAAAAAAAAACCCTTAAGAGAGTAAAAAGGAAAATCACAAAGTGGGAGAAGATATTTATAGTACATCTAACCTATAAACAATCAGTATCCAAAGAATGCTTACAATTCAAGTTGAAAAAGGCAACTCAAAAGAAAAATTAGCAAAGGCAGGTATTTCATAGACATCAAGAGAACATGAATATACATGAATGCGTGAAAAGATGCTCTGCCTCATTCATAATCAGGGAAATGCATCTTTTTGTACATTTCTTGACTTTCTGTTCCCCTCCCCCCATTTTCAGTATTTTACTGCTGAGCTATTTTAGCTTCTTTTCTATGATATCCAGAGCTTTGTCCTCATCATTGTCCTCAGGAGGAGCTGTTGTCTTGTGGAATATAAGGGGAGGCAGTCCTAATTATTTATTGAATTGTCACTTTCCCCAGAACTTATGCTCCCCCACTCCAGCATGGTGCCATCATGATTCTCTGCTCAGTAAAGAGAGGGCTGGCTCCCAGCTGGGTACCTCATTTTACCTTTGAATTACCATCACCATTTTTTGTTGACTCATCATGCTAATGTATGTCATTTACAACATCTTATTTAATCCTTACAAGTCTATGAAAGTAAGAATTTTCGTGTTCTTTGAGGAAACTGAGACCCAAAAATGGTCAGTAACCTGCCTGAGGTCACCTTGTTGAGAGGTGGAGCTGGGATTTGAATCAAGTTTGTCTGACTTTGAAAGCCTGTGCTTTCCCCATCACTATGTTATGCTCCTGTCCTTTGCTGCCTCTGCTCATAGTAATTGCTACTTTACCTAGAGCACCTACCAGGACTTTAAGGCTGCTAGCTCAGAACAGCCACATGATCAGAATATCACTATGTCCACCATTATAAGCAGAACATCTTTCATACATTCAACCATTTCTTGATCTTTTGTTGCTTGTTCATGAAATAGCTGTCTTTTGCCAATTTTTCTTTTGAGTTTGTCTTTTTCAAGTTGAATTGCAGGCATTCTTTGGATACTGATTGCTTATTGGTTAGATGTGCTATCAATATCTTCTCCCACCCCATGAATTTCACTTTCTTAAGGGTATTTCTTAATTTAAACTTTTAAACATTCTGTTTATGTGACTTGCTAGTGGCAGAGCCAGAGTCCAGATACAGGTATATTTGGTCCTAAATATAGTTTTTTTCTAAAATGTTTATATATGTTTGAGAAAGAGAAAGAGAGCACGAGCAAGGGAGGGACAGAGAGACAGAGGGACAGAAGATCTGAAGCAGGCTCTGCACTGACAGCAGAGAGCCAGATGTGAGTCTCGAGCTCATGAACCATGAGATCATGACCTGAGCCAAAGTCGGATGCTGAACCAACTGAGCCACCCAGGCACTCCTAAATTTAGTTTCCTTAACTACTCTGCATGACGCCCTCAGGTCTTCCTCTTTGTGTCTACCCCAGTGATCTCACTTCTCTCGAAACTGTCTGACAGAAGATGACACATCTAAATCATATTACAAGCAGACCTCCTGCTGAGCCGGGTTCACAAGAAAGATAAGTAATATTCCTGAGAGGAGAAGCTGCATAGCCAGTGACTGAGTCCTCAGCCCTAGAACAGAGCATTTACTGCACGCAGCCTGGGTTTTCCTGTAGTTATGTTTCTTTCCTCTCATTCCATTATGCCAACCTAGGGTTTCTTCTTTTCAGAGTTGAGTAGTGCAGTCCAGGTGACCCCCCTGCTGGGAACCTACATACGAAGAGTGTTAGTTATGCAGGCAATGGGGCACACAGAAGGGGCCATTAGAGCAAGAGACCTCTGGTGTCACCACACGTTGTCAGAAAGCTTCCGTCTTCTGAGTACTGACGCAGTGACCAAGCGCTGGGTCCTCAGGAGTCGGAGATCAGCTCTCCTCCACATTTCACCCTTTCCTTTAATTTCATTTCAGACTAAAAGGAGCCAGGCTACTTGAAAAAATAATTTGTTCTATGTCTGGGGCAAGAAATGTACAAGATGAGTCTGGGACATTTTGTTGTGGCCAGAAAGCTGTTTAAGATTAATGGGGTCATGTCAAATGATATGGACAATTTATAGGGGATTCCCACTGCCCAAAGATGGGATAATTTAAGCATTAAAAAAGTCATGACTGTAATGGATTAAAACATGTTGCAGTGTGGGGTGCCCGGGTGGCTCAGTTGGTTAAGCGTCCAACTTTGTCTTAGGTTGGGATCTTGCAGTTCGTGGTTTCGAGCCCCACGTCAGGCTCTGTGCTGATAGCTTAGAGCCTGGAGCTGCTTTGGATTCTGTGTCTCCTTCCTTCTCTGCCCCTCCCCTGCTCACATTCTGTCTCTCTCTCTCTCCAAAATAAATAGACATCAAAAAAACAAAACATGTTGCAATGTTTCCTGCTAATCATACTCTTACTAGGGTATTGTTTTAAGCTGTGATATTTAAGAATGCAGAGAACATAGGAATTACAGCTGATTCTCATTATTCATGGTAGTTATGTTCTATGAAGTTGCTGTGAATGGCAAATTAGTGAATATTGAACCATTGCTCCTGGAGGAAATACAGGATTAGATTTCTTTGACCCTCTAGTCACATTTTAATCAACTGATCAATACACACTCTTAAGTGTGTTTCTGTATAAAGACACCTTATTTAATATATTTTATTGAGTCATTAACATTGAACTCACAACCAACAGCACCATAACTCAGAAGTGAATGAAGCTTATCTAACACATCTATTTTCTCCCTGAGGCACGCTGCAGCCTTCTTGCATTAGGAGCACGAGAAAGCACTTTACATTTTAAACAGAGAAATCACCAAGAAGAAGTGAAAAATGTGAAAAACGTGGCACTGTGTAGACTATGGAAAGGATGCCTGTTTACAGTGTGAGAGCTAAACTGAGAAGGCTGACTGTCCCCTTGATTTCATCTGGGAACGTGTGTGGAAGGCGACTCAAAATTTTCACTGCCCTACACATGTCTGCAGATGACCACAGAAGCACCTTGGAGGCTGATTTGGGGATTACAAAGAAATGTTAGTGAGTAGGGGAATTCACAAATATGGAACCTGTGAGTAATGAGGATCGACTGTATACAGATCATAGCACTGACATCCCCAACGTTGGAAAAGCCATACTTATGGGGTAAGTTTAGGGGAGGTTTATAACTATTTGGTCTGAAACAACTGAAGGAAGGATGAGATTATTGATGAATAGGGAGAATTACTACATACAGTAAATCTGCTGACTCTGTTTCACTGTCTTCTGGATCAGACCAGAGATAAGGGGCAAAAATTGGCCAGAAGAGTTCTGGCTAGAAAAGAGGATGAACTTTCACACTGTAAAAGGTACTAACGATAAGCAGGTTATTAAAGGAGCTGGGAGCATCTGTTTTCCCTTCAAAATCTTAACATCACGAAAGAAACCTTGATATAGAATGGCTAAAAGAAAAAGTTTCCAAAGATCCCAAACAATCCTAAAATTTATAAGAAGTTTTTGATAGCAGCTTTAAAGCTATCTTCCAGGTATTCTGGGGGAATATAATAAACTTCTAAAAGTTCTGATGGTGATTATTTAGACTTGAAGTTTGGATGAAATGGTAAAGCAAGTGTCAGTTTCTCTCTCTCTCTCTCTCTCTCTCTCTCTCTCTCTCTCTCATTCTCACTCTCTCACTCTTACTCTTTTTCGGGACAGAGAGTGAATGGGTGAGGGGCAGAGGGAGAGAATCTTCAGCAAGTTCCACCCTCAGCGTGGAACCCAATTCAGGGCTTGATTCCACGATGCTGGCATCATGACCTGAGCAGAAAACAAGAGTCGGACACCCAACCAACTGAGCCACCCAGGGGCCCCTTGTTTGGGCTTTTCAAGTTTTTACTTTAATTCCAGTTAACATAGAGTGTTGTATTAGTTTCAGGTAGATAATATAGTGACTCAGCAATTCCATACACCACTCGGTGCTTATCATGGTAAGTTCACTCCTTAATCCCCATCACTTATTTCACCCATCCCCCCACCTCCCTGCCGGTAACCATCAGTTTGTTCTCTATAGGTATGAATCTGTTTCTTAATTTGTCTCTCTTTTTCCTCCTTCACCCATTTGTTTTGTTTCTTAAATTCCACATATGCATGAAATCATATGGTATTTGTCTTTCTCTGACTTATTTTGCTTAGCATAATACACTCTAGTTCCATCCATGTGGTGGCAAATGGCAAGGTTTCATCCTTTTTATGACTGAATAATATTCCATTGTACATATATACCACTTCTTCTTTATCCATTCATCTATTGATGGATGCTTGGGCTACTTCCATAATTTGGCTATTGTAAATAATGCTACAGTAAACACAAGGGGGCAGATGTCCCTTTGAATTAGTGTTTTCGTATTCTTTGGGTAAATACCCAGCAGTGTGATTGTTGGATCATAGGGTAGGTCTATTTTTAACTTTTTGAGGAACCTCCATTCTGTTTTCCCCAGTGGCTCCACCATGTGTCAGCTTCTTGTAAGCAGAGCACTCCCTAGGTGTTAGTTGGGGCCTCACAGTTCCTTAGAGATCTTGAACCCCCCACTTCATAGCCTCCGAAAAGGCAGAGCCTCCCCCCCCACTAGAGTTCAGTGGGTTCCTGGCAGTTTGCTTCTGGATGCCTCTCTCTTTCCCCACTCCTGTGCTTTCCACACTCTGACTTCCGGGTGTGTTGGCTCATCCTGTCTGTGTAACTCAAGACACTAACTTCCCTCTTTACCAAAAAGTTACTTTTTACTTTCCTCAGGCATTTCACAAGTTCATGAGTAAAGATATCTTTGAGTGTCAGCTTAAGCAGAGGGATGACACTTAGGTGTGTGGCCTGCCCTGTTGCTTCCCCCCACCCCACTTTGGTTTCTGTTCTAGCTCCCTTCCTCTCATAAATAAACTAGCATTTCCCCCTCCTTCCCCCTCCCCCACTAAACAACAGTCATGTCCCTCCTAGAGAGAAAGTATTCTTTCCGTAATTATAAAAATCTTCCCGATTTTTCCTTATGAGTTTTCCTCATGAAGAGAAAAGCCAGAGTGTGCCATGTTAAGGATTCACATTTCGTTAAGCATGCTTGGCTAAATATCTGTAAAAAAATCAAAGATAATTTTGTAGTGGTTAATGGCTTAACTTGAAAAATGTAATGACTTATTTATTATTATTTTGGGCTTTTTCTTTGTATTGAAGTAGAATTAACATACAGTGTTATATTAGTTTCCGGTGTACAGCATATTGATTCAACAGTTCTACACATTACTCAGTGTTGACCTTGTTAAGTGTAATCACCATCTGTCATCAAACAGCATTATTACAATCTTATTGACTATATGCCCTACATTGTACTTTTTATCTCCATGACTTATTTATTTATAACTGGAAGTTTTTACCCTTTAATCCCCTTTATTTCACCCATTCCCCAACTCACGTCCTGTAAGGTAGCCACCAGTTTGTTGTCTATATTTAAGAGCCTTTTTGTTTGTTTGTTCATTTGTTTTATCTCTTAGATTCCACATTTGAGGGAAATCATTCAGTATTTGTTTTTCTCTGTCTGACTTATGTCACTTAGCATTATGCTCTCTAGGTCCATCCATGTTGTTGCAAATGGCAAGATTTCATTCTTTTTTATGTCCGACTGATAGTCCATTCATTGTATGTGTATATATATATATATATATATATATATATATATATACCACTTCTTCCTTACCCATTTATCTATTGATAGACACTCGAGTTGCTTCCATATCTTGGCTATTGTAAATAATGCTGCAATAAGCATAGGGGAGCATATATCTTTTCAAATTAGTGTTTTTGTTTTCTTTGGATAAATACCCAGTAACGGAATTACTGGATCATATGGTATTTCTGTTTTTAATTTTTTGAGGAGCCTCTTTTTCATAGTGGCTGTACCAATTTGCATTCCCACCAAGAGTGCACAAGGGTTCTTTTTTCTCCATATCCTCACCAGCATTTGTTATATATTGTCTTTTAGATTTTAGCCATTCTGACAAAGTCATATCTTATTGGTTTTGATTTGCATTTCCCTGATGAAATTGGGCAAGAGTAATCTGTTTCCCAGAGGCCCGTTTTAGAAGCCTGTTCTCTTCTGTCCAGGTGTTTGTCATCAAAAAAATTTGGCTTAGCAATTGGGAAGTGTTGTGTGGTTGGTTTATTTGATTTCTGATTCTAGAAATAGATCATAGAAGGAAGGGCAAGAAGAATCAGATAGTTTGGCCTGAAGACACAATGCATGAAGCTCCCCAAAAGAAGAGGAAAGGCAGTGAGGTAGCACTGGTAGGTGAGTGAGAAAAGATTATAGGTGTGCCTGGAGACGTGGCCCGGATGTCTCTTCTTTTAAGAGGGTAAGGCTGAAAGTGCAGCATCATCTTAACTAGAATTATAGCTGGCCTGAATAAGTTTCCCCTTATCACCACCACCACCACCATCTAACTGTAACAAGTAATACTTGGTTATGAAGAAAAATTCAGATTGGCTTTCACTGATTCTGTGCCTCAGATAGTAAAAGCAGAAAGGGTCTTTCATAGGACATAGTCTCCATTTCAGACTGCTCAAACCTGGCAAAGGTCACTACATCTATGGAATGGATGGAGAATGTATGTTTCCAAGATGTGCTTTACACTTTGGAAAATTCTGGAATCATTTCACTCTTTCAGTTTCAGTCAACTTGTGTGATTGCCCTTTCTGGACTTTAATCACTTCACCTGTATGTGAGGGGGTGTTGGTGGTGGGAGCATAGTTGGAAACAGGTCTCTGGTGCCCCCAATGTCACACTGACAATGGCAGTATAAGTTTTAGGATTGAAGTAGTGCCTAGAGCATAATAGACCCTTATAGTGTTTTTATCAAAATGCAAGTATAGCTTTTAAGACTAAAAGCCACCAATAATTTCACTAAAAGCAGTATTTGTAAGGTTTTTTTTTAAATTTTGTTTTGTTTTTGTTTTTTCTCTGCAGTAGTATTAGAAAAGGCTTTTAGGAACCCCCAGCCTTGGAATGCTGGGTTGTCCTTATCACTTGGTGGTCAGTGCCCTCAGATGTGAGTTTTCATTAACCACCAGCAGCTGAGTACCCACTGTGATCCTGGCCCTTCTCTGACTACAGGGGTCCAGCATTGAAGAGGAATGGGTCCTGTTCTCCTCAGATAGGGAACAGACAAGTGAAAGCTTGAAGGAAGTGACACCTGAGCACTGGAGAGAGGGTGAGGAGGAGCAAATCAGATAAAAAACAAGAGCATTCCACTTTTCATGCATATGTGGAGCTTGAAAAACTTAACAGAAGACATGGGGGGAAGGGAGGGGGAATATTGTTACAAACAGAGAGAGAGGGAGGCAAACCACAAGAGCCTCTTAAATACAAACTGAGAACAAACTGAGGGATGATAGGGGAGTGGGGGAGAGGGGAAACTGGGTATGGGCACTAAGGAGAGCACTTGTTTTCATGAGCACTGGATGTTGTATGTAAACAATGAACCATGAGAATCTATCCCAAAACTAAGAGCATACTATATATACTGTATGTTAGCCAACTTGACAATAAATTATATTAAAAAACAAACAAACAAACAAAAACAAAAAACCAAGGGCATTCCAGACAGACAGAGAGCATGAACAAAGAACTTGAGGTCTCAGGAAAGTTGGAAGGACAGAGCAGCTGAATGTGTCAGGGTCCGGGGGAAAGACTGCCAGCCTGAGAAGGGCCAATACCACAGCTCAGGAGTTTAGAGTTATCCTGAAGGCATGGGGGGAAGGGAGAACGGGGTCACTCTTCAGCAGGGATGGGACATATCCTAGTGCTCTGGCAGCAGGGCGGTGACTGGGCTGGAGAATGAAGTTCTTTCCAGTCCTGTCTTCTAAACTGAGGGAACTCAGGATAGTCCCAGACCTTACTGCAGAGCTACCAGGAGAGGAAAGGAGCCCTTGGGGGCACCCAGGGGCTGAGAACAGGGTTGTTGGATGTTTCATCTCAGGTGAGAAAGAAAAACGTGGCTAATGAATAGCACAGGGACTCAGCTTAACTGATCTCCTCAGGGAAGGTTAGTTCTCCTCACCTTTTGAGCCCAGGGTACCCAGAACACTATCTCCTGACAGCTTTCCCTTCAGGACTCCAGGCTGCAGGAGAGCAGGACTTTTTGTCTTTCTTACCCACAGCTGTCTCCCCGGTTGCTTGCCAACATTCCTGCTCTAGCAAAGCCCAGTAAGTATTTCTTGAATTAAGGACAGGAGTCATACGGGTGGTCTGATCAGAGAAGGGAAGCAGGGGATATGATTTTCTTTCTGGCGGATCACTGTAAATGAAACCCAGAGGCTGGATGAGTTACCTCAAGAGAAAGGGTTTTATTCCGGGCTGCCATGCATGCTCTGGATGTACTTCCCTCTGTGTGCCTTTATTTTCTCATGTGTGAGGCGGAGTATGTGGACAAAACTGACTGCTAGGATTTCTCTTTCTAATCCTAACACCCTATGCATAAAAAAGTGGCCTTTGCCAGCTCCTCTCCTCTTTCTGGGGCTTCTCTGTTGCAGAAAGTCATGGCTGCTGGCAGACTAAAGATGTTATTCATTGTGATTTTAGCCCTAGAAATTGAAGGACTCATACTTTTTTTTTTTGTTGTTGTTCTGGGAAAGGGATATTTACTTTTATAGGATGAATTACACTGGGTTCCAATTACTTTTATAGAAAGCAAGATGTTTTTCAGGAAAAGAGAGCAAGAGAGTGAGAATGGGCTGGGCCTCAGCTGAGGGCAGAGCCCTGGGGAGCCGCTGCCAGGACCCTTCCCCCAGCGCCTATGTGCACTCGTGAAGCTGTGCGGAGGTGCTGAGTGGGAGGACTTCTAGGAGGAAAAAAGCCCAACGGGCATCTAGCAAGCTACTCACCGGAGGTCTCTTCCAAATGAACTGGATGGGGAACTTCTGGCTGTAAAAGAGAGAGGTCTCATCTGGTGGGAACTCGGGATCCAGATAAAGAATCTTCTTTTCTAGACACTTCTTGTGAAGCTGTTCAAATGTCTTCTCTTTCACTCCAATAATGGGAAAATTGCGGCTGATGATGGCTGAATAGATGCCACTTGGGTTTGTGCCCCCTGCTTCCGTGGTCTTGCCTTGGTCCGGCTGGGGAATTGGTCCCGGGGACCTGGGCTCAGCCCCTGTCCGTGGGGCCACAGATGCACTAATGATGGTTGGCATGGCAGGCAAATTTGGAAGGAAAAGGTTTTTTAAAGAAAGCAAAATATAGCTACCTTCAAGGAAAGGAAGCAACGGCAAAGAGGAAGTTGGAGTGATTCTGTCATCTGAGAGAAAAATGTCCACATCCAAATTCAGAGCTCAAGGCCCATTCAGAAGGTCATCCAGCTTATGTCCATCTTAAAAACTGAGCTGTGATCCTGAAGAAATAGGTTTTCCTGAGGAAGGAGCACTAAAGGATTTATGCAGGAGTGTTTACCTGGGGGCTCCTACCGGCAGCATGCATGCCAGAGGGAGAGAGGGAGACAGAGAGTGAGGTCTGTGTTTCAGTGTCCTGAAGAAGCTTGAGCCAGGAAAACTAAAAATAGGCATGAAGAAAGATTATGAGTATGAGAGCAAGAGAGGCTATGTGCAGCCAGACTACGTGGTGGACAGAGAAGGACCTGGATAGGGACATTTCCATGCTGTCATTAAATGTTGGTGTTGTCAGGAAATGAAACGGGAATATTTGAGGAAGTTGAACACTGAAAATTAGCAAAGAACTGTTGATGTGTTATTGAATCGGCTCCTATATAGATCATCAAACTATCAGCCACTGAATGAATGGAGAACAATATCAAAGAAAAGGTAGCCAGGCTGAATGTGAGACACTGAATTCTAGGAGAATATTCTAGATATTTTTGAGAACATAATTTTTAGTTTCTAAAACTCTAGGGTATCAACATTATTCAGTTGGGTTTGGCATCTCTTCTAGAATGTTATGGTGTCAGCGTTCAGTGGAACTGTCTGGGTGGAAAATGCCACTCAGCAGAGTCCCCAGTTGAGAAAAATCCCTGTCTCTTCTTGCCCACTTGACCTAGACACCCCTCATCTCTCCCCATCCCCCAAAATAAACACTGGACCAAATTTGCTACAAAAAGTACACCTGAGTGTGGACTATGCAGATACGCATTAGGCATCTGAGTCAAGATGGAGATGGAATTGGATACTGAATCAGGTTGCCCGTCAAGTCTTGGGGGATGTCATTCCAGAAACATTTGGTATCAGGGCTCTTGGATGAGAGCACAAGTGGCTCTGGGAAGGGAAGTGCCTGCTTGGTCTCCACCTTGCCTTGTACCCATCCATGGTGGCTGCTACCCAGGCCATAAAGAGATGGTTACATTCCACATGTGGCTCAATGGAGGCTTGTGCTAGATTGTTGCCATGCCTGTTCCCACGTGACCAGTCTCATCAGCCCAAGACTAGAAGCTGTGAGAGAAGGTGGGAAGTGACAGCTGAAATAGGGAGTACTACCAGGGTCATGGTCCTTGGGGTTGCAGCTTTGAGGAGCTCTGTGTCTGTAGCTGCTGCCTGTAGGGACCATCAGCCAATCTCTGCCCCCTAAGAAAATGCCCAAGGACATTTACTACCTTGTAGAGGCTGGAAAGGGAGGGCAGCCTGAAGGCTGATTGCCGAGCTTCAAAGCCTGGGCTTGCTGCTTGCTGGCTGTGCCTGTGTAACTTTTCGGTGAGTTACCTCTTCCTTTCTTCTTGTGTCTCAGTTTTCTCACCTTTAGAGTGGGTATGTGGATAGTCATTCTGCTATTGAGTTATCATAAAAATTAAACAATTTTATGTAAAACATTTGACAGTGTCAGAATTGTCTTAAGCACTCGATAAACGTTGTTAGAGGTGACCCCAATTTAATGTTGCTTTGGGGTTAGATCAGGTTGAATTATAGTCAGTCACTGTTCAGTCTATAAGCATTTATTTACTGAATAGCTTCCATGTGTCCAGCACTGGGATAGGTGCAGTGTGCCCAGCATCCCATGGTCACAGCATCTCCAATCAGAGGCATGCCTATATGCCTGCACTAAAAAAGCCTCTAAAAAACATTGACTTCCAGTCTCAAACTCACCGGTGGGATGGAAAGCAAAGTGGGGGAATTTCCTTTCTCCACCATCGAACGCTTGAGTCCCAGCCCACTGCTCTATACCCTGAAATTCACAGCACCCACTCACATTTTATTGTTTCTTGTTGAGCTTTCAATTTGCCCACAAGACCATAAACTCTGGGCCCCCATTCCACTCTCAGGGTTAAGCACATAGAAAGCTCTTTATAAATGTGTTGTATATCTGTTGAATGAAATTTCCCTCTGTGAAGAGAAATTTCTTACCCTTCTTATTGCTTTGCTAATGTAATCAAAGTTTCTTGGCCGATTTGCCCCTGGGATTGGAGCTGTCTCTGGGCCACACACCTACTGAATTTTCTTTCCTTGGCTGTCTAACCAAGTAACTTAGTGACTAAGATGAGAATGTGATAAGATGAACCTATTGTCAGAGCAGGATGGGAATATCAAACACACAGAGTGCGAGGTGCTATTCACTTTGCTCTATCAATCGTTGTGGATGAAACCGCCTCTCAGATTAGCAGGTCCAAATACATGGTTTATTCAGCTGCCTCATGCCATCAGGGAGAAATCCAATCTGAGCCCAAGAACAAAGGGCAGATAATGAACAGCTGCACATTTCGACTCCCAGAAGTCTCATCAAGGATAAAGAACTAGCTTTTAGAACATATTTCAGACAATACCATGTGATAGATATCTGAGGTTGGAATGGTTTCTGTTGCACTCACAAGGCCAACCAATGGCTCTGTATCACTGTCTTTTCCATCAATAAATATCTCTTTGATTCAATTCTATTGGAAGAAATGCATTTGCTTATAACACCCATCATTCATTGTCTACTGTGAGCTAGCCACTTCACACAGTTTTTAAAACTTTTAATTTTAAAGTAATTTTAGACTTACAAAAGAGTTGCAGGATAGTACAGAGTTTCTGTATACCTTTCACCTGGCTTCCCCTAATGTTTACACCTTATGTAACCATTGTATAATGATCAAAACTAAGAAATTAATGTTGGTAAACTACAAGACATATTTTGATTTGATAGTGTTTCCACTAATGGTTTTTGTTTTTTCTCCTCTTCTGTTACAGGATCGGAACCAAGATCCGGTACTACATTGTAATGTCTCCTCAGTGTCTTCCAGTCTCTGATGGCTCCACGGTCTTTGTCTCTCATGATTTAGTACTTTTCTAGAGGACTTGACAGTTACATTGTAGAATGTCCCTCAACTTGAGTTTGATGTTTTTCATATGATTAGACTGAGGTTATGGATTTGGGGGAAGAGTATCATAGAGGTCATGTGCTCTTCTCATTTGGGGGTACAGGATCTAGAGGTGTTTTATTACAGGTGATGTCAATCTTGATCACCTGGCTAAGGTGGTATCTACCAGGTTTCTCCAAAGTAAAGTTACTATTTTTTCCTTTCCATACACATAGAATATTTTAAATCTGTACGACAACCTTGTAGGTTTGATTAATCCTATTTTACAGCTGAGGAAACATGAGATATCTGCCGTAATTTTACAGTGAAGTCATGGAAAAGTCACAAGATATCAGAAATGATCTCTCTTCTTTAACAGATGAGGAAACCAAGCCCCGGAGAGAGATGACATAGCCAAGATCACTCAGCCAGTTGACTGCAGAATCAATCTAGACTAGGTTTTCTGATGTCCAGGGAGGGACTAAACGCATAACTAGGACTCTAATATGTGAAGTAGGCATAAGAACACTGGATCCTTGCATATAAATAGTGAGGGCTCCCTTTCCCTTAGCTCCGATTGGAGAGGAATCTAATACCATAGCCCTGCTGGAAACAACTGTCAAGAAGCAGCTGTAGAATTCTGGCTGGCCTTTCTGTGGCACTGCAGTCTTTTGCAAGGCTGGTCATAAGACATGCAGATCTGATATCGGATGCCAATGCCTCCTTTATTTCTCATAGAATGCTAGTAATATAGTAATCTGTTTCCAGTGGAGCTGCTGGTGGCTTTTTATGCCCCGGGCTGAGAGGTTATTTTGGTCTAGGGTGCTGCCCCTGGAATTTACGCAAGGCATTCAGAGGGGTTGGTAGGTGAGAATCTCAAAAGCAGCGTGGAAAGATTAATATTGTCATAGGAATTCTACTATACAGAAGGCTCTTAGGTAGGATGGTCAGTTATGGGCAAAAATCCATTAAGCTCCAGATATTTATGTGTTTGTGTTTCTGCTGCCTATCATTATGATAGTCTGTTACTGAAAGAGATGTGAGAAAGTGAAAGAACTCTGCATGCAGACCAGAATTCCAGAATTGCAGCCTCCTCTGAAGCCATGGCAATCTGACTCGCTGGTTTTAGTTAACCAGGATACAGGGCTCAGCACAACTTTAGGATAAACTCTTGGCAACAATCTATACTTTCTCCTCTAGGGAGTCCTTAGGACAATGGCCTGATCTGGGATTGGCCCTGGTCATGCTGACACATGGGAGTTCACCGAGTTCTGAAACGAGGTGTGCCTGGAACA
>CM053560.1:80914643-80949395 GCA_028646485.1 Cryptoprocta ferox | reverse complement strand
GGCGCCGCTTCAAAGCTTTGCCGGAACCCAGCATTGCAACCGCCCTTCTGAGTCCGATGTCCCTGTGCCGCGTGCGAGCCAAACTGTATTCTCCAAGCTCCGCCTCGCTTCCAAATCCCAGTTCTTGCAGTTCAACACTGTCACCGGGGATGAGATGCGTTCCCGCTGGCGGCCGGCCTCCCGGCCCGGCTTGCGCCGCCCTTTTTGCGGAGCCACCGCTGCCGCTGCCGCCTTTCTCGGCGCCGCCACCGCCTTTATCTGTGCCGCTGCCGCTCCCGGTGCGGCTTGGAGTGGATGCCGCTGCCGCTGCACCCAAGGAAGAACTCGCCGGCCAGATGGGACAGATTTCTCTCCCAGCGCTCGGCGGTTACATATGGGGAGACGGGTGAGTTTTTCCTCCCTTAAGATGGTTCTAGGTGCGTTTTCCGTCTCTCTTTCTCTTCCCCTGGTCTCTCCGGGGCACAGCGCGCTCTCCCTGTGTTGGGCTCGGGGCCTCCTTGCCCCTGCGCCACCAGGACCCGCCCGTCCCCTAATTTCCCAGATCACAGTCACTCAGTCAGGCATCTTTGAGGTTGTCTTCTTTCTGGAGTCTGTCTCTTCTTTCCCCCACTTGCAAATCCAAGTTTTATCACTTCAGTCCTTCTCAGTTCAATCCATACAGGCTGTGCGCAGACTACAGAGCTCCCTGCTTCTCCGCCATCTTGCCCGCTCTTCCCTATAGGTCGATCTTAAGTGCAACCAGCCTCCTTGGGCATTCTCAGAGAATGTCTTGGTACCAGTCAAATTGGAACCTACCTCTTGGGATCACTTCTTTGAGGAAGTGACCACCTCATATCCACCACTGCCAGGATCTGCTGGATAACTCAGATCTGGGAAGAGAAAGACAGTGACCAAACTGGCCTTCAAAACGCAGGAAGGACTTTCTCTGGCCATGATGCTGGTCATCTCCCCTAAATAAATGCCCCCCTAAACATGTATTCTGTTTTTTATCGTGAACCCTCCCGAAGGCTCTTTGGTCAGCTCCTGCGGTCAATTGTCAATTAAGACCTCTGTGGTGAAGCAACATATAGTGCTGCCACAGTGTGGGTGTATAGGGTTAGGGGCTGCTGGCCTGCTGCTCCAGTGTACTGAACTCAAGGGTGTTGCCGCTTGGTGTGCATTAACTTGAACACAACCCAAGGAAGTGCTGAAAACAAAGAACTTTGTATTACTTGTTACAAGTAAGAAGACAGACAGCTCTCAAAGTAGTCTTCCTATGGGGTTAGTACAGGATGCTTTCATTCATTGCATTAGGGGGCAGGGGCAGGGAGCTTGCATATATATTAAGAACCTTATATTCCATGCTTAGGCATTTTGGTTCAACTGCACATGCCTCACATGTCAACATGCTAGTGCACACGTTACATGTTTGAAAAATATGTAACATATTTTTCATAGGAAAAATAGGAGGAAATCTGGTATTATAATGTCCTAAAGTTAACTTTAGGACAAGTCAGGGGGGCTTCTGCTTGGGTCCACAGTCCAAACTGGCCTAAACTGGCAGGCACAAGAGGCTATCAGGTGGAATACCTAGCTGGGGAGTCCCCTTGGCTGGTTGCTGGTTCGCAAAACAAAACACATTCCTTCCCTGTTTTGTTCCTTCCCTCTCCTTCCTTCTGCTGAAGGCTTTCAGCCCGCAGATCTGAGTACGCTCCCCTTTGTATCCTAGCTACCAAGAGGATGCTGTTTGTGTCCCTGAAGTAGAGGACTTGGCTTGGCCCAGCATTCTCAGGTGAAGACAGCTATCTGAGGAACATTCTGAAGTGGTCTGCAGCTTCAGAATCAAGGTATCTTCTTTTATTAAATCCATTTGTTTCACCCTATTTTATATGCCACAGCTTACAAGCTTTTACAATAACAGAAAGCAAACATTTTAAAGCTGTTAGATACTATAGCGATAAGGCCCAACTTTTGTTTTGAAACCGTTTAAAACTTAAAGGAGAGTGGAAAATACAACATAAAGAGTTCCTATGTACTCTTCATCCAGATTCTTCAACTGTAGCATTTAAATACCTTTTGCCTTTTTCTCTCTCTTTCTCAGACATATAGAACATTTTTTTCTGAGCCATTTGAGAGTAACAGAGATACGATGACCCATTACCCTTTAATACTTCAGTATATATTTCCTAAAAGCAAGGAAATCCTTCTATATAATCAGAGGATAACCCACGAAATTAGGAAAATTACCATGTAATCAAAAGATCCCATCCAAATTTTGCCTCCTGTCCCAATAATGTCGTTTATAGGCCCAGATTCCAGCCCAGGATCACATATTTGTTGTCACGTCTCTTTTGTACCCCCTTCAGTCTGGAACACTTCCTCAGAACCGTTGTTTTTCATGGCCTTCACATTTTGAAGAGTATAGGATGTCCCTCAGTTTCAGTTTATGATAATGTTTATGTAAATGAAATCCCTCAGTAAACGTTTAACAAAAACATACTTCTATGTTGATATACATAAAGACTGATATTTAATAATTGCATAGTATTCTGCTGTACGAAAGGGCTATATTTAATCAGTCCCCTGTTAAAGAACACTTAGCTCATTCCTAGTTTTCCACAGTGTAAACCACACTGAAATTAGTAGCTCCGAGCAATTAATCTGATTTATCTAAAGTGGAATCAATCGATGAGTTAGAGTATGCAAATGTAAAGTTTTGCTACTATTGCCAAATACTCATCCTGAAAGATTATCCTTATTTATAATTCCACAAATGATCCATGAGAAGGCCTATTCCCCCCACTAATATCAGTACTGGACATTTTCACTTTTTAAAATCTTGGCCAGTAAGGGGAAAAAAATCATTTCTTTGATGATGACTGAGGCTGAGCACCCTTCATGTTCATTTTGTCTGTTTTACTTTCTTTGATGAGTTACCTTTGCCTATTTTTCTGTTGGGCAGTTTCTGGTTTTAAACTCATTTGTCAACTCTGTCCTTGGCACATTATGCATTTGAGAGCTCTGTTTCAATCTCTGTTGAAATTATTCTAATTCTTACCTGAAACCCAGTTTCCTGAGAAAACATATCAAGAATTAGCCACAACCAACAAGGTGACTGAACACGTGCAGGCCAACCCCCGCCCACAGAGTGCTTTGGTAACAACAGCTGCAGAAACAGGAGGCGGGTGAAGTGTGAGAAGCCGTACAGGCAGAGAACAATGAACACCCAGACTGTTATTTCTCTCCACTCAGTGTCTCTAGGTGAACGTTTCAGGTTCATTCTGGGTCAAGACAGAGCAGTTTCCCACCAATTTACTATACAAGTTCTTATTTCATTCCTTCCTCCAAAAAATATTTTACATGGAAGAATAAAGGCAATACATGTTAATCTAAAGATAGGTCTTAATCATTCAGCTTCACATGCTATTAAAAAACCATCATTATGTATTAAGTAAAAGCACCCAGTTTTCAGGTAGAGTCTTACTGTAGGTTGCTGAGGGAAGTTTGAAGCTGGGAAATGCGGTTTCAGCCAATGTAGACTTCTTCCTTTCTCCTGAATTGCAAAGCGTACAGAAATAGCAAAGAATCTGTGCATGTCTACGTGGTACAAAGCTCAAATCTCAACTGATATAATGAAATGTGTCCACAAGGAAATGCACAATGTTTACTACATCTGGAGGGAAGAGTCCTATCAGAAAAGTAAATCAGAAACAAATATGTTCAATTCCCACTTTTTAATCAATCAAATCCATCAGTTAACTAATTGTAGCCAATAGCTACTGAAAGGCAAGTATAATGGTGTTCTGGCAGACAGAAGACAAATATAACACGCTCTCGAGGAACATGTACTCTAGCAGGGGGACAAGATAGACAAAGCTGAAACATTAAGGGACTGTCCCTGAGGATGCTGGGAGAGCACACATTATAAGTGGAACAGCATTTCAGAGATGGGCAGAGTCACCATGCATAGGTACAGGGACGCCGGGGTGACAGGGGATTTAGAAAGACTTAATGGAAAAGCAGCATTTGAGTTGGGCCTCAATGGATGGTAAGATCTGCATGGGTAGGGGGAAGGTGGTGGGTACTGGGCTCAGGACACAGAAGGCACAGGAGAGGCAGTTGGCAAGTCGCTCAGTGGAAGAAACCTGAAGATGTGCTGAGCACGTGGGGCTGTCCCACGGATGCAGTAATGGGCAGCGAGGAGGCACTGGTGTCTCCAGAGCAGGAAGCAGCCCGAGGAACTGGTGTGTCATAATGCTTTAGCCCATGCCAAGCCATACTGGAGACCAAGGAAGAAGGAAAATTTAGTAATACCGATCCTGTCTTTATTTAAAATTTTGATATTTTGTTCATCACGGATTATTTTTTTCCATTAATTTTGATTTCTAAAAATAGTACATTAAAATATTTATTTTGATTATTGCATTTTTTGGGCACCCCCTTAATTTTGTGCCTCACTTACCTCACCCTCATCCCAGCCCTGTGTTCTATTTCTGAAGTTCAGTAGTGGGGACATGGGTGTTTATTTTATTATTAATTATAAACTATAGCTTACTTATGTTATAAATCTTCTGTGGTCGGTAAACAGTATTTAATAAAAACAATTAAGATATATTAGAGTTTTAAGATGAACTGGGAACTCTGAAGCCCAAAAAGCACGATAGAGAAAAGAATCCTCTGTACTTCACAGTCAATCTTTAGGGGAGAGTAATTCCCTGTTGCTTCACTATATGCAGTGCGAGCAGGAAAGGGTGGTTTTGCCCACATCTAAGTGGGTGAAAGATGATGGGGGGGGAGGGGGTTGGCATGAGAGGCTGCTGTCCCCTTGGAGACAGGCCCTGAGTAACTCAGCCAGTCTGTAGCCAGACTGACCCTGCTGCACGGCCTGAGGCAAGCTTCCACAAATGGGCCATTAACGGTGGGCTTGGCTCACATCTCACATACAGCAAATCCATCTGGGGTGCCTGGCTGGCTCAGTCGGTAGAGCATGCAACTCTTGATCTCAGAGTCGTGAGTTCAAGCCCCACGTTGAGGGTAGAGTTTACTTAAACACACACACACACACACACACACACACACACACACACACACACCATCCAGCTGTGCTCAAAGAGAAGCTACTCACCCAGCCACAGTGCTGACCACAGGGCCACAGTCCAAGAAGCAAGGGAAGATTAATGAACTCTATAACTGTCTCAGGGCTACCTGTATCTAGGAGAAGAGGTGGTGTTTGACACAAAAAGTATTCCTAGTACCTCTAAAAATGTAAAACCTGAAATCTGTTTTCACGAGTAAAGTGGTGCCTAATGAAAGCTAGTTTTTAGCCAGAGAAGTCAATTAGCACACAGCACAGATCTCAGAAAAGGCCAAGGGAAAGGCTGAAAGGTTCAGGCTGCTTCCTGTGCCCATCACTGGGTGCACGTCACTGTCATTTGACGTGGACCTCCCAGTCAGCGCCGATGTTCAGTGACAGCTTCTCCAGGCTCAGGGTGGACATTGTGGCACAATATGTAAAAACCACAGGCTCATCTTTACCATCTAAATATCAAGACAATAACAGGAAAAGTTTGATGAATATTTAGGAGAGAAAAATCTGTCTTTTAAATCTAAAATATTTCTGACTTTGTCATAAAACCTTAAACCCCACTTAGGAAAACCCAGTTTAATAGCACTTTTTACCTATGGACTTCCATGAATTTTTTAAACATTAAACACTCCATCGTTTTGAGTGCAAGACTGGTTGAAGAGAATTGTAAGGAACAAAGTGATCTGCCTAAGAAGTTCAGCAGGTAAGAAAGGATATGTCCCTTTAAGAAACTTCGTAAACATGGGTACAATTCTCTGCGGCTTCAGATAGCTACAGTTAAAAAATATTCAGGGAAGCTACAATATTGTTCCAAGCCCCAAATAATTTCCCTTAGAGAAATGTTAACAGCTTACAGTTTGCAAAAAGACCAGTCGATAAGGAGAAGCAGGATGGCTTTGCTCCTTTTAGACACCTGGGTATTTGACCAGTTTATTTCAGAAAGTACAGGGTCCACTCAGCTCAGCATACTACATCTATTTTAGGACTAATCATCTCTTCACTGTGGATACTTCCATGTTTACAAAAACAAATGACCTGTTTCCTCACCAGATGAATAGGTGGTCACAGAAGATGGCTGCTTCTTGAGGCCTAGGATGAAGATCCGCTCCACCACACACTTGCTGGGATAATGACCTCTTTTGTCAGCACAGCTGGAATAGAAACGACAGGCATTAGGAAAAGGAGAGGAATAGGGGTTTGGACTGGTTACTAGGTCAACATCCCAGCCTTGTGGGTTCCCTTCCCATCTTTCCCTGTGGAGGCAAGAACAATATGGTTGTCATATTTACTAGGATGAAGAGAAGGAAAAAGATAATTCCATGTGCTGAGAACTGCCTAACCAGTAGACAAACCAATCTCCCTTTAACAAGCTATTTGGAGAGAAATCACCTAAGAACACTGAAGTCTCAAATGTGACTTGGACATTGCAATCAAATTTTAAGAAATCAGATACTTAATGAATTGTTGAATGGGTGAATAATTAATGGGATTAATCAGAACTTAAATTGAATTCTTTTTTATTTTTTAGAGAGGGAAGAAAAGGAAGATGGAGACAATAAGGAAGGAAGGTTCATGGAGTGATTGAAAAATACTCCAGAGAAATTCCAGACCAAGATGGTAACGTGAGAAGCCCCTGAATTTCTCCCTCCTTTCATGGATGGACTGAATGTAAAGCTGCAGGTGGGGCAATTTCCTTCTAGAGATACAGAAACTAGGTGAGTGACTCCCATATGTTGAGTGACTGAGAAAATACCCACATCAAAACAGGTAGGAAAGGCTGAGACACACTCTCACTCCCCACCCTGAGGACAGTGCCATACAAATGGGAGGGGAACTCCCAATTCCCAACTTCTCCCTAAAGAGTGAAGCATTTGGACCACACTTTTAGTGCCCCAGAGTTAAGGTCCCCACCTGAGGTATGAGCCCTCAAACCGCCTATCAATAATTACTCTAAGTGTATTTGAACTTAATTCTCCAATCAATAGGGACACGGTTGCTGAATGGTTGAAAAGTCAATACCCAGCTACATGCTGCCTATAAGAGACCCACTTTAGCTTTAAGGAAGGAAAGTAAAGGTATGAAAAATGATATTCCATGCAAACGGAGACCAAAAACAGGCAGAGGTAGCTATATTTATATCAGACAAAACAGACTTTATGCCAAAAACTGTAATAAGAGACAACAAAGATCATTACATAATGATAAAAGAGTCAATTCACTAAGAGGTTATAACATTTGTAAATATTTATGCACCCAATACCAGAACACCTAAATATATAAAGCAAATATTAATAGATTTGAAGGTTGAAATAGACAGCAATACAATAATAGCAGGGGACTTCAGTACCCTACTTCCAACAATGGACAGATCATCCAGACAGAAAATCAATATGGAAAACGTGGATTTAAACTACATATTAGAACAAATAGACTTAATAGATACATATAGAACATTCCATTCAACAGCAGCAAAATACATATTCTTCCCAAGCACACATGGAACATTCTCCAGGATAGATCATATGTTAGACTAAAAAATAAGTCTTAACAGATTTAAAAAGACTGAAATTATATCAAGCATCTTTTCTAACCATAATAGTAGGAGAAGAGAAATCGATTACAAGAAGAAAACTGGAAAAGTCACAAATACTTGGAGATTAAATAACATGCTCCTAAACAACCAATGGGTCAAAGAGAAATCAAAAGGGAAGTAAAATATCGTAGACAAAGTAAAATGGAAATACAACATATCAAAACTTACAGGACGCAGCAAAAGCAATTCTAAGAGGGGAGTTGATAGTAAGAGATACTTACATTAAGAAAAAGAAAAGATCTTAAATAAACAATCTAACTTTACAGCTCAAGGAACTATAAAAAGAACAAACTAAGCTCAAGGTTAGTAGGAGGAAGGAAACAACAAAGGTCAGAGTGAAAATAGATGGAACAGAGGCTAAGAAGACAGTACAAGATCAATGAAACTAAGAGCTAATTAAAAAAAAAAAACAAAACCGGGGCACCTGCTGGCTCAGTCAGTAAAGCATGTGACTCTTGATCTTGGGGTTGTGAGTTCGAGCCACACATTGGGTGTAGAGATTATTTTAAAAAATAAAATATTAAAAAAATAAATATAAACAAAATAGATGAATCTTTAGCTAGAGAGGACTCAAATAAGTACAATCAGAAACTCACATATCACTGTATGTTAACTATACTAGAATTTAAATAAATAAACAAATAAGAAGTGAAAGAGGAGATGTTACATTTGATAACTCAGAAATACTAAAGATCATAAGAAACTACTAGGAATAATTACACACCAATAATGTGGATAAGCTAGAAGAAACATACAACCTACCAATACTGAATCATGAAGAAATAGAAAATCTGAACAGATCAATTACTAGGTAAGGATATTGAATCAGTAATAAAGAAACTGCCAAGAAAGAAAAATCCAGGACCAGATGGCTTTGCTATTGAATTTCATCAAACATTTAAAGAATATCATTCCTTTTCAAACTTGTCCAAAGAATGGAACACCACCAAAGCTAGCAAGGACACATATAAGAAAAGAAAGTGACAGGCCAATATCCTTGATGAACACAGATGCAGAATTCCTCAACGAAGGATCATACACCATGATAAAGTGGGATTTATTCCTGGGATACAGAGATGCTTTGACATCGGCAAATCAGTAAATGTGATACATTACATTAAAAAAGAAGGATAAACATAATATGATTATTTCAGTAGATAAAGAAAAAGCATTTGACAAAATTCAACAGTCTTTCATGATAAAAATTCTCAATAAATTGAGTACAGAATGAATGTACCTCAACATAATAAAAGCTGTGTGACAAGCCCACAGCTAACAACATACTCAATGGAGAAAAGCTGAAACAAGATCAGAAAGAAGACAATGATGCTGACTCCTCACCATTTTTGTTCCATATAGTACTGGACACCCTAGGTGGAGCAATTAGGCAAGAAAAAGAAATAAAAGGCATCCAAATTGGAAAGGAAGTAGTAAAATTGATTCTATTTGCAAGTGGAAATAGAGAGGCTGGTTAAAGGGTACAAACTTTCAGATATAAAATGAATAAGGTCTCAGAATCTAATGTATAAGATGGTGACCATAGTTGACAATACTATATTTTGTATAATTGAAATTTGCCAAGAGAGTAGAACTTCTTAAGTGTTCTCACTAAAACAAAACAACAAACAAATTAAACAAGGTAAATATGTGAAGTGATGGATGAGGGTATTAACTTGGTAGCGGGAATCCATTTACAGTATATACATATAGAGAGCAAATCACCATGTTGTACACTTCAAATATATTACAATTTTATTTGTCAATTATATCTTAGTGAACCTAAAAAAAAAAAAAGAAAAATACTCCACAAATGGCCTTCTTCATTGCTTTCTTTAAATAGTACCTTATTAATTAATAGCTCTGCTTTTGAGGATAGCATAACTTATTTAAGAAAGCATACAGCTTTTTAGCTGCTATTACCTGTTGATCAAAACACCTGACAAGAATGAAAACTTCCTATGCAAGAATTGCTTCTGGTGGAGGTACTGGAATGAATGGCCATCATCGAGATATAATTCACCCAAGGCAGAACTCTGGAGAGTGAATCAGAGAGAGAGAGAGAGAGAGAGAGAATGTGCTTATATAATAGCTCACTAGGAAAAGAATGTCACCAACAAGAGGGATTAGAAAATTTGTGAAAATTTTAATTAAACCAAAGCTTACTATTCAAGCTGTATAATGTCATCATACAAATATATACATTAATATATACATCCCCATTAATGAATTAATATGAATAAGGAAGTCACATAAGAGGAGGACAAAGAGACCTTGCTAAAAAAAATTAAATTATTTTTAATGTTTACTTATTTCTGAGAGAGAGAGAGAGAGAGAGAGAGAGAGAGCATGAGCAGGGGAGGAACCGAGAGAGAGGGAGACACAGAATCCGAAGCAGGCTCCAGGCTCTGAGCTGTCAGCACAGAGCCTGACGCGGGGCTCAAACTCGTGAACTGTGAGATCATGACCTGACCTGAAGTTGACCATCCAACCGACTGAGGCACCCAGGCACCCCCGAAAAAAATTTAAACTATGAAATATAGTCAGTGGCATAGGTGACCTCTTTGAAAATAGTATCCTAGAATGTGACAACAGGTCAAGTAAAGTTCACAGAATAAAACAAAGCTAAAAAATGTAGTATATAATGGATGAGATCAACCTATCCTTATAAGCCCTCCATTTAGACAATGGAAGTTCCTACTTCCCTTCAGTAGGAGGACCCCTTGGCATGTCAATGTCACAGAACTCCATATGGCAGTTTACTGTTAAGGACAGTGTTTGATGTGCTATGGATATCGAATCTCTTGTATTTATTCTGTGGTCTGAGGCTCGTAGTTTGGCCCGAGAAGACATGTCTAAGTGAAGCAGATGGAAAAGAAAGATATAAGAAAAAGAAAGCTTAATTATTTTATAATATTTGTGTAAGAGTAAGAATTTGTGTATAGTCTTTCAGAAGAGTAAGAATTTGTGCTGGAATTGTATTTGGGCAAATGCATAGGAAAGGAATCTGCTATAGGTTTCATTTGGCTCAAAAGATCTTCTGAAAAGGACATACAAATTCTGGATCCTTCTAAGCTTTACTCCAGAAAATTTTAGTTGTTTGAGCCATCTGATGAGAACAGAAGTCATTGTGTGGGGTCGGTGTTTCTGAAATGTTGCATTGATACAGGTACCCTCTTACAGGAGACTGAATTTTAGGGCTAATCCGTGTGGCAGGCTGACTATGCCCAATGAGCATTTAGTCCAGTGGTAATCAGTGCCAAGCTTAATGTCAAGCTGCAGAGCACCAAGGTCATGATGCTCCAGAGGAAATTGCTAATATTTCTAGTTCTCAGAGTTCTCTTAAGTACAATTCCAGGAAAGTCAGACAAGCTGGACAGTGAATCAGAAATTATTCAAATCATCAGAAGCACCCATCCCATAACTAACCAAAAATGATAAACTGGGGTTTATCATTTTTACATAGTACATCTGAGCTGTCACATACTCAGAAAGCTACTACCCCTGTAAAGAGATAAAGTAGTAAGGAATGAGATGTGTAAAGGTAACATTTTCCAAATACCTTAGTGCTGAGAGCCACCTGGAGTCCATAGGGGGAATCAGTCATGTAGCCTGTGGATTTTCCTATAGACGTTTTTATTGGTACTATACTTCCACCTCGTTGAAACACTGGTATCTGCAACAGAATAATACTCTTGGGGAAGGATTATTTGTATATGGCAATTTCAAAGTAGAATCTAAAAATATTTCATGGTACCAGACTCACATTCTTTTAAAAATTTTTTTATTTATTATTTTTTTATAGTTGATTGTCAAGTTGGTTTCCATATAACACCCAGTGCTCTTTCCCACAAGTGCCCTCCTCCATTTATTTTTAAGAGACGGAGACAAAGCACGAGTGGGGGAGGGGCAGAGAAGAGAGGGAGACACAGAATCTGAAGCACACTCCAGGCCCTGAGATGTCAGCACAGAGTCCATCATGGGGCTCAAACCCACGAACCTTGAGATCATGGCCTGAGCTGAAGTCAGACATTTAACCGACTGAGCCACCAAGGCACCCCAAGACTCACATTCTTTACAAGTATAGACTCAAAAGCAAAATAAATTTGTGAGCACAAAGATGGAAAACCTGGAAGCCATGGCATTAAAAGGAAAAAGAGTTCAAACACTAAAAAAATGGTCCATTTCTTAATTATTAGGGAAATTTCTCGCCCTTCATCAATTTGTTATCTATTCTGCCTTTCCTATCCATAGTTCCTGTTTTATATTTTTAATTTGCTTATCAACATAATACACATGTTTCTTTCCAGGGCTCTGCTAAGGAGTGAGTTTTTCTGCCCATGTAAGTAGGCCCACGTGTATGTACGTGTGCATATAAACATTATAGTTTCTTGGTTTCAGGGACATGACTTTGTCCTTACTCACTACAGTCCATAACCTTCCTGCTCCCTGCATCCCTGAGTCACCAGGATGCCTGACTCAATTCTGAGAGTAAATTTGTGAAACTTCTGTTATAGAAGCCACCAAAGACACTTTAAATGACTCTAACAACAGTGTTATAAACACGGCCCATACCTATGGTTCTTCTGGAGTGGCATTCCCAGCACAGAAAGCCCCGGAGGTCTCCTGCCTCCCCATAAAATCCTCTGTAAGGAAGCTCTCTAGATCACATGGGGGCCTGTACTTTGCTCTAAGTACCAGAGGGAGAAAAGCACACAAATATAGATGAAGTTGGGTGTGAGGGTAGAGTAGTTTTAAGATGTCCACCCTCTGCCTGACGCACATTTGGCAGCAAGAAGTAAAGCATATTTATCTCCCCACCCTCATCAACCCATTGCTTCTTCTTTTCTTTTTTTTCCTCAAAGACCGAGGTAGTAAGTTAGTACAGAATGGGCTCTGAAGTGGGAGTGTGGCTGGCCTGAGTTCTTCTCTCAGTTCTGCCAAAACCTAGCCACAAGCCTGGACAAATAATTTAACTTCTCTGAACTCAGTTTCTTCCCCTGTAAGCACGAGAGACTGGAGTCAGTGAATGTTAAGTAAGGTCTCTTCTAGATCTGAAAGTTGACACCTGTAATCATTTTATTATGGAGTTCATATGCTGATGACAGCTTAAAAAAAAAACATCAATAAATGTTTATTGCTTTTAACACTACTTAGGGCCTGCAGCAGTGGTTGTGATTTAGCTGCAAGAGCAAACTTCCCTTCACAAGTTCAGGTGGGATTGGGCCCCTGTGATTCTAACATTGAAACCGACAGCCTTCCCTTGCTCCCAGGGTCCAGGGTTACAACTGAAAACTCATGTTTTGTGACTTGGTCTTATAGAAGAACATTCCATAAGGTGTGTGTGACGATCATGATTTTTACTCTGTTTTCAATGTTACTGTCTTTCTTACACATACAAATGTAAATATATGGGGAAGAGTTGTTTGTCCTTGATGTTTCATACTGTGAGACCAGGCTATATGTTTATGCTTTTTTCCCTCAGTTTTTAACAGCTTTATTGGTATAATTCACATGCCATATGATTCAATCACTTAAAATGTACAATTAAATGTTTTTTAGCATTTTGAGAGTCATGTACCCATCACCACAATCCATTTTGAAACTTTTTCCTCACCCCAAAAAGAAACCCTGTACCCATTAGCAGTTATTCCCCATTGCTCCCAAACCCTCTCCCTGCCCCATCCTTATGCAACCATTAATCTGCTTTTTGACTCTCTATACATGTGTTGTTATGCAGAACACTAATGTCCTTGGTTCTTGCTATCAGGCACATGTTATGGACTGTTTGTGTCTCGACAAGATTCATCTGTTGAAGCCCCAACCACCAATGTGATTATATTTGGGAACAAGGCCTTTAAAGAGGTAATTAAGGTTAAATGAGGTCATAAAGTGAGGCCCTGATCTGATAGGATTAGTGTCTATAAGAAGAGACACCAAAGAGCGCACTCGCTCCCTCTGCCATGTGAGGACTCAGCAAGAAGGGGGCTGTCTACATGCCAGGAAGTGAATTGGTTGGCACCTTAATCTGGGACATCTAGCCTCCCGAACTGTGAGAAAATAAACTTTTGTTGGTTAAGTCACGCACCCAGTCTATGGTATTTTATCATGGCAGTCCCAGCAGACTGATAGAGCACAGCAGGTAAAAATTACAGCCTGAGAGTAACTTACAGTGTCCAAGGTTACTGGGATCTTCACAGTATGTGCTCCTTCCCAATGAGTACCTGTTTTAGAGTCATACCAGACCTGAAAAGGAACAGATCCTGATGAAAGAGAGTATGTGAGTAACTCTGCTCACAATTTCAATATTCACTAAAACATCCATTTTTCTGGATTTCAAGTACCCAGAAGACTAATAAAATAAGCATAATTTTAAAAAAATCTGGAAGTTAGGAAGAACATATGCTTTTAAGAAGGTCCCAAAGGACTAACCTACTACTGTGATAGATTAATTTGACTAAAAGGCCATTTATTTGTCCATCTGTCCATCCAAAAATTATTTATTGAACAACTACCACATGCCCAGCACTGCTAGGCATACATGAGTGAACAGAGAGACAGAGTTCCTGCCATTAGGGATTTTATAATTTGGTTGTCTTATAAAGTTAACTTACTGTGTTTAGCAGTAAAAAAGACAATGGAAGAAAGGAAAAGCAGTAACAAAGAAGAAAAGCACATTGCAAGTGAATAAATTATAAATGAGGTGGGAGAAAAGGAAAGTGTCAGAGAAGGAAACAGATCTTGGAGAAAGGCAAGTGGAAACTTGTGGATTGCTACTATGATATCATTTTTTTAAAGCAGAGCACAATTCACTGATAAGGTTCAAATTCCTATCTGAGATCCTCATCAAGGGAGATTAGTTGCTGAAGTGACAAGAAGGTCCTACAAAGTAATTTAATGGAATAAATCCTTAAGATCCGAGCAGCAGCAGCATGAAAACAAAAACCTCTTTTTCTCTCTTCTAGCTCGTATAATTTCTGGCAGCCAAGGAGTCTGTTTTGCAAGTTCACCTCCTGGGATTACCGCATCCTTTATATAGCTGTGCTGTTGAGTCTGTCACTGTCCTGAATGAATGTGAGAATGTGAGAGGGCTGTGGCTTGACCATCCTCAGTTGCAGTGAACTTTTAATTCAACAGGATCAACCCCAACTTGTCTCGATGTATTATCCTTGGCTGGATTCAATATGCTAATATTTTGTCAAGGATTTCTGCATCTGTGTTTATGAGGGATATTGTCTTAGCTTTCTTTTCTTATAATAATGTCTTTCTCTGGCAAATTCCAGTAGCTTTAGATAAAGAGTAGTGGGAATGAAAGGTAAAAACAAAACAAAACAAAAAACTAACTTAAATAAGATTTTGGAATTACCCGTCTGCCATTTCTGGAAGTAATTAGAATAAGAGGTATAGGGTATATGCTCTGGTACTATATACAAAGATCCCCAGCCTAGGAAGGGTAAACTGATATAAAGTACCATGCAGATCAGACCTAGTGCTCAGTCACCAAGCTCCTCGCTAAGTACTTATTAAAGGCCTACTCCCCGTCAGATACCCGTCTAGATGCTGGGGATATAGAGTGAACATAACAGATCAAAATCACTGCCCTTAAAAAGCTAACATTCTAATGGGAGAGAAAGATAATAAAACATGTAAGTAAATGTCTAGAATGTTAAAGGTGGCAGGTTCTGTGGGAAAAATGCAGGATGAAGGTGGGCTGGACAGTACCAGGAGCAGTGGGAGTGGTTTGTAATCTTAACTAGGAGGTCAGAGAAGGCCTCACTGAGAAAAAGCTATCTGAAAAAAGACTTGAGGTAGAGGGAATGGGCCATCTAGAAATATGGGGAAAAGTGACAACAAGGGACTTTAGGTAGCCCCCTTGCACAGTGTGATGTGATACTAGCTGATTGATGGAAGTCAAGGGCTTGCCTCTCCTACCCAGGGCTTGTGAAGATGTAATGAGAGAAACAATCATAGAACACTCTGGGAAATGATGTTGAAGGAATATGTTACACAGTCACAACGATGTGCTTGCAATGATGATAGATCATTTAGAACATGTTTTTAGTAGTTAAAAAATTAATTAAAAATGTAATTTGTGGCTAAGTCACAAGGGAACTAGTTCCTCTTAACAGGAGCCTATTTGTTAAAATTGAGTTGCAAAACTCTCGGCAGAAGTGCTTGGCAGGACAATTTATTTAGATGTTGTTGTTTACTCGGGTTTTTATTTGGCAGGAGAACCTTTGTAAAGAGCTCTCATCTTCAGAACTGCAAATTACTGGAGAAACCAAGAGGAAAGAACATAATTCATGAACATTCTGGAGAAAAGCCAGGGTATTGCCATATCAATAATGACAAGTGTAGTGGGCTGAATGGTGGCCCCTCAAAAAGGTATATGTACTTCCTAATCCCTAGGAGTGAATATTCCTTCCTGTGGTAACAAATTTGATCTTGAGAGTAGGAGATTATCTGGGATTATCCAGGTGGGTCCTAAATGTCATCTCAAGGGTCCTCATATGAGAGACAGGAGAGGAGACACAGACGCACACAAGAGAAGGCGCTATGGCGATGGTGGCATAGATTAAGTGATGTGCTGCAGCTACGAAGCCAGGAACCACAAGGACGCAGGCAGCCACCAGAAACGAGGAGACAGGCATGGAATAGATTCTCCTTCAGGACTTCCAGGAGGAACCAACCCTGCTGACACCTTGATTTTGGGCTCCAAGCCACCAGAACTGGGAAAGAATACATGTTTGCTGTGTTAAGCCACCAGGTTTGTGGTAATTTGTAACAGCAGCCTCAGGAAATGAATACAGCAACCCCACAGGTAAAGCTGGCTGGAGAGAGCACGCTGGTGCTAGATGTGTCGTGGAATTGCCACGCCGGCACTCAACAGTACTGAGCAGCGAGCGTGGCCCGGCTCGGCTACCTCATCACCTGCCTTGATGGTCCAGGACTGTGTTGACATGGACGTCTCACATCAGTCGGGTAACCTTATGCCTCCTCCCCCTACCTGCGGAGGCCTGTGGCGATGTACCAGTGCTCAAGGACTCACTCCAGCGTCTGTCTCCTCTTTGCTCTCCATTCCATGCCTTCTTTCCCTGGTCTGGTGCCCCAAGTTTCTGCCCTGCCTCTTCTCCTAGCCCCTTTGCACACATCCGTGGTCTGTCTCTGGAGGTTGCTGCTGTTACTGCTCGGGGCTCTCTGCTCGGCAGCCCACGGCCTAATCCCACCTCTTCCCTGTGCCCTGCCTGGGTTCAGTGCCCTGGGCTCCAGCGGTCCAGGGTGGTATTTTATACAGTGATAGTAATCAATGACAATAACGAATAAAAGAACTGGGAAGCTGGGGAGGCACAAAGGAAGTCACCGTTGTTACTTTTTACCCACGTAGGCAAGCGCCTGGAGACAGCTTTTAGTACTAAAAATTTAGGGTTTAGATAGGGCCAGAACCAATGAGCAAAGTCTCTTCTTACTTACATTTCCCCCAGACACTCCCACCTCTTAGTAGACTGAAGATTTCTTCCTCCTCAAAGCCTCTATGTGTTAACAAGGAGTCACTTACACAAGTCAAAGTGTGAAGGTAAAGAACCTTCTGACCCTCCCTGTTGTTGTCACCTATTCATCTTTCTCCCCACTCTTTCATTACATTTCTTAACCTCTGAGGTCACGATTTACCAGAATCTTCAGTTGCTGTAGGCATTTGGGCTGTCTTCCCAACTGCATGATGCAGAGTGAAGGGAGAAGATATGAGACATGTAAGATCTGTGGCTGTTTGTCATTTATTCTTACCTCATTTGATCCTGGCAGAAACACACTGACTGTGGTAGCTTTTGGTTCTGTGACTGGATGAACCAATAAAGCACTTCCTGAAAAACAGAGAGGAAATAAAGTTGAATATCATTTTAAGAGGTCTGAAAGCACCCTTCTCTCCTGCGTACTTTTGTGGTTGTACAGACCACTCAACTATGGACTTTGTGAAAGTAGAGACCTTGGTGAATTGAACCAATGTTCATCAGAGAGATGCATTGTTAGAAAGGGGACCAGTGCTCAAAATGGGGACTGTATTCTTACCTCTCACTAATCTATTTATGGCATATGAGGGTCATAGGGGAGTACCCTGCCACGGTCTAGCACAGTCTCCTTCTGTGCACAGCTGCTCGTGGGCCAGGAGTCTGGAGGAGCCACAGCACTTCTCCAAGTGCATCACTGTTTGCTGTCAGTGACTTTGAAAATGGTGAGCCTCCAACTGTTATCCAGATTTGTGCTCAGCATGGATAGGAGTGTATCCATGGGCAGTTATCATTAGGAAGGCTGGAATTCTCTTAAAGGCAATCTGGATTATTAATTTTGTTTTGACCATGGCACCATATGTATATAAATTTCATCCATTTATGAATTCACTCTTTAATTCTACAAATATTTGTTGAGTTCCGGCTGAGTGCCAGGCATTATGCTAGGGTCTGGAGATAGAGTGGCAAATAAGACCAACAATGTCCCTGTTCTCGTGGAGTCTGCAGTCAGTAAAGACAGTTATTAAACAAGTAATTACAAATTAGAGTTGGGACAAATGCCAAAAAGGAAAAAGCACAAAATAGAATGAAAGTCATGTAATAAGACGACGAATGACTTTGACTAAATTTATGTGTAATTAGGTATTAGAAGCAATTCTGGTCAAAGAAATGTTCTCCAAGGAAGTAGCTCTTTAAACTGAGACTTAAGAATGAGTGGAGAGGTAGCGTGAGGCTTTTTACATTTTAGGATTTCCACTCTTTAGAAACAGGATTCACCTTTTGGGCAAGAAACAGGATTCACCTTTTGGGCAACTCTGTTGAGCATGGTTTCTTGAGTCCTATTCCCAAGGTGATAAACATCCTGGATTTGGTGGTCAACCCTTGTTAAAGAAGAGGTCAACAACAACAACAACAATAACAACCCTATTTTGCATATGAAGTAAGCTCTCTGAGTCTTTACTGTACGTAACTGTCTGGTCTACTGTTTTCTACTTCCATTCCCTATAGTGGTATCATAAGGCTTACCAGTGGACCAAAACAAGAACCTGAAATTGCATCCACAAATAGAATGGATTTATATGAAGTTAACAGTATGAAAAGTGCACCATGACCACAGAACAGAGCTATTATTCCATTAATACACTAAAAATCTTAATGACAGAATTACTTTTTATGCTTTGGCTCTCTTGAGATTAGGGATTATTTTAGTGCTCTTACACTAGGAAGAGAACAAAAACATAATTACAATATTTATCCTAATGATAATTAATCAAGAACTGCTGACCTAGCATGTATTCATCTTCCACACCAAAAGTGTTTAATTCCTCTGGGAACTCTATCCATAGAGGCCTGGGGAAAGAAAAAAAAATTCTTACCTCAACATCATTAGATGTTTTATTACTTTTAAATCACTTATATTTTCAGCTTTACAACTACTCAAAGGAAACTGGAAAAAGCCAAAGAGCCAAGACTCTTTTCATATGATTTAAGATTTTATGAGCAATTGCTAGAATTACTATATACTGTTGTAATGTGAAAGAGCTATCTACTCGCTGGAACGTTCCAATGAAAGACTGAGAATTCTGGTACGTACAATTTTTCCTTCCGATTGTTGAGCACTAAATGCTACTCTGAAGCCAGAATCAGAGCTTTGGGCAAGTCCAAATGCTTAACACATTCAGGGTGGACCAAATTAAATGTGTGTAAAACCGTATTTTATAATGCTGTAAAATCTGACCATGTTTTCATACTGCCGCTGGCTTCTGTGCATCCTTAATTAGTATCTATATTAAATGAAAAGAATTGGTTTTATTTGTTTTCAATCTGGCAACACATTTGGTGGGTTAAGAAACAGTTGTGGGGTTTTTTAAAAATTATTTTTGTTTTACACAACTATCTAGGAGACATTTGGGCTTAAAAAGATAAAATTCTTCAACATCTGTGTATCTGTGTATCAACTTGATGGTTCTAATGCTTTTTTCAACCTCATGAGTAAAGAATATTTTTTAGTAAGATGAACTGATTTTAGTTTATTCACTAGCCTTTGTAACAATATATCCCTTTCCTACTGAATAGTAACAAAGCAGTAGTCTTTCAATCTGGCTGATGTCCAGCATTAGCAGGGACACTTCTAACAAATACAGATCCTGAGACCTACCCAAGGAGATTCCTAGTAGGTCTGGAGGTATGGCCTTGGAATCTATAGTTTTAAAAAGCTCCCCAGGTGATTCTGATCTGAGCCAGGTTTAGGAAGTGCTGATCTGGAAGCCCTAATGTACTATGTGTGTCTCTGTATCGTTCTGTTACTTAGAAAGTTGGTGTTTCACATCCTGTCTCCAAAATAGAATAAAAATATAATTTATACACTGGGGAAAATGTTCACCTCCAACTTGGAATGGTTTAGCCCTAAGAGTAAGACAGACCCCAAGATCAGCAGAATAAGTTGCTCTTCATGAGAGCATGTTTGTGGGTTCAGTTACAGTCACTTCCTTTTCCTTTGAAAAAATCTCTATTTCTGTCTCCTACCAAATATTAACACTTGAATTACAAAGCAGCAGGGGATCTGATTTTTCCTTGACCTCAACTCCTTGACCCTGCTCACAGTGGGTGCTCAATAATCAGATTGACAGCTGATTAAATACATGGCTTTTTCTCTTGAAATCACTGTGTAATTAATTAAATGAATTCCCCAATGGCTAGGGGATTTTTCTGGGGTAGGCTGGTTGCTGGGGCCCCCAACTGGTGAAGCCTATTTACCTCATGACTGGTTCCGCAGCCACGTGTGCACGGTAGAACAGAGAATACCAATAGGGCAGGAGGCTGTAGCGCTGTCTGATGGCTTCTCGGATGACTCGGGTGTGTTCCTCCCCAAAGAGCCAGGGTTCCCGCCGCTTGGTGTTCATGGTCGCGTGGCCCCGGAAGAAGGGCTGGTAGGTTCCGGCCTGGTACCAACGCACTAGCAGCTCTGCTTCTGGATTCCCGATGAAGCCACCTACATCAGCTGGTTAGTCAAAGAAAGGCCAAGTGAAGCAACCAGTCTTCTAACAAATGTTGCACACAGGTAGAGTAAGGGCTTGAAGACGGACAGGATAAATGTGCTGTATGCACACTCGAAACGACAGGATAAAACTGTGGCCTGAAATTGGGGAGCACATATTCAAAAACTCAGCCTGTTTGGGGAGCTGACAATATTCTCTTCGAATACTCTTTTCTTGTCCAAAGGTCAGAGGTTTTACTGTAACACTGACATTTCTGTTATGTTCCCAAACCCAGAAATTGCAAAATGTTGACCTGACTCAGTAAGTGTGTTTAGGGCTGGGGTAGGAGGTTGGCAATTGATCTCCTTTTGAAAGCAACAGCTGAAGCAAGATAAAAATTATTGAACTAAAAGACAATCAGAATTGGAGATTTAGGGAGAATGTCATGCTTAGTCCTTAACGAGGATACATATTTCTTGTATGTGGACCAATACCATAAGAAACGCATCTATTAAAATGTGTGTGACATTAAGTTGCTTCTGTTCCTACGGAAAACAAGGAGCGGCTGGAACTAGTCCTGCCGAGCACCTTCCACACTGAGATTTCTCATCTGCAGAGAATTACTAGAATTTAGGGAAGGCAGCCCATCAGGGAATCGTATTTTAACTAAATTTATCTTTCCCAAGGGCATATCTTTTTTTAACAGTTAAAATATGTCATACAATTTTAAACCTGCTGAGTAAAAAGGATTTCTGTAAGGCTTATCTCTGATTTGCTAAATTCTTTGTACTTCTCTCCATTTTTCTCACTTTGAAGAATAAAAGGTATGTTTCAGGAAAAGAAACACAGTTATCAAGAGCAGCTAAGGAGGAATCAGAGAAAGAGGGAAAGAAGCACTCAGGCTCTCTAACGACTTAAAATTTTTTTTTTAATGTTTATTTATTTTTGAGAGAGAAAGAGAGACAGAGTGTCAGCAGGGGTGGAGGTGGGGCAGAGAGAGGGCTCCAGGCTCCACACTATCAGCACAGACTCCGACACAGGGCTCGAACTCACGAACTCTGAGATCATGACCTTCTGAGCTGAAGTTACAAGCTTAACCAACTGAGCCACCCAGGAGCCCCAGGTCCTCTGATGACTTTATTTCATGTCCTCATTTCAGACAAGACACAAACAGCTGGGAAGTATCCCTTCACTTTCCTCATTTTCTTTTTCCCACAGTTATCCCTCCCAAAGCAGCTAATGAGAAGGCATCTGTGACCATCTCTGATGGAGAAACACCCTAGTTTTTTATTTTCTCTCACTTCAAGCTTACGGATATCATCGTACCTCCACAGAAAGAGATCCCAGTAACACTGAGGGTGAGTAACATAGGGATAGAAATTTTCAGGTAGCTCCATTCTGCCGTGTTGTCACCTGTCCACGCAGCACCTTTGATCACCAGTAACAAGGTATTAAAAAAAAATCACAAATCAGCTCATGCACTCAATTTTATAGATTCCTTATTTGAAATAGACAAATTAATATAATGGAAAACATTTCTTTCTTACCTTAAAATACACAAATTCTGGTTTCTACACTGAAAAAATATTGATTTCCTAATGTGAAAAAAAATACTGATTTCCTAATGTGAAAAAGTTCTTAAAATCCACCAAACATTTTGTGAAAATATTCTGAAATTGCACTTATTTTTGAAGTGTAACTCAAGTCTGATTTTAGGGGAAACATTAAAAAATAATCTTTACTGAAATAGAATTTACATATAATAAATGTGCCTATTTTAAGTGAAGAGTTTGAGTTCTGTAACTGTCACCACAAGCAGGGTACAGACCCATGTCCATAATTGTAAATGATCACTTGGGCTTCTTTGCAGTCAGTAAACCCCCACTTTATCCAACAATTGATCTGATTTCTATAAATCTTTTCTAGAATTTGATATAAATGGAAACATATACTATTTTGTGCTCTAGCTTTTTTCACTCAGCATAATGTTATAGTTTATCCTTTTTATTTGCTGAATAGTATTCCATAGTATGAATCTATCACAAGTTTATCCACTTATCTACTGATAGACATTTGGATTCTTTGAAAGTTTTGATTATTGTGAATGAAGCTGCTATAAACATTTGTGTCCTGATTGCATGACATATGTTTTCATTTCTCTTGGGTAACTATCTGGGAGTGGAATTGCTGGATCTGTGTTCAGTGTACGTTGTACACTTTAAGAAAACTTCAAACTGTTTGGCATAGTGGTTGTACTACTTTCACATTATCAATATATGACAATTTCAGTTGCTTACATTCTTGGCAACACTTGGTAGTGTGGCTTTTTTAATTGTTTTAAATTAAAAATTAAAAAGTTAATTTATTTAGAGAGAGACAGAGAGAATGAGGGGGGAGGAGCAGAGAGAGGGAGAGAAAGAGAATCCCAAGCAGGCTCCGCACTCTCAGCATGGTGCCTGATGTGGGGCTCCAACTCAAAAACCATGAGATCATGGCCTCATTTGAAACCAAGAGTTGGACGTTTAACTGACTGAGCCACCTAGGTGCCCCGGTAGTGTGTCTTTTTAATTCTCGCTACCGTAATGGATGTGTAGTGGTGTCTCTCTGTGGTTTTAATATGTATTTCCTTAAAGACTAATGATTTTGAGCATCTTTTCATGTATTTATTGATGATTCATATGTTTTCTTTTGTAAAGGGTCTATTCAAATATTTTGCTTATTTTTAACAGTACATGTCTTCTTCTTATTTCTTAAAAAATTTTTAATGTTTATTTATTTTTTAGAGAGAGAGAGAGAGAGAGCGAGCAAGCACACGAGCAGGGGAGGGACAGAGAGAGAGGGAGACACAGAATCAGAAGCAGGTCCAGGCTTTGAGCTATCAGCATAGAGCCCAATTTGGGGCTTGAACTCACAAACTGTGAGATCATGACCTGAGCCAAAGTTGGACACTTAACCTACTAAGCCACCCAGGTGCCCCTGACTTTCACTTTCTTAATCTCTTTGAAAGGGTAGAAGTTTTCAGTTTTGATAAAGTCCACCTTAGCATTTTTTTTCCCGTTTATGGTTCATGCTTTTTGTGTTCTATCCAAGAAATCTTGTTTACCTCAAAGTCACAAAGATTTTTTGTTTCCTTTTAGAAGTTTTTTGTTTTATCTTTTATAGTTAAGGTCTATATTCAATTTTGAATTACTTTTTGTATATGGAAGGGGTAATGGTCAAGGTTCTTTCCTTCCTCTACCTCCCTATCCAGTGTTCTGACACCATTTATTGAAAAACTCCTCTTTCCATTGAATTGCCTTGGCAACTCTGTTCCTATTTAGTTAATCATATGTGTGTTGGACCCTTTCTGGATTCTTTATTCTGTTCCATTGATTTTTATGCCTATTCCTCCACCGCACTCTATAATTTAAGAAGAGTGGTACAGACTGTCTAAGGGGCATAACAACAGTAGCAAGAACAATAATTAACATGTATCAAGCCTGTATGGAGTCAGGTGATGCTACTTGGTTTATAGTAGATACTTAATCATCACAATGTTGTCAGGTAAACACTAGTTAACTTCATTTTACAGATGAGGGAAACAGAGCCAACAGTGGATTAAAATACACAGTTACTAAGTGATAGAGGCAGGATTTGAGCCCAGGTAGTCTGACTCTAAAGCCACTGCTCTTGATCATTGTATAGTTGATAAGAGATTGTGAAGACCAATTATATACCACTAAAGACACTTACAACAGAAAAAAAAATCTTATTTTACTAAATCTAAATTAGTCCTGAAGCATTTTTGTCTATCTTCTACCAAAATTCTTTGGTAGCTATTTTTGTTTTCTTCCATAGAAATTTTAGGCTGTCCGATGGCCAGTGAAGAAAAATATTTTCAAGGGACTGGTTTTTTTTTTTTAAAGTACTCTAATAATTTCTCCTTGACTTCAAATGAGACAAAATGATTTTGAAATCAACATGGTGGCATTCTGGTCAAGACAGAAAGTTCCTGTAAGCATGCAGATGTTTTCATGTGTCATATGGGTGTTGAGTCAGAGGCGCTCTCTGGTTATTGGTCTAAGCATAAAACTTCACACAGTAGTGTTCTCTGTAATGCCTCACTTGTCACACTTTGGGGCAGGCTGATAGTTTTACACAGAGTACTGAAGACTAGGCAGTAGGCCGATATTTAAGAGATCAGAGATTACTTAGTATTCATATCACTTACCTTTTTTTAACTGCCACTTATTAGTATTTTCATCAAAAATACTTGACTTTTTAGGGGGGCCTGGGTGGCTCAGTCGGTTAAGTGTCTGACTTTGGCTCAGGTCATGACCTTGCAGTCTGAGAGTTTGAGCCCCAAGTTGGGCTCTGTGCTGATAGCTCAGAGTCTGGAACCTGCTTTGGATTCCGGATTCCGTGTCTTCCTCTCTCTCTCTGTCCTTCCCTTGCTTGTGCGCTCTCTCTCTCTTTCTCTCTCAAAAATAAAATACACATTAAAAAATTTAAAAAAATATTTGACTTTAAAAATGTTTATTTTGAGAGAGAGAGAGAGAGAGAGAGAGGAGAGAGAGGGAGAGAGAATGCACTCGAGTGGGGAAGGGGCAGGGAGAAAGGAAGAGAGAGAATCCCAAAAGGGAGAGAGAGAATCTGTCAGCTCAGCCTGATGTAGGGTTCAAACTCATGAACTGTGCTATCATGACTGAGCCAAAACCAAGAATGGGACACTTAACCAACTGAGCCATCCAGGCACCCCAATACTTGACACTGTTTAGTGATTAAAAATGATTCTTGTAGAGAATTTGGAAAATAGAGATAGGTAAAAAGAAGAAAATTTAAAAACCACTCATAATCACCAAGGTACTAAACTTATTTAGATTGCTATCTCTATTTTTTAAAACAAAATTGTGATAATATACTGTAAAAACATTTAAGCATTCTGGTTTTTTCCCCCATTTATCATGATGTCACAAACATCTGCTTAGTCAATTAAGGGCTACTATTTTAAATAGCCTTATGATAGTCTGTCATAGGGATATACCATACTTTTATAAAAATTCCCTTATTTGGATTTTCTTTGTTTTTCTGTTTCAAGGACTAATGCTGTGGTGAGCATCTCTGTACATGAATCTTTGTCTGAGATAACAATATTGTGGCCTTTTCTAGAGTACCACAGGGGCTGGTTTTCAGGGCTGGCAGAGGAAGCCCAATAATGTCTATGATACAGTAAAGGCTGGACTCTTTAAACTAGGACCCAAGCTCCTAGTTACTTATGCAAGGCCAGGGGACTTAAAATAGCCTTCCTGCTGGAAGGTGGTTACGTTGAATTAGATCTGCATTAGTAAACTGAATCCAGTTATAGATGACCCTGACCACAAGCAACAGCCAGGTCTATTTTAAGCCATATTACTAAGTGGAACAGGTGGTTGACGGAATGTGTAAGAAGTATATTTCCCCTGGTTTAGATAAATCAAATAGACAGAATCAGAGCTGACCATCCCAACAAACTGAGATACTCTGAAGTCATTCTCCCAGCATCTAAGTGGCCATTTCTTCAGTGGAAAACAAGTAACTAAACTTTATTAAAATTGATGTACTTTGTCTCACAGGACAAAAGGCATACTTCAGGGAATGTCATTTGCTACAATCCTAGGCCTGCCCAATGGCCACTGGAAAAAAGGCATCAACACAGTAGCACCATATACCATAAAAATAAAAAGTTTGCTAATTTATGTTTTTAAGTCTCATCCTATGAGCCATTCCTTACCATACTTTTGTGATCCAGCAAAGAAAGAACGTGTAAGAACAAAAGGTCTCTCCTTTCCTTTAGATCGCTGAATCAGTCCTTCTGCGGTAGCCATTTGCTACAAAGGCAAAGGAGAAAAATTTCAAAGGGGTGATTAGATTAGGGCATTGTGCAGACATCCCTAATAAGCTACTGGACATGCAAAAGTAAATAGTAGGTGGGAATGTAAAATGGAAAATATTAAATTCATCAAATAATTTTCATAATGTAATGAAACTACTCTAAATTCCCCCTATTAAGAGTGGGAAATTTTCTTTGATTAAAATAGCAATGAAATAATAGTAAATAATAAGCTAGCATTATTCAATTGTTACTATTGCTAGGTATTTTAAAAGATTTTCTCTTATAATCTACAGAAAAACCTCTGAGATAGACCATTTTCACTGATGGAAAAAACTGAGATTCAAAGAGATTGTTAAGTGACTGGCCCTGGCCAACATAAGAACATTCTCTAAAGTAGTCTTGCAGTTTAAAGCAAGAGGCTTTTAAAGAAGTAAACACATAATCTGAACTGTGCTATATATAGCCAGCGACTCCCACTGGAAAATACCAATTGATGGGAGAGCCATAGGAACACAGGATGAAAATAACAAAGAACCATGGATATCAATAGTCACAAATTACTGACATATGTTTTGGATGTGATTGGCAAACCTTCTAATGAGAAGGCTAAGTAATTAATTAAGGCTTTCTGCATTTAAAAACTTCGATGTTCTAAATCTTATTCTTCTGGTATGAATATAAGATTTGTGAGATTTCAAAACATTTGTTTTAATTGCCTTTGTTTATGTATTTACACATTGCCTACCCTACTTCAAAAAAAAGTTTTGAGGTATTTAATGTCATTTACTAATGACTCCTGTCAGGGAAGATGTTTCTCTGTTTTCATTAATCTCATAATATCTATAATTCACCAAGTTCATTATAGAAAGAAAAGGTGTAAAGGGAGAAATAATAAGTCCTATATTGGCTACAACCTGATAAGACCCACAAAGAGAAATGAACAATATAATAGGGCTATTACAAATGACTTTGAACCCAAAAGCAAGGGTCCAGGTGACTTCTTTACGGATGTCTTACCTGATAAAAACCATAGATGTTGTGAAGTTCCCTGTGCTCCCAATTGCCATAATGAATAGCATTCTTCTCCATGGTTAGCTCTGGACCTCTAAATACAGAGGGCTCATTCATGTCATTCCATATGTAGAGGATGTCAGTAGACCCCTAAGAAGTAAATTTCTTCATCTTTCATACTCCATTTATTATTTATTATGTTTATTATCTATGTTCTTTCTTCTGTTTCAATGCCACAATAAAAGGTCCACAGGGCAGGGAATTTTACCAATTTTGCTCATAAACACCTAGAACACTACCCGAACCACAGAAGGTTCCCAATAGGTATTTGTTGATGAATGAAAGAATGCTGTGCTGTATTGTCTGTGAAATACTGCCCAGCAAGTACACACCAAGACCTACCCTAGAGAACCCCTACAGGAAAGGTTGTGTGAATGTTCACAGTTAGGTCCTATAACATCCATTATCTGTTGCAACCTTTTTTTTTTTTTAAAGTAAGCTCCACGCCCAGCATGGAGCCCAATGCAGAGCTCAAACTCATGACCCTGAGATCAAGACCAGAGCTGAGATCAAGAGTCAGATGCTTACCTGACTGAGCCACCCAGGCACCCCAACAACTCTTAACCAAGGACAATGATAACTGTCCATGATGAGATTCTGTCTTCCCTCTAATACTCTGCAAGATTTGACAGGTAAGATACCTGTTTGGTCGCATGGTCTAGAGTTTGTGTTCTGCATAGAATTGTTCAATTTAGAGTGGGAAGTGACTTTTGAGTCATTTAGTTACCATGGTTTTGAAATCCCTTTTATAGAATCCTGGTCTCTCAGCATTTGACTCAATAGTTACAGTGACAGGGAGTCCTTCAGGCAGCTCATTCCATTACTTTCTAAAAGTCCTGCTCCTTGTAACATCCTGGCCTTGTAAGAGCCCAAACGTCCACTGACTAATGAATGGATAAAGAAGATGTGGTATATATATACAATGGAATATTATTTGGTGATAAAAAAGAATGAAATCTTGCCATTTGCAACAACATGGATGGAACCAGACTGTATTATGCTAAGTGAAATAAGTCAGTCAGAGAAAGACAGATATCCTATGATTTCATTCATATGTGGAATTTGAGATACAGAACAGATGAACATAAGGGACAGGAAGCAGAAATAATATAAAAACAGAGAAGGAAACAAACCATAAGAGACTCTCAAATATAGACAACAAACTGAAGGTCATTGGTGGGGTGCTGGGAGGGGGGAAGGGCTAAAGGGGTGAGGGGGCATTAAGGTGGACATTTGTTGGGATAAGCACTGGGTGTGTAAGTGATAAATCACTAAATTCTATTCCTGAAATCATTATTACACTATATGTAAACTAACTTGAATTTAATTTAAAAAAAAACTTAGAGTTTAGTGGTTAAGACTTCAGCTTGGGAGACAAACAGACTGAGTTCAAATCTTAGGTCCACCACTTACTAAGATGAGTGAACTTAGCAGGGTTTTAAACATACCCATATGTCAATTTACCCATCTGTGAGATTAGAGTTTATTATAGTTTCAACCTCAGAGGTTACCCTGAAGATGAAATGGTAAAAGGTACATAAAGTACTTAGCACAGTGCTTGGCACACAGCAAATACTCAATTTATACTAAGCTTCATTATTATCCTCCTCATAATGGGTTGAAAACCATTCTCTAGAAGTGGCCTCTCCAGTTCTTTCTTATATATTTTTATATATTTCTTTTTTATATTTTAAATATTTTTATATATTGTATATATTTCTTATAATATTTTAAGAATTGATTTATTATTCCACAATTACTTTCTTAAAATTTCAAGTCTTATCACATCTTTTATTTTTAAAATTTTTTTTTGAGAGAGCGAGAGAGAGAGAGCATGAGCAATGGAGGGGCAGAGAGAGAGGGGGACAGAGGATCCAAAGCGGGCTCTGTGCTGATAGCAGTGAGCCTGACATGGGGCTTGAACTCAAGAACCACAAGATAATGGCCTGAGCTGAAGTTGGACACTCAACCAACTGAGCCACCCAGGTGCCCCACATCTTACTTTTAATGTCACATTATACTTTGCAAGATACTCTTTTTCTTAAGAAAAAATTTTAATGTTTATTTTTGAGAGAGAGTGGGAGACAGAGCACGAGTGGGGGAGGGGCTGAGAGAGGGTGACACAGAATCCGAAGCAGGTTCCAGGCTCTGAGCTGTCAGCACAGAGTCCAACGCAGGGCTCGAACCCACAAACCATGAGATCATGACCTGAGCCAATGTTGGATGCTTAACCAACTGAACTACCCAGGCACCCCTATACTTTGCAAGATAGTCTCACATATATCATTATCATCATCTTTATATAAGCTATAGAATATTATTTTATGTAAAATTTATATAGTAATTTGAACATATAATATTATTAAGTACTTTGATATGTCACAGAGTCTATTATAATGGAAGCAGAAATCACAGCTTTTATGCACTTGGTAATATATATGGCACCTCTCCTAGCACCACCAAAGTCTGTAATGTGGTTGCCATCCTTGCATTTTCATCCCAGTATTACTTATCAAGAGCTACTCAATGAAGCACTCTTTTTATTCAATCATGGTTTTCCTTCTTCCATCCTCCCAAGTAACTAGAAAAGAGCAAAAGAATAAAAACAAACCTGATAAGCAGAGAAAGTGAAAAGCCTTGAATACCACTCTCTGACCTTGGGATTGGTGAAATCCAGGTACGAGGAGAGACCTGTAGAGGCAGAAGAGTAGACAGACTGTGAGAAACAGTGGTCCTCATGGTAAGATGTGTTGTAGAGGAGTGAAAACTGGGTAATCACTGGGCACCCTAAACATAAGGTAGTTGATACAGAAGTGCGGTTTGGCAAGAAGTGCATGGAGGCAATGCTGGACTCCAGTGATAATCACTAGACCTTCCAACCCGACAGGCCCAGGGGAATGAACAAGCATCCAAATGGAGCCTGTCCCTCACTGATGGCCCAACATAGCCCATGTAAGCATGGCAAATATCCTGGAGGGACCCTTATGTTCTTAAAGAGAACAAAGAAGTGTTTGCTAGTGGTATAAAGGGGGAAAGGAATGCATGGGGTTTCTCTGCACGACATGGATTTGTGACGGAGTGCTAGGAGATGACAGAATGGTGATTCCCTTCTGTCCTTGAGTTTCTACTAAGGCTTTAAACTAATACCTTCTGAAATAAAGAATCCACAGTTGCTGGAGGCAGCTGAGTTCATTCGTGAAAGTCTGGGAAGTCAAAACTATGGGCTAACATGGTAAAGAAGATTGACAGGGAGAGACTGTAGGACACTTTTTCTTTTTCTTTTTTTCTCCTCTCCTTTTCTCATTCCTTGGCCTTTTACTTTTATTTGCTTGGAGTACTATTAAGGCTTGCCTGTTTTTTTTTTCATTCCTTCATTGATTGATAAATATATACAGAGAACACTGTACCAGGTGTTATGGAAGATACAAAAGAAGGTAATACCATCTCTTTCTTAAAGGGGCTTACACTGTGGCAAGAGACATCCATAAGAAATGAGGGTGATGGCCATGCGCTCTTTATTAATTGGGACCAAACAAGTGGAAATAGTGAGTGTATAAAGTGCTATCTTACCAGGCCAGCATACCCCTTCAAAGTCTCCTCCTTCATGATTCCTCACAAAGAAACCCCGTTCTTTGGCCTCAGCATACACTGAGTAGTCTGGATCAATCTTGATGTGGGGGTCACTGATGACCACAAGCTGTCAGGACACAGAGGTTTGAAAAGCTCGTCAGTTTCATAGGAGTTATATGTTGGTTTTTATGCTTTTCATCATAGTTTTGGGGTTCAAATTTTACTCAGAAATAACTACTAGTATTAAAATATTTAAGACACCAGTAAAACCAAATAACTTTTCATGCTTATGGAAATGCAAATTGTTATCAAAACTAGGCCAGTGTTCTTGTATAATTATTGTTTCTCAACCAATACATGTTCTCAAAATAGCAGTTATTAAGCTTATGTGTGAGGTGCTGAGTGCTACACATAAAGGATTAAGTTGTCCCTGCTTCCGAGACATCTAGAAGTTAACAATGACATAAGCAAACATTAAAGAAAACTAGAGAATAGCATGTTAAAAACAAACCCCCCCAAACCCAATGGTACAGGTATAATTAGGAAGGAGGTTTGAGAAGAGCTGTCACCACAGCTCTGTGTCTCTAGGATCTCTCTACCTTTCTAATACCATCACCTCCTACTCTAGGACCTCAAAGCCTTTATTTGGCTAGAACAACCTTGTCATCATCCTACCTCAAATCTATTCAAATCTATTCTGCAAACTGAAGTTTAATTCTCCATTGCTCAAAAACTTTAAAACACTTTTGATTGTAGTACAATATACAAAACATAAAATTTGCATCTTAACCAATTTTAAGGGTACAAGTACATACACAGTGTTGTGCAATGTCCAGAACTCATTCCATCTTGTAAAACTGAAACTCTGTTCCTATTAAAAACATTGAATTTCCTCCTCTGTCCAGCCTTGGGCAACCGCCTTTATTCTTTCCATCTCTATGATTTTGACTGCTGTCGGTATTACAGATTGATGAAATCATATAGTATTCATCTTTTTTTTGTGACTGCCTTATTTCACTGAGCATTATGTCCTCAAGGTTCATCTATGTTGTAGCATGCATCATAATTTCCTTCCTTTTTAAGGCTGAATAATATTCCATTGTATGTATTTACCACATTTGGTTTACCGAGTCTTACGCTGATGGACAGACACTTGGATTGCTTTCACTATCAGTTATTGTGAATAGTGCTGATATGAACTTGGGCACATAAATTTCTGCTCAAGTACCTGTTTTCAATTTCTTTGAGTACATACCTGTAACTGGGGTTCCTGGATCATATGGTAATTGTATTTTTAATTTTTTGAGGAACTGCCAAACTGTTTTCTATAGCAATTGAAACATTTTACAATTGGTTTCCACTGTCAGTGTTCCTATTTCTGTACCTCTTAACTTGGTATTTTCTAGTTTTTCATAGTACCCATCCTATGTATGAGGCGGTATCTCATTATGGTTTTGTTTGCATTTTCCTAATGATTAGTGATGTTAAGCATCTTTTCTTGTGCTTGTTGACTATTTTTATATCTTCTTTGAAGAAATGTCTATCAAGTCCTTTTTCCAGTTTTTAATTGGGTTGTTTAGTTTTCGGTTGTTGAGTCGTAGGTGTTCTTCATATATTCTTCATACTAACCTCTTATTCAAAAACTTTTAATGTCTCTAAATGTATACAAAGCAGCCTGTAATAAGGTCAGATTCCCTACTCCTCAAACCTTGCACAGGCCCTCTACTGCCAACTGTTAAGGCTACCTCAAGAAACAAGCCAAAGTACACATGGTGGAGAGTCCCAAATATCACTGACTAGGGAAGTAAAATAATCAAAGGCACAACAAGAGAAACCGAGAGACACCATTAAAAGAACACTTTCTGAAACAACAGGCCCTGGACAGTCAATGAGCCTCCTTTAATAGAGCAATACCAACAGGTGCACAGGGCATAACGAGCTTTTAAAACTGACAAGAGACAGAAAGCTAGCCAAAATGACAAATCAAAAGAACTCTCCTCTAAAGAAACTCCAGGAAAAAGTCATAGCCACAGAATTCTCAAAACAGATTTAAGCAACATAACTGAACAAGAATTTAGAACAATTGTCATAAAATTAATTGCTGGACTTGATAAAAACATCACAGAAACTATTGATACACAGACTAGGGACCTTCGAAATAGCTGTGATGAGTTAAAAAAAGGCTATAAATGAGGTGCATAATAAAATGGAGGCGGCCACTGCATGGATTGAAAAGGCAGAGAGGAGAATAAGTGAATTAGAAGACACAGTTCTAGCAAAAGAGGAAGCCGAGAAAAAGAGAGAGAAATTGATACAGGAACACGAAAAGAGAATTCGAGAACTGAGTGATACAATCAAATGGAACAATATCCGTATCATAGGAGTTCCCGAAGATGAGGAAAGAGAAAAAGGTCCTGAAGGGGTACTGGATCAAATTATAGCTGAAAACTTCCCAAATATGGGGAAAGAAAGGGACATTGAAATCCAAGAGGTGCAAAGAAGCCCCTTAAGACATAGCTTAAGTCAACCTTTGGCATGACATATCATAGTGAAACTGGCAAAATATAAAGATAAAGAGAGAATTCTGAAAGCAGCTAGGGATAAAATGACCCTAACATACAAAGGAAAGCCTATCAGAGTGGTTACAGACCTATCTAACGAAACTTGGCAGGCCAGAAAGGAATGGCAGGCAATATTCAATGTGATGAACAGGAGAAATATGCAGCCAAGAATCCTTTATCCAGCGAGCCTGTCATTCAAAATAGAAGGAGAGATAAAGGTGTTCCCAAATAAACAAAAATTGAGAGAATTCGTCACCACCAAACCAGACCTACAAGAAATCCTAAGAGGGATTCTATGAGGAAAATGTTGCAAGGAATACAAGGTTATCAGAGACACCACTATAAACATGAACTCTACAGAAAACACAATGAACCCAAACATACGTTTTTCAACAATAACGCTGAATGTAAATGGACTGAATGCCCCAGTCAAACGACACAGGGTAGCAGAACGGATAAAAAAACAAAACCCATCCATATGCTGTCTACAAGAGACTCATTTGAGACCTGAAGACACCTTCAGATTGAAAGTAAGGGGATGGAGAAATATCTATCATGTGACCGGTAGTCAAAAGAAAGCTGGAGTAGCCATACTTATATCAGACAAACTGGACTTTAAAGTAAAGGCAGTAACAAAAGATGAAGAAGGATATTATATAATAATTACAGAGTCTCTCCATCAGGAAGGGCTAACAGTTATAAACATCTATGCGCCAAATTTGGGAGCACCCAAATACATGAAACAATTAATTGCAAACAGAACCAATCTTATTGATAAGAATGTGTTAATTACAGGGGACTTTAACACTCCACTTACAGCAATGGATAGATCCACCAGACAGAAAACCACTAAAGAAACAATGGATCTGAACAACACATTGGAACAGATGGAATTGATAGATATATTTAGAACTCTGCATCCTGAAGCTAGGAAATTCACCTTCTTCTCTAGTGTGCATGGCACATTCTCCAAGATGGATCACATACAGGGGCATAAAGCAGCCCTCCATAAATATAAATGAATTGAGATTATACCATGCACACTTTCGGACCACAATGCTA
>CM053560.1:80556249-80914143 GCA_028646485.1 Cryptoprocta ferox | reverse complement strand
CTGGCGAGGATGTGGAGAAACGGGCACCCTCCTACACTGTTGGTGGGAATGTAAACTGGTACAGCCGCTCTGGAAAACAGTGTGGAGGTTCCTCAAAAAAATATCAATAACACTCCCCTATGACCCAGCAATAGCACTGCTGGGGATTTACCCAAGGGATACAGAAGTGCTGATGCATAGGGGCACATGTACCCCAATGTTCGTAGCGGCACTTTCAACAATAGCTAAATCATGGAAAGAGCCTAAATGTCCATCAACTGATGAATGGATCAGGAAGATGTGGTTCATCTATACAATGGAACACTACATGGCCATGAGAAAGAATGAAATATGGCCGTTCGTAGCAAAGTGGATGGCCCTCGAGGGTGTCATGCTAAGCAAAATAAGTCAGGCAGAGAAGGACAGATATCATATGTTTTCACTCATAGGTCTAACAGGAGAAACCTAACAGAGGACCATGGGGAGGGGAAGGAGGGAAAAGATGGAGAGGGAGGGAGACAAAGCACGAGAGACTCTTGAATACTGAAAACAAACTGAGGGCGGAAGAGGGAGGGGGAAAGTGGAAGGGGAGTGATGGTCATGGTGGAGGACACTTGTGGGGAAGAGCACTGGGTGTTATATGGAAACCACTTGACAATAAAATAAAAAAAAAGAATAAACCTTGCACATGCCTTGTTTTCTTGCCAAACCAACCTGCATACTGTTTTTTGAACACACTGGGTGCTTCAGCCTCTGGCCGCACTGCTTCCTCCCTCCCCATTTCTCAGCTACTTAGAGAGTCAGCCTTCAGGGCTCCTCTAAAATGCACAAAGTCCAGCTTGAATCTAGCTGGATGCAATCTTCTCTTAGTCCACTCCTGACTTTAACTTTTCTTTGGCTGTTATATTATTGCCCTACATTGTGGTTGTTGTATACTTGCCTTTCCCCCCACTCACTGCAAGACCCCAAGGAGCTCATCTGTGCATTTCCTTCACCTTTAGCACAGTATTTTGAACATCCAATGGCTTCAATAAATAGCTGCTTAGAATAACATGGGTTCTGGAGTCAGGCAGATCAGAGTTCAGATTCTTGTCCTCCTACTTATTTTTTATGTGCCTTTGTGTAAAATATAAAACTACGCTAAGCCTCCGTTTCTTCCTCTGAAAAATGGGCTAACAAGATCTACCTCATAATTTTGTGATGACTGGATGGAATAATGTGTTCTATCAAACTCTGTGACCCATAATAAGTGTTTGCCAAATGGTAGCTATTTATTAACTGCGAAATTAGGAGTTACCAGGATTGGCTCTGGTCACCTGTGAAAGACCTGGGGCTCAAGGAAATGGATTGAAAAGACAACTTTAATCTCAAGGAGAGGGACTGCAAGGGATCCATTTATACGAAACATCTAGTGTTCTCCCCCTTTTCCTCTCAATTTTTTTCCTCTCCCTCCTTCTATTCATTATTGCTGTTACCATCACCCCACCCCTGTATTATTTTCCAGTGTCTTTCTTCCCCTCTCCATTTTCTATTTTAGTTCGTTCCTTGGCCAGATTGACAGGTGGAGTCCATCAGGGAAGCATGCAGGAAAAATGGTGTGATGAAGAATCTGACTCCATTTTTGATGGACTATTAAGAGCTTTCTAGCCCCATCACTCCCCTTTACTGTTCTGCCCACATCTGATAAAGAAAGCCCTAATGCTCCCTCCTTGGGTACCAGCAGGAAGTTCAAACCACACAAGCCCCAGGCATGAACAGAAATCTTCACCCCAGTTCAAACTTCCAACCACCACAAAAGCTGAGCTGCCTCTATTCTCAGCTCTCTCACGACATCTTGAGACCAGCCTGGGAGCCAACCCTGCTCCCCCAAGAATGCCAATATGACTAACCTTTTCCGACCCTCTTGGTGTCAATGTGATGTCCTCAATCTCGAGATTGATATTGACATCAGAACCAAATTATGCTGTTGGGGTATCTATCACATCACTACAGGATGGCCACAACAAATGAGACTGAATGCTAGCCCCATTTATCCTGCAGGGACCTCGACACCTAAGGCAGGGATGGATGGTGTGACCATCTTTCCACCATTGTTTTCCTGTTATCACAGTTACAATTACATTTGAAGGTACTATTTCCATGGCCATTTTTTATCAGAGGGCTCTCCTCTACCAATGTGCCAATGCAAGTTTTAAATATGAAAAAAAAAAAAGCTTGGTGATTAAAAGGTTTCAAAGTGTTGGCTTATTTTACCTTACGTTTTTTGTTTCTGAGCAGCTCTTGCATCCTTTTGGGGTTTGGGAATCTTTTCTTGTCCCAGGTGAAGTACCTTTTGCCCTCGGTATGCTCTATGTCCAGCCACATGACATCATAAGGAATGTCATTCTCATCAAATCCTGCATCCACTTCTTTTACATCCTGCTCATCCTCATAGTTCCAGCGGCACTGATGGTACCCCAGGGAGAAGAGAGGGGGCATGGCTTGTGTACCTGAAAGTGGAAGATAACAACTGAGCCAGCTACCATCACAATGATAATTACACATTTGATAAACGTTTCCTGATTATCTATAGGATCTAGCACTGAGCTTAGTACTTAAGAGTATCAGGAGAAAAAAACATCATCTTTACTCTCAAGAAAGTGATAATTTGGCCAATGAGGCAGGTACGTAAATTAACTGCTCTGCTCTGAGGTATAACTGCTATGTGAAAGGTATCAGCCTAGTATTATGGGAATACAGAGGGGTTAATACTGCCTGCAGTAAAGTGTGTAGACTTGAAAGGCTTCACAGAGGTAGTAACACTTGGTTTTGGACCTTGATGAATAAGTAGGAGGAATCTACCAGAGAGAATGTATAGAGCATTGAGGCACGGGGAATGGAAAAGATAAAGAGGTACAGGAGTGCATGATAAGCTTAGGGAAACAAATAATCCAGGGCGGTTACATTGTCAGAGAGACCAGCAGAAGATGAAACTGGAGAGGGTCAGTTTGTAAGGGGCCGTGTAGTTCAGGCTAGGAATTCTAAATCTTCTCTTAGGGGAAGTCATCAAAAGTTTGGCAAGATGTGACCTCAGCATACCTCTGTTTTGGAAAAATTAGGGAGCAGTGTTGAGATGGAAGAAAAGGAAAGGAGGTTAAAGGCAGGAAAAACTATCAATTACTATCAAAACATTTACTGATAACATGGTGGACTTCTGGTCAACCACCTGCATTTCTCTTTCCCCTCCTAAAGTCCCATTAAAATCAGAGTAAAGGGGGAAAAATAAAGCCATAAGAACAAGAAGAATGGGAGAGGAGTAATTTCAACAAAATTTTGGGAAGTGGGGGACAGGGGAGGGGTGGTAACTGTTGAGCAAAGTGAGGGAGGCTCTCACCAGAGTGCTCATGAGGGGGATATTGATGAGAAGAGCTCATCCGTGCTCTCAGAAAACTCCCAGAAAGGAGATCTCCCCGCCTTCCACCCCCAATACTAGAGTGCTTCAAGGCAGAACCTTATTGAAAGCCTCCAAGATTAGAAGGACCCACGTATAGAATGAAAGGATCTCTGAGAAAACAGGGACAATACAGGGAACCAAAGTAAACATCAAAATATTTCATTAGAGATGAAAAAAGATACTGAAATAAGACTAGTATAAGATATTGTAAACAAAGAATAATCAGAGGAAAAGAAAGAGTATATAGAAATTAGAAATATAGCATAAATGGAAGGTCTAGAAGATAAAACTGAGAAAACTTAGAAAATACAGTAGATTGTAAGATCTGTACAGTAGAAAAAGGCAGGGGAAGAAATTACCAAAAGAAAAATCAAAGACTGTTGACCAAAACTGAAAGACACAATTCTCAAGGCTGAAAGAGTCCATATCTAATACCCAGCACAATGATTATATAAAAAAAGATCTATATTGTGGTGCCTGGGTGGTTCAGTTGGTTAAAGTGTCTGACTCTTGATTTCAGCTCAGGTCATGATCTCACAGTTAGTATGTTCAAGCCCTGTGTTGAAATGAAAAAAAACTAAAAAAGATCTGTATCAAGGCATTTCATTGTCGAATTTCAGAAATTCAGAGTATTAGAAATTTCAGAACATATTTCAGAGAGAAAAGACAGATCATATGCAAGGAAACAGAATTCAGGGTGATTTTGGAGTGAGAAGACAGAAGGAAATAGAAAATTTTTAAATTAATTTTCAAGTTAGTTAACATCAGTGTAGTGTTGGTTTCAGGAGTAGGACCCAGTGATTCACCTCTTACATATGAAACCCAGTGCTCATCCTGCAAAGTGCCCTCCTTAATTAATGCCTGTCACCCATTTAACCTACCCCCCCTCCAGCAACCCTCAGTTTATTCTCTATATTTATGAGTCTCTTATGGTTTGCCTCCCTCTCTGTTTTTATCTTATTTTTTTCTTCCCTTTCCCTATATTCTTCTGTTGAGTTTCTCAATTTCCACATAAGAGTAAAATCATATGATATCTATCTTTCTCTGACTTATTTCACTTAGCCTAATACCCTCTATTTCCATCCATGTTGTTGTAAATGGCAAGATTTCATTCTTTCTTATCTCTGAATAGTATTCCATTATAAGTATATACCCCATCTTCTTGATCCATTCACCAATTGATGGACATTTGGGCTCTTTCCCTACTTTGGCTATTGTTGATAGCGCTGCTACAAACATTGGGGTGTATGTGCCCCTTCGAATCAGCATTTTTGTGTTGTTTGGTTAAATTCCTAGTAGTGTAATTGCTGGGTCATAGGGAGAAATAATTTTTTAAAAGAATATTTATTTTAAGAAAAAGAAAGCATGTGTGTGTGGGGAGCGAGGCAGAGAGAGGAGAGAGAGAATCCCAAGCATGTTCCATGCTGTTAGTGTGGGGCTTGATCTCACAAACTGAGATCATGACCTGAGCCAAAATCAAAAGTCGGATGCTTAACCCACTAAGCCCCTCACCAAGAAATAATTTTCAATCTAGCCAAATTATCCAGAGTGAAGGTATAAAGGAAGACATTTTCATACCTGCAAAGATGCAAAGAATGTACCTCAAAGGCACACTTTCTTAGGAAACTACCAGAAGATGCTACAAACAAAAAACCAAAACAGTAAGGTAATAAACCACGAAAAAGAAAAACATGGAACCCAAGAGAGGAGAGATCGAACACCAGAAAATAGTAAACAAAGGTCCAAGGATGACAGCTGTGCAGGGAGCCTGAAGAGCAGCAACCTAGAAGTGGGCAGGACAGAGAGAGCTGGGAGGGAAGTCTACAGCGAGAAAAGTGGGATGGATAAAGTATGTGACACCCTTGAGCATCTGAAAAGTATAAAAACTAAATACTGATTTAACTAAACATTATGATATAACAAAATTGGGAGAGAAGATGGGGGGGAGGGATGTTGTTAAGTCCTTATCAGGAGTCAGCAGGTAGTGTATAAACTTAAAATTCGGATTCTTTGAACACGGTGGCAGACTCCCTGTTTTTTGAAGCATCCTCCTATAAACCAGGTTTATTCTCCCTAATAATGTTAGTTCAACAATGGTGAAAGGGGCTATTGGTGGGCCTTGACAGTACCTTTTCCTATATATGTGTCTTCGCATATCCATAAATTTTTGTTTTTTCTCCCACCAAAGCTGGAATCAAATTCCTCTTCCCTTGAACATGGGCTGGACCCAGGAACTTTAAACAACAGAATGCATCAGAAGTGATGCTACATTACTTTTATTTTTAACAGATTTATTGAGATGTAACTTACATACCATACAATTCACCAACTTAAAGTATATTTTTGGGGGGTATATTGTATTACCATTTTGGAAAAAACTGTGGCAAAAGAGAACATAAAACTTGCCATTTTAACCATTTTAAAGTGTACAATTCAGTGGCATTAATTACACTCATAATGTAGTATAAACATTACCACTAGCTATTTCCAAAACTTTTATATCACCCCACACAGAAACCTTAACCATTAAGCCATACCTTTTCAATACCCATACCAGTCTCTGGTAACTGCTAATCTACTTTTTGTCTATGAATTTGCTTACTGTAGGTACTTCATGCAAGTAGAATCATACAATATTTGTCCTTTTGTGTCTTGCTTACTTCATTTGAATAATGTTTTGAAGGTTCATCCATGCTGCAGCATGTATCTGAATGTCATCCCTTGTTATATAAGTGAATTATATTTTATGTATTTAACATGTTTTGTTTATCCACCCATCTTTGATTGGTACTTGTTTCCATCTTTTAGCTATTGGGAATAGTGCTGCAATGATCATTGGCATACAAGTATCCCTTCAAGTACTTGCTTTCACTTATCTAGAGTGTTCTGCAGAGGAACAGAACCAACAGGACTTGTGTTTATATGTATATATTTCTACATTTACAGATAATGATTTTACGAACTGGTTCATGTGATTACAGAGGCTGGCAACTCTGATATCACAGGGCAAACTGGCAGACCAAAGACCCAGGGAAGGGGAAGCTTACTAATGAAGGCAGTATGGAGACAGATTTTCCTTAGAGAGCCACAGTCCTTTTCTCTTAAGGTTTTCAACTGATTGGATGAAGGCCACCCACATTATGGAGAGTAACCTGCTTTATTCAAAGTATATCATGTAACTAACAGTACTGACAGAATAATCTTGTGTAAAAAAATACCTTCACAGTGACATCTAGACTAGTGTTTAACCAGATATCTGGGTACTGTGACCTAGACAAGTTGACACATTAAATGCTATGTTTAGCTCTTTGATGAAATGCTAAACTGTTTCCACAGCAGCTGAACCATTTTATGTTCCCACCAGCAATGTATGAGGTTCCAGTTTCTCCATATCCCCACCAATGCTTACTATTTTCTATTAAAAAAATTTAGCCATCCTCGTGGGTATGAAGTAGTATCTCATTGTGGTTTTAATTTTCACTTTCCTAATGACTAATGATGTTGAGAAACTTTTCATGTGCTTGTTAACCCACTTGTAGATCTTTAGAAAACTGTCTATTGAAGTCCTTTGCCCATTTTAGAATTGAGTTATCTTTTTGTTGTATGGTTATAAGGATTCTTTATATATCCTAGATACTAGATTCTCATCAAATGTATGATTTGCAAACATTTCCCCCATCCTGTATATTGCCTTTCACTTTCTTGATAATGTTCTTTGATGCACAAAGGTTTTTTTAATTTTAATGAAACCAAACTTATTTTTTCTTCTGTTACTCATGATTTTGGTGTCTTTTCTAAGAATCTGTTGCCAAATCCAAGGTCATGATGGTTTGCCCCTGTTTCCTTCTAAGAGTTTTATGGCTTTAGCTCTTATACTTAGGTTGTTGATCCATTTTAGTTTGTGTGTGTGTGTGTGTGTGTGGTGTTAGATAGGGTTCCAACTTCATCCTTTTGCATGTGTCTATACAGCGGTCCCAGTACCATGTGTTTAACAGACTATTCTTTCTCCAGTAAATGTCTTGAACGTTTGTTGAAATCAATTTGCCAGGGATGTATGGGTTTATTTCTGGACTTCCAATTCTATTCCATTGGTCTATATGTCTATCCTTATGCCAGTACCACATCGTTTGGATTACTTTATAGTAAGTCGTGAAATTGGGAAGTGTAAGTCTTCCAACTTTACTCCCCAGGATTGTTTGTCTATTCAGGGCCCCTTGCAATTCCATATGAATTTGTAGATCAGCTTTCCCACTTCTTCAAAAAATGACTACTGGAATTTTGGTAGGGATTGCAGTGAATCTGTACATTGCTTTTGGTAGTACCGTCATCTTGACAATATTAAGATTTCCAATCCATGAACATAGGATGTCTTTCCATTTAATTAGGCCTCTAATTTCTTTCAGGAATGTTTTATAGTTTTTAGTGTACAAGTCTTTCACTTCCTTGGTTAAATTTATTCCTAGGTAGTTTATGCTTTTGGATGTTATTGGAAATGGAATTGTTTTCTCAATTTCTTTTTTAGTTTATTCATTGTTGGTATATAAAAACACAACTGATTTTGTGAGTTGATCAGGTACCCTACAACTTTGGTGAATTTATTAGCTCTAGTAGTTTTTTGTGGATTCTTTGGGATTTTTTTTTTACATTTTTTAATGTTTTATTTTTATTTTTGAGAGAGTGAGAGAGAGAGAGAGAGAGAGAGCGCGTGCGCGCGCGCACTAGTGGGGGAGGGGCAGAGAGAGAGGGAAACACAGAATCTGAAGCAGGCTCTAGGCTGTGAGCTGTCAGCACAGAGCCCGATGCAGGGCTCAAACTCATAAACCATGAGATCATGACCAGAGCTGAAGTCAGACACTTAACTGACTGAGCCACCCAGGCGCCCCTCTCCTTTGGGATTTTTTAACATGTTGGATCACATCATCTGTGAATAGAAATAATTTTACTTCTTCGTTTCCAGTTTGGATACCTGTTATTTCTCTTTCTTGCTAACTTCTCTGGCTGAAACTTCGAATATAATGTTCAATAGCAATGGTGTAAGTGGGCAGCTTTGTCATGTTTCTGATCTTTGGGGAAAGCTTGCAGTCTTTCACCACTAAATTGGGTGTTAGCTGTGGATTTTTCATAAATGTCTTTTATCATGTTGAGGAACTTTCCTTCTCTTCCTAGCCTTTTGAGAGGTTTTATCATGAAATAGTGTTGCATTTTGTCAAATGCTTTTTCCACATCAACAAAGATGATCTTTACATCTTTTCAAGATAAAATGCTTCAGTGCTAAAACCAGTGGTATATTTCAGTGGAGAAGAGAACATAGAAACGTTCAGGTTAGAACAATGATGATCTGAGATAAAGGCAAAGAAAGCCCAGTGTTTAAAGTCTCTAAGGAAAGCAGATGGAGAGTATTAGGGATTAGAGAATGGAGAGTTTTAGCCCCAGTGCAACACTTTACCAAGCTGAATGGGATGAAGGTCAGAGGAGAAATGTCTGCTTCTTGAAAAGCTTGGGCAAATTGTTTATAGATTCTATACAGTGTACAACAAATATTAACTTAAAATGATGACACATGCAATAGAATAAATATAATGAAACAAGAAGCTGGTACTCCCATATGCAAGTACCTGTAAGGTATGAGTACTGCTTGAAGACATCAGAAGGTGTAGGTCCTGTCAGCAGAAAAACATCAATGATTCCACTCTCTGACATCCAACGCACATCAGTTCGAGATCTGACCTTTTGTTTAGCTGCAACAGGGCCCATCTGGGTCAGTGTGTACTAGAAAAAGAATGGAATGAAGGTCTGAAAAATTTCCCTCTAGTGTACAACACTCATCCATAGGTAAGAAACCGGTGCATACTGTTAACTTTCACTGATTATATTGCAAAGACTTTAGTGGCAGATAATTGCCACTACAAAGCCCAAAGCTATACTACACTAGTTCTCTTTCTTTTGTAAGTATGACATGCAGCCATGATTCATAAGCTCACCTTTACTGCAGGCTCTGTATTGATCTCCACTAGTGTTTCTGATGCATTCAGCCAAAAAATGCCTAGAGTCCTGCCTAGTTTGTGGGCCAGGAGATAAGGCACTGAGCCGTAAATGCCCATTTTGTCATGTATTTTATATCCATAGACATCCAGGTTATAAAGACGGTAAGCATCACCATCACTGAAACACACAAAGATGAGAGTATCTTCAATTACAATCACAAATACATTATTAATGAATAGTATAGCTCCTCTGTCCCCTGCAAACACTTGAGTCCTATGCATCTTTCAAGGCTCCACTCTTACCACTTTCCTGACCCAACCAGTGTTAATGTGATTCTCCTCCTTTGATTCCTTTGGCATCTCCTCCTGTGACAACAGGCATGCATGGTCTCATATCTTAGATATCTTTTCTTTCTTTCTTTCTTTTTTAAAGTTTATTTATTTTGAGAGAGACAGAGAGAGCACAAGCAGGGGAGGGGAAGAGAGAAGAAGAGAGAGAATCCCAACAAACACACGAGCTGTGAGATCATGACCTGAGCTGAAACCCAGAGTTGGCTACTTAATCGACTGAGCCACCCAGGCGCCCCTTATGTACCTTTTCTGAATATCTCTTGTGAGGACTATTTCCTGTGAATTCTCCACAAGAGCAAGCACAAGGTAAATATCATTGGCAAATTGTGTATTTCTCTGCTGCTAAAACAAAACGACAGATAGTGTCCTAACATGCTTCCACAGTGCTGAGTAGGGAAAGATGAGGAACTGAATTGGGGTGGGAAGCACAGAGCTTGGCTTGGTGTGTGAGCAGGTTAGTTTCTGATTCACTTGTTACTATGCCCAACTGTTGTGGAAACAGCATCTGAACCCAGCAAACTTGATCAGATTCTGCTTCTCTTTGGTTTTTGCTTCCTTAGTCTGATGTCTCTGGAAATTACTTGTCAATAATGTTAGTTTGAAATGATCTCCCTAAGGGAATCAAAGGTGACATGAAATGCCACAATTTTTCTTATTTTTTAATGTTTTATTATATTTGAGAGAGAAGAGAGCACAAGCAGAGGAGGGGGAGAGAGATGGGGGAGGACAGAGGAAGCAGGCTCTGCACTGACAGCAGTGATCATGATGTGAGCCGACTGAGCCACCCAAGCTCCCCAAGGTGCCACAATTTTTCACTCTCTGGCTCAGTCCTTTTTTGGTAAAAACCTTTTTCTAGGTCAGTGATTTTCACCATGTATTCTCCCAGGTTCCACAGAAAGGCCTAGAGAGGTGAAAACAAAACCCAGGGAGGTGGTGTGATGAAGCTCTCTCTCCTACTCCAACCACAACAGTTCCATATTCTTATTTCCTATGTATATTTTTAGGCTCAGAATTACAGTTTTTATAATTCTTAATATTTTTCCAAAAATAAGATAAAAATTGAAATCACTACTCACAGAGGACAAGGCCAGGCACGTATTGGTCCAGGCTCAGACATCTCACATATTTTCCCTTCAAACTTTTATGGTCCAGAAACCAGAGCATCCTTTAAGTATTTTTGTTTTCACTTTACCTGGTATTTTTAAGTTGGTGTGATTCTGCATGTTGTGGGATCCCATAGAGATGCTCAAATCCATGCAAGGAAAAATCCAAACCAACGGAGGCAGGACCTGTAGGGACCAGGATATTAAGTTTTGCTTCTTAATGGGACAATCATTTAAGGAAATTCAGTTACTTATGAGTGTAGCAAGATGACTAGACTAGGGATTAAGAGACCTGAACTTGCCCTGGTCAATCAGTAAATCTTGCATACGCCCTTTCTGTAAATGTTACATTTAGGTAACTGTGGGGATACAAACATGCACAAGGCAAAGTTCTGGTCACTTGTTAGTGTTTCCTTAGCTATGTGCTCGAAGCTCTCTGTGTCCTCAATTGCAGTAAATCTCCTTTTGATCTGTAAAATATAGCTATGAAGTTTTAGATTTTTTTTCTAATCTAAAATTTCCTAAAATGTACTGCATGCTTCTTTGCATTAGGAAACAAAGGATACTGAGCAATTTTAATCTTCACTAGATTGAAGACTGGGTGTCTTCTGCCTGATCATTTATTCTTATTGCATACAGGGACTATAATCTCAAGAGCATCAGGAGGATCTTTCCTGGCTTCTCAAAATATCCCTTCCCTATTACTGTAGATACATGCTTTTTTTTTTTTTTTTTTTTTTTTTTACAAAAACCAAAGACAAAGTCCTTTATTTGACAATTATTTTAGAAATATGGGAAAAATGCAAGTAACTAAGAGAGATAACAGACTTAAATTCACTCTTAGGTAAAAGTACTTGATGTCAAATGGTCAGTCCTTATTTAAAGGAATTTATGGAAAGTGCGTGCTATAGCGAAGGTAAAAAAAACATTATGATGTTACAGAAAGGAAAGCCTGATGGCCTCCCTACTTTTAAATTTTGGACACTTTGTCAACCCTGATCATTATACTAGGTTATAGACAGAGATGCTAGAACAGAAATTCTCAAGGAATTAGGGAAGATCTGTTATCCTGCTGGGTAGGAAGGAGGAAGGAGGAAAATGTGTATTTCTTCCAAGTATATAAGCCCCAAGTATCTGAACCATATATCCAAAAGAGATAAATTTCACCCCCCACCACACACACCACATCACTAAGTCTAGTGAAAACTTTCACAGATGGGTATGTGATACTTGTGTGAATGATGGGGAGGTTTGGAAAAGGTTGAGAACCAATGGCTTGGAATGCTGGAGCTAATTAGCTTTAGAACTTTGTTTCTCATCACTTGACTCTCATAAAAATATAATGTGGAATTTGCGGCTGTCTATAAACTGAGTAGTACCAGCAGTGTGCTGACCTAGGCCCTTAACGTGAGACCATCAACCCCATGAGGCCTATACTTCTCTTACATTCCCACCGAAGGTACATACTCACTACTTCTATGTTGATAAACATTATTAAAGAATAGAGGACTCAAATCTGAGATTTCTGTTCCCCTTACAGAAATCACTTGTTGAGGTGCCAAAGCTCAAGGGACTTTCAGGTAGCAACATTCAGTCATTTTGGCAAGATCTTCTTTAATACTACACCAGTTTCAACTTTACCATTAACTTTGACATCCACAAATTTTCCGAACTTCTCCTCCCACAAGCCTAGATCCTCTTGGTTTTCCTGGTGGCACACACACACAAAAAGGAGCAAATGGAGTTATACATTGCAATAAATGTGATTACCACAACCGTACATTTTGTTTGGATTATTACAAATTTAAACTGAGAAAATGAGTCTATCTTTTAAAAGACCACTTTGTGGGGCACCTCAGTGGCTCAGTTGGTTAAGTGTCTGACTTCAGCTCAGGTCATGATCTTGTGGTCTGTGGGTTCGAGCCCCACATCGGACTCTGTACTGACAGCTCAGAGCCTGGAGTCTGCTTTGGATTCTGTGTCTCCCTCTCTCTCTGCCCCTCACCCCACCCCCCCCCCCGTCTCTCGAGTCTCTCTGTCTCTCAAAATTGAATAAATGTTAAAAAATGTTAAAGACCCGTTTGTGATGTCAGAATATTTAACAGATTTGATTTGTGTTTTACATAAATGCCAGTAATCATCTTCCTTATGAACTGAAGCTGACATGAACATAATTTTTTATTGTGGTAGAACAGACCTAACATAAAAATTTCCATTTTAATTATTTATTTATTTTCCATTTTAACCATTTTATTTATTTATTTTTGAAGTAATCTCTACACCCAATGTGGGGCTCGAACTCACAACCCTGAGATGAGGAGTTGTATGCTCTACTGACTGAGCCAGCCAGCTATGCTACCCCACCCCACCTTTTTGCATTTTTACCATTTTATTTGATTTTTTAATTAATTAATTAAATCTTTTTTTTTTTTTTTTTTTTTTTGACAGAGAGGGCGCAAGTGACAGAGGTGCAGAGAGAAAGGGAAAGCGAGATAATCCCGCAAGGGGCAGAGAGGGAGAGAGAGAGAGAGAAATGGGGCTCACCCAAAGTGTAGCTCGAGCTCAAGCTCGAGGGCTCAAGCTCAGCTCAAGCTCACCCAAAGCAGGGCTCAAGCTCACCTGATGTGGAGCTTGGCTCAAATTCACATGAGATCATGACCTGAGCCGAAGTCGGATGCTTAACTGACAGACACCCAGGTGCCCCTCATTTTTACCATTTTAAAGTGACATTAAGTACATTCACAGTGTTGTGCAACTATCATCACCATCTATCTCCAGAACTTTTACATCTTCCCAGACAGAACTTCCACACCCATTAAACAATGGCTCCCCATTTCTTCCTCCCCCAGCTCTTGACAACCACCATTCTACTTCTTGTCTCTATGAATGTGACTACTATAGATACATAGATTTCATATAACTAGAGTCAAATAGTATTCATCTTTTTGTGACTGCTTATTTCACCTAGTATAATATCCTCAATATTCATCAATTTTGTAGCATATGTCAGAATTTCATTCCTTTGGTTTAAAAATTTTTTTTACATTTATTTATTTTTGAGAGACAGAGTGAGACAGAGCATGAGTGGGGGAGGGGCAGAGAGCGAAGGAGACACAGAATCCGAAGGACGCTCCAGGCTCTGAGCAAGTGTTCAGCACAGAGTCTGATGTGGGGCTTGAACCCACAAACTGTGAGATCATGACCTGAGCTGAAGTCGGAAACTTAACCAACTGAGCCACTCAGGAGCCCCATAATTTCCTTCCTTTTAAGGTCAAATAACATTCCACCGTATGTATATTCCACATTTTGTGTGCACATTCATCTGTCAGTGACTCTTGGGTTGCTGGGCTGTTTTCACCTTTTGGCTACTGTGAATAATCCTTCTAAGAACACAGTATATAAATATTTGCTTAAGTCCCTACTTTCCCTTTTAGATATATATCCATGCGTGAATTGCTGGATCATATTGTAATTCTATGTAATTTTGAGGAATTGCCACACCATTTGACATGAGTATCTTTACACAGGCCAAAATGATTTGAAATCACTTTGAAAAATGCAGTCTTGAGGCTCCTGAGTGGCTCAGTCAGTTAAGCATCTGAGTTAGGATCTTGTGGTTCGTGGGTTCGAGCCCTGTGTTGGGCTCTGTGCTGATAGCTGGTAGTCTGGAGCCTCCTTCAGATTCTGTGTTTCCCTCTCTCTCTGCCCCTTCCTCGCTTGCTCTCTCTCTCATAAATAAACATTAAAAAAATTTTTTTAAAAAGGGCACCTGGGTGGCTCAGTCGGTTAAGCATCCGACTTCGGCTCAGGTCATGATCTCACTGCTCTGAGTTTGAGCCCCAGATCGGGCTCCGTCCTGACAGCTCAGAGCTTGGAGCCTCGAGCCTGCTCTGGATTCTGCCTCTGTCTCTCTGCCCCTCCCCTGCTCAAGCTCTTTCTTTCTCTCTCTCTCTCTCAAATATAAATAAATATTAAAAAATAAAAAATATATAAAAAAGAAAAATGCCATCTTTACATAAGATGTTTTAAATCTTTTTTTACTCCTTGTAAACATGTGAAGCATAACATTGAGAATCAAACAACTTAGGTCAAAAAGCAAACATTTTGGCCCAAGGTGGGTACTTGCCGCCTTGCTTCAATTAGCCCAACTACCTGAGAAGTTACACTGCTCAGGTTCACAATCTTTTGATGTAGAGCCAAAAACTTTCTTGGGTTTACAAGTTTCCTTTCTTGGCTTTACGAGTTTCATTCTTCCTCTCTGACAGAATGAAAATCTTTTCTAAAAATTGTATGTATGCATGAAATGCATGTTTCTTTTAAAAGATAAGCCCCTTGCCCATTTCTAGGTAGTTTCTTCATAATGATAAGCTTCTGTAAAGTGAGCTTCTCTCTCTCTCTCTCTCTCTCTCTCTGTGTGTGTGTGTGTGTGTGTGTTTAAATCACATCTGAATTCTTATGTAGGGACTATTATCCTGGGGTCTGTGAATGGGCTTTAGAGTTTGTGAACTCTCTCAAACAGTATAAAAATTTTGTTCTATAGAGAAGGTTCGAAGCCTTCATCAGATTCTTGCTAGGGCATCTGTGAGGCAAAACCACTACCTAAGCTATCTAATTAGAGGTCTCCCCACAGCTGATTTGCCATATTGTCACGAAACTATCAAAGGCTATGTCTTTGTTGTCCTTCTCTATTTGGAAATGGAAAAAATATTCTCTCTCATATTCATCAGCATGGGTCACTTCTCAAGCAGAAGAAGCATGTCCTTACTGCACTGGAAATACTTTTCACCATTCCTGGTGGCCATACCTACTGTCGGGGATCCTTCAAAGATGCATGTGGCTTTGGATGAAGAGAAGACTTATGGAATGTCCATTTTCCATAATTCAGCTAAAACAGTCTTTTAAAAACAGACATCAGACCATGTATCTCTGCTGCTTACAACTTTCCATAGTTTTCCTTTGCTCTTACGTTAAAGTTGAAAAAGGTTAACAAGACATAAAAAAAAAATGCCAGCCCCATGGTAATGGGGGGACTTTGATACATTCAAAATATATCACCAATTCCTTGAACGGTACTTGGCATATAGGAAATACTCAGCAAATATTTGTCTAATAAAAAAATTATTATAAGACTTTCCACTGAATTGCTTCTGCCTATCTCTCTGGCCTTGTTATACAACACTGTTTCCTTTGCTTTTTTTTTCCTGCTAAAAAGTATACATATATTTTAAATTTCTTCAAATGTGCTCCTTCCTGCCTCAAGGTCTTTGAATATGAAATTCCCTCTCTCTGGAATATTCTCTTCCCACCTTTTGACTAGCTGATGTATCTGCATGCATCAGTTTTAGCTGTTAGGTCATTTCCTTCAGGACGACTTTCCTGAGCCTCATCTTGGTCAAGTTCCTTGTTATATTCTCCTATAGCACTTGTTTGTAACACTCCTCATGCCTGTACTTAGTCAGTGTCTGTCTTTCCCATTAGATTCTAAGATTCATGAGATTCTAAGATTCATAAGCTGAGATTTGTTTTATTCATGGCTGATTCTTCTTGCCTAGCATAATTTTTTGAGCTGGCACAAAAGCAGGCACTCAAGAATTACCTGTTTTATGAGTGAATGAATTCATGAATAGACAAATGAATGAAAGAATCAATGAGATGATAAGGTGAGCAAAAGAGAAAGGTGGTTCCATTTATATGCAGTATTTATCAACTACCCATTTGTGAGAGGAAAGGAAGAACAAAACCATTATATTTCATATAATGATGGTGAAAGAGATTAAAAAGAAAGATAACTTGCTCAATCTAGATTACCTGAGAAGCGTCAACTGATGTGTCCTCCTTATTTTCTTTGGTAGCTCTGTTTTAACATAAATAAAGTTGTTTTACTCAAGGGAAGACTGACAGAATTTTGTTCAATGATAAAGATTTTAATTTCTAATTTTTGATACCCCATAAAGTATGTCTTTTAACTTACTGAAAATAACGTCATTATAAAAATAAGTTTATGTTCTTCAATTATGAAATTGAAGAACATTTATGATGAACATTAATCCAGTAACTTGATTTGTTAAAATGTAATATATTTGAATTTTCTTGTTAACCCTTAAAAATCTGTCAGTTTTTTAATATACATGTAATACATAATGCAGTATTTAAACAAAATATAAGCAAGCAAGGTAGAACACTGCTCCCCTCACTCCAATGTTGCCCTTGTACAGAGCAACATAATGCACTGTCTTCCAAAATAATTTTAACAACTTAAACTATCAGGCACAGTTGGATTTATGTGCTCATTTCTCCCCATTCTTCTTTGTAATATTTTTTTTAATGTTTGTTTATTTTTGAGAGAGAGAGACAGAGCACGAGCAGGGGAAGGGCACAGAGAGAGAGGGAGATACAGAATCTGAAACCGGCTCCAGGCTCCATGCTGTCAGCACAGAGTCTGATGTGGGGCTCGAACTCATGAGCTGTGAGATCATGACCTGAGCTAAAGTCGGACACTTAACCGACTGAGCCACCCAGGCGCCCCTCATTTCTCCCCATTCTTAACAATACTGGACCTTACACACTTTTGAAATCTTCGCCAGTCTAAAATTTTAGAAAAGACAATACATTTCAATTTGAATTTCTTTCATTAATGATGTAAACTACCTTTTTATACATTAACGGTATTTCTTTCTTCTGTGAATTGTCCATTCATCCTCATTATACATTAATTTTTTAGTATAAAATACAGTAGGCTTTTAGAAGAGTACATAAGTTCACAGGTTAAAGAATAATACTAAAGTAACAACTATGAACCCACATAAGCAACATAGGTGACTTGTTCCTCTGGAATTCCTATGTGCCTCTCCTCAGATGTATCTTCCATCTCCTCCCTGTACTCTTCAAGTAACCACTTTACCAAATTTTGTGTGAAATCACTCGCTTTCTGTTTCTTATACTATTCCCACTAGTGTATGAGTTCTCAAACAAATATTTGGCTTTGCCTTATAATTTTTTATACAAATAGAGATGTACTGTATATATTCTTTCACTCAGTATTAAAAATTTCTGATATTCATCATGTTAATATGTGTTGCTGCAGTTTGTATCACCCATTTTTCATTTGCGTGTTCCTCTTTTTTTTATTAATTTATAAAAGTTCTCCCTAATATGCATATTAAAAATTTGTGGAGAAATTTAAGGCAAATAGTATGCTGCCTTTTAATTTTTTTATTAAAAATTTTTTAATGTTTATTTATTTTTGAGAGAGACAGAGAGACAGAGCACGAGCAGGGGAAGGGCAGAGAGAGAGAGACATAGAATTTGAAGCAGGCTCCAGGCTCTGAGCTGTCAGCACAGAGCCTGATGCGGGGGTGGAACCCGTACACCGTGAGATCATGACCTGAGCTGAAGTTGGACACTTTACAGACTGAGCCACCCAGGTACCCCTGTTGCCTTTTAATTAAAAAAAAAAAATATATATATATATATATATATAATCTTTAGAGCAGTTTTAGGTTCACAGCAAAACTAAGCAGAAAGTGTAGAGTTCTCATATAACCAACTGTCCCTGTGCACTCTGAATCTCCCCAACTGTCAACAGCCTGTACCACAGTGCTAAATTCATTACAATCAATGAACCTGCACTGGCACATCATTATCACCCCAAGTCCATAGTTTATATTAGGGTTCATTCTTGGCACTGTGCATTCTATGGGTTTTGACAAATGTATACTAACATGTATCCACCACTGTAGTATCATACAGGGTAATTTCGCTGCCCTTAAAATCTGTGTTCTGCTTAGCTGTCCCTTTGGCTTCCTTAGCCCCTGGAAACTACTAATCTTTTTACTATCTCCATAATTTTGCCTTTTCCAGAATTTTATATAGTTGGAAACATAGAGTAGGTAGCCTTTTTCAGATTGGCTTCTTTCACTTGGTAACTTGCATTTGAGTTCCCTCCATGTCTTTTAATGGCTTGATAGTTCATTTCTTAAAAGAAAAAAAAAGAATTGCTTCTAAGTTTTGGCAATTATGAGTAAAGTTGCTATAAATATCCATGTACAGGTTTTTGTGTAGATATAGATTTCCATCTCCTTTGGGTAAGTAACAAGAAGCATGATTGCTGAATTATATGGTAAGAGTATGTTTAGTTTTATAAGAAATTATAAAAACTATCTTCCAAAGTGACTATATCCTTTTGCATACCCAATACAATTAATGTGAGTTCCTGTTCGGCATCCTCCCCAGCATGTTATTATCAGTGCTCTGGAATCTGGTCATTCTAATAGATACGTAATGGTTTCTTGTTTTAATTTGCAATTTCCTAATGACATATGCTGTTGAACATCTTTTTTTTTTAATATTTATTTATTCTTGGGAGACAGAGAGACAGAGTGCAAACATGAGAGGGGCAGAGAGGGAGATACAGAATCTGAAGCGGGCTCCAGGCTCCAAGCTGTCAGCACAGAGCCCGATGTGGGGCTTGAACCCACAAAGCACAGGATCATGACCTGGGCCAAAGTTGGACGCTTAACTGACTGAGCCACCCAGGCTCCCCTTGAACATCTTTTCTTAGGCTTACTTGCCATCTGTTTATCTTTTTTGGTAAGGTTTCTGTTCAGCTCCTTTGCACACTTTTGAGTGTTCATTTTCTTATTGTTGAATTTTAAGAGTTCTTTGTATATTTTGGATAGCAGTCCTTCATTTGATGTGTCTTTTGCAAATATTTCTTCCTAGTCTGTGGCTTGTCTTCTCATTTCCTTGACACTGTTTTTCACAGAGCAATTGTTTTTAATTTTTTTTAATTTATTTTTATTATTTTTTTAAGTTAAAAAAAATTTATTTTAGAGAGAAATAGAGCATGAGCCAGGAGGGGGCAGAGAGGAGTGGGGAGAGAGAGAGAGGAGAAAGAGAGAGAGGAAGAGAGAGAGAGAGAGAGAGAGAGAGAGAGAGAGAGAATCTCAAGCAAGCTGCATGTTCAGTGTGGAGCCCAACACAGGCCTCAATGAATGCCACACCCTGGGATCATGACCTGAGCCAAAATCAGGAGTTGGATCCTCAACTGAATAAGCCACCCAGGCACCCTTAGTTTTTCATTTTAATGAAGCCCAATTTATCAATTATTTCTTTCATGAATCATGCCTTTGGTCCTATATTAAAAAATCATCACCATACCCAAGGTCATCTAGGTTTTCTTCTATGTTATCTTCTAAGAGTTTTATAGTTTTTATTTTACATTTAGATCTATGACCTATTTTGAGTTAATTTTTTTAAGTATGCTCCACAGCCAGTGTGGAGTCCAAACTGGCGTGTAAACTCATGTCCTGCGATCAAGCCCCTGAGCTGAGATCAAAAGTCAGACGCTTAACTGACTGAGCCACCCAGGTGTCCCCATTTTGAGTTAATTTTTGTGAAGGGTGTAAGGTCTATACCTAGATTCATTTTTAAATATATTTTTATTCAAGTAAAATTAATATACAGTATCATATTAGTTTCAAGCGTACAGTATAATGATTCAACATTTCTACACATTACTCAATACTCATCAGAAAAAGTGTACTCCTAATCCCCTTTATCTATTTCACCCATCCCCCACTCTCACCTCCTGTGTGGCAACCACCAGTTTGTTCTCTATATTTAAGAATCTGTTTTTTTTTTGTCTTTTAATTTGTTCATTTGTTTTGTTTCTTACATTACACATATGAGTGAAATTATTAGGTATTTGTCTTTCTGAGACTGACTTTTTTTTACTTAGCATAATACATTCTACATCTATCCATGCTGTTGCAAATGGCAATATTTCATTCTTTTTCATGGCTGAGTAATATTCTGTGTGTGTGTGTGTGTGTGTGTGTGTGTGTGTGTATGTTTGTAGACACCATATCTTCTTTATCCCTTCATTTATGGATGGACACTTGGGTTGCTTCCATATCTTGACTACTGCAGATAATGCTGCAGTAAACATAGGGGTACACATATCTTTTTGAATTAGTGTTTTTGTTTTCTTTGGGTAAATACCTAGTAGCCAACACCATTTATTGAAGAGGCTGTCTTTTCCCCATCATATGTTCTTGCTTCCTTTGATGAAGATTAATTGTATATGCATGTATTTATTTCTGGACTCTCTATTCTGTTCCATTGTTCTATGTTTTGTTTTTGTGCAAATACCATGTTTTTGATCACTATAGCTTTGTAGTATACTTTGAAATCAAGGAACATGATACCTCTAGCTTTGTTCTTCTTTTTCAAGATTGCTTTGGCTATTTGGAATCTTTGTGGTTCTGTACAAATTTTAAGATTATTTGTTCTATGTCTGAGAAAAATTCCATTAATATTTTGATAGAAATTACATTCAATCTGCAGACTGCTTTGGGTAGTATGCATATTTCAACAATATTAATTCTTCCAATCCATGAGCACAGTGCACCTTTTCATTTACTTGTGCTGTCTTCAGTTTCTTTCATCAATGTCTTATAGATTTTGGGGTTCAGGTCTTTCACCCCCTTGTTTAAATTTATTCCTAGTTATTTTATTCTTTTTGATGCAATTGCAAATCGGATTATTTTCTTAATTACTCTTTCTGATAGTTCATTATAAGTATATAGAAATGCAACAGATTTCTGTATATTTGTTTTGTATCCTATATTAGTGAATTAATTTATTAATTCAAATAGTTTTTTTCTTTTTTCTTTTGTAGAGTCTTTAGTGTTTTCAATATACAGTGTTATTACAATATATAGTCTGCACATAGTGACAATTTTATTTCTTTTCCCATTTGGAGGCCTTTTATTTCTTTTTCTTGTTTTATTGTTGTGGGTAGGATTCCAGTACTTGTTGAATTTAAGTGAGAAGAGTGGGCATCCTTGTCTTGTTCCTGTTCTAAGAGAAAAAACTTTCACCTTTTCACTGTTGAGTATGATGTTAGCTGTGGGTTGTCACACATGGCATTTATTATGTTGAGGTATGTTTCTTCTATACCAACTTTGTTGGAGGTTTTTATAATGAATGATGTTGAATTGTATCAAATTCCTTTTCTGCATCTATTGAGATAATCATATGATTTTTATCCTTATTTTTGTTAATGTAGTGTATCATGTTGATTAATTTGTGGATATTGAACAATCCTTTCATTCTTGGAATAAGTCTCATTTGATCATGATGTATGATTCTTTTAAAATATTATTGAATTTGGTTTGCTAATATTTTGTATAGGATTTTTATATCAATGTTCATCAAGAATACTGGCCTGTAATTTTTTTGTATTGGTTTTTATATTAAGGCAATTCTGGCCTCATAGAATGAGTTTGGAAGCATTCGGTCTTCTTCAATTTTTTGGAATACTTTGAGAAGAACAGATATTAACTCTTCTTTAAATGTTCTGTAGAATTCACCTATGAAGTTGTCTAGTCCTAGACTTTTGTTTCCTGAAAGTTTTTGGATTACTGATTCAATTTCATTACCAGTAATTAGTTCACATTTTCTATTTTTTCTTGATGCAGTCTTGGAAGACTGTGTATCTTAGGAATTTATCCACTTCTAGGTTCTCCTGTTTGCTGGCATGTAAATGTTTATAGTTGTTTCCTATGATCCTTTTAATTTCTGTGGTATTGACTGTCTTTCATTTGGTTTTATTTATTTGGGCCCTCTCTTACCTTTTCAAAGAACCAGCTCTTAGTTTCATTGATCTTTTCTATTTTTTATAAGTCTATTTTATTTATTTACACTCTGATCTTTATTATTTACTTCCTTCTGTGAACTTTGGACTTTGTTTTGCTTTTTGCATAAAAAAAGGTATAAGATATTTATTTGAGATTTTTTTTGTTTCTTGAGGTAGGCCTGTTTTGTGATAAACTTCTCTGCTGAAACTACTTTTGCTGCATCCCATAGTTCTTGGAGTGTTTCCATTTCCATTTGTCTCTAGGTATTTTTTACTTCCTCTTTATTTTTAACATATTAGTTGTTTAGTAGCATGTTGCTTAGCTTCCACATATTTGTGTTTTGCTTCCAGTTTTCTTCTTGTATTCGATTTCTAGTTTCATAACATTGTAGTTAGAATATATGCTTGATAATGATTTCAAGCTTTTTAAATTTATTGAGACTTGTTTTGTGGCTTAACATGTGATCTCATCGGGAAAATGCTCCAGGTGAAAATAATGTTTATCCTGCTGTTTTGGATGGAATGTCTGTGTGTATGTGCATGCAAGCATGTATAAAGTTCATCTGATGTAATATGTCATTTCTTGTTGGATCTTTCCCTTTTATCATTATGTCCTTCTTTGTCTCTTGTTACAGTCTTTGTTTTAAAGTCTGTTTGGTCACTTAGGTTCAAGCACTACATTTTTTCTAAATGCACTACATTTTTATTCCTCCCACCATGTTTTATGTTTTTGATGTCATATTTTACATCTTCTTATTTTGTGTATCTCTTGATTAATTATTGTAGGTCTAGATGGTTTTATTATTTTTGTCTTTTAACCTTGAGCAAGCTATGTGTAGGTGGCTGAACAACTACCTTTACTATATGTTTACCTTTACCAGTGAGATTTTTTCTTTTATAATATTCTTATTTCCAGTTATGGACTTTTTTCAATTTAAAGAAGTCCCTTTAACATTTTTTGGAAGCCTGGTTTTGTGTTGATAAACTCCTATAGCTTTTTGCTTATCTGGGAAGCCCCTTATCTCTCCTAATTTCTGAGGGATAACATTGCCAGGTAAAGTATTCTGAGTTGTAAGTTTTTTCCTTTCAGCACTTTGAATATATAGTATCACTGCCTTCTGGCCTATCAAGTTTAAGTCCCTTGTATGTAACTAGTTTTTTTCTTGCTGGTTTTAAGATTATCTCATCTTTAACTACTGATCCTTCCATTGTAATGTGTCTTGGTGTGGGTCTCTTTAGGTTCATCTTATTTGGGTCTCTCTGTGGATATCTGTTTCTTTCACCAGGTTTGGGAAGTTTTCTACCATTATTTTGTTTGTTTACATTATTTTTGAGAGAGAGACAGAGTGCAAGCAGGGGAGGGGCAGAGAGAGAGGGAGACCCAGAATCTGAAGCAGGCTTCAGGCTCTGAGCTGTCAGCACAGAGCCTAACACGGGGCTTGAACTCATGAACCATGAGATCATGACCTGAGCCAAAGTTGGATGCTCAACTGACTGAGCCACCCAGGTGCCGCCCATTATTTCTCTAAATAGGGTTTCTGTCCCTTTCTCTCTCTCTCCTCCTTCTGGGACCCCTACAATGTGAATGTATGTATGCTTAATGTCCTAGCAGTCCCTTAAACTATCCTCCTTTAAAAAATTTTTTTTTCTTTTTGCTGTTCTAATTGTGTGATTTACACTACCTGTCTTCCAGATTGCTGATCTGTTCTTCAGCATCATCTAATCTGCTGATTCCCTCTAGTGTATTTTTCATTTCAGTTATTTTATCCTTTAGCTGATGATTTCTTTTTGTATTTTCTATCTCCTTCTTGAAGTTTTCACTGTGTTCATCTCCTGAGTTTCAAGAGCATTACTTTAAATACTCTATCGGGTAGAGTGCTTATCTGTTTTGTTTAGTTCTTTTTCTGAAGTTTTATCTTGTTCTTTCATTTGGAACATATTCTTCTGTCTCATTTTGCCTAAGTCTCTGTTTGCTTCTCTGTATTAGGTAGACCAGTTGCATTTCCTGATCTTGAAGGAGTGGCTTTATGCAGAAGGTGTCCTGTGGGCCCAGGAGCACAAACACCCTAGCTGCCCCAGTCAGGTGCCCCAAGAGCATTCCCTGTGTGGGCTCTGGGCACCTTCCTGTTGTGGGTAGGTTGCAACTGGTGCAAATGCACAGATGTATAGGGCTATCCTCCAGCATGACTGTCTGTCAAGTCTGGCTGTGACTGCCATGGTCATACTGGTTAGCGGGGCTAGCCCCTGGCCCATCTGGCTGAGAGGCCTGGTTGTGACTGTTGTGCATATGCTGGTGTGTGGGGTTGGTCCCTGGCATGGCTGGCTGTGAGGCCTGGCAATGACAGCTGTGAGTGTACTGGTGGGTGGAGCATGTCTCCTGTGTGGCTTGCTGCAGGGTCCAGCTGTGACTGCTGTAGGTGTTCTAGTGGGTGGGGCTGACCTCCTGGGGCAAGGTGCCTAGGAGGGGTTCTGGTCCCAGGTGGGGTTGCTTGCTGCAAGTGCTGGGGTTGGAAGCTGCTTGCAAGGAGCTCTGACGTGAGCTAAAGCACCTGCCAGGAATGCCAGGGTGCAGAGACACTTGGGAAGGGGTCTAGGCTGGGAGGTGGCTTGGGTGGGACAAGTCTACAGGGGAACACTGGGTGGGGTGAGTTGGCACTAGAATAGTAGATAAAGAGTGCCAGAACTGACATCCACCAATGCTGGGCCAGCTAGGTAGAAGGAGTAAGAAAAATGGTTCCTATCAGTGCATCTGTCCCTGAAGGACATTCCCAAAGATTCCTGCCATTCTGACACATGCCCTAAAATTAGTCAGTGGATCTCCTTCACATGTAACCCAGGGATTTTTCCACATGGTTGCCTCTGTGTTGGGACTCAAAGCAAGTGTGACTGTGCACATGCCATTAAAGAGCAGAGTCTCAGTTTTCTACTGCCCTCTGACTCTCTTGGACATATGCCCTGTTGGTTTTCAAAGCCAGACATTAGGGGAGCTAATCTTCCTGGTGCAGGCTCCCTGAGGTATGGAGCCTGATGTGGGACTCAGACCTCTTGTTCCTCAGGGCAGGCCTCTATGGTTGTGATATCCCTCCCACTTGTGGGTTGCTGCACTGGGGGTGTGGGACCTGACTAAACCATGTCTCTGCTCCTCCTACCTGGTACCTTAATGTGGCTTTTTCTTTATATACTTAGTTGTATGATCTGTTAGTCTTAGTTCATTCTCAGAGAGAGTTTTCTATATGTAGTTGTAGATTTTTTTTTTTTTTTGTACAATCTTTACTCCCCTGCCAAGGGGTAGGTGCACTGTTCCTTAAGGTACTCCAGTACCAGTTCAATGCATGAAGTGGATGGAGCAAGCTCCTATTCCATCTCCTAGTTCCAAAAATCCATTTAATATACTGTATTGTCCTCAGATAGAGGGTGTAGCAGATATTAAACTGTTAAGGACAGCTGCTACACTTGATCTTAGCCAAAAGGCTGAGAAGTGATGTAGTTGTAGATTTGGATGTGTGTGGGGGAAGAGTTGAGCTCAAGATGTTCCTTCTGTGTAATTTTTTTCATCTGGAATTAATTTTTGCTAATGTTGCAAGGCTTGGGTCTAACTTAAAATTTTTTCCGGGTGGATAATATGATTTTCCTAACACAAATGTAAATGGTGGATATATAAACTAGTTCACAACCTCTAGAGGAGGTAATTTGGCAGCCCAAGTCAAAATTACAAATTCACAAACCATTGATCAGCAATTGTACTTCTATGACTCATCTTTGTATATCCTTGCATGTATGCAAAATGATACATATACAAAGTTATCCATGAAGTGATTAGCTGGAAAACAAGATTAGAAATAATTTTAAAGTCCACCAAGAGGAAATTTACTAAATGAATCATTGGGCAACCATACAATGGAAGCACCTGCTTTAAAGAAATTAGGAACTATCAAATTGGTAAAGGAAAAACAGCAAAGTGCAGAATAATGTGTAAAGGTAGTATCATATGTGTCAAGAAAGGATAAAACAAAGAATATATATATCTTACTGTATGGGCATAAATTATCTCTTGAAGGATACATAAAAAACTGGAAACACTGATTACTTTCAAAGGTAGAACTGGGTAGCTCAAGGACAAATGGTGAGGATATTTTTCACTATATACTCCTTTGTAGCATTTGCTTATCCTAAAAATATTAAGGCCCAACTTAGATATCACTTCTAAAACAAAAATAGTGGGAATTTTTTAAAAGAAAAAATATTTTAAATATAAATAACCTGGCTACTGGGGTCACAGGTATTTGTTATGCTATAAGTATTTTTCAGTTAAAAAATGAATAGTCATAAGGTACTAAAACAAGGGGCAGAATTATGGGTATTTAAATTTTTCTTTTCAATATTTTCTATTTTTCCTACAATGAACAGATACTGTCTCTGTAATAATTAAAATAAGATTTTATTCTTTTTATTTTTTTAGAAAATAAGATTTTTAAATATAAAAACCACTGTGGGGCAAGAATGAATGTTCAATGCTTTCTACAGAACATGTAATATGTTCACTATTAGGATAAAAGTAGAAAGAACTACAGACTGGAGAATTTAAAAACAATATTGGTTAAAAAAAATGGAAGAAGAATCTCCCCCTATTACTACCTCCTAGTTCATGTGACCCCCACATAAACAGCTTTGATCAAGTGACTCTTTCCAGAAAATTCTTGGAAATTATTCAAGTATAAGTTAACTGAAGTTATTATAAGGGGATAAAATGAAGTTCTGCAATCAAATGCTCTATCCCTGAGCTATACCCCCTAAAATTAAGTTCTGAAGACATATTAGTTCCCATTAACATTTACCAGTTCTCAACAGACAGTGCTTTTTAAGGGTGTAGAAGAGTAGACAATGCCATCAGTTAAACACATGGGATGTGTTAAGAGTGTCAAGTTGCAAAAGCCTGGGAATTAATCTTTTCATCAAGCCTGCATTTATTTGCATGGGTGAAAAGACGAAATTTCTCAAAATAATATTCCAACAAATAAGGTGAACCAAATTTCCATGGTGATATAACTATTTAGGCAATTGGTAATCACAATCAAGTTTTCTTACGTTGTTTTGCTTTGTTTTACAGAGAAAGAGGAAGGGAGGGTGGGGAGAATCTTTTTTTTTTTTAGTTTTATAATTTATTGTCAAGTTGGTTTCCATATAACACCCAGTGCTCATCCCAACAAGTGCCCTCCTCCATGCCCATCACCCCCCTCCCCCTCTCTCCCACCCCCTAAGCCCTCAGTTTGTGGGAAGAGAGAATCTTAAGCAGACTCCATGTTGAGTATGAAGCCTGATCTGGGGCTTGATCTCATGACCTTGGGATCATGACCTGATCCAAAGTCAAGAGTCTGATGCTCACCTGACTGAGCTACCCAAGTGCCCCTCTTAAGTTCTTATGTAAGTAATGTGCAAAAATAAAATACCTTTGCTTGAGAGGAATCTGCAGGTGCTCAAAGTACAATTGGCCCAGGGAGTTTATGCTCATCACAACCTCTTCTTCAGACACTAAATCTACCTTGAATGGGTTTGCTGTGATATGACACTTCAGATCTCCTTTTCCATCAGCCAATACCAGACTACCTGCATCCCCTGAGGATGAAATCAGCCTAGAAAACAAAGCAAGAAGAGAAAAATAGGTTTACATAGCTCAATGTGATTCTCAATTCAAATTAATGTGTGAATCCATATTCATGTGACATAGGGGTTTGGTGTCAGAAAGCCTAGACTGAACATAGCTATATTATGCACTAGGAGTATAACTTTGGACAAATTAATCAGTCTATCCAGTTCTGTTTCCTCATCTGTAAAGTAGAAATAATAAAAGAAAGAACAAATAGAGCTTTGGGGAGAATTAAATGAGATGATGCATGTAAAGTACTTGGCAGTGCCTGGCAAATAATAAGCACTCAATATGTTAGCTCTCATCATCACTACGTTGGTCTGGACAGTCTAGGAACACTTTGGTGCACAGAATCTAAACATTTCGCTTTTCTTTCTCATTCCAACCATATACTCAGAAACTAAGGAAATGACATAGATTGAGTTATTAACCCAGTCAGTCCATGGTGAGATGCAATCTCTCCTAACTCCCATCAGTCCCTGATTTGAGGGCTAGACTGTTAGGATATTCTGGATCCCCAGGACTAAGTGCAGCTCAGAGGCAGCACTTAGAATCCTTCAGAGGTCTAGATATTTCTTTCTCTGGTGCATAGTCACTCTGGTAAATGGTCACATGCCTCCTTAGGGAAGGTGAGGACGGATATTTTATGTTCTTCTTATATTCTTGTGAAGTCCTTCTCCATGGATTCTAGGCCTTCCCCTGAAGCAAGGTACTGGGGGTCTGGTAACTGGCTGGAGTAGTGTGAGAGGTTGTATCTGAGTGCTCATGAAACCTAAATGCAGGGGCTGCTGGGTGGCTCCATTGGTTGAGTGTCTGACTCTTGATCTCGGCTCAGGTCATGATCTAAAAGCTCATGGGTTTGAGCCCTGTGTTAGTTAGGCTCTATGCTGGCAGTGAGGAGCCTGCTTGGGGTTCTGTCTCTCCCTCTGTCTGCCCCTTTCCACCTGCACTCTCTTTCACTCTAAACAAACAAGCAAACAAATAGGAAAATGGAATTCTTTTAATTGTTCCATCAAGTGGGACTTTAGTGCATCTATTTCAGTCCAATGGACCCTTTGATACATTGTTCACTGTCCTGAGAGTTAAACATTTTAGGTACCATACACACCCTGCTGCACATTATGGAAACATGTTCACCTTGTCACTAACCACTAAATGCTGCTACTTTCATTACGCACCTGGAATCTCACCATCTCCACTGAAGTCAGAGAGCCCATTTTGATGGCATCATTTTCCACCATTATTTCTAGCTCATAAAAGACATTCACTCACTACAATGCTTTCCAAGTGTTCCTTCATCAAATTATTTCTCAATTAAAGGAGTATCTTTTGGTGCCTCGTGGAGAACGAAATCAGGGGCTAGCTGAGCTGTTGCATATGATCTATCCACTTCAGCATCTTCATCTCCCTAAGTCTATGGATCCTCACTTCTACTCTGTGCCAAGGCTGAACTGGTATCTCAGCTTCATTCAGCAGGGTCCATAGCTGAGTACAGATTATAATTAACCAATCAAGCAAATAATTAGACCCACTCCCAGCTGACCAAGCTAGTCCATCAAATTTAGATTCTTTGGTACCCATGTCAATAAATTTAATGTGGTCCTACAATTATGTTCCTTTCTTCAGTCTAGGATATCCCTCAGAAAGCATTTCTATCCATATTTCCCAGGTTTGTGACAATATAAAATCTTACAATTCTTTACATGTAGTGTTTGACTATAATTAGCTCCCTAGGCATGTTAGGCTCTGATAGTGGGCTTAGAGGCAGTCAAGGGTGGTAGGGGTGAGGCACAATGAGCACTGCAATCCCTTTGGACAATATATGTTAAGTGAAGTCAACAAAGGGTGTCCAAGCAAGGTAGGATCAGCTTTGTTACAGGAAAAGGAGCTGCTTCTGCTGGAACAGAAGGCTTCGTGGAATTCTGAGGTTTGGGTACTCAGTTATACAAATCTTGCCAAATGTGGCTATTTAATTTTTCCTTTTCCCAATTAGTGCCCTAAATTCACAGAACTGAAGAGGCTGTGAATTAAACTCATGGTCTAATTCAGTGAACCATACAGTCAAACTCTGTACCTGACTTTCAGCTACAGACTCTGTAGCTACAGCAGGTGTGAGAGACTTTTAGGACTGTCATAAAAACCTATTTGGTTTCTGACAATGCCTTGAACTAAGAAGTGAAAGCCTGAGACTGCTCTTTTCTGTCTTTAAGTTCTTCAGTGAAGTTAGTAACAGGCCCCCTTGGAGTTTTGAGTTCTTTATGGCAATCGTGCTATGCTATGGTCCTATTGCTTAGTCTGCAGGGGGCCATACTTTCAATATACACTTTATTTCAGTTGACTAAAGGTAGTAATTTAAGTAACTTTGCCATGGAATGCTGTGGTTTATTACCAGTTGTGTAGTTTCTAGGTCTGCCACAACAAATACCACATTGGGTGACTTAAAGTACAGAATTTTATTTTCTCACAATTCTGGAGGCTGGAAGTCCAAGATCAAAGTGTCAGCAAGTTTGGTTTCTTCTGAGATCTCTCTCCTTGGCTCTCAGATGGCCATCTTCTTCCTGTATTCTTACATAGTCCTCCCTCTGTCTGTGTTAACTTGTGTCCTAATCTCCTCTTCTTATGGGACACTAGTCATATTGTATTAGAGACCACTCTAACAGCCCCATTTTAACTTAGTTACCTCTTCAAAGGTCCTACCTCTAAATACAGTCACATTCTGAGGTACAGGGGTTGGGGCTTCAACATATGAGTTTGGGTGGGGTGGGGCACACTTCAGCCCATAACACTCGTATCTTATCCTCTAATGATAACCAAGTCCTCGCTGCCTTCAAATCAAGCTAAATAGCTAACCAATCTCATTTTCCCATCCTAGAGGGTCTGTTGCCTATACTCTCTTCTGATACCAAAGATTGTATCAACCAAGATTCAACTGTACATTAAAGAAAAAATTCTGGGGGTGCCTGTGGCTCAGTTGGTTAAGCATCTGACTTCAGCTCAGGTCATGATCTCGCAGTTCGTGGGTTCAAGCCCTGCGTTGGGCTCTGAGCTGACAGCACAGAGCTTGGAGCCTGCTTCAGATTCTGTGTCTCCCTCTCTCTCTGCCCCTCCCTTGTTCATGCTCGCTCTCTCTCTCTCTCAAAAATAAATAAACATTAAAAAAAATAAAAAATTCTGGCTATTTTAAGTGGAAAATAAGTGACTTAATATGGGGGAATTGGGAGCTTATGACATCATTGGAAACACTGAGGTAATAGGCCGGGCATATGGTAATGATCCCTAGAACACTATTGTATGGTCCATGGCACTTCCATTGCAGCTAGAATCAGGAAGTTGGATAATCAGAAGTCACTATGGCAACGGCTGGGCTCCAAGATCATGCCATATTAGCTCCAGAGATGAATAAACTACTGCCCTAACTAGTGTGCCTCTAGAGACATTCTATAGCTGCCAAATCCATGCCAGCAAAATCGGAAGCTCAGTTCTAAAATCAAGATACCTGTAAGTGCATCTGATTGGTAGAATCTGAATTATACCAGAAACTAGCTACATGAGAGTAATGGGAAATGGAGGAATGTATTTTTTAACTTTCTAGTTACTGCAGTAGCCAAAGACCCTCTAGAAAGAAGTTGGAACAAAAGCAGAACTAATACAACGTATTTATCACACAAAGCTAGTAATCACCCTGACCCCAAAACATGGCAATAACACAGAAAAAGAAAACTACAGACAAATTTTACTTAACACAGATGTAAAAACGTTAAAAGGATCTACCAGTAAACTGAATCCTCCAGGATAGCAAAAATAATATACTGTGACCAGTACACACACACACACACACACACACACACATAGTGTGTGTGCACATGCATGTGCACCAAATTGCAAAGCCTTGAGAACAGTCTTAAAAATTTTTTTCTTAATGTTTATTTTTGAGATAGACACACAGAGTGCAAGTGGGGGAGGGGCAAAGAGAGAGGGAGACATGGAATCTGAAGTAGGCTCCAGGTTTTGAGCTGTCAGCACAGAGCCCAATGTGGGGCTTGAACTCACGAACTTGTGAGATCATGACCTGAGCTGAAGTCAGATGTCTACCTGACTGAGCCACCCAGGTGCACTGAAAACAGTCTGTTTTTAATTACCGTTTCCTAAGTTCTTGGCATATAGGAGCAGCGCAATGACTAGACCTATTTTGAATTTATGAAGATTCTACTATAATTGAAGTACTTTCTCCTTTTAATCTATTGACTTGATTAAATTTTTATGGAAAAGGTAATCTACATACAACTACGGTAACGAAAATTAAAGCATCTGGCATAAACCTATATTCCTTTAGTGAAATAATATGAAAAACTAACAGGAATCAGCAGGCAGAACCAGTGAAATATCACTGGAAAGAGTACTGAAAACTGAGGAAGATGTCGAAGGTATATGAAAAATGCTTTTTGATCCCCAAAGGTTTCTTTTCACTTAGACACTGATGATTAATTTACCTTTGACTCTACATCACATTACATGTTAGATTTCTGTGACTACCCTTAATTAAAAGTGAGCCTAACTGTATAAATTGTGGTAAGCACAGGAGTTTGGCTAGTATATTAGATCTCTGGAGCCCTGCTGCTAATCTGAGTAAATTAAATAGCTCTCATTCTACTTGCTCCCAAAGTCTGGTTGATGAATCCTTTTCAAGAAGGACAGCAGGGATCAAAAGCTCTGCCTCTCCTCATTAATAAGTGTGGATAAATCAAATGGTGGAGAATGGATAACATATAAAAAGCATAAATGCATCCCAAATAACTGAAAACTAACTCTGCAAATAATTGTAGCTTCAAATAGAAAAAACAGGAGGAACATGCAAAATCTGCTGCTCACGGTATAACAAAAGACCATATCGAGGGTGTATTCCAGATCTCTTGTTCCTTGGCTTACCTTACAGTGCTTGGCTTGCTTGTGACGACATCAGGAACTTCATACCTGGGTTTCAGAGGAGTTGCTTCATTGATTTTAAGTCTGAAAATATTTCCCTCTATACCATAAACTTCAGCCAGAAGAGGAACCTGGGAATTAGTTTTAACAGGTTGTTACCCCAGTGATGGCCAGTTCTTGAGTCAAATTACAATGATTAGAAACTATGTTTGAATTATTATAGGCCAAGTAAACTGGAGACCAATGGGAATCATGAAGGAAATAGCTCCCCAATCTTTGTATTTACTTGTTTGGCTACACCTGTGGTACAGCAAGAAACACATTCTATGTGTTCTATGGCAAGGCAAACCTATAATTGTCCAGAGCAGGACCTTTAAAAATGAGAGGTCTCTATTAATAATTATACTGAATGATAGGCATGAGCTGAAACTGCTTTTGGAAATTAGGACATATGGCCACTCTACGACAAACTGCAGGTATCTTAAGAGTAAGAGTTTGGTGTTAAAACTAGGGCAACTGGATTCTAGCTGAATGAAAGATGAAGGATAACAAGCCACAGAATGGAAAGGATTAGAGAGTAAAATAGTGGTCATTGAGGTTCCCTAGGATAGATTACTGAGGCTTGCTGCTTGATTTTAATCAAGGCACTTCCTCTACACCTGGGAATAGGGCCTGGGGAATTTTCTCTAGAGGTTGGGATATTCTCAGCTTTCTTAAGAGGCTGGGGAACTTAAGTAAAATTCTGCCCAGCGGGTGACATGGAAGCAACATAGAATGATAGAGAATATAGAAATTGAAAAATAAAATACAAAACAACAACAAACCCCAAGAGAATAGAAATGGCTACATTTAGGTTACAAATGAGGAATCAAGATCAGAGAAATATGTATTTTTTAATATGCAGTCATCTTGATGATAATTTAGAAGTCATTAGAAACAGACATTGATTTTAATTAAAAACATCTAGGATCTCATGGGCTTCTTTAGTTATGTAGTTAAAAAAAATCCAGTTTACTTGGATGGGAAAGGCCAAGTTTGTTATGACAAGTTTTCTCCTCAAAGGCATTCTGGAGTCTTTGGGAATTTTAATGGACCTGTCCATTTTCAATGCCTTCTGCAATTCCTTAGAAATTTCCATGGGCACCTGGTCTATAGAACATTCTGTTACTCTACTGATTCTTAAGGTATGGGTCTAGGGCTACACCTGAGAATTTGCTTTTCTAACCTGTTGTTCCCCTTTGATTTACTCTCAATGGCAGTTTTAAAAAGGGGTCAAATGTGCCCAAGCTTCCAAACTTCCATGCTTGTCTTACAAAAATAGCACTTACCATTCACTTTACCAACTCTCCCTACCAAATAAAGGACCTGAAAGCATAAAGTATCAACTGCCGATGTTAGGTGAAGCTCTTCTTCTCTCCCCAGATCAAATTATTTGGAACCCTAAGAGCAAGCAACTCCAACACAGAGTCAACTCTTTCTCGAAAAAGCTTGATCAGAGAAATATTTTGGCAGTTTTCAACTGCTGTGCCATGCCGCAGTAGTTCACAGCAAATCCTTCATTAAATCCTTTATGTGATGCCAAATTCTGGTTACAACTGGGTACATGTACTGTTCCTGTAACATCTGTTAAATGAAAGGCTAAGGTTGGCAGGCTGTGTAACAGTGTAGAACAGGTACAATGTGGTGCAAGTAAGGTAGGGGGCAGGTGAATATCACAGCAGTAGGGAATGATTTTACTGTAACTTTGCCTCTTGGGAATGTAGAAAAGTTGTCAGGGCACTTAAGCAGTGACACGACACTTAAAAGAGCCAGAGCCACTGTGCTATTTACCGAGTTCGGCTCAGGTCATGATCTCACAGTCCATGAGTTTGAGCCCCATGTCGGGCTCTGTGCTGACAGCTCAGAGCCTGGAGCCTGCTTCAGATTCTGTGTCTCCCTCTCTCTCTCTGCCCCTCCCCTGTTCACGCTCTCTCGGTCTCTCAAAAATGAATGAACGTTATAAAAAAAAAAAAAAAGAAAAAGGAAGTAGGGTTATAGTAGGGTAGTAGTGTAATTATTTTTCTAGCTTTATTGAAATAAAATTGACATAATATTGTACAAATTTAAGGTATACATCATATTGCTCTGATAATTATATATTGCAAAGTGATTACCACCATAACATTAGCTAACAACTGCATCATATCACATAATTACCATTTCCTTTTTGTGATGAGAACATTTAAAATCTACTCTCTTAGCAACTTTCAAATATATAACAGAGTATTATTAGTTATAATCACTGTGCTGTACAGTAGAATCCCCAGAACTTACTCATTTTGTTTAGCTGGAAGTTTATATTCTTTGATCAACATTGCCCTTCCCCCACCTCAATCATACTGTAATTATTCCTTTTATGTTTAATGTTCTTTTGTAAATTTAATTACTTCAAGTGTTCCATCAGAATTCTATAATTTTAAAATGTGTTCAAATACAAACAAAGCTGAAATTCTATTAGATTATGTACTGTCTCCCAAGGGAGACATATATTTCCATTGTTTTCTCAAATTCAACCAACGGTTTATTTGCCATCTAACATTGTGATGGGCTGTGAAAAAGATGACTAAACTCTTAGAGGGAGACTGCAATTTAGAGATGAAACACATAGTAAACACAGAGCATTTTACAGGTGCTGAGATGGAAGGGCAAGGACAGTGCTGTGGGAGAACAAGAATAGGGAGTATTAGTGACTGTAAGGAGAGGGGTTCTGGGCTGTCTCTGGAGGAGCGGGGCCTTCAGAGTTTAGCTGGACTCTGGGTGGCACAATGAGCAAGCACATCCTAAGCAGAGGGCACATAGGTTGCCTACATATGATGAACAAACTGCAATTAGTTTATGTACTAAGAGATCCTTCCAGTTATAGTAAAAAAGCTCTCTTTAAATACAATTATTTTTTCTTTTAAACAAAAGAACTGTTCTGTTCTTGAGGCTGCAGCTCAGGAAGGAATCCTAATTATATGAGGAGGCAGATAATAACCCTGCTTTTACTATAATGACCTTATACAACCAAACATACAAATCAGAGTCAAAGCTCCATTTTGTTTTCATTTTAGCTCAATTAAGCAAGTGGTTTTTTCCAACAGGTAATCCTTTTCAAAGTCAATATTCAGATTCATTCAAACCTCCTACTATTACCAACATAGCTTTCATGTTTCAAGCATATAATCTCTTTAGACATTAGTACACTTTGCTTCTATGACCTGGCTTATGCTGTTTTTATTGACTTAAAAAAATTTTTTTTAACAGCAGCAGATTTTCATTAGTCCAATAAATGAAGCTACTTGGGTTAAAGACAGTGGGGAGTGACTCAGCACCCCTACCTTTGAAGCCCCTCCCTGAACTGAACTTTGAGACAACTCCATGGAAACCTAGGCTCTGTGGTTGACAGTTTAAAAACCACTTCTCTGGGTTTCTCAATTGCCAGTAATTGTTCAATTCTTCCACCAAAACCTTGCTTTATTAAAAAGCCTGGACAGGAATCTTATATTCTTCTATCTAATACATTAAGAATTGTTATATATTCCTATTCTTCTCCTTGGACATTTATGAAAAAGTAATATACAAATAATTATTGAATCTCTTATTAGTGATGATTGGAAATGACAATTAAAAATATGTTAACTTATAGAAGCTAGACTGCTTAAACTAGAAGTGTTAGTACTCAGATAATACTAACAGTTATACTCAAATTACAGCAAGATGGATTTCTGCAAAACAGGTGAAGAAATATACAGCTAAGCATTTTAAATAATGAGACAGCATGAATTTTGCTACCTTAAAAATATTTAAGATGTGTAAATGTCCACTTACACAGAGAAAATGAGATAAATCCTCAGAGAAAGGAGTACATTTAGAGGTTCCTTTTAGCACTACAAGTCTCTATTTGGTTTTTCATAAACCTTTGTTCAGAGACTCACTTCTCATAGTCCGGGAAAGAGTACAAATTCTCTTGTCCTATCATATTTCATTCATGATTAATAAAAACAAAACCTGCTGGTCTGTCATCCATAAGTCTAGTTTTATGTTGTTGTTTTTGTTTTGTTTTGGTTTGGCCACACGGACAAAAAATAACAGATTGTAAAAACTATGGTGGTAGAAACACCCCTGTCTTCGTATTCAAGTAGAGGACCGATCATAATTATATTAAAACAAAACTTGTTATTTATCTAGAAGTGGGAAATCACAACTATTAGAGACTGTGCCTGAGTTAACAGAATAGCCCTAGAACACATATTTAAATGGCAGTGGGCATTAGGAATGGAAATTATGACCCCATCAATTTCTCTTTGATGGATATAGACCCTGCCTCTCCTCTGGCACCAGGTGTCCTCACAATACTCTAATGAATAGTTAATCTAAAAGGCCTACAAGAGTGAGCAACAACCTTTCCCAGTTGTTGATCAAGACCTCCCAGGATTCAGGGCACCTGGATGGCTCAGGGTATGATTTCACAGTTCGTGAGTTCAAGTACCACATCGGGTGAGCTTGAGGCCCACTTCAGGTGAGCCCTGCTCCTCTCTCTCTCAAAACAAAAACAAAAACAAAAACAAAAACAAAAACAAAAACAAAAACAAAACAAAAACAAAAACCTCCCAGTACTCAGAGGATTGTCTAAGAGTTCACTAAAGTGCCAAACGGCACTAACTGCTCTAATTGCTCCTTCTACTGTTGTAGCCAGTTGGTTTATTATTCCCAAATTAGTTGTCTGTTCATAGCCACTTGTGCAGAAACAGTACTGGCTAACAAGGTGTAGTCCTTCCTCATGTGCTAAGGATGTGGCTGGCTGGGCAAAATCCCATTTTCATCAGACTTAGATGCAAAGGCAAGGGCTAACTTCATGGAGGTGCTCAGAGATATCCCTGCATCCTTGCAGATGCTGCTAGAAGTGTAGTCTCTGGTGAAAACTTGCAAACAGGCTGTAAAGAAAAGTAAACATGTTGCCAAAAGGTCATCTATGTCATGAGAAAGCATAAAAATTGGCAATATAAAGTAGATCAAAGGCATAGATCTATTCCAGATAGCCTCGCCAGCAGTGCTTTTTAGTGAGAATTGTAGGATAGAATAAATTTCTCTGCTCTGAAGTCACAAGACAAAATCTTCTGTTTCTCAATCCAGGTCAAATTTTCACTGAAGGTAAAACATTGATAACAGGAAAAAAAAAAACAGCCCTATAAAAGCAGTCAACATTTTACTGTTAACTTTAAGATTTTCTTCTGGAAGCCTAAGTGTCCATCAACTGATGAATGGATCAAGAAGATGTGGTTTATCTATACATGGAATACTACATGGCAATGAGAAAAAATGAAATCTGGCCATTCGTAGCAAAGTGGATGGACCTCGAGGTTGTCCTGCTAAGCAAAATAAGTCAGGCAGAGAAGGACAGATATCATATGTTTTCACTCATAGGTCTAACAGGAGAAACCTAACAGAGGACCATGGGGAGGGGAAGGCGGGGGTGGGGGGAAGAGTCAGGGAGAGGGAGGGAGGCAAATCATGAGAGACTCTTGAATACTGAAAACAAACTGAGGGCGGAAGGGGGAGGGGGAAAGGGGAAGGAGAGTGATGGTCATGGTGGAGGACACTTGTGGGGAAGAGTACTGGGTGTTATATGGAAACCAACTTGACAATAAACTATAAATTAAAAAAAAAGGAAGCCTTTTTATCAAATATCTACCTGATTATTTTGTTCTCAGGGTAGGCAAGATACTATACTGGGACCCTATATGAGAAAACTCATGCATTTTAAATTACAACTGGCCTTTCTTCAAAGCCTAGATGTCTTGAGCTAGAGACAACACACAGGGAAACACTTCAGCTTGTTCTGTAATATTACTGTGGTTCAGAAACATGTTTGCTACAAACGGAATTGTGTATTCCCCCATGTCCAAATTCATATTTTTAAGCACTAACTCTCAATATGATGGTATGTGGAGATGGGGCCTCTGGGAGGTGATCAGGTTTAGATAAGGTTATGAGAATGACGTTATGATGGGATTAGTGCCCTTATAAAAAGAAACCAGAGAATTACCTCTCTCTCTGCTATGTGAAAATATAGTAAGAAGGTGGTAGTCTATAAGCCAGGAAGAGGATGCCCCCAGACACCTTGAATTTGGATTTCCCAGACTCTAGAACTCTGGCAAATAAATATCTGTTGTTTAAGGCCCCCAGTTTATGGTATTTTGTCATGGCAGTCCAAGCTAAGAAAATGTTGGATGAAGCTTGGTACTGTTTCCTGGTTGCTTATTAAGGGGTAGGTTGGGGAAGAGGATTGAGAAGAAGGATTTCAAAAATTAACAATAGACCTTGAAAAGAAAGTTATTGCTTTAAGAGTTTTAATGGTGTGGGGGCAGGCCTACACTAAGAATCTGCTTTATCAGTGAAATCTGAGAACTGCAGCTGTGAGCTGAATATGATCTCTTAGACTTTGAGCTCTGTTTTTCTGAACCTGAAGTAAAAAGCTATCTTTCTGAAGAGGTAGATATGGATATGTGCAGCTTGTTTTAAATCTCCAGACTACACCCATACCATACCCTAATGTGAAATCTCCCATGAAATGCCCATTTCATCCCAGAAACAACTTCTAATGGAGGCTGCTTGGTTACACAGCGAACTGGATACAAGGTTCAGACATCTTTGGAGATTACTGTCTGGATCTTCATTGCCCTTATCAGACTGACAAAGGACATGAAACCTTAAGTCCCTATTAGTCATCTCAACTCCAAGTGATAAGGAAAACATTAAATTGGAATTCAGCCCAGAATATCAGGGTGACCTCCTAAACATATACATGTATTTGCCTGAGATAAGAGCATGCGGATTCTCTATGCAACCCCAATATTTTATTAAAAATGTTTCTTTTTATTTTTGAGAGAGTACAAGTAGGGGAGGGACACAGAGAGGGGGGCAGAGGATCCTAAACGGGCTCTACAATGACAGAGCCTCATGTGGGGCTCAAACTTATGAACCGTGAGATCATGGTGTGAGCCAAAGTTGGATGCTCAATCGACTGAGCCCCAATAGCCCAATAGCTGAGCCTCGCAGCCCCAATATTTCTAATATGTGAACATGAAGTCTGTTCCAAGGGGTCCTCAGAGTTCTCAGTCCTGGGAGCTATGTTACTGACATCCTGGATAACCTTCCCTTGCTTGTTAGGGCTTCTCAGCTCCCTTCTGAACCATGTGCTGTCTGTGTTAAGATCCTATGGGTCCTCCTCGACTATGGCTTCTTTGGAAGGCATCCAGATCTGGTGGGCTCTGGTTCTGGCACCTGACCTGAACAGCATTGTCTCGCACGTTTTTAGGCTCCAAAGAGGGATGTGTGAAGAGAACTGATCTATAGTTTTGTAAAAGGCTGTGTGTGGGGATCCACCACTAACTGTACTCGTATCAAGAGGCATGAACACTTGCATTTTGGTCTACAGGATGCTTCTGCCTCATTTACTTTGCTTCACCATGAGTCTGCATGAGAGTGGATGTTCAGATGCTCCATATAGTGACGCTCTCCAAGGATTGAAAGAGATTCTCGCCCTATGGGATAGCTACAACTCTCTGGGTTTAGTCACATTAGAGATAGGAAGAGGAGCAAATGACAAAAAAGAACGAAAGGTACCTGACATCTGGTGGCAGGCTTAATGACTCCTACAGGGTTTTTAGTGGACTCCTTGCATTTCCTGGAGCCAAATGCTTCTGCTGACCCTGAATACAGAGGTTTGGCTGGGTCTCCGGCTATTAGACCACATGCAAATGGCAGGTGGCTCGTCAGGAAGGAAATCAGTGCTGCCTCATATTTTCCCATGAATGGCTATCAAACTATGCTAAAAAATATAATTAGTATTAATTTGGATCAGTTGTAGAGGACTTTGGGGGTACCATGAGCTGAGAACTCAAAGGTATCAGAAACGCCAAGCAACAGGGCAAATTCCTCCAGAAAGAAGAGGTAGTATAAAAGCAGCATTAGGTTTCAGAAAAAGGTGAACCATTCCATTCGTGTAGTTAAGAAAGATGAACTAAGTGTACTGCTATCACAGTAGCCAGAAGTTGGAAACAGGAGGGGGATACAGAACACAGAACTGTTAATACGATTCTGGCCATTATTTTGAATTCAGGCAAGAAAAGTATGTTAGAAAGTTCCATATTTCTGAAACAGCTACATTTTCTAAAACTTCATAAAGAAAGTAGCTGACCTCACTGTGCAATGGATCCTCATGTCTGGGAATAAAGCTGGAACTCTTTGCTAAATTAAAGGCCTTATAAATCTTATAGAGAAGCCCCTGATGTTGTGGAGCAAGTTTTTCTTCTGTCTTCTCTGAGGAGGTTCCCTTGTGCAGCACCATGGGGCGAGAGCTATGGTCACCACAGGGAGATCTCTCACAGCTTTGCAGTGAAAAGAGGGATTCCTTCTCAGTCACCTGTTAGGGCACCTACACTTCATGGCTTCAAGTATGTCCTTCGGTTATATGAATTACCAATTAAGTCAGATTGGTCTGGGAGGCCTTAGAAGCTTCGGATGCCTTTAGAAGACGGGGAGGATCTAGAAGTTGGGGGTCAGGCAGGGAGCACTGGTACTTGTGCATAGCCATACCTCCTAATGTAGCCCATACAGCACTTCCTCTATGACTGAAATAGCAGTGTGATTTGACAAGTGAGAAAAAGTATTTAAAATACTGCTCTAACCCTTTCAGTTATAATAGCTAGGGTAATCCACTAGTGAAGCAGCTCAGGAGATGGAACATTTATGACTTAGGTTTTCAACTACAAAGTCCCTTTGCTCCCCTGGCCCACCCACATTTCGAGGTTTGAACATTCACTCAATCTGTACCTTCCTCAGGTACACATATGTTACATATACACATATACACATATGTTACAGTGTATAACAGTAATAGAACATGGGTGCTTGACAGAGTTGATAGATACAGGTGAAAACACTGATTACTAGCTACGTGACTTAGAGCAAGTGACTTTCTAGTCACTTTTCTGTATTATGAAGACTAATTAAAAGGAAATAACATTTGTAAAATATCTAGAAAAGCATTTGATACGCAGGCAATCTGTAAGTATATATTCACATTACTTTTAAAGTACTATTAGTGTACATATGAAAAGGATCACATTACTTCTCTAACAAAGTTTATTTTTGAAGCATACATAGTTTTAATTAGCCTTTGTGGAAATTTACTTCATTCAAACCCAATTTAGTATAGAAACAATTCTCTGTAGAAAAAACTTCTATCTCACCTTAGTTGTTTCATTGATGATTTGGAACTTGGTGCTGTCTTTGCCTGTTGTGACAGAGCCTAGTAATGCCTGATACGTGGACTTCGTGGAGAGCTGCTGTTTCTGACGCCTACAGATATAGAGTATACAAATGCCTGAGAATTATTTGTGACTGTCAGCATTCAACAAACTATATTATCATGTAGAAGTCATTAAAACTCCCTATGATGGTAAATGTATTGGGCCTAGACAGTATTAGTACTCTAATAAAGCACTAACAAGAATACTTTGTTATTAGAGTGCTAATAAAACTACTACTAGTACAAATAATACGAATGAACTTGTTCAACATAACACCGCTCAAGGATCACATTTTGTCCCCTTTATTGAGAAGGTGGGGCAGTTTTCATAAATGATATTTATTAGCTTGTTAAGTTCCCTTCCTCTTTACATGAAATGTACACTTTAATAGAAACTCAATAAATTCTAATGGAATCCAATATAATCTAGTGATTTAACAAAATGACCAAGAGTTCTCTATAGAATTCCTTCTAATGCACCCATTCAGAATTTAAGTGATCTGATTTTCTTCCTTTAGAGCAGTCTGAATAAATTAGAAAGTTGTAACATAGGATAAAATTTTTGGTCATTTAAGTTTCAGGATCACATAAAGATAGATACTCAACAAAAAGATTTTAAAGAAATATTTTTTGAGGCTGTGGGGAAACAGATGATCTTATGTAGTCGTGATGAGAGTACAAAACAGAACAAGACCTGAGGGGTATCTGGTAATAGTTAAAATTTTAAGCACATTTATTCTTTGACCCGGTCATCCCATTCCTGAAAATTAATCCTATAAATATACCTGCATGTATAGGAAATGACATATGTATTGCTTTTCACTGTGGCAGTGATTTTATAGCTGAAAGACTAAAAACAACTCAAGGATCTAGCAATAGGAAGGAGACTGAATAAATTATAGTATGACTGCCCAATGAAATACTATACAGCTATAAAAAGAGGACAATCTCCATATTCTCAGAATAAACTATGAAGCATACAAAAAGTAGTTACAACAGCATATATAGGAAGCTACTTGGTAAGAAGGGCAGTGATATAAGAATATATGCATTTATGAAAAGAAATATTGGAAGGATAAATAAGAAATTAACAAAGCTGGGTATTCAGAGGGACAAGATGTGGAATAGGGTGGCAGGGGACAACCATGAGAGTAACACTCTTCAAAGAATATCTTTTCATATTATTTGACTTTTGAAACATGTAAAAGTATTATCTATTCAAAGACATAAACACGATTAAAATATGAATTTATTGAGAAATTTAAATAATATAGTAGTAACTGTATAAAGGTGAAGGTCTCCTGTCCGATGAATTTCTTAATGATCGCATTTCCTAACTGACCCTTTCCTTAGAAAGCTTATAAACATTACAATATCAAAATGTTTTGATCTAAGTAATACATTTCTTCTCCTTACCTGTAAAAAGCAATCTTGCTGCAATCTTTGAAAGTGTTTTTATCCACAGCTTCATCTTCAACACTAAATAAAAAGACATTTTAAGAAACTTATTTTCCACAAGGTTGGTGAATCCAATTTGTGTTCCTTCTTTGACTATAGGATGAACATGGGTAATGAACTTCTGCAATGCAAAATTGTGTCATGGCCATAACATAATATGACAGCATGTGTGCTGCAGAATAACATCCTTTTGTAAATCACTCAAGGTAAACAACAAAACGTTAAGTTCTGGAATTACTCTGAAAGCACTGGAAGAAGAGTATTGTCATTTATGAGGAAGGGTTCTTTTAAAATGACTGAAGGGGCACCTGGGTGGCTCAGTCGGGTAAGCCATCCGACTTTGGCTCAGGTCATGATCTCACAGTTTGTGAGTTTGAGCCCCGCGTCGGGCTCCGTGCTGACAGCTCAGAGCCTGGAGATTGCTTCAGATTCTGTGTCTCCCTCTCTCTCTGCCCCTCCCCTGCTCATGTTCTGTCTCTCTCTCTCAAAAGTAAATAAACGTTGAAAAAAATTTCAAAAATAAAATAAAATAATGACTGAAGTCTAGGACTACAACAATAAAATAGGAAGGAGCAACAACACACAAAAAACCCAAACCAAACAAACAAAAACAACCCATTCGCTTATTTATTCAATAAAATATTTGCAGAATATTCTTGCTGAGTGCTGGGTTCTGAGGAGGATATGGAGGACTGTGTCAGAGATTCCTGCAAGAGCCTAACCAACAAGCACAAATCAACCTGGCAAATGCTTTATTAGAGGTATGTGCAAGGGGCTAGAGTAAGAACAGAAACAGATGTAGAAGGAAAATCTTTTACTTTTTAAAATAATGTTGACAATCTAGGAGCCAATTTTTTAAAAACCAAGTTTGCAGAAGAGCTGTTTCTGGAATAGAACATGAACAATATGCATATATATTGCTACTTGAGTGTATGTATTTAAATTATCCTCCAGGGACACCTGGCTGGCTCAGTCAGTGGAGCATCTGACTCTTGATCTTGGGGTTGTGAGTTCGAGCCCCATGTTGGGCGTAGAGATTACTTAAAAATAAAATCTTGGGGTGCCTGGGTGGCTTAGTTGGTTGAGTATCCAACTTTGGCCCTGGTCATGATCTTGACGTTACCAAGTTCGAGCCTGGAGTCCTGCTCTGTGCTGACAGCTCAGAGCCTGGAGCCTGCTTCAGATTCTGGGTCTCCCTTTTTCTCTGCCCCTCCCCCGCTCACGCTTTCTCTCAAAGAAAAAAAAAAGTCTTTAAAAAAACAAATTAGTCTCCATATGATTAAAACAACTGTGGGCTATAAAAGGGAAAAAGACACACTTGCCTTAATGCAGACGTATTGCTGAATACAGCTGTAATCAGCATGTCTATGATTATGTAGGAAACTATGATCGAACACAAATTTCAAGATATTATGAAAACAAGCCCACACAGACACACTTGGCTGTACTAAAAAGTTGCTTTCTTGGAAGTAATCAAATCTTCCACTAACACAGTCTGTGTCACCGTTTCCTTTAATCCAGCATGCAGAGATTAGACAAATTTGCAATCCTTGCTTTCCAGCTTTGAAGAATGAGCTCTGTAATAATATGTAGACTGAAATTCATGTTAGGGTTCTGATCACAACTCTTCCACTGTTCTGTAAACCATACCAAAAATATTTTGTGAGGGACTATTAACATCAACTAATTCCCTGGGGGAATTGAGAAAAATGATAGATTAAGTACACAACTATCGAACATGAAATAAGTGGCCATTCAAACAATAAAACCTTCAAACCTAGAATGTTGCTTTCAGGTACTTTCAGATACTTTCAGATACTATCTAGTCCCTGCTGTCTGGAGTCAGTCCCTGCAGGACCAGTGGGACTTTACCTGATTTCCTCTTTCCCAGCAGCTTCCATGGCTTCCCAGCTAGTCGGACCGGCTCTCAGCTCTTAAACCAACGCCAAGAGGTCTTTTTAAAACACTGGTGGGCAGTTTTTCTAAATTACAACCAGCCATCAAGTTCCTGGGAAATGGAGTCCTCTCCAGGTCCCTAAAAAGTGGCAAATCTATAGTACTCCTGGTTTCTACGGGGAGTTGACAAAATTTTCTTGCTTACGAGTGCCGACAAGGAACTGCTATCTTTAGGAACCGTAACTGTCTTTGCAGTGGAGGGGGCGTGTACTCAAAGAGCTCTAGAGGATAAAAATCTAGAGCGTGAGAACCAGGTAGTAGAGACTGCTTGCCTGATCCAGGCCAAACTTCTGCAGGTTTATTTCAGTGACCCACGCGCCACAGATATTGAAAACTGGCCCACTCTTTCCGTTTTTAGTTTTAAATGGGAAGTGCCGGACGGCTGGGCGCTGAAGGTTGATATTCTCCAGCCAAATTCTACTGCACCATCATACTTTTCAGGGCTACAACGGTCTTTTTTAAAAGGGCTTATCTAGTACAGTAGATACAGCTTAGAAAGTACTTATACTCCACCATTGCCAAATTCCAGTCTTTGCTTAAATACCTCCAGAAACCGAGAACTAACTACTACACGCCAAAGAGGCAGTCAGACTTACGGCTTTCCCAGACTTCTGGACCCAGCGTCTGACTTTGACTTAGGAGGTATGAGAGGCGGGGGCGAACGAGAGGAAAGAGCCAAACGCTACAAGAGGTGCTTGCTTAATCCCCAGACCCTTTAAGGGTATGGAGAGAGAAGAGCCGACCTACGAGGAGGTGGCTTTTGGTTAACATCCTAACGCTCCAAGGTGACCAGGTTACTACGCCACGACGCCTGCGTTGTCTGATCCAAACCTCACACGAGACGGTGACGACTGGCTTAGGGAGGGGCTCCTGGGCGGAAAAACAAACAAATCCGGCTAGGTTTCGAGGACCCGGATGATCCCGCCCCCAGAGCAGAGCCGGAAGAGGGCGGGGCGTACCGGAAGACGGTGAAATGCTTTCGGTAGGCGCTCCATGGCTGTGAAGATGGCGGCGGCTGCGTGGCTTCAGGTGCTACCTGTCATTCTTCTTCTTTTGGGGGCTCAGCCGTCCCCATTGTCGCTCCTTGGTATAGGACCGGCACCTGTCGCTGCTGCTGACCGATCCAAGTGGCACATTCCGATACCGTCGGTGAGTGTTCACTTCAGAAGCAACTGAGCCTGCAGGAATAAGGGGTGGGGCTACGGCGGCCCTAGGGGTCCATGAAGGTTCCGCAAAAGTCCGCTTCAAAAGGGGTGGAATTGCCTGGAGCATCTGTGTAGCTGGATAGCAAGAATCCACTACCTTGGAGCGGAAAGCCGTGCACTTCTCTTGGTAGGTTAGCAGGAGTGCCAGGGCCGCTCAGGAGCGGAGAAGAATGGTGGAGTGATTTCTTATCAGCCAAGTCAAGGAGAACTTTCAGTGCCTTACTTGAGACGTGTAAAGTTGATGGATGATAGGTGGAGAACGGTTTCCCTTTCAGCTGAAGTTTCACAGAATCCAGTGACCTCGAGTTGGATGAGAGAGATCTGTAAATGGGTGTCTTTATCACTTTTTTCCCTTTGCACTTTTTGTTACTGGATGATTCTACTTACGAAGTTCTTTGATTTCCTTTGAACTTTCGAATGGTTATTCTAAGCTTTGTGTGATTAGGAAGCCTAGGCATTTAAAAACTACATTCTAAAATGAGAATGGCTGAAATGGAAGAAATTGTGTTCTAAAATTTGATATGGTAAAGGGGGTCTGTCTTTTGGACAACTTACTAGATAGGTTGACCCTTTCTGTACCCCACCTCCCTACTTGAAACCTCATTTAGAAGTAAGAGTTATAGTCCTGTGAGCCAACAAAAGTCAGATGCACGCAGGAAATGCTGAAAAGCATTAGTCCTGTTGCAACCACAGTGGCCTTTTTGTTTGATTCTGCTCTGCTCACTGGTTGTAATGTCCAAATCTTATTTGAGCTTTTATATGGCAAGCATTATAGCTTTTGTTCATAAGGTGAAGATCTTCAGGTTCTGAATTTTAGGTATTGTTCCAAAAAAAGTTGATAGTTAAATCTGTCTGTCTGCTCATAGAATAGTTGTTTTTGAGGAAATTATTATTGGTTATTCTGAACAGTGATTAGTGAGTAAGCGGAATGAACTAATTAAGGAGTACTTCCCATGAAGATTTAAGTTGGGATTTCTAGCAGTTTCTTTCCTAGAGTCCTTACTTCATGGCCTGCAGGGGAAAAATCATGTCTCTGCACCAAGCTACAAAATTCTGCAGTTTGGATATGGTTGAATTTTACTAAAAGGAAGGATATTGATTTTGTTGTTGTTGTTAAGAAAACTAACTTAAACATTTTATAAAGTTAGGTTTTTATAACAATTATATTCTGCCTTAGGAATTAAAGTAATCTATGCTAATTATCTTTCTCTCCTTTATCTTTGCAGGGGAAAAATTATTTTAGTTTTGGAAAGATCCTGTTCAAAAATACCACTATCTTCCTGAAATGTGAGTTTTTGCATTTCATGAAGTTTTTCTTTGAGTTTTTGAGTGATCTTTAAACTTTTAAATTACCTATTTTTTATCTCTGATCAACTCTAAACATAAGTTTTGAAATTTAATAGTCTGGCACTATCTAGGCATAAACATGTAGTATAATTAAGGTCTTTTCCCTTAGTAATCTTCAGAATACTTACTTGTGTGAACTTTATTTTGTACTCTTGTTTTTCTGGAGTTTATTATACAGGTAGACAAATTATGTTGGTTGATTGTCTGATGGTGTTTTAATCTGCCCTGCGTCAGAGAGATACCACCAATTTTGCTTTTGAGTGCTTGCTAGGTATTTACTGAACATATGACTTAGGTGTCAGTCCTTTGGCTCCGCATGAATATGTTCAGTGAACCTTTGTTTACAGAAGGAGTATTTTGCTATTTAGATCTTTGAAGAGGAAGCTCAAAGATACTATCAGGAAATAGGGATTATATAGAATAAAACCAGTCTGTCCAGTGAGAAAACCACTGTATCTGAATCCCAAATCTCACATGCATATTAAAGAAACACTTCCTTTTATTTTTGAAACTGGTTTTATTTTAGGGAGTAAAGGATCATGGATAGCTCCATTTCAAGATCAAGGATAAAAGTTCAGATCATCTGTATGTGCTTCTGCGCACATCTTTCTTTATGAAAGTGCAAAGTTAATTTTATTGTTTTAATCATGTGGTATGTAGTTGTTAAAAACCTGTTATGTGCTAAGCACTGTTTTAGACAGGAAAGTGATAGAAAAGGCTCTCTCTCTTACTAAGCTTACAAGTCTAGTGGGAGTGAAGGGGACCTATAGAATTTCTATGAAGGGAAGACTATATCTATGAAAATATAATTTCTTGACTAATGACCTCAATTTGATTTAAATTAGATTACTCTGACAAACTGGTCGGTCTTATGAGGTTGGTGTGCTAGATAAGAGTAACTTTTAGGGAGAACAGTATTTTTGGTCTTTTGCGATAGCCTGACAACCTGCATGCTATTCTGTCTTTTCTATTATGTATAGTCTTTTCTCACCTGTATTTTGATCAAATGGTGCTTTGCCAAATTACACAAGCTGCATATTTTTCAATGTCTGCATTTTTTTTTTTTGAGGATTTGAAGCCCCTAAATTTACATTATCTCTCACTTTACTTCTCTGCTTTCTCACATGTATCTTTACTCTGCTTTTATACTTTTGGGGGTATATGGTAAATAGCTTTCCCTGAAATTGCTAGGACATTTTTGCCTCTTAAACCCATCCATTCAAAGTTCTGAATTGTGTCTTTTAATATAATTAATAGTATTTTTGCAGCCAAGTTTTCCTGCAGATCTTCTATTTAGGGGATTTTCTTATTAGCTTCTGTTTAGCTGATCTCACCCTGGTATGATTCTTCTGAGTCGTTTATATCAAGATTGCAGTATCGTTTTTTCCATTTACAGAAGCACATCAGAGTTTCGTGTATTTAAAAAAAACTTTTTTAATGTTTATTTTTTTGGCTTATTTTGAGAGAGAGTGAGTGCGGGAGGGGCAAAGAGAGGGAACAAGAATCCCAAGCAGGCTCCACACTGTTGGCACAGAGCCCAGCGCAAACCAAGATATCGTGACCTGAGCCAAAATCAAGAGTCGGATGCTTAACCGACTGTGCCACCCAGACACTATAGAATTTTGTGTATTTTAATTGAACCTTGTAAAAGTGTGTCACTTGAAAATTAATTTGAGAGAACAAAACAAAGGGAAAGGTTATAATCTTAGATATGCATCATTTGTTAAGAATCAAAATTAGATTCCTAGATGCAGTCATATTTATCTTTGTTATGTGTGCATAAAACAGGTATTTTCTAGTTCCATAATGCAGCTGGAATCAAAGATAAGCTGACTCCCAGGTAGGACAGATGATCAGTCGTATACTCAGATTTATGCTCTCAAATATTCAGACTGTTGCCTTGGTCCACTATAATATTGTGTTCCAAACTGTGTTTAATGAGTTATATGGCCGCTGTGATTTCATGAAGTTCCTTGAGGCCTGTGTTAAGGTGGGTTTTGGAAAGAGTCTAATGCTCTTTCATTTTTGCTTTTGCTCTTCCTGCCTTTCCCAGCCAGGTTTGCTTTGTGTTTGTAGTTCTTTGTCTTGTAGTCTAGTTTTGATATTTTTCAAAGTCTAAGCCATTAATTTTTCCCTCAGTGGAACTATTTTGAATACTGCCTTGTGATGTCCCTAATGTTATTCCTTGCCTTTCCAGCTAGAATGTAGCCCTTTTAAGGGTCCTGTTCTCTGGCCCACCACGGAGTCAAGTAGCAAGTAGCTTGGTATACTTAAGTGCTCTGCGCAGTAAATATATGAATGATAATGGAAGAGTGGTTTTAACTTATGACTGCTTTATCGCTTCCAGGTTTTTCCCAACAGAGAACCAGAAATTGAGGTTTTAAGGCATAAAAGTAGAGAGAGACACTTAAACAGGTCAAAAACTGTTCTTTTGTGAATAACAGTACTTTTATCTGAAGAATATCTAGTTATTTTACATATATTACTTCATTACCTTCAGTTTGGAGAAGAGATGGTTTTGAGTATCTAAATTTAGCAGGAAAAAAAATAGGATGTGTGATAACAGTTTAGGAAAAGTGGTTTGACAATCGTCTTTATTCACAAAGTTTTCTTCTTTTATAGTTGATGGACAACCTTGTGATGTATCTTTGAATATAACCTGGTATCTGAAAAGTGCTGATTGTTACAATGAAATCTACAACTTCAAGGTAAGGAATAAAAAATTAACAAACTTTTTCTTGGACTTTAGATATCATCGGGTCCTAACCTGATAGAGGGAGGAGTGTTAATGTAGCTAGGAGGAGCTAGAAGACGAGCTGAAATTAGAATCTGTGCTTCCCAATTTATAGACTTACTTACTATACTAGCAATTCTCATACTTTTTGGTCTCAGCCCTTAAAAATTACTGCAGACTCTTGCTTGCTTTGACAGCACTGTAGAAGTGCTGACAGTACTGACTCCATGTTTGGCCCTCCATCTTGTTCATGTTTGTTCGATTACGTCTCCTGGGGCTACGTCTTCCGAGCCCCTTGGAGATGAACATACATACCTTAGAAATGCCCACCAAGGGTGGAATGGGGGGAGCCTTGTTTTGGCCTTCCATGAATCTGTTAGAGATAACATAGTCTTTCCCCTTCTTGATGCACAGCTGGTGCCACAAGATCTAATTAATGATTAGCTTTTAATTAGGTACATGCAAGCCCTTTGCAGGTACATGGGAACCCTTTGATTTTACTACAGTGTCCTTCTCTGTGTCCCCTCACTGTATAAAATCTGTGGACTAAGGTCTGGACTTTGTGGAGAATAAACTGTGCAGCTGCCATGAATCATACTCTGCCCATTTCCCTCCCCCTGTCAGTAAGTTACCCTGAATAAAACTCTGCATAAACTGTAGAGAGTCACCTGCTTTGTTTTTTGGTCTTAAAATACTTTCTCAGTTTGGGGGTACTTTATTGTCCCTCCTCCACCTTCTAACAAGCACATACACTAAAATTGAAACAGTTGTACATGGCCCCTGTGCAAGGATGACATGCAAATTCATGAAGCGTTCGATATTAAAAAAAAACATTACTGCACTCTCCAAAAAGGCTTTGTTCATGTGGATTACTGTATTAGAAATTAAAACAGAAAATACAGAAATATTTATTAATTTATTAATTTATTTTAAAATAGCAATAATAAACCATTGCATGTTAACATAAAAAACATTTTGTAATGAAAAATGACTTTTTTACAAAAAGATAGAAGAGTGATATTACTTTGTATTTTTGCAGTGCCTTTCATTTAATGTTGGATAACTGAAGACAGCTGGATTCTTGTATCTTCTTAGCTCAGTTTATTGTGATTTACTATTTTGGTTGAAATATATGCACAAAATGTGGCCTCACACAGATACGTAGTTGGAAAAGAGAATGATACTTTAATAGTGTTTTCAGATAATTGTTGATACTGTTTTTTGATGCTATACTAAAACATAACAAGTGGAGAGAGTTTCTTAAAGGTGGGTGGCACTGTGGAATCTCAAACCATATCAGTGAACTCTTTTCCTAATCTGTTATATTTAAATAAGTTGGTATATCATGCACTTTGGTCTTTTATCCATGTCTGATTTTGTAACAATGTTTATTTAGAAAATACTTGTGGACTGAATTTTATCATTCTTTCAAATACTAACTCATTTTACAATCAACTTGAAGTTGTATTTGTTAGCATCACCCTTCTGTCACATCAGAAACTCCTGAAGTACTGGAGTACTCACTCCTTCCTCATAGTGAGGGAGATACAAGTCTTCCAAATTCCAGTTTTGGGTTGGAAGTTTAAATTTTATCATTGGCAATAATACTGTCAGTTGTCGTCCTTGAAGTGACAGCCTCCCGTTGCCCATTTTCAAGAAAATATTTCCCAAATAACCAAGTGTGAATAGGTAGCTTGTCAGTTATTCTTTCAGGTAAATGAAAAAAGTGGATAGTTTAGGTGTTAAGACAGTCAGCTATAGTATTTTGCATATTTTCTGTTCTGTCTCACAGAATATTTAAAACAGCTGGTACTCAAAATCCAGATGTAATAACATTAATAATGTTTACTGCTTCATTAAGGGCCTTCTTAAGTAAAACTGGTATTTAGAATATTTTTTTAAGCTGTAAGTTTGTGACTGACTACAGTGACTACTGGTATAATTAGGTGCCACTGCCTTGGTTACTGGTAAGGGGCAGTAGTTTTATCCATCATTACTATTGCATTATCAGTACAAGGCAAATAACATTATTGTTTTAGTAGTAGTAGTATGGAAATAGTTTTAGAACTCATTTCAGAATTGACATAGTACACTGTACTTGGGCACTGAAGATATATGGCTCCAAGGTGGATTTTTCAGGCCTTTTTCATTCTGTTTCTATTCTCCATTTGTTATTCTTTTTCCTTTCCAAAGATAATCTGACTGATCTTTAAAAAATGACTGCCATTCACTTGGTTTTTCAAACCTTAAGCATTGAAGTTCTGTCTTGTGTTAGGGTCTTACATTATCTTTTTTGCAGTGTTGGTGATTTGTTTTTTGCTTTTGTTATATAACATTGGGTAGGAAAGATAATGATGAGGAGGACCAAAAAGACTTTAGAGGGAGATGATAATATGTCCAGAATGTAGTTTGAAGCATTATTGATCTTTTTCTCTTACTCACTAATTGAATTCACAGTTAAAACTTCATACATTTGAAACTTGTGATAAACTGGTCAAGAGCTTAGCAGATCTGGTCTTTATAGATAATACAAGTTAAGAATGTAAAAACTGTCTTGGGATGCCACAGGACAGAATTATGGAAATGACAAGCAGATAGTTGGAGATGCGGAACTGGAACTTAAGAGAAAAGGGGGAAGATTAGGATGTAAATATGGGGGAAAAATCACAGACCTCATAGATGCAGTGACAGAAATGATGAGTTTTTTCAGAGTATGAACAGTGGCGTGTGAATAGCTACAACAGTTTTGTGTTCTATTTTAGCTTATGAGCATAAGTATATCTTTTTGTTGGTGTTATTAATATAGTTGGGTAACTTGTAAATATATTTTTTTGTGACAAAACCTTCTGGATTCTGACAATTTACCAGTCTTTCTAGAATTTTGAGAAGAACTACTCTTTGTGAGCCATAAACTGGAATTCTGTACTTTAAGTCTAATACTATTAGATTCATGGACATACACAGTTTTTATCTGATGCTGTAAATTTTTAAACTAGCAAATCCAAAACTGTATCTGCCCTATAGGCAATCTATTTGTTATCTTCTAAATACCTTACTTGTGAAAAGTAAGTTGTGTGCTTTGTATTTTCTCTGTTTTTTCAGGCAGAAGAAGTGGAGACATATTTGGAAAACCTTAAGGAAAAAAAAGGCTTGTCTGGGAAATACCAGACATCATCAAAATTGTTCCAGAACTGCAGTGAACTCTTTAAAACACAGGTAATGTTTGATAGTGGTTGAAGGGAAAAAGAAGAGGTAAACTGTGTAATACCTGTATATTTGGTCATCTCCATCTTCCGCTTCTGAATTCTTTTTTTCTGACAGAAATAAGTTAGAAGCATGTTCTGTTAGTTGCACAGCCGGCCACTTAATATTCATCTCATCAAAAAGAGGATGTGCTTTCCTTTGTGTGTAAAAAGCAAATCTGCATTTTTTTTATTATGGTAAAATATAAGTAAAATTTACCATTTTAACCATTTTTAAGTGTGCTCTTTAGGGGCATGAAGTGTATTTGCATTGTTGTGCAACACAAGATCTGAGGATGTCTATCATCCACTGATAGACATTTGAAACTTCCATTTTTTTATTTCTCTTGTCATCTCATCGAATTGATACATTCCCAGAAATATCAGTGTTTCTAGAGTTTATTGCTATAGGCCTGAATTCAACCTTTTTTTGAGTAAAGGGGAAGAGGAGAATAATGTGTATTTTTAATGCTTACGTATATGTAATCATGTAAGTGGAATTTATATTCTAAAATTTTTTTTCTTAGAAATAGAATATGATGCCAGTTTTTTGATAGAAAAATTACATGTTTTATAGGTGTTGAAAATAGTTATTGTTAACTCTAGCCTTTTATTTGTCCTTATTGCATTTAAATATTGTTTCAGAATATTTAGCAAATTGCCTTGAAGAGGCAAAGCATTCACGGAAAGCTAAGTTTTCTGTATAGTCACTAGAAATAAAGTTTGTTGATTAAGATTTTAATAACTAGTAATTGATAAGTGAATGAAGTAATTGATAATTGAACTATAACAATTGATAACTGAGTTCTTGTCATAGCTTAGATTTTATGGATGGAGGAGAAAGAAGATACCTTTAAAATGGTGGAAGAATGGTAGAATAAGAAAGCTGGAAAAATGATGCTGAGTAGGGGGCTTTCAGTTAGTTTTTCCAGGTTTATCCCTTAGCTTGGGAGGATTGGTTGGCCTTTCTTGGAGTTGATCATGGAAAGCAACCTGCTGTATACTGTTGCTCTAGGTTCACTGCTTTTCGATCTCCTATAATCTTTTCAGGGTCTTAGCATATATCTGTATTGGGAAGGTTACCTCTCCTCCTCCAGTCTAATGTAACAGAGTTGAAAAATGTGCTCTAATTACTCAGGAAGGAGAATGCCTCATTGCTGATAATTGGTAAGAAACCATTAGTATGGTTTTTTATAAGCACATGGAGTGTGTTGTGGTGGAAGGAGCAGTAGAACCAAGAGTTAAAAATCCTAAGTTGAGGGGCGTCTGGGTGGCTCAGTCGGTTAAGTGTCTGACTTCGGCTCAGGTCATGATCTCACGGTTTGTGAGTTCGAACCCCGTTGTCGGGCTCAGTGCTGCCAGCTCAGAGCCTGGAGCCTGCTTCAGATGCGGTCTCCCTCTCACTTGGTCCCTCCCCCACTTACACACTGTCTCTCTCTCTCAAAAATAAAAATAAATGTTAAAAAAAATTCTAAGTTGAAATTCCATTTCTGCATCTAAAGCTTGGTAACTTTGAGCTATATATTTCTCATCTGTAGCAAGAGAGGGAACCATAAGATCTCTCCGTCCTAAACATATGTCTTCTGTCTAAGGTTTTTTTTATTCTTAAGTATTTTTAATTTTTTTTTATTCATACATGACAGTTTTATTTTTGTGTACAAAGTTGTTTAACAATCACTGAATTTCTAGGCCAGGTTCAGGTAACTGAAGAGCCTTTATAACTAATTTATATTGTCTAGATCCAAGGTATGCTGCAAACATGGTCTGGAGCAAAATGGAAAATAACATCTTTCTAAAGACAGGCTTAGAAATTCTAGTCCAGTAAGTTAAGATGTTTCCTTTTTCTGGTAGCAGGGCTGACTCCTACCTGGCCGCTAGGCCACCATTCACAGGTATAGCCAAGAAAACAGGGTACAGACCACCAAAAACAAGACCAACCAATCTATTCCGTGTTATGGTACAGGTTTCACAATTCAGATCACCTGTATTCAGAGGTAAATTTACAAAACTTTTGTAAGATGCATGTGCAGTCAAAAACGGGATCACTGCCATTGGTAAGCCAGCAGCTTTATGAGCCTGTGTCACATTTAAGATGCGTCGAAAAAGACTATTTGCTATTAGACCACAAAGAGCAGCATTAAGTCCGATATATACTGATCCATGTTCAAACATTCCTTTCTGCTTCTGGGAGTTGGTTAATTTTTCTCGTTATGATATTGAAAATTAAGTCTTCCTTGATAGTATCATCTGGTTCATGATTTTCCATCTTGAGCCTTATGCTCTGCTCACAGCAGTCGATGCCTCCACCATTCCTCCTCGGCACGCTGGGGTTCAGTCCAACCTTTGCTCAACTAGCGTGAACGCAGCCATCTTTGGCTGATGAAGTATTTTTAATTCTTAACAGAAAAATTGAGTGGCCCGTTTAGTTTGATAGTATTTTTTAGTTCTCATTTGTTTGTGGTTAATTGAAAATCTTTTGTCTGTCAATGCTGTATTATTTAGTGTTCTAATATATTTTGCTTTAACTGTTTGTTTTGTCGATTTTGAGCTATTCTTTTACTATTAAACATATTTAACTTTAATGTTATGTTTTTTCATAGAGCTTTTCTGGGGATTTTGTACATCGATTGCCTCTCTTAGGAGAAAAACAGGAGGTAATTGTTTTCATTGTTACATATTTCTAAGAGTAAAGTAAAAATTCTGAATTAATTTTCTTTTTTTAATGTTTAGGCTAAGGATAATGGAACAAACCTTACTCTTACTGGAGATAAAACTGTAAGTATAGTAGGAAATTTGGGGCATTGACACATATTTCAGATTTCTTACGTTTGTGTGTTTTCAATTATCTTGGTATCCTACTATTTAAAAAAGAAACTTAAGAATGGAGGTTTAAACACCAAAACGTTAGGATGCCTAGCTAGCTTGGTTGGTACAGTATGTGACTCTTAATCTTACCGTCATGAGTTTGAATCCCACTTTGGGTGTAGAGGTTACTGGAAATAAGTAGATAAATAAACTTTTAACACCAAAAGGTTAATAATGGTTGTTGTGGATAATATTATGAGTGACTTTTATTTTCTTCTAAGTGTTTCCTATATTTTCCATATTTGTTTTAATCAGTCTTTTTTTGTAATTATCACCCCATAAATATTACTTGTAAACAGGAAGGAACTTTTTTTTAAGTTTATTTATTTTGAGAGAGAAAGCACATGGGCAGAGAGAGATAATCCCAGGCAGGCTCCGCACTTTAAGTGTGGAGGAGCCCCAGGGCTCAAACTCTTGAAATGAACCGGGAGATCATGACCTGAGCTGAAGCCAAAAGTCAGACAGTAAACTGACTGAACCACCTGGGGTCACCCCAACCCCATTTTTCTTTAATTTTTTAGTCAGCCTCTCGATAGCCCCCAGCACCCCCCCCCCCCAACATTGCCTGGGGCAGCTGTGATCCTTCACAGCTGCTGCTGAGTGTCTTTGACAGTGCCCTGAGTATACGGTCCTTTCCTCTGAATGAGGCTGAATCGGGTCATAAAAAATAAGCCCTGGGCATAAGAGATAAGTTCCAGACAGCTCTGCCACTGGGTTTTAGGGCATCTGTACTTTTTCTTTTTTTTCCAGTGGCTGCCAAACAGCTGTTTTTCCACACCTGTTACTGTTCTGAGAACTTTGGTTTCAGGGAGCTTGGAAGAGGGACATGGGATTAGGATGAACAAAAACACCATAAGCTTGCTTTTTAAAAAAAAATTTTTTTTAATGTTTACTTTTGAGAGACAGACAGACAGAGTGCAATTGGGAGGGGCTGAGAGGGGGAGACAGAATCTGAAGCTCCAGGTTCTGAGGTGTCAGCACAGGGCCCAACACAGGGCTCAAACTCAAGAATGGTGAGATCATGGCCTGAGCCGAAGTCAGACACTTAACTAGCTGAGCCACCCAGGCCCCCTAACAAGCTTGCTTTTCTTAGTGAGATCCAACTGTTTTTCTTGAAACACTTTTAGGGTTGGCACAAATCTTTAGTTAATTTCTGGACTTGGCAAAAAAGTTAATTCAGATCATTTTTGCCCATGGTCTTATTGCTTTTAGGGATGAGTGCATTTTCAGAGGTCCTCATTCTGCCATTCTGGAAGTGTCCCCACTCTCCCTGCCTCGATTTATAGTTGTACAGAATTTTAACCTAAAAATGAATTTGGCGTGACCGACTGCATTAAATTTATTTTTCTTGTTGTTAATATGTATGTATTCACTGTGCAAAATTTAGAAAACATACATAAATGCAAAGAAGAAAATAATCATCTGTACTACTACCACACACTGATAGACTATAAATATATTTATCTTACAGTCTTACTCATTTAACAATGGAATCCTACAATGTGTGGAAGACTTTTTAAGATTTTTATTTTATGGTTTCAAAAAATATGGGCAGATATATTGGTTGTAGAACTTAAAAGTAAAAATCCCTTGTAATTTTATTTTCTAGTGGTTTGGTGTGATTACACAGAACACATGTTTAATCAAAATGAGAACATACTATATATACTGTATAATTTTTTGTTTTCATTTAGCAGATTGGTACCTTGAATACTACATTTTTTTCATGGTTGCATATTATTTCACTCTACCATGATTTTTATATTTAATTCCTGGTTGATGTATATTGCATTGTCTCCAAATTTTCACTATTATAGATAAGATTCCATTCATAATGTCTAGCTATATCTTTATGCACATTTATAATATTTTCTTAGCCTAAATTCCTAGAGGTGGAGTTGCTAGGTCCAGGTGTATGCGTATTTTATAAGTTCTTTTTTTGTGTTTTGTGTAAGTGCTCTGGAGAAAAATTATAGCAATTTGTGGTGCCAAGAAAATAAGATTGAGCTTCTCCGCTTCCTCACAATGGCTGTTATAATTTAAAACAGATTTTATATAGTTTGGCAGGTTAAATTGTTGTGAATTGTATTTTTAAAAAATTGTTGAAGCTGAACATTTATTTATATGCATACTGGCTGTTTGTAATTATGCTTTTTTAATGGCCTTCTGTGCATAGCATACTTTTATATTCTTCTCAAGTTTTGAGTTCTGTTCCTAGTGATTAAAGCTGGCTGAAAGATGACCCTGTTGAATATCAAAGTAATATTTCTTTAAATACAGATTTTCTGTATTTCTGTAAATTACAGATATTTAGTCAGAGTATAGTCAAAAGAAGTCAAAGAATTCTCTTTCTTTGATCATTCTTCCTGAAAATTGGGCCTAAGAGGAGAATACTTTAATAATCCTAATTTTAAAGGGTTCTCACACGTTCAGAACCTCTACTCCCTTGTATTAAAACTCTGATAAGACAATTTTTGGGCAGAGGGGCCTCTACCTGCTGCCCCTACTCCCTAAGAAAAGATTTAATGTTTTTATTAACTCAGTTTTATGGTTTGATTTAAGAAATAATGTAATATATTTGCCATTATGATGTTTTTTAAGTTAATAGATTTTAGTTTTTAGAGCAGCTTTAGTTTCATAAAAAAATTGAGCAGGGGCGCCTAGGTGGATCAGGCGGTTAAACGTCTGACTTCTGCTTAGGTCATGATCTTGCAGTCTTGTGAGTTCGAGCCTCTCATCAGTCTCTGTGCTGACAGCTCAGAGCCTGGAGCCTGCCTCTGATTCTGTGTCTCCTTCTTTCCTGCCCCCTCCCCAACTATTGCTCGCTCTCTTGCTTCTCTTTCAAAAATAATTAAACATTAAAAAAAGGTTTTTTTTTTTAGTTGAGCACAAATCAGGGTTCCCACATACCGCCTCCACAAATGCACACTCGAACTCCCCCACCGTGACCATCCTGCACCAGTGTAGCACGTTTGTTACAGTTGATGAACCAACACTGACACGTTGTTATCAGCCAAAGTCTGTAATAGTTACCTTAGCTGCTTTAGTTCTTTGTGTTGTACAGTGTTTGGTTTTTAACAAATGTAAAATGACAGATATTCCTCATTATAATATACATAATAGTTTCATTGCCCTGAACATCCTCAATGCTCCCTACACCTAGTCCTCTCTCCCTCCCCTCAAGCCTCTGGCAGTCACTGATGTTTTTTTGTTTTTGTTTTTTTACTGTCTCCATAGTTTTACATTTTTCATAATGTCATATAGTTGGCATTGTATAATGTACAGCTTTTTCAGATTGGCTTCTTTCACTTAGAATTATGAATTTAAGGTTTCTCCATGTCTTCTCATGGCTTGATAGTCTATTTCTTTTTAGTGCTAAGTAATATTCCGTTACCTCAATGTACCACAGTTTATTTTATCCATTCACCTATTAAAGAACATCTATCTGATGTGGTTATTGTGAGGATTAAAGACTAATAAATGTTAAATGTGTGACAGTGTCTGGCATTTGAATATTATTTTTACAGGATCAAAATATCTATATTCCAGAGTTAAATGGAAACTGTCAAATCCTGGAATCTGAGAATTAATTAGTCCCTTTTGAAATTTGTAAAAGGTAGTTTTAAGATACATAAAATTAATACCAGAGTAGCTTGTTATGCCTAGTTTTATTGGTTAATGAACAAGTAAGTTCAGGAAAGGTTCTGTCAATTACGGGTAAACAGGACATGATGTACCTATAATTTTGAAGCTCTAAATTTTTCTCATAAATTGTTCCTGAATTTTGTCACAAAGAGGCCTTCAGACAGAAATAAATCCGTGAATGATTCAACATGGCATGTATGTTCTTAAGTTACTAAGATAGCCTATTAAATGTACAGCTGTGGAATCATTTAATATACTTTGACACTTTGGATTTGTACCATGGAATATAATTTTTGAACTCTTTTTTAGCTTTTCTTGGGTTGTAGGGTAATTTGAGCATTTGAGAAAACCTGTGGCTCTACAGGAAAACACATAAATGTGCAAAATCTGTTATCCACTTTGAGGGTTTCATAGATCAATGAAGCTTACTCAGCGATGTCTGGATAAAAGTTTTTTTTAAGACCACAAGGTAATAAATTGCAAGTCTAAGTAGTAGTACCTTCTTTTACACACAAAGAAGAAGCCAATAATTTTCTGTGTTCATCTCTTTATCTTTGTGTTTTGTCTCGTGTTTGTGAAGGTCCATAGTCCCATCTAGCAAGTAAGGCAACAAATCCTTCCCAAGGCTTTTTGCTTAGGCTATGTCTAAACTAACTGGCCTTGGAGCAGATTCTTCTCAAGTAACCAATTTTGTAAACGTGGAGGCAATTACCTCTACTTCCTTTACTTTTAGGAATAGTAACTTTTTCTTTCCACATAGGCCAGCCAGCCATGATGAAATTTTTGATAAAGATGTGAGTTCTTCTCAGATATTCTGGTAGTCTTGAGAAGAACATTGAACAAAGGGAATTAATTAAGGAATTAGTGTTTATAATTCACTGTCAGCATCATGGATGTGTTTGTTTTGTTTTGAAGTGATTTAAATCTTTTAATGTATCTGTGTGAAATATAACCAAGTATCCTAGCATGGCTTAATGAAACATTCAATTTAGTGATTTTTAGCTGAGGTTTTTCTTGTAACTAAGTGTTAAATATGTGATTTAAAAAAAATTAATGTTTTATTTATTCTTGCGAGAGAGAGAGAGAGAGAGCACAAGCGGGAGGGGCAGAGAGAGAGGGAGACATATAATCTGAAGCAGGCTCCAGGCTCTGAGCTGTCAGCACAGAGCCTGATATGGGGCTCGAACTCACAAACCATGAAATCATGACCTGAGGTGAAGTCAGATGCTTAACTGACTGAGCTACCCAGGTGCCCCTAAATATGTGATTTTTTGTGCGTAAAAATGTAAGATGTAGTGTCTTTTAGTAATTTATAGTCTAACTTACTTTATTGTATGTACTATAGACTTGTTTGTTTTGTTGTGCCTACTACTTAATGAATGAAAATGAAGAACTCAGCCATGTTTCTGGGCACGTTCTGGAACAAGATTTTCATATTAACATGTGTTCTTAGGTTTTAATACTTGTAGATTTGATGTCTTTTTTTTTTTCTCTCCAGGCAATGCATGATCCATTGAAAACTTGGCAAGATGCACCATACATTTTTATTGTACATGTTGGCATTTCACCCTCAAAGGAATCCTCAAAAGAAAATCCACTTAGTAATCTTTTTACCAGTAAGTACATTTTGTTCCTCTTTACCATTCGTATTATCTAGTTTCGTCATGCGTAATGGGTAGTGTAAAATTACTGTAAGGGAGGGAATAATTAAGAATGTGTGTTGTGTACCAGACAATCTTAGGTACTTTGCTTATGTTTTCTTCATTTTCCTTCATTTGATCCTCCTGTTTTTAAATTTTTAAATTGGTATTATGTTCTCAGTATCCTGAATATAGACTCGGCAAAACTTGATTACCAATTCAAAACTTGCAAATTTTTGAATTAATTGAATCTGGTAATTTTTTAATGTCTCATTTTTACTCAATGTTTTTTCTAATCTTACTAACCCAGTTCATGGGTCACCATTTCTTACTTGGAATTTTGTGGTCATTTCCTAACCAGTCTTATTTTCTGTAGTTTCTTTTCTTTTCTTTTTCTTTTTTTTTTGTTTCTTCCTTCTTTGTAGTTTTCTTCCCACCCTTCCTGTCTCACAAGTAAGAATATTGAATAGGAACAGTGATAACTACCATACTTCTCTTGCTCTTGACTTTAATGGCAATATTAGCACATTTCACCATTTATTATGTTTATTGTAGACTTTTCAAAATATTCTGTTTAGTGAAGGATGTTTCTTTTTTTTCCTCATTACCAAGTGTGTATTTTTCTCTCCCTTTTTTTTTTTTAGTGTGAAGCATGCTCAGTATTATCAACTGCTTTGTGTTGATTTAACTGATCATGTAGATTCCCCACTTAATCTCTTAACGTGATGCATTATATTAACTGATTTTCTAATGTTAAACCATTCTTGAATTTCTGAGATGCCAATATTTGGTCTTGATACACACACACACACACACACACACACACAGCTGGCCTCTGTTTTCCAGAATTTTATTTGTAATTTTTGGTCTATGTTCATGGTAGGATTGGCCTATAATTTTCTTTTCTTTTTTCTTTTTTTAATGACATATATTTTTTATTAGAATGTTTTATTTATTTTTGAGAGAACGAGAGAGCGAGCAGGTGAGGGGCAGAGAGAGAGAGAGAGGGACAGAGGATCTGAAGCAGGCTATGCATGGAGAGCACAGAGCCTGATGTGGGGCTCGAACTCACAAACCATGAGATTGTGACCCGGGCTGAAGTCAGGCGGTCATCTGACTGAGCCATCCAGGCGCCCCTATAATTTTCTTTTCTCATACTGTCATCTATGGTTTTTAGCATCTAGGTTATGCTAGTCTAATACAATGATTTGGAGAATGCCCCCTGTTATTAAATTCTGTAGAGTAGTTTTTGTAAGGGTAGGATTATCCAGTTTTTGAATGTTTTGTAGAACTTATTTAATGATAGTGTTTTGGCCTCACATTTTTTTTCCCTTTCCCCATATAGATTTTAAACAACTGATTAATTTTCTTAAGTTGTTTTTTTAGTGATTCTATTTTTTCTTGATTCACTGTTGTTTTTGAGAAATTGTTCATATCATTCAAGTTTTCAACTGTATTGTCATGAAGTTATTAGTAGTATTTCTTTACAAAAAAATCTTTATCTGTAGCTTTTTTCATTCTATTTTTTAAGCTTTTATTTATTTTGAGAGAGAGGGAAGGAGAGAGCATGCATGTAGGGGAGTGTCAGAGAGAGGGAGAGAGAAAGAATGTCAAGCAGGCTCTGCACTGTCAGCACGGAGCCTGATGTGGGGCTCAAACTCATGAACCATGAGATCATGACCTGAGCCAAAACCAAGAGTCAGATGCTCAGCCAACTGAGCCGCCGAGGTGCCCGCTTTTTTCAGTCTTATTATTGTTTATGTGTCTTCCTTTTTAACTTTTTAAGTCTTTGTAGAATTGTACTTTACTATATTTTTATTACAGCAAACCAACTTTTATTAGTTTTCTTAACTATTTCTTTGCTATTTCATCATTTCTTTTGTTTGACTTAATTAAAAATTTTTGTTTTTTATAGATTGCTTTTAATTCCCAATCCAGAAGTGGGTCTTATGCCCCATAGTTATATGGGATATAGCATCTAGGTAAGCCAGCAGATGGCCTGGCGCAATTTCTGGACCTAAAATGTGTATCTTCTGTATTTCTAGGCCCACAGCTTTCTAATGAGTAACAGTCTAAAGCAGCACTCGCCAACATTTACTTTCAACCTTTCTTTGAAAAGAATGGAGGGGCGCCTGGTGGCTCAGTTGGTTGAATGTCCAGCTTTGTCTAAGGTCATGATCTCGCTGTTCCTGAGACGGAGCCCAACTGCCGTAGCTTGCTTTTTGGGCCCAGAGTCAAACATGACCGTAGCTTCAGCCTCATACACTGTTCTGAGTTTTTGTTCAGTTTTGATATTTGGAGGGGTTTATCTTGTTTTTGAGCTTATAGCCTTGTTTTGTTTTGTTTTATCCATCTATTGTTTGCAGCTAAGAAGAAGATACTTTAAAGCATGGACTTAGCTGCATCGTGTGAAATTCCTAGAATTTTCTAAAACAGTTTTACTATCTTTTTTCCCTTCAGTGAGTCCTTGATGTTTCCCCATCGCCTGTAAAGTGTCTCCATTCTGCAGGAAGGTTTATAAAACTTTGCAGCTTGTCCCAGTGTATCTTTTGCTGCTTTCTTTTAAAAATGCTACTATAGGAAACTATGTGCAGTGTAAGACTACATGTTCTTTAAATATATATCATGTGTTTTCACACCTCTCTCATGTTATTTTCTCTTCCCAGATGGCTTTTTACTTTGTCCTGGGAAATACACACTCATCCTTTAGGGACTGGCTCAGAGGGATAGCTCTCTGTATTGCTTTCTTACTCTCCCTTCTAGCAGAAAACATCTTCTGTATCTTTTTATCTCCTATGTTTTCTGTAGTGTGTGTCACACAGTAAGTGCTCAGTAAATGTTATTTTATATTGTAGCATAGAGCAAGTGGTAGCCAAATTTTCTTGAAGGGCCAGATAGTAAATATTCTCTGTACTACAGCTACCCAACTCTACCATTGTTGTGCGAATGCAACCATAGATAATATGTAAGTAAGTGGACATAGCTGTTTTCCAATACAACCTTATTTATAAAAAGTGGATAACCAAATTTGGCTCATGTGCTGTACTTTGCTGTCCCCTAGCCTAGAGTAATAAATACTGTTTTATTTGCTCTTTTATTAAATTAAGTGGGTATAGATTTAATAACCAGTCTGCTTAAAATTTTTATGATTGTGGGGTGCTGGGCTCTGTGCTGACAGCTCAGTGTCTAGAGCTTACTTTGTGTTCTGTGTCTCCCCCTGCCCCTCCCCCACTCATGCTCTTTCTCTGCCTCTCAAAAATGAATAAATGTTAAAAAAAATTTTTTTTAATTTTTATGATTGCTATAATGGGATGTTCCTTGTTTATATGAGTGTTGGACCTGGTTTACTTTTCTTGGTGAGGGGGACCAGGTTTAATTTTAACAATGGTATGTCCTTTTTCCTTGATAAAAACTAGGAAATTTTTGTTGGCTCTAGACAGTTATTAGTCTGTCTCTGGATATAGATACCATTTCTCATATAAATCAGTTTTTATTTATCAGTCATACCTAAAATTTATCCAAATAGTTTTATCAATTATAATTTTAAAATAATCATAGTTTAAAAAAATAGTTGTAGTTTTATTTCAGTAAGGCAAATCTGTCTTTTATATTCTTGTTACTATCATTAAACACTTCATTGTTATTATTATTAAGGAGCTTCTGAAAATGACACAATGTAGCAACGTCACATAAAATTGAAGAGGTAAAAAATTTTAAAGCAATAGGAGAATCTAGATAAGGATAGATAGAAGACAAAGAGGATAGCAGAATGAAGGAATGAAGTCCTGTAGTTGTCAAAGCACATTAGTGATGTGTTATAAGAAAAAGTATATATGAAAAGTGTTTAGAATTTAGGGGAAATGGGTTCTAGTTCCAGTCGGGCAGCTCACAGAAGGCTTTGTGGAGGAAATACATTCATTCTAGTCTTTAAAGGATGTGTATATGGGAACAGAGGGCTTTTCCACTTAGGATACTGACTGGAGCAGAGCATGGAGGCTTGTGTGGGACACAGCATGAACCATGAGAATACTTCATGAATTTCAGAGTGCTCTATAAATGTGATATTCACCAGAATTGAAATGGTTAAAAGTAAATAACCCAATGAGATTTTCATTAATTTCATCAAATATTACACAACGTTTTTGTTGAATTTCTGCATCCCTTACATTAATTCTGAGGACTCTGTTTTGGCAGTGACTGTTGAAGTGAAGGGTCCATATGAATATCTCACGCTTGAGGAATATCCATTGATGATAGTAAGTGAACTTAAATTCTTTAACCTTAACGTTACATGAGTTAACTTGAAAGACTGTCCGTATTTTGTGGCAATATTCTTCAAAGAATTGTTCCTGAACAGTTCAGAAAATACTGCTTGTAGTTCTGTACTTACTTCTTATTTGAATGTGACCTTCAGAGTGTCCATGAATTGCTCAGTGCCTCCTCTTCTCATCTGTAGAATGAAGACATTGATAACTTGTGGAATTTCAGAATTGGAAAGTACCTCGAAGATAATTTCACATCTCACATTCTCTCTAGAGTCCAAAGCGGGGCGCTTCTTACAGCCCTATAGTTTCTGATCCCATTTAAAGTAACTAAATGATGACACTGCCTCGTGTGTGTGTCTGTGTCTATGCCCTTCAGATGTATCATAACCCTGCCAGTATTTTTTTTCCTCTTTGGTTACAGATTATTTTCATTTATGTAATTTTAGATAGTGAGCTGAAAATGCAGAAGAGCGGTTACTCTTATTCATAGGTCCTTAGGTAGTCTCTATCTGTGCAAGAGGAGATCATTTTTTATGTTAGTATGGAATTCCAAAGAAATAATTACTCTTAACAGTAGAGGGGAAATACGTATTTTTTTTTTTATAGTTTAAGACTACGTATTGATTCTAAATTGGCTGTTGGCCCTAATCCTCCTTTTGGTTTCTTACCCATTTGGATGACAGTTTTTCATGGTGATGTGCATTGTATATGTCCTATTTGGTGTTCTGTGGCTGGCGTGGTCTGCCTGCTACTGGAGAGATCTCCTGAGAATTCAGTTTTGGATTGGTGCTGTCATCTTCTTGGGAATGCTTGAGAAAGCGGTCTTCTATGCAGAATTTCAGAATATCCGATACAAAGGAGAGTCAGGTATGTAACCAAAAACTGTTCGCCAGTTTGTGAGTGATTGGTAGGTAAGACGTGACAGTTTTATTCAGAGCAGCAGTCATTAATGGATTTAACTTTTCAGTTCCTTAATTACTAGAATAACTTCAGCATAATCACTATGATCGTGACTCTTATTTTAAGCCTATAGCTTACGGGTTCGGTGATTTTAGAGTGATGGTACTGAACTACACGCACACAGTTACAGTAGTAGTGGCCGTTTTGGGTAAGATTATTACCATCATCGAGTCTCGATTACCATTGATTTTTAAGGCACCATTATTATATGCATCTGAATAAGGAAATAATTACTGCCAACTGAGTAGTAAGATGCCATTGATTACAGGACATACTCTGATTGCAAAGATGTTAAAATATTGGTGGGGGGGGTGGAATATGTCCGAGAACTGGTAAAATACAGTAATGCCAAGAAAATAGGAGGGTATGTAGGTTTACTAAAGGGAGCAGGTAATGAGAGATTGTTTTGTACTGAAGTTTTTTGTTATAGCTTTGGTTCTTTCTCATCAGACATTTAATTTTTAATGATAACTGTTGTAAGATTACTAGTTAGAGTTTTCCCTGTCTTTGAAAGGGCTGGAAAATAGTAGATGTGAAAATGATTGGAAAACTGTTTATGCATTTTGTGCTTTTCAGTGTATATATTCAGTGTATTTATATATTTTCAATGTGTGTTTCTCAGTTTTTCAAAATGGGGGAAAGTTCCTAAGTCTTCTCAACTGTCCATGTAGGCGAGGTTTTCTGCTGATTTTAATGAAGTAGGGTTGGGGAGGGAACGTGATTTGAGCACACCCAGATTGCTATTCACATGAGCAAGGTAAGTAAAATCAGCTTGTGTGCTTATTTGTAAAAATTGCAGGAGAGGTATGCTCTTTGAACAGGATAATCCCAATGCTTATGCTGACGACTGTTGGAGATCTAGCTCTAAGCTGTGGTTCTAGAGTCGCGCCTTTTCCCAAACCTAAACCTTTCCCTCTTTCTCACAGTTCAGGGTGCTCTGATCCTTGCAGAGCTGCTTTCAGCAGTTAAACGCTCCCTGGCTCGAACCCTGGTCATCATAGTCAGCCTCGGATATGGCATAGTCAAGTAAGTATTAACTTTTTATGGAAGAACGTATTAAGACACTGATTAAATTGAATCAGTATTTCAGGTTCCATTGTAATTCTGAAAGAATTGATGTAAGAATTGTAATAAGTCAGTTATCTGAAATTTTGTAGATTTGTAAAAACCAGGAAATGTAAAGTGTTCCATTTCACTTCTTAGAACTCAAGGAGCATTTGCAGGAAAATCTGCAATATAGTGAATGACAAAACATCAAACTTCTAGAGTGAAATTACAGTGACTTTTAATCTTCCAGAATATTTTTACAAATCACATTTTTTTTCCATGGGAATGTCATTCAGTCTGAAAAAACAGTATGAAAATAATTTACTTTTTATTCAAAAAATTTTATTGAGTGCCTTCTATATACTAGATGGTATTTTAGGCCTTGGGATACAGCAAATAAACAAAAGACTTGAAGTTTAAATTTGTGGAGGGAGGGGATAAAGATAAAAATAAGTGAGTAAAATATTTAACATGTCAATGATAAGTGCTAAAGGAGCAAATAAAACAGGGAAAGGGTGTAGAGAGTGCCAGGCAAGAAGTGGACCTTGCAGTTATAAATAGAGTGGCCAAGGAAAGCTTCACTTAGTGACATTTAAGCAGAGATCTCAAGGTGGTGAGGGAACTCTATGTACATTTGGAAGAAGAGATGCTAAGATGTGGTCAGATTCTGTGTATATTTTGAAGGTAGAGCCAATGGAATTTTCTCATGGGCCAAATGTGTGATGTGAAAGAGAAGAGGAATCAAGGATGATGCCAACTGTTTTGGTCTGAGCAAGAAATGGTGGAATTAATATTTATGAGTTCAGGAGGACCTTAGATAGAATAAGTTTGGAGTAGAGTCAAGATTAGGAGTTGTTAGATGCTCAAAGGGAATAAAGGGGAAAGAGTAGGTAGAGATATTAATTTGGGAGTCATCCGTATATGGATGTTACATAAAGCCGTGAGACTGGGATGTGATCACCAGGGAAGTAAGTGTATATAGAAAAGAAGTCAAAGGATTGAGCCCTTGAACATTTTCAATTATTTAGAATTCAGTGAGATGAAATAGAATTAGACCAGAGGAATATGAGAAGGACCATTGTGGTGAGAGGCAAACCTGAAGACTGTTTCAAGGAGAGACTAACTGTCAAGAGGGTTGAGCAGTGACCACTGGGTTTAACTTCATGGCAGATGTAAGTGACCTTAACAAGACAGTTTTGGTGAAGTGCTAGGATAAAAGCTTGATTGGAGAGTGTTCGGGAGAGAAAACAGAAGCAGAGGAGTTGGAACTATCCAGGTATAGATAGTTATTTCAAGGAGTCTTGCTTTAAGTGGGATTAAATAAATGAGTTTTAATTAAAATTTTTTTAATGTTTTTTTTTTTTGAGAGAGACAAAGAGAGTATAAGCAGGGAAGGGGCAGAGAGAGAAAGAGATACAGAATCTGAAGCAGGCTCCAGGCTCTGAGCTGTGAGCACAGAGCTCAACATGGGTCTTGATCTTAGGAACCTCAAGATCAAGACCTGAGCTGAAGTTGGACGTTTAAGTGACTGAGCCACCCAGGCACCCCTGAGTTTTAATTTTTGTAATTTATTCATTTAAAGGAGTTTTCCTTTCAGTGGGATAAGGGGAATGGGGTGGGTTTCATTTTTAAAGTTCCTTAATTCATTTAACAAATATTTGAGTGCCTCCTATATGCCAGGGAGTAGTCTAGATTTCTAAGATATGACAGTAGGGAGAAAAATCCTTGCCCATATGGAGCTTAGCTAGCATGTAACAAAAAAATACAAGAACAAATATCACTTAGGCTTAGGTAGACATGATTTACAGCAGTGTATCTCAAACTTACAGTGCACTAATGAATCACTTGGAGATCTTGTTAAAATGTAGATTCTGATTGGGGGGCATTTTGAATATCATGGATTTAAGACTTCTTCAAGAAGCTGCTTGGAAGGGGCGCCTAGGTGACTCAGTCGGTTAAGCGTCTGACTTCGGCTCAGGTCATGATCTCACAGTCTGTGAGTTTGAGCCCCGTGTCGGGCTCTGTGCTGACAGCTCAGAGCCTGGAGCCTGCTTCAGATTCTGTGTCTCCCTCTCTTTCTTCCCCTTTCCCACTCACGCTCTGTCTCTGTCTCTCAAAAAATGAATAAATCGTAAAAAAAAAATTTTTTTTAAAAAGCTGCTTAGAAGACTTTATATTTTGTTGTATTCTGAGCTTATACATGTACAGTTTATTTAATGAGTTGCAATAGGATATTTGCTTATATTGTTAAAATGTTTAGATTTGATAATGGGATTGTGTTTATGTTTTTTAACAGTCCTTATTGATTTAAAAAAAAAACACGCTGAAAGATCATATGGGATGATGGGAAGTGGATGAGTCTTGCATGAAGCAGGATTGGCCATAGGTTAGCAGTTACTGGGACTGGATGATGCATATAGAGGGGTTCATTATACTATTGAATGTTTGAAAATTCTCTGTAATAAAAATGGCCTTTTTTAAAAAAATACAGTATCTGGGGACCAGATCTAAAGTTCTGGTATTCACTATCTTGGTTTAAGACCATATGTTCTTCCAATTTTTTTTCTCAGATGAATCAAGTATCTCTGGCTTATCTCTGCTAAGTTGTTGGCCTGTATTAATCAATGAGTTGCTGTTACTTAGCTCATTTTGGAGTTTGTAGCATTGGTACTCAGCTCTTGTCTTTGCTTCCTATTTAGGCCTCGACTTGGAGTCACTCTTCACAAAGTTGTGGTAGCAGGAGCCCTCTATCTTTTGTTCTCTGGCATGGAAGGCGTCCTCAGAGTTACTGGGGTCAGTACTGCTTAATCTGAGTATTTATGGTCAGTTCATATACATTGTTTTTGTCTTGAGGGGGTGAATTGGAAATGTCTGGAAAAATGACTTTTTCTTCTAAGTCACCTTTGAGCTCTGATTTTCAAAGTGTATACATAATGTGAATTTTCTTTTTAATCTATTAGAGCTTTGTAAGTTTAATGTGTGACCAGGAATGAATGCTTTCCCACCTGTCCCCAAATTGCTACTTATTCCTCCTTCCTGACAGTGGACTCTCATTCTTGTATAAGGGGCAAACATTGTAATCATGTACTCGCTCCACAATATTTTTGTTTTAAAGTGGCAGTGCTCTTTATTAACCACCACTTGAGTTCAAAAGGTTTTCTAAAATGCAACTAATTGTTTCACATCATTCTTGAAAATTATAAAATCATGGCCCTTTGCCAGGAAGGGAAATCAAAGCACTAAGATATAAATAATAAAGATATTTATGTTAGAGCTGGATTAATGTGAAGAAGAACTGGTCATTCCAGCAGTTACTTATTTAAAAATCACTCCCAGCAAAACCCATTAGATTCAAGGTGGCAAATGCTGTAAATTTGACTTTGCCTTCAAGAAAACTGAGCTCCTAAGTTTTGTAATAAATTGACCCTTAAAAAAAAACATTTTATTCATGTGTATTTGTTTTTCAGATCACACTGTGCTCTACGTAATTTCCTTTGACTTTTAGCAATTTTAACCCTCTGTCAATTTCGTTTTCTTTCTTATGCTGCTGTAGTCTTTTTCTTATCCCTTGGCTCTGATAGTAAACCTGGCCCTCTCTGCAATTGATGCCTGTATTATTTTATGGATATCCTTTCAATAATGCCTGGTGATATAGCACCTTATATGCATAAATGTGTGAAACAAGCAGCATAGTTTTGGGGACAGATATTTGTCTTACATTTTATTTTGGGGTGTGCTCTTATTTGTAGATTTACATTATATTACAGTTCTGGAAATTGGTAATAATATATTAATGCTACAGTACTTTGAAATATGAGAATGGTCTTTTTAGTAGCCAGAATCGCAATGATAGGAGATGATAGAATGGGATGTGGGCTTGTAACACCACAACTGTTCAGTGTTGTCACTTCTTAACATGGATCTTAGCATTCTAGGAGCTCTGTGGTGCTTGCCTCTTATTAGTTAGCAGCATGTTGTATTGAGATTGTAATCAACAGTTTGTGTGAAATGCTTACAGCTGTATATTCTGTGTGATCGTTTGTCAGAATGGAAGAATGATGTAGGTGCAAAGTGTTATTCCTTATTTTCTTTTGGTTCGAGTGCAAAATCATTCCAGATGATTATGTAAATGCAGAATCATGTGCTGGTGTCTTCTCTGTGCTCTCTAGACATCTTTTTCACCACCTCTTTTTCTTTGTCTGCAGGCCCAGACTGATCTTGCTTCCTTGGCCTTTATCCCCTTGGCTTTCCTAGACACTGCCCTGTGCTGGTGGATATCCTTCTCATTAGCTTGTTTGATGGCGGTCCATTTTCTCCCCTTCGAGATGGGTTTCCATTGATCTTTCTGCAAATGGTTTTTACCAGTTTTGTTGATTACTCTTTACTTTGGGAATAGGGTATTTTCAATCTAACAACCTGAGAGCTCAGGTAAGCAGTTATTTTATTTTTAATTTTAAAAATTGCAGCAAGAGTTGGTGACTGTGGACTGGGCACAAGATAAAAGCTTCTGGCTTTTTTTTTAAAATGAGCATTTCACTTCAATTTTGGACTTCTGTATCTCACTTAGTGTTAGAATCACTGGCTGCCCTGGTCCTACTGTTTCTTTCAGCCTCTGGCAATTATTAAATGCTTTCAAAATTATGTAAATATTTTGATTCTTAAAATATGATTTTAGGAACTCTATGAGGCTGTTTGACTCCTTTTTTTAATTTATTTATTTTATTTTTTTAATGTTTATTTTTGAGAGAGAGACCGAGCATGAGCTGGGAGGGGCAGAGAGAGAGGGAGGGAGACACAGAATCCGCAGCAGGCTCCAGGCTCTGAGCTGTCAGCACAGAGCCCAACAAGGGGCTCAAACCCACAAACCACGAGATGATGACCTGAGCCGAAGTTGAACGCTTAACCGACTGAGCCACCCAGGCGCCCTCAGGTTGTTTGACTCTCTTAAAATTCTAAGTAGGTTTTGCAGATTTTAACCTATACAGGATAAGTGTTTTATACCCTCTAATTTTAAAATTGGACTTGGGATTGAAGACTTTCACTCTTTGTGTAAATATTGACTTGTTTACAGGAAAAGTCAACCAGCAGATAACAAACAAGTTTCTATGTGAATAATCTTTTTTCTTGCTTTTCAAGAGTAAACATTTGTTTATTAGGGACTTGGCCTATTAGATGAATGATTCAGGTGTTTGGACTTTTATCTTTTGGGGATTTTTAAAAATTTATTTTGATTTTTGCGTTATTTGGTTCTATATACAATTATACTCTTGATGGACTCTGACTGTTATAAAAGCCTGAATGTAAATAAAGTTGTAATTTTGTGAATTTGGGGGGATTGTCCTTTATCAAAAATGTTTGAAATTGAAGTGTACTGGACCCAAAAGGCCGAAGCTTTTCTAGGTCAATATCTTCAAGGGTGCTTTGTGAACCTCTGCTACGCATATTTAGAGAGATGTGGGGAGAGGGACTGGACTGTATAAGAAGATGACCTGGTAATTAGGTAGCAGTCTGCGCTCTGCTAAAGGGCACAAGTGAGCTCCAGCTTATTCTGAAAGTTGAACATCAGAGCAGATAATCATCTATAGTAGTCATTAGTTCTTCTCTTTGTGCAGCAACTTGTACTTAAGAATAATGTCTTGAAAATAGAGAGTTGTTGCTTTTAGAGCCTAATTGCCTGAGATTCTCAGCCAGTTTGTAATTGTATGGATAACTCAGGCAGCTGATGGCAGGTTTCTTAACATGGCACAAGGGGACTGAGTTTAAACTGTGGGAGGTTGTAGGCATGAGTATATGACTTTAGACTAGATTGGTTAGGACAGTGAGAACAGAACAACTACCTTAAAAGAAGAAAGGAGAGGATGCTAACTCCCATTTTTTTTGCCTGTTAACTCGTTTTTATTTCATTTTTTCCCATTTGTCTTTCATTTTTTCTTCTTTTTCTCTAGAAACCTTCTTCCTATTTTTATTTCTCCTTTATATTTTTCCTTATTATTTCGTATCTTTTGCATTTTCATTTTATTCTGGTTTTATGTTCTCTCTTTCAAGTCTTATTGAAAATGAAGACTTTCTTACTAATCATGGTGAGGCTTGAGGTATTTGTGAGGTTGAGAGAGAGAGCTGTTAGGCCTGGTGTCCATAGCTCTGTCCATTTCACCCCAAATTCTCAAAGAAATATAAAGATTAGTGGACTAGCTTATTGTTTCCTCTGAATGTTGATTTCCTTGACCTGCAAACACATATTTATTAGCCTGACTCAAACAATGAAGCTGTTAAAACTTCGGAGGAACATTGTAAAACTCTCTTTGTACCGACATTTTACCAACACGCTCATCTTGGCGGTGGCAGGTAAGTGGGAGACTTGCTTCCAGCTGTTTAAATGCAATTTGTTGAGAACAGAGGTTCTTAAGCTGAGAGGCCGTAGGTAGGCTCTCTAAAGTTACATAAAATATTTTATACATTTCACTTGGGAAAGTGGTCTTTCACTTTTGTCAAATTCTCAAATGGGTCTGTGGTTCAAAAAAAGTTTGAGAACCACTTATTTTTAGTAGCTGAAGATCAACTACATGATTTCAGCTCTTGCTGTATCTCTCTCCTGTCTCATTCTTTTTCTGGGACCCTTTTTTTTTTTTTGAGGCAAGTTAGCATTGGTGCCATATAGCCTTTAGATTTATTTTAGAAGACATTAATATTTGCTTATTTGGTTTTATTAAAATAAATATAGAATTTTATTTAGATTTTAGATCAGTGTACATTAGTATTATATTGCCTCTACATATGTCACTAAACATGCATAACATATATGTTACACATATCCATTAGGATAGACTATAGCCGACGTAGGCTAATTTGCCTGCCTTTTGGCTTTTGTACCAGGAATAGGGAGGTTTGGCCTATAATTGGAGCCAACAGTTCTGTTTGTCTTGCAGTCATTTTATTAACCTCTTTTTCCATCTGACCAACCAAAGAAAAATTAGCATTATTATACTAAGGATAAAGAAAGGGAAAAAAATCATACTGATCTGGAAAAAGCTATGTTTCTAATACCTTCTTTTCCAATTCTGAGGGTTACTGAAGTAGCCAGATGGTAAACTATTAAGTACAGAAAGGATTGACAAGAGTATGAATTGTGGGTCTTGCTTATAGCCGCTGTAAATCAGTTTGTATTGAATAAATGTGTTAAAATAACTGAGAGAAAATGATTGTGATATATTGGGAGCTAGGGATGTTTGGGATTCCACTTAACTAGAATCAGAGAATGCAATTAGGGATGTAAACTAATATTCATACTGTGACCAGGTTTTTCATTTCCTGTTAGCATCTATTGTGTTTATCATCTGGACAACCATGAAGTTCAGGATAGTGACTTGTCAGTCGGTGAGTTATAAACACATGCATTTGTGAATAGTGTGTGTACTGTTTTATACATAGACAATGATGTTGATGACAATGGTAACGTTCATACCTTTTAAGAAATTAGGGTTAGGTTTCCACTCTGAGGGTTAGAATCCTTCCCTCCTCCTAAGTAGTATGTTAACATGGTGCTTAGTATGATCAATTTGTTTTATGGGGTTTTTTTGGCAGACGTTGGGAGAAAGGACTGACTATATATCCCAATAATGGGAGAGAACATTATAAATGATCATCACAGTTTGTAATAACCCAATCTGCCTTAACTAAAAATTTTTTAACAAGAAATCCAGAGTCCTAAACATTAAGTACGTGTGAATAACACTAATCTAAGTAGAAGCTGTGTACTTAAGATTTGAGCGCAGAGCCTGGCAAAGCATTTCTTTGGAAGCCAGAGCTAAGCTGGTAAAAATAAATAAAATGAAAACTGTAAAAATAACAACATAATGTTATTTTCCCTTAGCTTGTATAAAAGTCCTTCCCTAAAGATTCTCAGAGCTATAAGGAAGCATAAATATAGTGCTCTATTCAGTTAGCGCCTTTTCTTTAGCAACAATAAACACTACCAGGGAAGAAACGATATTTATTTATTTTTTATTCGCAGCACTTAGCACAGTGCCTAGCACATAGCAGGCTCTTAGTAAATATAAGTTGAATGAATAAATAAGTGATTCTTGTTCTCTGCCAAAGGCTTTGTGAAATGAAGTAAGATTATGTATAAAAATGTACTTCTCCCCCTTTTGGTAGGATTGGCGGGAGCTCTGGGTGGATGATGCCATCTGGCGGTTGCTGTTCTCCATGATCCTCTTTGTCATCATGGTTCTCTGGCGACCATCTGCAAACAACCAGAGGTTCTTGGACACTTTTTATTTACATTGCTAACCATTGAATGGCCATGTCATCAGTTAGGGCTGGTTCAGTGGGTGACAGTGTCAGGGCCATGTCATATAGTGGAAAGAATATTCACTGGGTCTGGAATCCAGAGAAATGGGTTCCTGTCCAACTCTCCTATTTGCACTGTGACTTTGGGCATGTTGCCTCTTTTCACTTCTCTGGGCCTTAGTTTCCTCTTCATATATAATGTGAGGTAATTGAATCAATTGATATAAGGTGATTTTCAGTTCTGACATGTTCTGATATGTATGTATATGAGTAAAGAAGGGAAGTAGATAGATTGTGACACTTGTAATGAGGGTCTCTCCTGTCCCGTGTCGGGAAAGAAAGAACAATTTTTATAGCCAGTAGCTCAGCTTCCTTTATAACAATAGGGTAAAATGAAAACTTTTTTCATTTTATGTGACAGACTTTGGAATTAAAAGTCTATAGATGAATTTGCTTTGTTCAGCTATTGGCAAATCTCAGTTATTTAGAAATTGGCTATCTTTATTTTGTGAATGTCTGTGTCTTCGGTGCACCACCCCTTCCTCCCCCTATTTATGTTTAGATAGTTAAGAGCTTATATTACCCAACCATATCACCAAAGAAGGAAAAGGATGAGGTGGTAAAACTAAACAGCTAATTTTATAATTAGACATACTAATAAAAGATTTAGAAAATAAATGACATCTTTTTGTGTGTGTCAGATAAATGACATCTTTTTATCCCATAAAAATAGCCTGTCTTTTCATATTATACATTTAATGTTTCTGTTCTTTGAAAAAAAAAAATAGAAAAATAGAGTAGACTTGGGATTGCTGGGGTAAAGGGTATGCATATTTATAATTTTTAAAGTATTAAAATCAGATTGCATTCAAAAAAATCTTGAAACAAATTATATCTACCAACAATTGTGTGAGAGGAGCTCTCTCCTCTACCTTCCTATGTCCCCATTATTTAATTTTTACAGATCTGGTAAATGAGAATATTCACCGTTATTTTTAGTTGCATTTAAGACTAAATTACTTCTTTGTGTGTGTGTGTGTGTGTGTTTTTTAATGTTTGTTTATTTTTGAGAAACAGAGTATAGGTGAGGGAGGAACAGAGAGAGTGGGAGATACAGAGTCCAAAGCAGGCTTCAGGCTCTGAGCTGTCAGCACAGAGCCCAACATGGGGCTCAAACCCACAAACCATGAGATCATGACCTGAGCTGAAGTCAGATGCTTAACAGACTGAGCCACTCAAGCGCTCCCAAGACTAAATTACTTCTTATGTCATTACTGGTTGTGTAGTTCTTCTGCCAGTCAGCTTTTTATATCTTTGACTTTTTTTTCTTATCAGCTTATGGATTATTTTTCTATTGATTTGTAGGAATACCTTACATATTTTAGATTCCAATATTTTGTTCCAAGCATTCCATATATTTTCTTCTAGTTTGTTGTTTATCTTTGAACAATTTAATGGTGTTTTGGTCATAGAAAAAGTTGGAAGTATGGTGTCAAATTTGTCATTTTTTTCCTTCATGTATTGTATATTTTGTGTCTTTTTATTTTTTAATGTTTATTTTTGAGAGAGCATGCAAGTGGGGGAGGGGCCTGGGGGGGGAGACTGAGGATCCAAAGCAGGCTCTGTGCTGGCAGCAGCAAGCCCAGTGTGGGGCTCAAGCTCATGAACTGTGATATCATGACCTGAGCTGAAGTCGGATGCCCAACTGACTGGACAACCCAGGTGCCCCATTTTTTGTATTGTTTAAGAAATTTTTTCCTGGCTTAAGGTGAAGTCCTAAAGTTATTCTATAATTTTTTCAAAATTTCTCAATTGTGCTATTATTCATCAAGAATTGTTTACTTATGAGTTCTCTATTCTGCTGTTTTCTCTCTCTCTGATCCTGCATCAGTAGTACATTTTCTTAAATTATCTTTTAAGTTTCCTGATAAGTCTTTGTATGTGTCCTCCCCCTTAATCTTCTTTTTAGAAAATATCCATTGCTATTGGTTCTTCTCTCTTTAATAAAATATTTAACTTGTTTATTTAATTCTAGGAAAACCTTTATCTGATTTTGTTTGGATTTTAATTGAATTGATAGGTTACTTAGGGAGATTACATATATTTTTTCCATCCTTGCCTATGGTATGTCCCATTGTTTTGTCTTTTCAGTGCTTTATGTTTTATAACTTTTTTTTTTTTGAGAGCGTGAGCAGGGGAGGGGGCAGAGGGAGAGATGGAGGATCTTTTATTTTTAATTGATTTTGAGAGAGAGGGAGAGGGAGGGATAGAGAAGGGGAGAGAAAGAGAATCCCAAGCAGGCCCTGAGGTGATAGTGATGTTGGGCTCTATCCCAGGAACCGTGAGATCATGACCTGAGCTGAAATCAAGAGTCAGACTCTTAACTGACTGAGCCAACTGATTGAGCCACCCAGGTGCCCTGAGAGCCTCACCCTTGGCGTGGAGCCTGATGCAGGGCTGGATGCTACAAACGTAGGATCATGATGAGAGCCGAAATCAAGACTTGAATGCCCAACTGACTAAGTCACCTGGGCCCCCTGTTTTATAACTATTACTGAAATATTTTAAAATTTTTATGGCTCTTAGGGATGTACCCTTTTAAAATAATACATGTGGCTTTGGCAAAAATGTAGGAATGCTATTGATTTTTTAAAAATATTTTAATATTTATTTATTCATTTATTCATTCACTTTAGTTAACATACAGTGTACTCTATTTCAAGAGTAGAACCCAGTGATTCATCTCTTATATACAACACCCAGTGCTCATCCCGCAAAGTGCCCTCCTTAATGCCTGTCAACCATTTAACCCACCCCCCTCCAGCAACCCTGAGTTTGTTCTCTGTATTTAAGAGTCTCTTATGGTTTGCTTCCCTCTCTGTTTTTATCTTTTTTTTCCTTCCCTTTCCCTATGTTCATCTGTTGAGTTTCTCAAATTCCACCATATGAGTGAAATGTTAGAGAGGAAGAGAGAGAATGAAAGAGAATCCCAACCAGACTCCATGCTGTCAGCACAGAAGCTTACACGGGGCTCAGTCCCAAGAAGCGTGACATCATGACCTGAACCGAAATCAAGAGTCATATGCTGGGGGCGCCAGGGTGGCTCAGTCGGTTGAGCGTCCAACTTCGTCCGACTTCAGCTCAGGTCATGATCTCACAGTCCGTGGGTTCAAGCCCCACATTGGGCTCTGTGCTGACAGCTCAGAGCCTGGAGCCTGCTTCAGATTCTGTTTCTCCCTCTCTCTCTCTGCCCCTCCCCCACTCACTCTCTGTCTCTGTCTCTCAAAATAAAAATTAAAAAAAAAGAGTCAGATGCTCAACCAACTGAGCCACCCAGGCAACCCTAATTGTTTTTGTTTTTTAAATTTAAGTAGGTTCCACACCTAATGTGGCTTGAACTCACAACCCTGAGATCAAGATTTGAATGATCTATCAACTGAGCCAGCCAGGAGCCCTGGAATGCTCTTGATTTTTATATATTTATCATTTCCATCAACCTTCCTATATTGTCTTGTTAGTTCTGATAACCTCTAGATTTCCCCATTAGATTGATTGTTACTGAAAGTAATGACAAAGTTATTCCTGCCTTTCTAAAAACTAACACTGCTGCCTCATTACTATTTCTTGTGTTGGCTAGGCTCTCATGTATATTGAATTGAGGCATTGAGAGTGGGCCTTCTCATCTTATTCTTACTTTAAAAATGTGCTTTTCAAGTATTATATAAACTTTGATATCTAGTGTTAATTTTTGCTACCTTTAATAGTATTATGGGTGTTCCCTGTTACTACTAGCTTTTAAAGAGTTTGGTGGGTTTTTTGTTCTTTTTAATTCATGAAAGGGTGATTTAAAAACAAGGTAGAATGAAAATAAGAGACAACAGTTAAGTACAGCGTGAGTTCAAAGTGGAAGCTTTCTAGGAGTTCTCTGGCAGCTGCTTTGCTGAATCTCTTGGAAGTTGTAAAGGAAAGGTATCTTAGATGTACCAGATGAGGCCTTTATCTTAACTCCCTGCTTGGAAACTGAGATTTTAAATTACCTGGTACATACAAGGTCAGGACTTTGTCTCTTAACTACAAATTGAAAGGCTGAGATTTTAAATTACACGAGAATTTACTTCCCTCTTTGTAAAATATATGCTTGTAAATGCTTACCACGTATGTATTGTTCTAAGCACTTTTTGAAATGACTTGTGTACTTTTTATAAAATACCTCTATAAGTAATGTTTTATTATCCCCAATTTCAGATGAGAAAACTGAGGCACAGAGAATAAGTAACTTGTCTCAAGTCATAGGCAGTATATGGCTGAGCCTGCACTTGTAAATGTCATACTGTCCTGCTTCTCTTGCCAATAAAGGCATTCAAGAGCTTTCTGGAGGGGAAGAATTGTTTTGTTTTCACTAAAATAATTTTATTAATGACTCATTGCAGTTTCAGTAATAAGGTCTATAAAATCCAGAGAGTGTGGCATTTTTTATAGCTTTTTAATATTTTTCCTTCCGTTCTGTCTTTGTTCTGTCAGGTTTGCTTTTTCACCATTATCTGAGGAAGAGGAAGAGGATGAACAAAAGGAACCTATGCTAAAAGAAAGCTTTGGTAGCTATAAAATTTATTTGTGCTTTAAATATTATTTTCTGGTTTTTAGAAATAGATTAAAGCAAGTATAACAGTTTGTATTAAAATCAAGATACTTTGATAACGTTTATTATTTTACAACTGTTGTACAGTTGTTTCTCAATTTGGTATGTGGTGAAGTTAGGGGGAATCAAAAGTAAGGGTATAAATTTTAAGGTGAAGCCATGATAAATTCAGTGAATAATTGCACAGTAAATGTACAGTGTGCTTACTGGATGAGCTGAAATTTTGGCTTTGAACTTCCTAGCATAAAGGTAGAGAAATATCTGTTGTATAATTCAGGGTCCATAAACCTAAAGTTCTGAATCCATGTTTGAAATTATTGCTGGACTCCAATATACTTAACCCGTCTACTTTGTTTTCCTTCTACAGAAGGAATGAAAATGAGAAGTACCAAACAAGAACCAAATGGAAATAGTAAAGTAAACAAAGCAGTAAGTAATTGTGTACAGGCCTTAATGATTTTTTACGTCTATGCTGTAATTAAGCTTGCTTTATACATCTTTTAATATATATTATATTTACATTTTTAAAAATAGAAACAGTAAGTGATTCTAATTCTAAGATCTAGTTAATCTTTAACCTAGTTGGTTTGTTACCATGTCCTGAAAAGGTACATCAGACTAGTCTGATGGTTCTATTTGTTTTAATCAATGGAAGTTACAGCCCTATTAACCTAAGGTTAACCTAAGGTGTTGTTTGTAGTAAAGATCAAGATTCTTTTCATTCAGCAGTTTTTTGGGTTTTTTTGTTTGTTTGTTTTTTAGAATGATGCATGCAGTCTACATAAGGGCTTTAGAATTTATCTCACTTTTAAGGAACAAAACTTACAGGAAGCAAACTCTTAGGTATTAGGACATTAAGAAGAAAGCATTTAAAGCCATAATTTTATATTTCACTTACATACTTATATTACACTTAGTTTTTTTAAAGTACTTGACTATATAATTTTTAAAATTATTAGCAGTACCATTTGTTATGTGAATATACTACATCAGAATTCTCAAAAGATGAAATTTAAAAATTTTGAGACTTCTTTAGATCCTTATTTGATGTGTATTATTTGGTGCATTTTAGTAACTACTGGTATTTTGTATGTTCCCAGCAGGAAGATGATTTGAAATGGGTAGAAGAGAATGTTCCTTCTTCTGTGACAGATGTGTAAGTTTTTGAACTATTTTCACAAGAATCCTATTTCCATTAGTGTAACTTTTATTACTTTAAGTGAATGAGCTGAAGAACATGTTAATGAGAATGCTAATAGAAAATTAAAGAATATTAAAAATGTTAAAAAGATGTTAAAAATTAGGAATAATATACAAACAAAAGTAATCAGGATTATTTGTTCAGATGACATTTCTGCTTAGAAAGATTTAGTTGTACACCTTCCCAAAATCATTGGGAAAATCCTTTTGGGATTTTTTAGTTCCTTTCCTTGACTATATTTTTAATTAAATACTGGCCCTGTTCCAGTGCTGAACATGGTTTTTTTCTGTACAATTCCAGTAACTCTTCTGTTTTCACATTTGCTTTTTTTCCCCTGACGTGCCTATTAATAAAATGCAGATCTTAAAATATTAAAAAAGCTTTAAATTGTATTCACAATTTCACTTTCCTCTATGAACCATTTATGACTTTACGTTGTTCATTTTGGCGTTTTCCTGCAGAGCACTTCCAGCCCTTCTGGATTCAGATGAGGTTAGTAAATCAAATCATGTGGATCAACTGTGTGTCTCATGATTTAATAGGGAATCATAGGTCCTTTGTTCAGGGGAATCTTATTTATTTGACTCAGTAATGGCCTGAAGAACTGTATTTGGTATGGTTGAAAAAGGATGAGAATAGAAATATTAATATTAGAACCCAAATATTCAAGGTTTCCTTTCTGTGTGTCCCATATTTCTTTTCCAAAGTTTTTTTATCAGATTTGAGGACAGGTCTTTTGTTCTGAATATTAGGTTATTCTATAATGCCTTGATTTTTGAAAATCCTTTGAAAGCCTGAATCCAACTCATTTTGTTGGATTGGCTGCTAAAAAAAATGATTTGTTTATTTCCCACTGACCTGCTGTGTGATGCAGCATACAATGTCAAATTCCTTAGCAGTTCTATGCATTGAAATAATTGAGAATTCTACCATTCAGAATTAAACCTATCTTTGTAACACTTTGCTTTCTATGGTATATTCTGCAGTTCCCAGATCTCCCTGTTGTGGGCTTCTGCTAATAGTTTGCTCGCAGGGCTTCCCTTTGACTTTAGTTCTCCAGCCATCGCTCTGTTTCAGCCAGAGCAGGCTGAGTATGTGAAACCCAGTTGGGCTGTTCATGGCAATACAGGTTTAATATAGTACTTTTGTTGTATCCACTTCACCTATCTGTTCATATTTCCCTGTGTGAAAAACGTATTCAAGAACTAAGAACTTAAATGAATTACAAGAGAAACAAGTTTTAAAGGACCAGGAATCAAAAGAGAATCAGACTCTTCAGCCTCAATTTTGGAAGCTAGAAGATAATAAAACAATGTCTTTGAATTCTGAGGAAAATTATTTTCAAACTAGAATTGTATTTTCAGCTAAACTATCAGTATGAGGATAAAGATGTTTTCAGTCATGCAAGAAATAAAATAACATTGTATATGCGCTTTCTCAGGAAAGTAATAGAAAATGTTCTTTACAAAATGAGAGAACTAAAAAGAAAGACTTGGGATTCAGGAAATAAAGGGTCCAACAGAGGGGCAATGATAAACTGATGTAAGAATTTCCTAGAGTGAAGCTGGGTGACAGTCTTGGAGGGCATCCAGTCCATAATAGTGCAGACCAGAGAGCTTCAGGAGGAGTAGTTCTAAGAATAAAATAAAAAGGATAGAGTAGCTGATGTAATTGATCATATTCAAGAAGTATTTACAGTTGTGTTCAGGGTAAATTTGTGATATGTATTTTTAGCAAATGAAACAACACAAAAATGAAAAATATTAACTCAGGTAAATTACATAAGAAAGGATATTTAATGGTAACACATTAAATTTCTTAATTGAAATGGCATAGTATAAATATTGTTTTTTTAATTTGTTTTTAATGTTTATTTTTGAGACACACACACACACACACACACACACACACACAGTGTAAGTGGGGGAGGGGCAGAGAGAGAGGGAGACACAGAATCCAAAGCAGGCTCTGAGCTGTCAGCACAGAGCCCGACATGGGGCTCGAACCCACAGACCGTGAGATCATGACCTGAGCCAAAGTCGGATGCTCAACTGACTGAGCCACCCAGGTGGCCCTGTTTTTTAATCAGATATAATTGTTAACATAATTTTTTTAAAAATTATGAAAATACATAAAATCTACCATCCTAATTGTTCTCAGGTGCAAGGTGTTAACTATATGCACATTGTTGTACAACAGATCTCTAGAACTTTTTCATAAAGTGTAATTATAATGAAGTGTGTAATATTTCATTTTAAGGGTAATACAGTCCTAGGTTTTTGGACATTTAATTCTGTTTTGTTTACAATTTTGAGTTTGGCAGTAGAAATGTTTCTGGCTAAATCTTTGCCCACATCCTTGACATTTTCTTCAAGTTAAATTCTTGAATCAGAGGAGGTCCACATTTTCATTGAAGCTTGATCTTAAGTAAATATTTGTTTAATCATCTTATTCGACTCAAAAATACACAGTTCCTTTTGGTGTCTGGTTTGGTGTCCAGAAACTTAGAGATTTTGATTCAGTTAATCTCGGGTGGGGCCTAGACATCTGTATGTTTCAAAATCTTCATAGTTAGGAAGATTTCTAAATATTTAGTGTACATAAGCAAAAGTACTTGTGGGAAATGTGTATGTGTATCATCTTTGTAGAAGATATTTGGAATGTAGACCATTTAAAATTAATATGCTTAGAAAAGACCTTTTTCCCCCCCTAGGAACGAATGATAACACACTTTGAAAGGTCCAAAATGGAGTAAAGAATGGGAAGATGTGCAGTTCAAGATGGGTAGTAACTCAGAAGAGATCAGCTTCTGTGTCAATCTTCTACACTCCTCCGTGGAATTAAAGAAGGCAGTGAAACCTGATCTATTCTTTGACCTTTGTGCATTGGAGCTGGTGAGAGGTGTCAGAACAAGGAGAACATCTTACTGAAAACAAGTTCATAGGACAAGAAAAATCTACAAGTTTTTATTTACAACATTGATGCCCCTTTCCCTCCCACACCCTGACATGGATGTTTATGCAACTTAATGTGTGTTGTTCCTGAACTTTCTATAATGTCTAAATTGTTTAATCTATCAAACTAAAAAGTTTAACATCTTCTAAAGAACTATGACATCAACGCCATAATATGTAATCTCCAGGAGCAACTGCCTATAATTTTTATTTTTTTAGAGAGTTACATGGTGATGGGGGAAATTATCATTTACCTTTCCATTTCCTGAGAAGCCAAGGTTACATCTTGCAGAGGTAGTTTTGCGAAAAGAGTCCTGAGTTAAGGAGCCATGGTTCTGTGGATGATTTAAAACAAAAAGAGTATGTGAGAGAGAAGCAAACTGTTACAGTATGATTCAGATCATTTAAAAAAAAAATCAAGTGCAATTTTGTTTACAAATGGTGTATATTAAAGATTTTTCTATTTCAGATGTACTTTAGAGAGAAATATTAGCTTAACTCTTGACATCTGCTATTGTGACACATCCCATTGCTGGCAATGTGGTGCACACTCGAGAACTTTTAACTACTGTTTTGTAAGACTCCAAGGGCGGCAGCATTGCGGAGTCCTAGGCAATGCTTTGTTTGCCTTCATGCCATTCACTGGGGGTTGCACTAGATGCAGAGAGGCACTCCATCTAAGTGCTGTGAGTGAGCATCCTGCTAACGGAACTCTAATGCTTAAGTAGCAGGAGCTAATACAAAGGAAACAGGTCCTTCTGGCTTAATTGAAACAGTTTTTCCTGCATGAAGTAGTGTGGAGGCCCTGGACTGCTGCTCATTCTTTAGGATTGACTGTTCTTATACCTGGTGTTGGTTTAGAGACTGTTTATAAGAGACATCACAAGGTGATGGGATTCATTTGAAGCACTATATTTGTTTTAATGGTTTTGTCCAATTTTGCCTTCCCAAGATTTTTGTTTTACATAGAAAATTCATGCCACTTTTTAATATAAAAAATTTTAACAAAATTAATATATTTTCCTCTTTTTTTCAGACTTTCTCTAAAGACCATTCTTTCTCCCAAATTCTTGTGGGACTTTTCCTCCCATGGTTTTTATTCTACATTGTCTTATTATCTGTTGAAACCATTGACCACATGACCACAATCTTTACTAACTCATACTATAGTGAAAGTGTTTACATTTATTTAACATCTCTGTATAGCTCTTTGCTGTCGTGATTTTAAAGAAATCACCTACGCGATATCTCTAAGGAACAACATGAAGAACTGACTATATTCTCAGGTTAACCCATTAGCAAAAGGCTAGTGGTACTGTTGTATGCTTCTGTTCTTCCATAGAGACACTTAGCAAGTGAATAATAGTTATAATGCAGCAAAATAGTTGGTCAGATATTTTTGAGGATGATTAGATGTTGATTTAAGATTAGGGAATAAATCCTATTGTGTTAAGCAGCAGTGTATAGTAACAAATTATGTAGACTGGACCTGGTAATTTTTTCTTCTTTCTCTTATGGGTTATGGCACTGTGATGAGATACAGCATATCATTTCTTAGAACTGATTCAGAAGTAATTTATAGTATTACATTGACCTGCTACCTGAGAGTTTATATCGGTTTTAGACCTTGGGCCTGAAACTACTAGGTATCAGGCCTTCTTTGAGGACAGCAGCTGGCAGTTCTATATTTTCAAGGTGTCCATTTTCTATGATGAATATTACCCATAACACTTGATTTATTTAGCAATTTTTGTGTTAGTACTAACAGTTCTAAAATATTTCACTGGATTATCAGAAACAGCATTTGGTAAAGATGGGACAATAATCCTAATTTACAAGTGAAGAAACTGACATTGTATAAAAATAAAGTGACCAAGGCCAGTTTTATTTTTAGTTATCATAGACTTTTGCTTTAAATTCAAATGCTTTTATGACCTACCTGCTGTTTTCTTTGGGGGAGGAGCTAGGGGACGAAGTTGCCAGATATACCTCATTCTTGCAGTAGTTTTCAAATATTAAAGTGCATGGGTCACCTTGGGGACTTATTGAAGCACAGACTGCTGGACCCTCCAATCCAGATTTTTTGATTCATTAGGGCAGGAATAAGGCCTGAGACTGACTGTGTTTCCAGTAAGTTTCCAGGTGATGATACTACTGGTCTGGGGATCACATTTTGAAAACCACTGGCCTAGAACAACCTTTAAAAAAAGAGTAAAATACTTGAATTTGTTGGGATTATAACGGCAATGCAAAAACCACCATTTATTGGGTGTTTAGAGAGTGTCAGGAGTTGCTAAACGTCCACAACGCCAGGTTAGTGCAGAACACTACCATCCCTTTGCAGATATGGAAACAAAGGCTAATTTCCTAAATGGCATATCTCCATCCCGACTAAGTGACGCCAAAGCCCGAACGCACCACCGTGCTACACTGCCTGAGACAGTTCCAAGATTCCTCCCGATCCCTTTTTTGTTAAGCTCCATTGCTAGTTAGGCTCCATGACAAAGAAGTTGCGGGTCTAGGGGGAAGGTGGGGAACCTAGCGCCAGCGCGTTCCTGGAAGGTTTGGTAGGTGTTTGGGCGGAAGGGGCGGGGCGTGGCTTCTGCTGCGGAAGGGGCGGGCTTAGCCGGGCAGGAAGTCCGGTGTTGGTTGTGTTGCCGGACGGCCTGTGGCTGGGGTCTCAGCCTCCAGCTTGGCCCGTTGGGTTGGTTCCCGGCCCAGGCCCAAACCTGGCCCGTCCCCGCATACTTCGGTGAGACTGCTGCGGCGATACTGCTCGCCGCCATGCATGACGCCTTCGAGCCAGTGCCGATCCTGGAAAAGCTGCCTCTGCAGATCGACTGTCTGGCTGCCTGGGGTGAGCCGAGGGCCCGACGGGCCGAGGCGGGGTCAGCGCATAAACGGTTTCCACCTTTCACAAGGCTAGGAATGTGGACAGGTGTCTGGCTGTATGGACTTCGATCGGACGTTATCCAAGAGGCATAGGGTGAGGGAGGGCATAGTATTGTAGACAGCGAGGGGAATGGGGCTGTTTGGCAAGTCCTCAGGGACCCAGGCTTTCGGTACGTTTACCCTTGATTTCGGTACAGAGTTGAAGGTTGAACTTATTAACTGTGCTCAGCTTTGGCTCATTTTGATTTCCAAGAAGTCTTCAATTTGGAGGGGCAAGCATTGGGGAGTTTTCAACCTACCGGGTGCGTGAACTTGTCCAGATGATTGTTGTTTTCTAGGTGAAAGACAACACTATTTTGGGGGACATTAAATATATTAATACCATATGCCTTTTTTCCCTTAGTAATCACTCATCATTCACTGCTCTGTATTCTAGGTAACTCACGTTGTTCCAAACTCAGTCTAGCCAAGTGGTTGATTGCCTTATATTCAGAGTGTCCAAGTTACCTAACTCTGTGGGTAGAAGAGCCTCATTCCAGGCTGTCATGGACTCTAACCCATTAAAAACTTGTGTAATCCTCTTGGGATTGGTCAGTACAGAAAACAGGGTCTGGCATCTCTTGTATGCTCTAGAATACAAATGGTTTCAGGAGTCTAAACCTTGACTCTTAGTTATGAACATTATGCTCTTATCTTTGAGTGGTTGTTTCTGATAACAGCTACCAAAGACCAAACAAATAATTCAAGTCTTTCTTGTTAATGTCCAGGTGCTAAAAATCAAGGGCCATAAAAAAGTGGCCCAGAACTCTTAATCAGATCTTATACTGACTGAGCTAGGTACCTAAGATGGGCCTGGTGGAATCTTGGTGGTGGCTGGCATCTTCTGCATCATTTACGGACAGTACCACCCAGTCAGTCTTGCAGAGTTCCTTACAGCCTCTTCAGTAGGGTGCTTTCACTAAAGGTCTTCATGGTAATGTTCACTGTCTTGCCTTTAGCAGCCCTGGGCTTCTTTAAAATCACACCTCCACAGCTTTCCTAATCCCTTGGGTTAAGGAGAGAATCTTGCTTCCTCTGGATATCTCAAGAAAACTTCCATTTTCTGTGATTAGATGCTCAGTAAAAATTAAAACTAAATGGAGGAGGGGCGCCTGAGTGGCTCAGTTGGTTAAGCATCAGTCTCTTGATTTTGGCTCAGGTCATGATCTTGCAGTTTATGAGACTGGGAGCCCCACATAGGTCTCTGTGCTGATAGTGTGGAGCCTGCTTGGGATTCTCTCTCTCTCTCTCTCTCTCTCTCTCTCTCTGCCCCTCCCTATCTTGCACACACGCTTTCTCTCTCAACATAAACATTAAAAAAATAAATAGAAGAGGAAAGAAATGTAAAAACTGAAATACTTGACCCTGTACAAAGGGACACGTTCCCCTAATTCTTCATCACATATGTATTAGATGCCTATATGGACCAGTTTCTCTGCTATTTCTCTGCTACAGGAATTAAAGGATGATTAAGAAACAGTGCCTGTACTCCTAGGACACATAGTGAGGAGCAAAGACCTATGAACAGATTATGATACAAGATAAATGGTACTAGAGGCATATGCTGCCTAATATAGAAACATGGGAGAGGGGTACTCAACTCACCCTAGGACATATACTTCTAAAAAGGATGAATGCAGCTGCTTGCCATACTTGTCAGAATCCTTGACTGATACTCTGTGGAACTAGTAGTACATGTATCTCAGCCTCTCACCAACTCCACTTTGTCACAGTAAAGATTCCCTGTACTTGAGTTTTTCAGAAAGATAGTTTTGAAATTTTAGGTATGGGGTGCCTAGGTGGCTCAGAAGAGCATGCAACTCTTGATCTCGGGGTCATGAGTTCAAGCCCCAAGCTGGGTGTAGAGATTACTTAAAATGAATAAATAAATTAAAACTTGAAGTGGTAGGTAGGTCTTTTCCTTCATCTCCCACCCAGGAGGAGAAGTGCTCATTACCTCCTGGGACGCTGTGGTAAGTATTAGGTTACAAGAGGCTATTTACCACCTATTGACTCAAAACTATTTTCTGACTTCAGCAGCAGTAAATACTACTATTTCTAGTTGTTATCCCCTTTACCTAAAATTCATCTGGGAACCTCCAGAAACCAGATCATACAGGGCCAGACAGTATTCAAGCTGGAAGATGTCTTAGGGACACCATAGTGCATCTCTTGGGAAATGGAAATGAGGATACTGATGATCCCTAAACTCCAGAGTTGTAGAATCCAGCTGTCTGTTCAGTACCTTCATTTGGATGTCTAGTTGCATCACCACAACAGTTCTTGATTCCACTCTCCCAAAACATGCTTTGTCACCCTGCATCCCACATCTCAGCAAATGACATTTCTATTTACCCATTTTGCTAAGGCCTAAAGCCTTGGAATCATACTTCACTTCTCTTATATTCTGCATCCAGTCCTCTGCAAATCTTGTCTGCCTTACTTCCAATAAGTCTAGAGTCCAGTCACTCTCTCCATCTGCACTATTTCTACTTTGATGAAGGCACCACCTCTCTCATTTGCATTACTATATTAGTGGTCTGACTGATCACCATGTGTTTGTCATTGTGCCGCTTTCAGTCTTTTATCCCACGGAGGTAGAGTGATCCCTTGAAAACTTAGTGTGATTACATCTTTCCAATGTTCAGAACCCTTCAGTAGCTTCCTAAGTTCCAAAGCCCTTACTGTGCTGAGTTACTTCCCCTCATTCACCCCATCTCCTATGCTCTTACCCGCTGCTCCTTTGTCCTTTTAGTCACACAACAGTCTTCTTTATTCCATAACACACAAAGCACGTACCTACCTTGGGGGTTTTGCACTTGCTCTTTCCTCTGCCTGGAACTCTCTTGCTCTAAATATTACATGGTCATTCTTCATTTCCTTCAGGTCTCTGCTGAAATGTCACATAAATCAGCAAGATTTCCCTGACTACGCTGTATAAAAGACAGTGTGCTATTTTCTTACTCAGCCTTATCTTTCTTCTTATCATGGATTGCTACTTAATGCTGTTTTATATTATGTTATTGTCTTTCTCACTCCATATTAGAAGAGAAGTTCCTTCAGAGCAGGAACTTTGTTTTGTATATTGCTTTATTTATAGTTCCTAGAAGAGCTCCTCATAATGGGAATTTATTAAATCTTTGTTCAGTGAATGAATGATATTAATAGTAATAGCTCCCATTTATTGAGTACTAATCTGTATTAAGCTTCTATGAAACAATAACTGCATTTTGCAGAGGAATAACCTGAAAATTTAAGTAATTTTTCCAAAGTCCTATATCTAGTAAATCATGTCTGAGTGTGGACACTGGTTCCCAAACTTTTATATGCAGAACCTGTAAAGAAAAATGCAAGTGTGTGTGTGTGTGTGTGTGTGTATATGCAATCATTCTTATATTTTCCAAAGAAACAATAGAAAGATAAAAAGGACTAAAATTGTTGCTTATAGCAGAAGGGAGAGAGTAGACAAGAATAAAAGCTAGACTTCCCACAGTTTTAGCATTGAAACTAGGTAACTGTGTCATATAATTAAAACATTGAATTTAAAAATGCAGATTTCAGGTCACTGTTGCAGAATTATTATATCTGAATCTCTGGGAGCAGCACTCAGGAAATGTGTGTTTTTAATAATTTCAAGTGATTCTGATACAGCTAATCAGGATTATGCTTTAAGAAGCACTCTTCTTTGCCCTATGATCCCAAAAAAGGAAGTGACCACTACCTCTTCCATTTCTGTAGTCCCTGCAGTGGCCAGCATAGGGCTGGGAATGGAATTGTATATCACATGACCTTGGACTGGGTTTGCACTGTTGGATGGAGCTTCATTAGGGTAATTATGAGCAAGAGGGCCCAGCACTTACTCACTTCCCAGGAGGAATAAAGTCCAAGCTTGTGGCTCAGGATCAGGCTGTCAGGAATTTTCTAGGGCTGATTCACATCTGTTTATGTGTGTGTTATCCACAGAATACACTGTTTATGTAGTGTGTCCCACTTTCTGATTTGCTGTCTCAGAAGGGACTGTGTACCCAAATTCTGACCCTGCATTGCAAGCTTCTCATTCTCTCCATTTTGCATCCATGATTGTATTATAAGATGACATTTCATAAAATGTGGAGACCCAACATGGGTCAGGTCTTCTGGTCACCTGAGCCCCCACTGACTTCCAAAACCAAGTCAAGCCTCTTTAAGATTCTGTGCCATTATTACATCTGGATGATGCACTGTTTTCTCTTATGAGTTTGCGTATGAGGAGTGTGTGTGTGTGTGTGTGTTGCTTTTGCTATATAAAGGAAAGTTGTTATAATACTTTGCATGTATGATAAATGCATTTTCCCCCAGCACCTTCAAATGAAAATGTGAAAAAGGCCAAATAAAATCTCAATTAAATTTTTTTCATTTTAGTGAATTTGTCTGATTCTACTTTATGACCAATAGAGTAGGCATTTGATGAGAAACATCTATTGGCAAGTAAACATTTCAATAAAAATGGAAAGTAGACTCTTGAATGTCATGCTTACGAGTTTGACTTCGTATGTTAGTAGTGCAACTTCGTGAAGATTTAAACGCCAGTGTGACGGTGTGACGGATCTGTCTAAGGTAACCTTCAGCAAACCTGGAAGGACACATATAGTGAGACCAGGTGCGACCATCACAGGGGTTACTTGGGAGAACTGGGATACGGCTGTTGCAAGGTACCTTATAGAGATGAAATTAATAGACCTTGCAGACTATCAAGAAGAATAGTAGGGATTTGGAAAGCAGAGTGGGAAGGGAAGGTGAACATTATGTTGGCCTTTTGGTTATAGATTTTTATGTATGTTATAAGTGAGTTAAAAACTTTTCTACTTCAGTTTATTTATATCTCAAAGAGCAGTAGGTATCCTAAAAATCAACTTTAGTATTACCAGTTGCTCAATACAGTGATATTGATACGTAAGGTTTTGAGCACCGTATCTTTTACAAAGCAAGCATTGTGAACTCATTTCTTTTGTTTTCTGTGTTCTGTTCCAACATAAATCTGCAGCATTTCATAGAGCTAATGATATTTCTGATATCTCGTATGTCATTAAGAGCATGCACTGTCGGGGCACCAGGGTGGCTCAGTCCAATAAGCATTGGACTCTTGATTTTGGCTCAAGGTCATGATCTCACAGTTGTGAGATTAAGCCCCATGTTGGGCTCCACACTGGGCATAGAGCCTCCTTAAGATTCTCTTTGTCCCTCTCCTGCATATGCACATCCTCTCTCTCTCTCTCTCTCTCTCTCTCTCTCTCTCTCGAGAGAGAGAGAGAGAGAGAGAGAAGAAAAGCATACACTCTCCTACTTACTGTGTCAACACAAAATAAAAGACAGAATCATTATCTTTTCCTAGAAGACTAAGGACATCAACCCAGAGAAATGTTCTTGATGTGGCTTTTAACCCTGTTTTTGTTTGTTTTTACATTTTTTAATGTTTATTTATTTATTTTGAGGCGGGGGAGAGAGCACCAGCAGGGGAGGGGCAGAGAGAGAAGAGAGAGAAAATCCTAAGCAGGCTCCATGCTGTCAGTAAGAAGCCCTGGGACTCAGTCTCACAAACTGTGAGATCATGACCTGAACCGAAATCCAGAGTCAGATGCTTAACCGACTGAGCGACCCAGGCACCCCTACCTGTTTTTATAAATATAGCCAGTGTCTCTCAGACAACCTCTGGCCAACATCCATTCTTTTGACATATGATGCCTTAGTAAGTGCATCACAGCATGTGGTTATGTCCTGACGCTTCTGTACACATCTTACTACATGTATGAATCAGGACAAATTACTTATCCCCTAGACCTCAACTTCCTCATCATATAAAATGGGGCTTTATAAGAAGAATGTAAGTCAAAGGATAGTTGTGAGAGTTAGTGAAGTTAACATATGATATGTGCTTAGCATTTCCTGGAACACAATACATGCTCAGTAAAGTTTATCTATTTGTACCATTTTCCAATATTTTATCTTGCAAAGGATCAAGAGAGTTTGTGAAAGGAATGAATAACCTTTATGTTATAGCATCAAAAAGCTGAGGAAGTATCTGTACATGCTTAACTTCCCTTAATGAGTTAACATACATCTGTCAGGGTAATTATTTAAACCCTTTTAGAGCCTCTTTATTTTTTAGCAAAGACCATTTTAGTGTCTCCCAAAATGCAGTCCTTGAGCCAACAGTGTTAGCGTCACCTGGGAACCTATTAGAAATGCAAGTTTCCAGGCCCATTGTAAGACCTACTGAATCAGACACTGAGGGCAGGGCCCAGCAATCTGTTTTAACAAGTCCTCAAATAATTCTGATGCACACCAAAGAACCACTCACTGGCCTAGACATCTTTTATTTTTCCCTCATAAGAGCTTTATTGAGATGTGATTCACATACCATACAATTCACCCATTTAAACTGTACCATTAAGTGGGTTTTAGTACATTCACAGAGCTGTACAAGTATGGCCACAGTCCATTTTAGAACATTTTTATTATCCTAAGAGCCCCATACCCCTTAGTATTTATGCCCCCATTTTCCTGTAAGCCCACCAGCCTTAAGCAACCACTAATCTTTTTGTCTCTGTAGATTTGGCTATTTTGACATTTCATATAAATAGAATCATAAACTTTGTAGCCTTTTTCATCTGGCTTCTTTCATTTACCGTAACGTCAGTTTCATCTCTGCTATTGTGGCACGTGTCAGCACTTCATTCCTTTTGATGGCTGGCTTATGTTCCATCGTATGGATTTCCCACATTTTGTTTCTCCCTTGATCAGTCGACGGACATTTGGGTGGTTTCTACCTTTTGGCTCTTACAGATGCTGCTGCTCTGAACATTTGTGTCCCAAGTTTTTGTGTGAATGTGTTTCCATGTCTCTCATGTATATGCCCAGGGGTAGAATTGCTGGGTCACATGGTGACTCTACATTTAATGTTTTGAGGAACTGCCAGACTGTTTTCCAACATGACTGTACCGGTGGTTTTTACTCCTGCCAACAATGTGTGAGGGTTCCAGTTGTTTGTTTTGATTTTCTAGGCTGCCTTTTGAGATAATGAATTCTGTAAAGGTTAATATGCTATGGCACTTCTAATTTTCCTTAAGGTAAAATCATGAAGCCTCCAAAGGATACCTTTTAGCTTTGTTTCTGACATTAGAGACCTACTTTCCATTTTAACGATTATATAAATTTTCATCCTATGTTTGGTCAGTTTAATTTTGAAACTGAAGACAGGGACATTTTCTATTCCCCGATATGTCTAGTCTAGTAATGATGCTTTTTTGATTAACCAATCAAATGTTCTCAAACATTTCTTGACTATAAATATTCCTTAGTTTTGCAAAACACCTGCCATCAAAAGCAACTCCTTTTCTTGACCCTTTGATTTCTAATTACAAGCCCCAGCTCAAGAAATAGGGTTTTACGGAAACTGATTGCCCTTTCTCATAATTCTTTTCTCTCGCAGAGGAATGGCTTCTTGTTGGCACCAAACAAGGACATCTTCTTCTCTATAGGATCCGGAAAGATGCTGGTAAGTGGCAGCTCTCCAGAATCGAGAAAGAGGTGGCTTACTACTCATCCCAAAAATTTTGATAGAAATCAGTGATTCCTACATCATTAAAAATCATCGGGGTTGAGAGTAATTCACGGAGAAAGTACAGAGAAGCATGTGAAAATCTCCAGGGTTTTTTTTTTTTTCAGACTCTAGTCCCCTACCCGCTGTAGGTGGGGTTGAACGTTCCTCCCCTCCTTACATCTTAGAGATTCCCTGTCAGATATAAGAAATATTGCTGATGGGTATAAGATTTTTGTGTGAATGATGTGGGGATAGGAAACAAAATTAGGACCCACTGGTTTAAAAACTTTTGTTAACTTGTGAGGGGTAGACTAGGAAAGAGGAGACCTGGGGTTGAGCCCAGCTTTCCTTCTCTTTGGCTAAATGACAATGAGTAGGTCCTTCCCAATGTCATTTTCCTCTTCTATCAACTGCCCATCTGTCTCACAAAATTGTTAAAGTCAGATCCAAAGTCAGAGACTTTGAAAACGAAAGCTCTCTCAAATGTGACATTGTCGGTAAAAAGCAGAATAATAACTAAAAGTATAAGAAATTTATTTTGTTAGAGTTTCCTCTTTTGGGGGAGAAAAACTACCTCATTCCCTTTTCCTAATTTTATTTCGATGTTCTTTTTATGGAAAACTGATGTGTTTAGATAATATTCTTGGGAGCTGTAGGGTCTGTAGAAATCTGTTGTAAATGCCCGAGTATGTTGAAGCATATGAAATTGTCTTTTTTTAATTTAATTTAATTTAATTTAATTTAATTTTATTTTATTTTATTTTATTTATTTTTTGAGAGCGAGTGAGAGTGGGAGAGGGGCAGATGGAAAGGGAGAAAGGGAGAAAGAATCTTAAGCAGGCTCCATGCCCAGCACAGGTGGCGGGGGTGGGGGGGGGGATGAGGGGTTGGAGGGAGGAAGAGAGGCCTTGATCTCACCACTGTGGACTCATTACCTGAGTCACAATCAAGAGTTGGACGCTCAACTGACTGAGCCACCCAGGCACCCCTGCCCCTGTTGCTATTTGATTATATTAGAAAAAACTGCATTTCATAATGTTCAGCCTAATAGACTTTCTGTCGTAAATAGCTTAAGGTAAGAGTACTTCCTTTTGGAACCTCAAGCAAGGGTAACATGGGGAAAAAGTGCATCTTTCTGGTGTGTGGGGTGGGGATTATTTTTCCCTCTACCTATTTTAGGTTCATTGGGTGGGGACATGTAAATTGGACTGACAAAAGACAGATTAACAAAAGAATGACAAGTGTATTAACGTGTATCACACATACATGTGGAAGCACTCCGTGATGGGTAACTCAGAGGACTGGTTGGAATTTGGGCCTATATAGCATCTTAACAAATGAACAACCAGTTTTTAAAGACGTGATTAAAGGAAAAGGACTTTGAGTTTCTAGGATGGCAAATTGCTAGCAGACAGACTCATGGGGAACTAACAGAATAAGGACTAGTTAGTAAAGTTTGTTAATAGATTGCTCTGGTGTCGTCTCTGGGCCGCTGAGGGTCTCCAACTAATTAAATCTTATCCTTGGTAAAGAGGGGGTGGAGGAACACCTTTGTAAACGTATGTTCTGTTTTTAGGCAAATTAGAAGGAGGGCAGAGAGCTTTTCTTGTACCTGTTTCTTCTCAATTACCTTCAGCTCAAAATAATCCTTATACCAAAATCGTAGATTTTGGGGTGGCCGATTCTGCTACCCTTCACCTTATTCTGCTACTCTTCTGCTACCCTTGATATAGGAAAAGAGGAAGGCATCTGGTTAGAAGAGAAACCAAAAGTCAAAGTAGAGGGTTTATGAAAGAGAGAAAGGGGAAGGGAGAATCCCAAGCAGGCCACACTGCTCGCACAGAGCCCCATATGAGGCTTAAACCCATAAACTGTGAGATCATGACTTGAACCCAAGTCAAGAGCTGGATGCTACTGACAGCCACCCAGGTGCCCCTAAAAATTTCTCAGCCTTAATATCTACCTTGGTAAATATTGATAACTGCAACCCATATTAAAGTGTTGGGAATCTCAATAATTTTTAGGATTGTGAAGGAGTCCTGACACCAAACAAATTGAGAACCTCAGTCCTAGATAATTCTGCTTATGAGGAGAATTGTTGGAAGTAATCTAATAAAGCTCTTTTCAAATATAGAACTCTTTATCAAGTGGGAAGTGGCTGAGTTTTTTTGTTGTTTTTCTTGTGAAATACAGCAGCAGAATACAGGGCACATTTCTGAATCTCCTACATCTCCAGAGTCCCTTCATCTCCTCTGCTGAGGGACGTGTGGAAGAAGTCAGACCAGCTTGGTGGCGTGGGCCCCACTAGCTGTGGGGTGCAGCCTGGGGTCAGCAGCCTGAACAGTCTTCACAAGCTGGGAGACAGGTTGAGTGTAGGCTCAGCACACAGGCTTTACAGTCAGCCCTGAGTTTGCTTCTGGGCACTCTTTAACTGGCTGCTACCTACGTGCTTGACCTGTCAGGTGCCTCACATATGAAATTAGAATAGTAATACCCACTTCTCAGGGTAGTTGTGAAGTTTTAGAAAATATACATCAATTTTTAAACCCTGAACCCGGCACCTAGTTTTTGCTTAGTTTGTTATGTCATATTATGGTAATTATTCTGTGTTTGCCTTTTTGGTGACTTTTGAGGCTGACTGTTTTTGTCATTCCCACAAAGTTGGCATGACATATTTTTGTGGTGTGTAACTTTCTTCCCTTTTTGCAGCAGTGCCAACAGATGTAGCATCTCCCGAAAGTGGCAGTAAGTGTAGATGCATTAAATTACTTTAGTTTTGGGGATAGTGTTGAGTGTTTGCTCTGTCCCGTGATGCAAGACATAGGGTAGCTGCTGGGATTTAGCTGGTCTAGCTCTGAGGATGCTTTGGGCTGGGTTTCATTGCTTGGGCTCTTACATTTGACTGTGACTTTTTAACAAACACTTAGCCAAGGTACTATATTTCAGGATAAGACCTTCAGACTCACAGGTGCCTTGTAGCTTCAGTGAACTTTCGTCGTATGATTGCCAGTCCCAAGTGAAAGTGCATGAAACCCTCTGTTCTAAAATTGGAATTGAAAGCAACTTCTTATACTCAGTGAAGACAGCTGTCTAGTGCAGATCTCCAGCTTCTAGTCTTTTAGGAATTTGTAGATTCATGTAGTAGAGCAGTACGGAGCAGCATTTTTTGTTATAGTTATTTTTACACGCATCCCTGTGTTTGGAACTGTGAATGTTTGTTTCTTTTCCATAGGTTGCAACAGGTTTGAAGTGACACTAGAGAAGTCCAATAAAAACTTCTCCAAAAAGATTCAGCAGGTAGGCAGTGATGGTGGTCGCTACAAGAATATTTGACGTATCTGAGAGAGACCCTGTCAAAGCTAGAGCTTTGGTAACATTTTTATTAACTCTGAACCCTCTGCTCTCTGTTCTCCCACTTAACGCCAGGATCATGGTCCATCCATCATGTGCCTGAGATCCTCTATAACGAGCAGGAATTGCGATTACACATAAATATAAGTCTGATCCCTATCATTGGCATAAACTCTTTAGTCCCTTTTTAGTACCGTAATTAAATGAAGATTTGTTAAGCCCTGTCAGAAGTGTTTGAGTCTCATGATTTGTTCTTTTCCAGATCCATGTGGTTTCCCAGTTTAAGATTCTGGTCAGCCTATTAGGTAAGCAAAGGGGTTGAAGTTGTATTTCATGTGTCAAAGAACAAAAGCTATGACCTGATTAACTCTTTCATGGTTAATTTTAGAGTCAGTGAAACTGAACCTGTTCCACACCAGAGAAAGCAGGCCACACGAATATTAAAGACAGTAGCATCCCTCATAAATTTGAGCTCTGTTTTCCAAGGAGTGCCATTCATTCATTCATCATGTAGTCATTGAGCAGGTATTTATTGAGCCCTGCTCTAGGCATTGGGGATACCAAGTTGAAGGAGACATGGTTTCTCTTTTTGAGTTTATGTTCTGATTGTGAAGACTGAAATGACAGAAAATAATCATGATATAGTGTGATAAGTTACAATGGAAATTTATAAAAAAATATTGTGAATCTTAACAATGGGAGCGACAGCGTCATCTAGTGAATGGTTAGGATTTTGACAGGAAGGGAGAGGAAGGCCGAGCATTTTAAGCAGAGGCCCTGGGGTCTGGCCAGTCTTAGGATGTGTGGTGGAGAGTGACACAGTGGCAAGAGATCAGGGAAAGACAGATCAAGGCCATACTATTCAGGCCTTCTTTGAAAAGCCATAGATTCCATTGAAGGCAGCCAGTGAGGACTTTTATTGGCAACAGAGAACTAGAAACTTGCCCTGTTCAGCCCAGGCCCCAAATGGTAGAATAATCTTAAATTTAGTTTCTAGGTCAAAAGAGAAACATTTAAAGTAACTAAATCTTCATGAGTAAAACTAGATAGGAGGCCCAAGTGAATTATTTTGCTTGATTTGCTAGAAAAGAAATCCTTATCATGGGATTGTAAAAAATCCACAGGGGATTTCCTTTCTTTTATTGAGGCCTCCTACTGGAAGTAGCTTTGAAAGCCAATTCTTTTTTTTTCTTTAACATTTATTTATTTTTGAGAGAGAGATAGAGTGCAAGAGGGGGAGGGGCAGAGAGAGAGGGAGACACAGAATCAGAAGCAGGCTCCAGGCTCCAAGCTGTCAGCACAGAGCCTGACACGGGGCTTGAACCCACGGGCGTTAAGATCATGACCTGAGCCGAAGTCGGACATCCAACCGACTGAGCCACCCAGGCGCCCCGAAAGCCAGTTCTTATACAAATATTACATCACAAATTTCTAGACTTGAGGAAGACTGAGGATAAGAGGGCTTTGCTAAGTGAAAGAGCTCTCTTACACAAGCCAGCCCAAATTTAAAGGAATAAAAGTGGCCTTTTAAACAGTTTAGAATGTATTTCTGATAATAGATCAGAATAAGTCATTGTTAATGAAAGATACATCTTCAACGAACATTCACCTTTTGGTTTTTATTGTTAGTTATTTTTATGTGTGTAGAGAATTATGATAATTTACAGGGTTATTATATTTCCTTCCAAACAGAAAATAACATTTATGTCCATGACCTATTAACATTTCAACAAATCACTACAGTTTCAAAGGCAAAGGGAGCATCACTGTTCACATGTGACCTCGAGGTAAGTGTAGGCAAGGTAATTTGACTTCGTATTTTAATAAATAGTCTTCCCTATATTATTCCTACCATTAGATGGGAAGAATAACATGGATATCTAAACCCAGCAGAGACTCCAAAGAAAGTGTTTGGTTTTGGATTTTATTAGAGAAATTTCCCCCTTTGTATGTGGTCTGAAGTTGAAACATTTGGGTTCCCTGTGTGTGTGCTGATTAGAGCACCAGAGGAGGCAACTAACTCAGCATAAATGCATTTGCCATGGAGGGGCACCTGGATGGCCTAGTCGGTTCAATGTCCGATTTCAGCTCAGGTCATGATCTTGCGGTTCGTGAGTTCGGGCCCCGCATTGGGTTCTGTGCTGACAGCTTAGAGCCTGGAGCCTGCTTCGGATTCTCTCTTTCTGCCCCTCCCCCACTTATACTCTGTCTCTCTCTCTCAAAAATAAATAAACATAAAAAAAAAAAGCATTTGCCATGGACAAACCATTAGGGGGAAAATCCAGACTTAACAATATTATGGGCATAACTATAGGACATTACACTGACCTTGTTCTGAACATATTATTGTCTTCTTTGTCTTTAGGGCATTTTTTTGTTACTCATTTCTCCTAATTTTTGGCAATTTATTATCCTTACATTATTCACAATCTGCTTTACCCCTCAACTTGATCACTTTTTAGCATTTGTTGTCTCCATTGACACTGCTTTGTTTTATGTTTAGACATTTTCTTTTTCCCTGCTCCTTTAGGGCTTAAAAGTGGCCAGTGACACATGCTGATCCCTGACCAGCATATGTTGACAGCTATGAGGGAGAAACATTTAAGAAAAAAGGAGGAAACGTTGGCATAGGTGAAGGCATGCCCTGGAATTTTCCTGTGTGACTTATAAATGTCCAAGAGGCTTGCTGTGGTTGGGGCCTTTGGCTGGCAGCCCTCGGGAAGGAAGTGCTCCTCAGCCTGTTGTTTCTAAGTACATTTTAGAAAAACGGTGTTCTTCCACCCAGCTTGTCTGTAGGGTGACTTTGTATTACAGGGGATTTTCAGATTCGTAGCCATTTCAAGGTAGACAGTCTCTCATTTAACGGTCACTCAGTCATGGAGCCATCATATCCACATCCTCATTTGCTCTGGATGTCTCTTCCCAGCACACAGAGACTGGTGAGGAGGTGTTGCGGATGTGTGTGGCGGTGAAAAAGAAGCTGCAGCTCTATTTCTGGAAGGACAGGGAATTTCACGAATTGCAGGTAAAGTCCATGTTGATTCACCGCTCAAAAAGACTCCTGTTTGGTGACACCGAAGGTCGGGGTCTCAGTCTTGGAGCTCTCTCCAGATGAAGGCTCTGCTGTGCGTACAGGAGAGCCTGTTCATGCCCACTCAATAAGAGTCTCCTGGCCTTCAGAGGCAGTGGTAATACGGTTCTGCAGCGTTTATACAGATGGGTTTATTTCAAGTAGGTTTTCACCTTTTCCAAAGGCATGTAGTCGTCCAGTTCATGGATGACTTAAATTTTTATCACAGATGATTTTCCAGCCTTGTGCTTACAGAATTGTGTTTAGATGAGTGTGAGGTTGATTTTGCAGAGTGGATGTGGAATAACAGGAAGATCATGGTTTCTTTTAACATTTTTCCATTTGAACTCTTGCTCTCTTTCCTCAGGGAGACTTTAGTGTACCAGATGTGCCCAAGTCCATGGCATGGTGTGAAAATTCTATCTGTGTGGGTTTCAAGAGAGACTACTACCTAATAAGGGTAAACTTACTATTTTGCATATATCAGTTTACCTGGGGGACATGATCAGGTGCTTCTGAACTACAGGCCAAGAGACTGCCTTAAGTAGTGTTTTGGCATAACAGGGCTTGTGTTTGTATATTTGGTTCTATTTTATGGTTCTCAGCATCTCCACAAATAGATATCTGAAACTAGGCAGCATTAACTCGCAGTTCTATACATAATGAATTATCCACATCTTGTATCTAATTATTGGAACAGATCATAAGGCTGCTTGCCTCTGTCCAACAGCATTATCATGGACTGGTATCTTAAGGCTTCACTGCTCAGCAATTATAAACTAATTTTAGTATTAACTAAAGTATTTTGAAGACTTTGAGTTTCCTATTCCCCAAAATATTTTTGTATTTTTATTTTTAAAATGATTTTTACTTTCATTTTTTAAATTTCAAAAGCCACGTGTGTTTATTATTAAAAAATAAGGAAATATAGATAAGGAAAATAAAGGAAATCTAAATCATCCATAATCTGTTGACTCAAATAATTATTGTTAACCTTTGGGCATGTGAGTTTCTCCTATTTACAAAACTGTCATGTTATACACATTGTTTTCTAACCTTTTTTCCTTCTCCTAAGTGGTGTAAATATCCACAACATTGGTTTTTTTCCATCCAGTAGGCATACTATATGTAGAAATGGTTGATACACCATTCATTTCATAGCATAACCTAAATTTCTGAGCTTACCCTCTCATATTCCAGACTTGGCAGTTCTAGAAATCTTCCTCCCCATCTCCACGTTTCCCCATTTCCCACTCCTTACCATGTTAGCTCATTATTTATCTAGTTTCTGTTCCATATTTACATTGTTAGAATGTCCTCATTTTATAAGCATCAGAGTTGCAAACTCATAGAGGAGTCACTGCTCTCCAGCTGACTGATTAGCAGAGTAACAGTGAGACATACAGGCGCTGAAAGAAGTCTGCAGGGGGTAGAGATACAGAGCCTGAAGCTGGGGCGGGCTCCCTCTGACTCCCTTGAGGGCTGTCATCATCTTCTCGAGGGTACAGTCTTTTGAGTGCGGGAAATCTTGGTTTAGGCCCAAGCTATTAAAAAATTGTTCATTTATAAACATACAATAAAATTCATTCTTTTATATATATAGTTCTGAGTTTTTAACAGATGCCTTGAGTTGTGTAGCCACCACCATAATCAAGATTCAGAGCACCTCCATCACCCAAAAAATGCCCTCATGCTGCCTCTCTGAAGTCAACCCCTCCTTCTATGCCCCAGCCTCTAGTAATCACTGACCTGTTCTTCATCTCTTATAGTTTTGCCTTTTCCAGAATGTCATATAAATGGAATCCTACCGTATGTAGCCTTTTGAATATGGCTTCTTTCACTTGGCATAATACATTTGACATCCATCTTTATCGTGCGTGTCATTATATTCCTTTTGGCTGAGTAGTAATCCGTGGTATGGATGTACTATAGTTTGTTATTCCATTTATCAGTGAAGGACAAAGTTGTTTCCAATTTTTACACCTTTATGAATAAGGGTGCTCTAGACATTTGCATACAGGTTTTCATGTAAACATAAGTTTTTACTTCTCTTGAGCAATTACCTAAGGAATGGGATTACTGGGTCATATGGTAAGTGTCTATTTAACTTTATAAGAAGCCAACAAACAAAATGGCTATACCATTTTGTATTCTCATCAGCAGCGAGTGAATGTCCCAGTCACTGTGCATCCTTGCCAGCACTTGACATTGTTAGTTGCCAGGCCAGATGCTTGTGCCTCTGTGTTAGAGAAAAAGAAAACTGGTTCTGTCATTGTGATGACAAAATTTGTCATAATAAATTCTATAATATTTCCTTATGCCAAGCAAGGAATATTATTGGCTTCTTGTAGGCTTGGGGTTATATTTGGATTTTTCAGGCCATGTTCATGCCTCTGGCGAGAGAACGCTGATTAACTCACTTTGTGTCTTCCTATAGGTGGATGGAAAGGGGTCCATCAAAGAGCTCTTTCCAACAGGAAAACAGCTGGAGCCGTTAGTTGCACCTCTGGCAGATGGAAAGGTGGCTGTGGGTCAGGATGATCTCACCGTGGTGCTCAATGAGGAGGGGATATGCACACAGAAATGTGCCTTGAACTGGACAGACATACCAGTGGCCATGGGTGAGACCACCATAGCAGCTGTTTCCCGCTGTGGGCTGGGGTTGTGAGCCATCCTCACAGAATGAATCCCTTTCACAGCTTCAGCAGACTGTGGTTTATAGTGTCATTTACTCTCAGTTCCCCTTCCTGTAAGTAGCCAAGTATGTAAGATCATTATAAATGGGATATTCTGGTTTTTGTAGGAAGCTGGGTTTTGCGCCTGCAGGGGAAAGATATGAACAGAGTAGTGTGTTTCAGGAAGTGATTGTCTACTGGTATATATTTTTGCTTCTTAGTCCTTTTCGTTTTACCTTCTTTGTAATGGTTTTATTGTGTCCTCTGCCACATAGATTACACTTGGAAGTTCATGGAAATTCCTTATTTGTTCCTGTAATACATGGAGCTCAGTACTGAAGTGTCTTTGATGTGGTGGTTATTGTTTCTGTTTTTGTACCTTGGAGGTGCACATAGCATTTAGGTGTCAGTCTCTGCCCTCCACGTTAGGTGTTTCTGCTCCTACACCTGCCTTAGGCTCTCAGCAGTGGCATTGCCTGGAAGTGTGTGACCACTCTTGCAGGAATTCATTTTCAGTCAGAGGAGTGAGCATTTTAAAAACAGTTACTGCTGTGGAGTTGGGCATACAGACATGCCATCTTTAAGAACTGTAGCTGGGGAGGTAAGGATTTTTTCTTGGATAAAGAAATAAAATAAGGCACCATGTAAGGGGTTAGATTGGATGAGCTGAGATTCAGTAGTTCCGAAAGGGGCAGTTCGTTGTTCAACTTGTCAGGAAGAAGTTTCATTACATAGTTATGATTGGACTGGACCAGGTAGGGAGTTTATGATGTGGCTGGCAGAAAAGTTCCTTTCTTTCTAGTAGAGAAAATCGTTTGAAAAATAATCAGAAATGCTAATTTGTGACAGCACATTACAGAGACTTCCCTGGCTAAAACAGGTGGCTTGAATTACAGAGGAATAAGGGTAGTGCCAGTTAGAGGCCCCTGCAAAAGTCTGACAGGCCAGTAGATTCCTAAATGGTAAACGTTTTGATAAAAGCATCATGTTCTAGGGTTATCTGGTGGTGGTTAGAGATGAACAGGTCAGAAGGAAGGTAAATCAAAAGGACAATATTTTATAAGGTCCAAGATAACGTATATTAACACGTTTGAGGGGCTCAGAGCTGCACGAGAAGCTTTGTGGTGTTCTAGGGGGCCTTTGTTTTCCCTTCAGAAGAGGAGCTGTGGGAGAACTGATGAAGATGTGTGTAATACGCTTGAAGGATGATTCAGATTCTCTAGCATGAGAGTCTCTTGTTAGTGTTCAGTGCCTTCGGCAGTGTTTCTCAAAAGCAGTTCTGTGCCTTAACATACTGAGGCAGGGAGAGGGCATTCTTTCTAGGTGGGGTGGGAAAACCACCATCGGACAAAGGAAGATTAAACTCCTTAGATGGTGTGCATTTTAAACTTCATTTATATTTCTGCTCTCAACTTCACCACTTCACCCAGGCTGCACTCATTGTGGAGCCTCCCTCACTGAGTAATCATCACCCGTGCTCTTGCCTCTTCCTTTCTTCTCTGCCCAGCCCTGTCCAGCTCACATGAAAAGGCCCTGTTCAGTGGCACTTCCTCATGAAGTCTTCTCTGATGAGCAGGCAAAATTAGTCACTTCCCCTTTGGTGCTTCCAAAGCCCTTTCAGCTTTCCCCATCATGGCACCCACACTGTCCCACTGGATACAGTGAGCTGTCTCCTCTGCTCACGTAGGAGCTCTGTGAGCTCTGGACTCATGTCTTGATCCACTGAGTAGGGCCTGAAACATCATAGCCTTTTAGGAAATGCTTGCTGAATAGGTCATTGTTGTCCATTTATTACATATCTGCTGTATACCAGCCACTCTGCCAAGTTTTGAAGATCCAAAAAGATCTAGACCATCTCTCTTATCAAAGAGTTGAGGAGACTGGGCAATGATAAGAGCATTTCTATTATAGATTACCTTTTTTATTAAATTAGACCAGATTAATGGAGAGACATTTTACATATTTATACAAATTAACACCAAAGGGAATTATACTAGCTTTTAAAAGTGAGGACAGCATAAAAAGAAAACTAAAAAATGCAATACAAAACCACATTTTTTAATTTTAATTTTTCACAAGATGAAAAATACCAGCCTAATAACAGCAATAGTGTTCAAAGTGATGGAAGTATTACTTAGGCCAGTTCCCTTCTGGCTTTAAAATTTTTACTCTATTTAGAGTATAATTGCAAATCTAATATGAAAAACTTATCAGAAAATAAATGAGGAAAGTAAATTCATAGCAAGTTAGTCACACTAAGAAACTATGAATAATATATTCTTTGAGGCTAAATTTCTATGTGATAATTATGCCACCTAATCGTTCATTTCTCACAATTATTTTTTACATTTAAAAATTCTTCAGTTTTAATTGTGATAAAAATAACATAAAATCTATCATCTTAACCATTTTTAAAGTGTACAGTTCAGTCATTACATATATTCATATTGTCATGCAACAGATTTCAGAACATTTTCATCTTATGAAACTAAAACTCCGTATCTGTTAAGTAATAACCCATTTCTTCCTCCCTCAGCCCTTGGCAATCACTCTCCTACATTCTAGATACCTCACATCAGTGGTAGAAAACTGCTGCCCTGATAATGCCATCCAGCTGCCTTCTCTGTGAACCATTAAGCATCAGGTGGAATTTTGCATCTTTTCCCTGTGAAAATCTCAAGCAGAAATAACTTTGGCCAGAAATGTGGAATTCTTTCATTAGGCTCATTTTAGGGAAAAAAGAAATTGCCTTCTTTCTGCCCTTCCTAAGAGAATGCAAGAAGTGGTCATGTAACCTTATTCTCCCTCTGATGCATTGTTAGGGGCAGCTGCTGCTGGTCTTTCTCTGGCTTACTTTTGTGACTGGTGAGAAAGGGAGCAGATGAAGCTTTCTCCCAGTCCTTTGGAGGAGATGGTAGGCGTGGGATCAGGTCACTGTCAGCGAAGCTGGATGCATCCTTCTTGTGTAAGAGATTTCTCATAGCATCACTTGGACAAAACACATTTTTTTTTCCCCTTTGGATATCACAGTATAGGATCCTGGCTTGGTATTTGACTAGCGGACTCCTTGGTGATCCCATTAAATGCACCTTAGAAATGGGCTGAAGCAGTGCATAAACCTAAAGCCTTAGACCAGATCTGCAATTCAAGGTGTTCTTTCTTGTGTAGAGCACCAGCCTCCCTACATCATTGCAGTTTTGCCTCGATATGTAGAGATCCGAACATTTGAGCCGAGGCTTCTGGTCCAGAGCATTGAATTGCAAAGGCCCCGCTTCATTACCTCGGGAGGGTAAGGAATTTCTTTTTTTACTGTAGCTGCCATATTGTAAAGCTTTAAAATCACCTATGTCATCATAAAGCCGGTACCCTTTTGCTGATATTCTTATTCCTGCCCCCAGATCAAACATTATCTATGTGGCTAGCAATCATTTTGTTTGGAGACTCATTCCTGTCCCCATGGCAACCCAAATCCAACAGCTTCTCCAGGACAAGCAGTTTGAATTGGCTCTACAGCTCGCAGTAAGTATTGTTTCTCAGATACTGGTGTGAGTCTGCCTTCCTCATTGTTCTCCAAAGCAGGTGATTTTGGTTTAGATGTTTATATTTAGTTTAGACTGGTAGAATAAGCACAGAGCCGAAAGTTAGGAGACTTGGATTTGGGATCTGATGCTGCCATAAACTCTAAATAATTCCACTTTTTCAGTTTGCTTATCTGTCAAATGTAGAAGAATGCCAATTATAATAGTATCTCCTAGAATTAATAAGACAATAAAATAATTTAATAGATATGTTACAGCCTTGAAAAATTAAAGACAGTGCAGGTATTAAAGTAACAATCATAAATGTAAGATCACAGTCTGGTTAAATGCAACAACTAGGTGGCCTCTCAAAATCCCTTTCAGCAGTAGTCCCCCTGTGTTTGGATAGGCAGGCCTTCTTCGGGTATTCTGAAACCACCTCAGGTTGCTGCATTCAAGAGGGCTGCACTCTTAAATTTATGGCTGCCACTGTCCTTGAATGTTTGCATGTAATATTGTTCATAGCCAAGTAGTGACCATGACCATGCTCTTATTTTGGTGTTTCTCTCATTGCCAACTTTTGAAGACTGATCTGAGACTCGTCTTATTCTTTTAAATATCCCCAGTGGTGATTTTTGTCTGTAGAGAATGGATTTGATTTTAGGAAACAACCAAAGATTATTTTGATCCTACTCATTAAACTAATTTAGCAAAAGAGAAGAGATTGTTATGAAGATAATATTTTAAAAGCTTACTTTTTAGAGTATCTTGTAAGTTCTTTCCAAAAGGAAAGCAGTGGTCGCAAGTTTTGGAATTTATGTTTATAGTCACATGTGGGAGATACTTGTGAAGAGCAACATTTATCTTGGATATATACGTTCTGGATTTAAAACAAAAATCCAGTCTTAATAGTTAGACATGTTTAATACCCCGTAAAGATTGTTTCTTTCTACGGGCATTTAATTTCAACATCTTACTAATTTTTTCTTTGCTACCTATGCATTGCCCTCTGTTATTTTATTTTCATTTTTAAAATAATGAATACCCATGAACCCACAATCCTACCCAAGAAAAACAACTTACATACCTGTATGTTCCTCCCCATCCCATCCCTCTGCCTTCCCTCCAGTCACAGCCAAATCCCTAAATTTGTATTTATCCTGCCCCTTAAAAATGGGTTTCTTGTTGAAAAATCTCAAATAAACAACCTAACTTTACACATGAAGGAGCTAGAAAAAGAAGAACAAACAAAATTCTAAACCGGTAGTAGGAAGGAAATAATAAAGATTAAAGTAGAAATAAATGAAATAGAAACTAAAAAACAATAAAACAAATCACTGAAACCAAGAGCTGGGTCTTTGAAATGATTAACATAATTGATAAACCTTTAGCCAGAGTCATCAAAAAAGAGAGGACTCCAATAAATAAAGTAAAATAAGAAGATAAATAACAACCGACAACACAGAAATGTGAAGGATTGTAAGAGAAGATTATGAAAAATTATATGCCAACAAATTGGACAATCTAGAAGAAATGGATAAATTTCTAGGAAGATATAACCTCTGAAAACTGAATCAAGAAGAAATAGAAAATTGGAACAGACTAATTATTAGCAGTGAAATTGAATCAGTAATCAAAAAACTCCGAGGGTACCTGAGGGCTCAGTCGGTTGAGCTTCTAACTCTTGCTTTTGGCTCAGGTCATGATCCCAGAGTCGTGGGATTAGCCCTGCATTGGACTCCATGCTGAGTGTGGATTCTGCTTAGAGTTCTCTCTTTCTCTCTCTCTCTCTCCTCCTCTGCCCCTCACCCCTACTTGCTCATGCACTCTCTCTCTCTCAAATTAAAAAAGAAAAAAACCCAAACAAAGAACCTCCCAAAAAACAAAACTCTAGGATCAGATGGCTTCACAGGTGAATTCTACCAAACATTTAAAGAAGAGTTAATACTTATTCTTCTCAAACTATTCCAAAAAAATAGAAGAGGAGGGATATCTTCCAAATCCATTCTATGAAGCCATTATCCTGATACCAAAACCAGATAAAGACACTACCAAAAATAAAAATAAAATAAAGAGAGAGAGAGAACTACAGGCCAATATGCCTGATGAACACAGATGCAAACCTGCTAACTGAATCCAACAGTACATTAAAAAAATCATTCACCACAATCAAGTAGGATTTCTTCCTGGGTTGCAAGGGTTATTCAATATTTGCAAATCAGTGTGATATGTCACATCAAGAGAAAGGATAAAGAACCATATGATCATGTGAATAGACACAGAAAAAAGCATTTGCCAAAGTACAGCATCCATTCATGATAAAAAAAAAAAAAAACTCTCAACAAAGTAGGTTTAGAGAGACTATATCTCAATACCATATATGAAGAACCCACAGCTAATATCATCCTTAATGGGGGAAAAAACTGAGAGCCTTTTGCCTAAGGTCAGGAACATGACAAGGTTATCTACTCTTAACTGCTTTATTCAGCATAGTACTGGAAGTCCTAGCCACAGAATTCAGACAACAAAAAGAAATAAAGGCGTCCAGATCAGTATGGAAGAAGTGAAAGTATCACTGTTTACAGATGACATGATGCTGTATATAGAAAACCCAAAAGATTCCACCAACTGCTAGAATTGGTAAATGAAGTCAGTCAAGTTGCAGATACAAAATCAATCTGTAGAAATCTGTTGCATTTCTATACCACTAATAATGAAATAGCAAAAAGAGAAATTAAGAAAACGATCCCATTTACAATTACACCAAAAATAATAAAATTCCTAGGAATAAACTTAACCAAGGAGGTAAAAGATCTGTACTCTGAAAACTGTAAAACACTGATGAAAGAAATTGAAGATGACACAAACAAATGGAGAGATACTCTATACTCATGAGTTGGGAGAACAAATATTGTTAAAATGTCCATACTATCCAAAGAAATCTATAGACTTAATGCAGTCTCTGTCAGAATACCAATAGCATTTTCCACACAACTAACAAACAATTCCAAAATTTGTATGGAACCACAAAAGACCCTAAGTAGCCAAAGCAATTTTGAAAAAGAAGAACAAACAAAACTGGAGGTATCACAATCCTAGATTTCAAGATATACTACAAAGGTGTATTAATAAAAGCACTATGGGACTGATGTAAAAACAGACATAGATCAACGGAACAGAATAGAGAAACAAATAAACCCACAATTATATTACTCTTCGACAAAGGAGGCAAGAATATACAATGGGTAAAAAACAATCTCTTCAAAAAATGGGGTTGGAAAAACTGGGTAGCAACATGCAAAAGAATGAAACTGGACCACTTTCTTACACCAAACACAAAAATAAGGTCAAAATGGATTAAAGACCTAAATATGAGACCTGAAACCGTAAAAATCCTAGAAGAGAATGCAGGCAGTAATTTCTCTGACATCGATCATAGCAACATTTTTCTAGATATGTCTCCTCAAGCAAGGGAAACAAGCAAAAACAAACTATTAGGACTACATCAAAATAAAAAGCTTCTGCACAGTGAAGGAAACAGTCAACAAAACTAAAAGACAACCTATTAAATGAAAGAAGATACTTGCAAATGACATACCTGAAAAAGGGTTAGTATCCAAAATATATAAAGAACTAATATAACTCAACACCCACAATAATCCAATTTAAATATGGGCAGAAGGCATGAACAGACTTTTCTCCAAAGAAGCTATACAGATGGCCAACAGACATTTGAAAAGATGCTTAACATCACTCCTTATCAGGAAAATGCAAATTAAAACCACAGTGTGATAATACATCACACCTGTAAGAATGGCTAAAGTCAACAACATAAGAAACAAGTGTTGGCGAGGATGTGGAGAAAAAGGAGCCTTTTTGCACTATTGTGGGAATGCAAACTGGGATAGAAAACAGTATGAAGTTTCCTCAAAAAAAATTAAAAATAGAACTACCATATGATCCAGTAATTCCACTACTGGAATTTACTCAACACTAAAACACTAATTCTAAAAGATATATGCACCCCTATGTTTATTGCATTATTTACAGTAGCCAAGATATGGAAGCAACATAAGTGTCCATTGATAGATGAGTGGATAAAGAAGATGTGGTATATATACATATTGAAATATTTTTCAGCCATAAAAGTAATGAAATCTTGCCATTTGCAACAACATGGAGGGATCCTAGAGAGTATAATGCTAAGTGAAGAGTATAATGCTAAGTCAGTCAGAGAAAGACAAATACCATATGATTCCACTCATGGGTGGAATTTAAGAAACAAAACAAAAGAACAAAGAAAAAAAGAGGCAAACCACAAAAACAGATTCTTAACTATAGAGAACAAACTGGTGGTTATCAGAGGGGTGGGTAGATGAGGGGAAATAAGTGAAGGGGATTAAGAGTACATGTATCATGGGCTGCCTGGCTGGTTTAGTCGGTTAAGCATCATACTCTTGATTTTGGCTAACATCCTGATCTCACAGTTGATGAGATTGAGCGCCGTGTGGGCACAGAGACTGCTTGGGAGTCTGTCTGTCCCTCTCATATGTATGCATGCTCTCTCTCTAATAAATAAACGTTAAAAAAAAAAAAAGAGTGCACATATCATGATGAGCACTGAATATTGTATAGAACTGTCAACTCACTCTATTGTACACCTGAAACTAATATAGTACTATGTTAATTGTATTGGAAGTAAATTTTAAATGTTTTTTATTATTTTTTTATTTTTAGAGAGCACAAGTGGCGGGGGGCAGAGAGAGAGAGAGAGAGAGAGAGAGAGAGAGAGAGAATCCCAAGCAGGCTTCACACTCCGTGCATAGCCCAATGCGAGACTCGATCCCATGACCCTAAGATCATGACCTGAGCTGAAATCAAGAGTTGGATGTTCACCCGACTGAGTCACCCAGGAATCCCCGTGCTGGAATTAAATTAAAAATATTTTTTTAATTTTATGCATTTATTTTGAGAGAGAGAGCATGAGCTCCAAGGGAGAAGCAGAAAGAGAGAATCTAAAGCAGGCTCCCCACTATTAGCACGGAACCCCATGTGGGGCTTGAATTCACGAACTGTGAGATCATGACCTGAACTGAAACAGAGTCGGACACTTAACCGACTGAGCCACACAGGTGCCCCTGGAATTAAATTTTAAAAAATTGCTCCTTGGGGAGCCTGGGTGGCTCGTGGGTTAAGCGTCCGGCTTCGGCTCAGGTCATGATTTCACGGTCCGTGGGTTCGGGCCCCGCGTCAGGCTCTGTGCTGACAGCTAGCTCAGAGCCTGGAGCCTGTCTTCAGATTCTGTATCTCCCTCTCTCTCTGACCCTCCCCTGCTCGCACTGTCTCTCTCTGTCTCTCAAAAATAAATTAAAAAAAAAACATTAAAAAGATTGCTTCTTGTTTAATCATTTACATATATATGTATGCTTGAATATGTATTTAGTTTTTGAACTTTAAAGGGTATGATGCAGCACATAGCTTTTTTAGTATCTGTTTTTCTCCACAGGAAGGTCTTGGGTCTTTTCAGTGATCTTCCTGTTGCAGGTTGTGTGGGTTTCCATTTTTCCTTCTCTTTTTTTGACTTGTACTTACTAGGTATTCTGTGCAATGATGAAAGAAGGTTGGTTGATGCCATCTTAGCTCTTGAGGAATCTTTTATGTAAAAAAATCAAAGAACATACATGAAACTTTCAAAGGACAATTACATAGTAAAGTTTTTACCATTGACAAAACATGGAGCAAAATTTTAGCCAGAGGACAGTTCCCTTTGGGCTGGATAAGGCATCCCAAGGTTGGACCCTTTCTGAATAGATCAGAATCAGGTGAGGAAAGAGGGAACGTTAAGAGCCTGAGGAAGTTGAAGAAGTGAAAACAAGCGTGGAAACTGTCTGGAGCCCATCCTGACTGGAACGGAGGGTGATGTTTGAATGTCTGGGAATAATCCAGACACGGAGGCTGTGCCAGATTTTGAAAGCCTGTAAAGCACCAAGAGGGCTTAGACCAGATGTGGTCCCATGGTCATGGTGGTCTAGACAAGGCAATAGATGGCAATAGAAAAGGAAAGGAAAAGAAGGGAAAATGGAATGACAATTTGAAGGAAGAAATTAAACGTAAAGATGGGTTTAAAAGAATATAAGGGGAATAAAGGGTTATAAGGAAGAAACAAAAAGAATAAATAGCTGCATTAATTTAGCTCTTACTGTGAACAGCACCTGTCCCTACTCTGCTAGCTACGTTAAATGTCCTTTGATCCTTGAGCATGCCGTGTTCCGTCTGTCACGTTAGGGCCTTGCACACTTGCTGTCCTGTTTGCTGGGAAAACCCACTCCTTCTGTTCCATCTGTCAGCTGCCCGGAGTCCCCTGGCTAATTCCAGCTTAGCCTTATGTCTCAGTCCACATTCTTCCTGGCATCCTTCTTGGACCCACTGCTCAGACTAGACTAGGTACCCCTCCCATGTGCTTCTGTCATCACTTACCCTGTTTTGTTTTGGTTTCAGTTTTTTTTGGTTTCAAGTCTAAACTCTAGACTTGATTCAAATTTCACCAGTTTCTCCGTTAATACAGTGTCCTTTTTTTGTTCCAGTTTCATACCAGAAACCCCATTGTTTTTAGCTATTGTGTGTCTTTAGTGTCCTCTGATCTGTGACAGTTTCTTAATCTTTCCTTATTTTTCATGACCTTGACAATTTTCAGGAATACTGGCCACATATTTTGTAGAAACCCAGTTATATTTTCATTGCATAGTTTCTTCTCAGTCTTTCGGTTACAATGTCAGGGCAGTCTTGAGGGCAGACGCCATGTGGCTATCTTGTGCACTTCGATGTGTGGGCCTCGTAGGGTGTGTCTAGTACCTAGTATATTACTGAATAAATATATGGTGATTGAGTGAGCTCTTACCTATACCTTCTTACCAGGAAATGAAAGATGATTCTGACAGTGAAAAGCAGCAACAGATCCATCACATCAAGAACTTGTATGCCTTCAACCTCTTCTGCCAGAAGCGTTTTGATGAGTCCATGCAGGTCTTTGCTAAGCTTGGCACAGGTAACAACACGTGGGTATGGCCTTGGAGTAAGGACTTCATGGAGGGAAGGGAAACTGGAAAGCACGGGAGAAGTGATACTAGACATCTGAGACCGGTGCTCATGTCAGTTGATCCTCGGGCCTCACAGGATCCTGTGGGTGACCACAGTGGTTATGTATTTATAGCCCTCATCTTGTGCATCTGGTCTCACGCCTAAACACAGACTTCCGGTTGCCCGAGATGGTTTGCCCTTGCCATGAGAGAAAGATAACAGAAAGTCATTCAAGTGAACAAGTGTGTATTCAGTCATCTATTGTTTATTGAATGCTGTTCTAGGCAAAAGTCCCTGACCTGAGCTTAGATTAAACAGTAGTTTACTTTTGAGAGCCACACAGGGCATTTCCTGTTCTCAGAGACCTACAAAGTCTCTAGACATTACAACATCATTGTGTGAGGGGCAGGTACGCTGGAGTCCGACTGCTGACTTCAGGCAAAGTTACTGGACTTTTCTGTGTTCTAGTTTTCTCCTCTACAAAGCAGGGCGGATAATAACATTTACCTCAAAATGTTGCTGTGAAGATTATGTAAAGTGCTTAAAACAGTGCATGGTATAGAATTAATGCCAAATAAAGTGTGCTTGTTGTTAGTATTAAATTTTTTTGTTTCTGTATATTCTATTTTTGCTTAATTTAGGTCCATCCATGTATACTTGGTTTGACTCTATGTAATATTTATCCTCTTTTCTTCTCTTGCCTTTTTTCCTCCTTCCCTCATCCTTGGCCAATAATGAACTAAAGATAACTCCCTGTATCAGTTAAGATTCTTGGTTGTGAGCAGTGGAGACCAGTTCTGGTTAATTAAAGCAGTATCTGGATAAATTAAGCATGGTTTCTTGGAATATTAGGGGAATGGTAGGCAGACACAAAATTAATGGAGACCAGGCTTGGAAATGATAGGAACTAAAGGAGCTCCAGAGAGCCTCCCAGCAAGAAACAGGAAGCTGGACAGCAGTCCCTGTGGAACCAGGACAGGCTGAGCAGTCCTCCACTGGCACAGTCACTTCTTGAGCTGTTGCTACCACCACTTCCCCTGTTTCCACATCCTTGATGAAAATTGCCCCTTACCAGCTTGTATTAGCTATCTAATGCCATGTAACAAATCACCCCAAAGCTTAGCAGCTTCAAATAACAAATCACGTGTTATCCCTCCCAATATGTGTTGTGGTTAGGAATTTGGGAAGGAATTAGCTGGGAAGCTGTAGCTTTGGATCTCTCATGTGTTTGCAGTTGTATGTTGGCTTGGCTGTCTTCATCTGGAGTCTCGACTATGCTAGAGGATCCACTTCCAGGGTGGCTCATTCTCATAGCTGACACGTTGGTGCTGGTTGTGAGCCGGAGGCCTCAGTCCTTGTCCAAGTGTGTCCCTCTGTTTGAGTGTCCTCATTCCTAGTGACTGGCTTTTCCCAGAGTGAGCAATCCAAGAGAGCTAGGTGGAAGCCTCAGTGCCTTTTATCATAGTCACTTCTGGCATATTCATATGTGTTCAAGGCAAGGGAACACAGACCCTACCTCTTGATGGAGGAATATCAACATTACGTAATGTAATGTACCATATTGCTTGTCATCCTTGAGTCACTTTCTCAGGATTAAGGGGATCTGATTGGCCAGGATTAGGTCATAGTCTCACACCTCTGACTATACTAGGGGTGGGGAAAGAGGTTGTGGCTACCCTTTGCTTCTAAAGGCAAACGTAGGTGCCTAGAACTATTCTCCAAGACCACATGTGGTATGGAAGAAGGAGCTCATCAAAAGGAAATAGATTGCTGTTTAAGAAGGGGGATGGAAGCTGGGCAACCTGAAATCAATAAATTTATGTCATCCTTCCTCTGAATGAACTCAGTTGGAACATTTATTTTCACTGTACTACCAGCTTTTTGGGAAGACACTGGAATAATAAGCTGTAACTGCCATAGTAACTTGGTACTTTTTCCATGTACCAATGATAATTGAACTCTAGTCCTAAAGCTTTAAAGTCAATCTTAATGAAATCACTATATTTTAATTTATTCATTCCACAAATACATACTGAGCTCTTAGTGCAGTGCACTCTGCTGGACCCCAAAGCAACTATAACCAGACAGGAATTCTGCTTTCAAATAGCAGTCTAGTAGGGAAGATAAGGCAGAAGTGGACCCTTACCAGTGGCAGCACCAGATGTGTGCCGGTGATGCTGTTGTCTAGTGGGCAGCATCTCCATTGACCTCAGACTAAGGTCTGGTCCTCAAGTCCAGAAGTGGATGTTCTTAGTATATCCAGAGATCACCAGACTACCAGTATAGTCTGACTAAAATCACGTGAGACCAATATATTAACAGAATATCCCTTTATTTATTTACAGTAGAGAGGCCAGATCTCTTTCCAGTGGCTAGAATATTCATACATGACACCCAGGGCACTCTTTTTTTTTTTTTTATGTATATTGAGGTACAGGCATTTTTGTTATGATGCCTTGAAAGTGGTCCTGCGAAACCTTATATTCTATAATAAATACTCATGGAGGGGCGCCTGGGTGGCTCAGTTGGTTAAGCGTCCGACTCTTGATTTCGGCTCAGGTCATCATCTCATGGTTCATGAGATCAAGCCCCACGTTGGGCTGTACTCTGACAGCACAGGATTCTGTCTCTCTGCCCCTCCCCTGCTTTCTTGTTCTTTCTCTCTCTCTCTCTCTCTCTCTCTCTCTGTCTCTCTCAAAATAAATAAATAAACTTTAAAATAAATAAATAAATCCTTAATGGGACATAACAGGGCTTGTGGGAAAAATGAGACTGGGGCAGACCACTCAAGACATAGGTGACTTTGTAAGTGGAACACTAAATAAAACAGTAACAGTCCTACTAAAACTAAATTCCCACTGGTGTTGGTAGCCAGCTTGATAGTGCTTTGCAATCTTGAATCCTGGGTCTGTGCTTTGTCCTTTGAGATACAAATCTTTGAGAATATTTGCTTCTAATAGGAACTAGTTTCATCAAAATAAAAAGTCTAATCCTGGATATAGACTTCTTTATGAAACCCTCAAATAATTAATATAGGGGGGAACATCTTTGCTTCATTTTTACTCTCAGCTTTTGCAGGTGATTTAACTTAATAGAAAGTATAGCAGTTTTGAAGCTACTAAACAGCCACTCCTTGCACTAAAAGAGGTCACTTCTTTTCAGTTCCTTTCTGTAGATCTCCCTGTATAGTTAAGGCTTTCTCTTGAATTATGAGGAAGCTTGCCTGGTCACTTCAAACCATTAACAAGCTAGGGAAATTTGCATATAAACCGACACAATTTTTGCCTCACAATGATATCATTCTCCCACTTACCAACTGTGCATGAACTAATTCATATGAAGGAAACTTGGGTTGTCGCAGAACAGAGTGTACCTGGGATGCCATGTCGGAAGAATGCTTCAAGAGCACAGAATAGTAGCAAAAGGAAGTTTGTGGAGGCATGTTTCTTCTGAGCCAGAGGGGAGACCAGGCTGCAGAGAACAGTCTCAAATGGCTGGAATATAATACTACCGGACCCAGTGTCCTTTCATCCCCTTAGTATAGGATGGACTGGGCCCAGATTTGCTTTCCTGCCCTTCCCTTTCCTGTTTCCACGGAAATAGGGTGTCCTATTTCTACCCTTTACGAGTCGGGAAGGCACTTGTCTCCTCCCACTGGGAACATGGGACCTGTGAGTGGGCTTTATCAAATATATAAACCACCCTCGACTCTATGTAAAAATTTTTTCATATGTGGGTTTTTCTGGAGAGAGGATTGGTACCTTTTATCAAATTCTTTAAGATGTCTTAGATCCTAAAAATGTTTAAGAACCAATATTTTAGAGTTATTTCCTTGTGGCAATCCACAACTTGTACATAAAAAGCTCTAATGCAAAATACTGGCATTTGCATGAGGGCTTGATAAGAAGACACACTGCATTGAGGCCCTGGGGTTTTGGAGTCTTGGTAGTTGAGTAAGATGTGGGTAAGATAATTTTTATATCTCTTGAAACCCCTATCTACGTCTTGAAATTGAGCCTTAGACTGTTGAATTGGTTCACATAGTATATTCATTACTTATTCAGTCGACAAAAATTTTATCAAGCTTCTACCATGCACTGAAGACCATTCTGGGTACCAAGTCATGGGCTTATATTCTGATGGAGAAAGGGCAGATGACAAAATAAGCTAAATTATAATATGTTGGGAAGTGATAAGTCCTAAGAAAAATAAAACAGGAATGGGGATAAGGAGTACTGAAGATAGGAATTAGGATCGCAGTTTGAGATGAAATGATCAGGGAAGGCATCTCTGAGAAGTTGGGGACTGAAGGAGGCTATCTGGTGAAGCAGGCACACATCTGGGGGGGGTGCACTGCAGGCAGAGGGAATGGCTAGTGGGAAGGCAGTGAGGTGGAAGTGGTGCCTGATACATTCAGGGAGCAGCCAGATCCACGTGGCCAGAGCAGAGTTGATCTGTATCCTTTGTTCTCATAAGGAGTTTAATCCCATTGTTAATTATTTGTCTGTATTACTGGGGATTTGATGTGTGGCATAATCCTGGACTCAGAGAACATGTGGCCCACAGGCAAATCAGGAAGCCTGGTCAGCACCAGCCCTGCCTTTGGTCCTGGGCTTCTCAGATAAATAAGACATGTTGGGTGTCCATAAAGAGCTTGCATATAAAACTGCTCAGTAAAACATTGGAATAAGTGTGAAAGAGGTCTTCAGGCTTATGGAGAAGTGAATCAGGAGGTCTCAAGAGGAGGAGAAAGAGGAGGTGACCTGGGCCCTGGAAGATAGAGGGGAAAGGAGATTGTAAAGGAAGACAGGTGGCAGGAGGACGCAGTCCTGTCTGAGGGTCTGTGAACCACAGTCCAGTGGGATGTTTGTGGCGCTTGATAGATCACACTAGAAGAAGCTGGGGCCAAATTTCAGAGAACCTTGAATGCTGCAGGGGAATTTGGACATCGTATTGGAGGCTTTGGGTGATAGCACAAGGTTGTAAGTACAATGATGTGATCAGAGCCATGTTTGTAGACAACACACTGTGGTGCAGGAGGCTGATGCAGCCTCACAGTGAGGGCCACCCTTCCCTCCACCTCCGTCTTCTTTCCTCAGACTGTGCTTCGCACGGTGACCATGTACAACTAACTACCAGCTGTCCTGTTCATTTGCCGCTTTTCACAAATGTCTTTTTCACTTTATCATGATTCTTTGATTTTGAGGAACACAGTCTTCCTGGCTTGGCAGAAATTTTGTGGCCAGACACAGGTTCCTTGGGGATGATATGGGTCCTGGAGCGTTGAAGGCTGTGTGGCATTTCTCTTCTGGTCCGCTTGCCTGGCGCTCCCCTCCTTACAGAAGGGACAGAGCCTTCTCGTGTTCCTCCAACTTTATGAAAGTTTTTTTTATGAAAAAAATTAGTATAAAAGATTATTAAAGTGTTAAAGGAAACAAAGCTTACTCTAGATCCAGCCTTGACTATCATTTTGTCTCCTTCTCATCCAGACTTTTTCCACATGTATACCTCTTAATGTAATTATAATCATAAAAGTATACACTTTAATAGTTTTTCTTACTTAATATTGTTACAGTGTTTTTCCATGTTGCTGTGTGCCCTTCATAATTATAATTTGTGACGATTATGATCTCTTAGTTGAGTGAAAAATACTTTCTTATTTCTGCTGCTGAAGGAATTCCACCTTGTTTCCAGAATTGCATTGTTGCAAATAATGCTCATAACATTACCTGTTCATTCAGATGTGTTTTCCCCCTCCCATTTTTAGACTCTTTTGTTAGGGTGAACTCCTTGAAGTGGGTTTAGTGGGTCCAGGTGCTTTTTTCCTGATTGAGGTAGCAGTATTTTTTGCCTTGGCAGTGTAAAAGGGATTCAGTTTCATAATATTGCAAGCACTGGGTAGTGTCATATAATTTTTTTAACTAATTAAATGGATATAAAAATACATATATGTTTTTAGTGTATACTGTTTTCTTTTTTTATTAAATTTTTTTAATGTTTATTTATTTTTGAGAGAGAGAGAGACAGAGCATGAATGGGGAGGGGCAGAGAGAGAGAGGGAGACACAGAATTCGAAGCAGGCTCCAGGCTCTGTGCTGACAGCTCAGCGGGGCTCGAACCTACAAGCCACGAGATCATGACCTGAGTTGAAGTCAGACGCTTAACCGACTGAGCCACCCAGGCATCCCTGTACTGTTTTGTAACAGAACACTTTCCCACTTATTTATATTATTTTCTTGTCAGATGTTCATGTCTTTTGCCTGTCCATCAAGTGAAATCTTTTTTTTTTTTTTTTTTTACCAATTTGTGTGGATTTGTTTTATATAATCAATCTATTAATCTCTTGCCATATAGGCTGCAAATATATACTGTAGCCTATTGTCTGGCCATTTGTTTTAGTAATACTCCTTTTTTGACAGATAGTTCAAAAAATTTAAGGTTATTGATCTTTTCAACTTTATTTTTTTTTAATTTTTTCATGTTTTTATTTTATTTTTGAGAGAGCGAGAGACAGAGTATGAGCAGGGAAGGGGCAGAGAGAGAGGGAGACACAGAATCTGAAGCAGGCTCCAGGCTCTGAGCTGTCGGCACAGAGCCCAATGTGGGGTTCGAACTCACAGACTGTGAGATCGTGACCTGAGCTGAAGCCAGATGCTTAACTAACTGAGCCACCCAGGCACCCCTGATCTTTTCAACTTTAATGTCTTATCAGTTTTTTCTTGGAAAAGTTTTTCTCCATTTTCAGAGAGCTCATAAATTTTCAGTTTGAATTCTGCATATGTATATGTGTCTATGATTGGAATAAAGAGTCAAGCCATTTTTGTAATGGTTTGGTGAAATATAAATAGTGCCCAAATTATGTAAGTGTATAGTTAATTGAGTCATCATGAACTTGGAGTTGTTCCTTTTTAAAAAAAATGTCAGTCTAGGGGCACCTGAGTGGCTAAGCGTCTGACTTCAGCTCAGATCCTGATCTCATAGTCTGTGGGTTTGAGCCCCGCGTCAGGCTCGCTGCTTTCAGCCTGTCAGTGCAGAGCCTGGAGTCTGCTTCAGATTCTGTCTCCCTCTCTCTCTGCCCCTCCTCTACTTGTGCTCTGTCTCTCCCTCTCTCTCAAACATAAATAAACATTAAAAAAATTTTTTTAAGTCAGTCTTGGGGTGCCTGGCTAGCTCAGTTGGTGGAGCATGGGACTCTTGATCTCCGAGTTGTAAGTTCTAGCCCCATGTTGGGAGTAAAGATTACTTAAAAATTAAAAAAAAAAAAAATCTTTTAAAAAAATCAATGTGGAATTTATTTTGCCATAATAATAGTCTTGTTTTATTGGATCTTTTAAGTTGCTACATGCTCCTTCCGGGTGAATCACATTTACCTTCTATTTAGATCCTACCCATGTGATGGGCCTGTACCCGGACCTGCTGCCCACAGACTACAGGAAACAGCTGCAGTACCCTAACCCACTGCCTGTGCTCTCGGGGGCTGAGTTGGAGAAGGCACACTTAGCTCTGATTGACTACCTGACGCAGGTAGGTGTAATCCAGAGGTGTGTGGAAGAGTTTACCTGGGAGCTCTAGAACCTGCTTTTCTATGATGTGGAAGTAAGGGCCTTCTCTAATCCATAGGCAGATTCCACAAATGAATCCTGTAGCAGTCAAGGTGGTCTGGGCACATTTCTTTCTCCTTCATATCCCTGTTCATACCATTGAACTGTTTGTTGCCAAATCATAATACCAGGAAATGTACTCGATTTCTGGTAAATTCACACTAAGCTGTTATAGGAACTAAAAGGAATAAATTTTAGTTGCTAGAAAATATGAAGTTTTTTGAAACACTTTTTTGGAGCACACATACTTGTGGAAAGATACGTGCTCTGTGCAGGAAACTTGGCAAACACAGGAAAGTATAAAGCAAAAGTACAAATCAGTGATAACTCTCCCACCCAGAGAAAAGTAATCATCATTATATTGTTGTCCTTCTAGATCTTTAGAGCCACACCAGCTTCCTTTATTGTACTTAACAGATGCTGCTTTTTTTTTTTTTAAACAAATTAAAGGTTTGTGTCAACCTTGCATTGAGCAAGTCCTTTGGCACTGTTTTTCCTACAGCATTTACTCACTTTGTGTCTCTGTGTCACAGAGAATTTGGTAATTCTCACAACATTTCAAACTTTACTCACTTTGTGTCTCTGTGTCACAGAGAATTTGGTAATTCTCACAACATTTCAAACTTTTTCATTATTATTTATAATTGTGATCTGTGATCATTGATCTTTAAAAAAGTATTTTTTAACGTTCATTTATGTTTGAGAGACAGAGATAGAGCACAGTAGGGAAGGAGCAGAGAGAGACGGAGACACAGAATCCAAAGCAGGCTCCAGGCTCTGAGCTGTCAGCACAGAGCCCGACGCAGGGCTCAAACTCATGAGCCACGAGATCATGACCTGAGCCGAAGTCAAACCCTTAACCGACTGAGCCCCCCAGGTGCCCTTGTGATCATTGATCTTTGATGTCACTATTGTAATTGTTTGGGGACGCCACCAGCTGTGCCCATGTAAGATGGCACACTTAATGTGTGTGTTCTGACTGCTCCACCAACTGGCTGTTCCCCCATCTCTCTCCCTCTCCTTGGGTCTCCCTATTCCCTGACCCACAATAATATTGAAATTAGGTCAACTAATCACCCTACAAAGGCCTCTAAGTTTTCAAGTGAAATGAAGAGTTGCACAATTTCTCACTTTAAATCAAAAGCTAGAAATAATTAAACTTTGTGACGAAGGCATGACAAAAGCCAAGATAGGCTGAAATCTAGGCCTCTTGTGCCAGTTAGCCAATTTATGACTTCAAAGGAAAAGTTCTTGAAGGAAATTAAAACTGCTACACCAGTGAACATGAATCATAAGGAAGCGAAGCAGCCTTATTGCTGATACGGAGAAAGTCTGAGTGGTCTGGATAGAAGATCAAACCAGCCACAACGTTCCTTTTCACCAAAGCCTAAGCCAGAACAAGTCCCAACTCTCTTCAAATCATTGAAGGCTGAGAGAGGTGAGGAAGCTAGAGAAGAAAAGTTTGAAGCTAGCAGAGGTTAGTACATAAGTTTAAGAAGGAAGGCATTTCCATAACATAAAAATGCAAGGTGAAGCAGCAGGTACTGATGTAGAAGTTACAGCGAGTTATCCAGAACGTCTAGCTAAGATCATTAATGAAGGTGGATGTACTCAACAAGAGATTTTCAGTGTAGATGAAACAATCTTCTGTTGGAAGAAAATGCCAATTAGGACTTTATTTTTTTTTCTTTAATTATTTTTATTTATTTATTTTGAAAGCATGCAAGCTTATGTGGGGGAGAGGTAGAGAGATGGGGGGAGAGAAAGAATCCCAAGCAGGTTCCACACTGTCAGTGTGGAGCCCCATGTGGGGCTTGAACTCACAAACTGTGAGATTATGACCTGAGCTGAAATCAAGAGTCAGACACTTAACCGACTGAGCCACCCAGGTACCCTCAACTGAAACTTTCATAGCTAGAGAATAGAAGTTAGTGCTTGGATTCAAATCTTCTAAGGACAGATTGACATTCTCATTGGGGGCTAATGCAGCTGGTGACTTGAAGTTGGAGCCAGGGTTCACTGACCATTTCAAAAATCTTAGGGCCCTTAAGGATTATGCTCTACCTACTCTGCCTGTGTTCTATAAATGGAACAACAAAGCCCAGATGACAGCACATCTGTGTACAACACGGTTTACTGAATATTTTAAGCCCACTATTAGGACCTACTGTTCAGAAAAAAAGATTCCTTTCAAAATATGACTGTTCATTGACAATGGACCTGTCACTCAAGAGCTCTGGTGGAGATGTAAGACAAGACCTATGATGAGATTAATGTTGTTTTCATGCCTGCCAACACAAATCCATTCTGCAGCCCATGAATCAAGAAGTAATTTCTGCTTCCAAGTCTTAAATTTAAGAAATACATTTCACAGGCCTGTAGCTGCTATAGATAATGATTCCTCTGTATGTGGGCAAAGTAAATTGAAAACCTTCTGGATAGGATTCACACTAGTCTACATCCCTTTAAAAACTCTCATGATTCATGGGAAGAGGTCAAAAGGTCAACATGAACAGAAGCGTGGAAGAAGCTGATTCTGTCCCTCATAGGTGACTTTGAAGAGTTCGAGACTTTAGTGGAAGAAGTTACTGCAGATGTGGAAATAGCAAGAATATTAAAATGAGAAGTGGAGCCTGATGACATGACTAAATGGTTGCAATCTCATGATAAAGCAGGAACGGATGAGGACTTGCTTCTTCCGGATGAGCAAAGAAAGTGGTTTCTTAAGATGGAAACTACTCCTGGTAAAGATGCTGTGAAGACTGTTGAAATTAAAAAAAAAAAAAGTGTTTAGAATATTCCATAATCTTAGTTGATAAAACTGCAGCAGGGTTTGAGAGGATGGACTCCCAATTCTGGAAGAAATTCTGCTGTGGGTAAAATGCTGTCAAACAGCATTGCATGCCATAAAATCATTCTTTAAAAAAATTTTTTTATTGCTTAATGTTTGTTTATTTTTGAGAGAGAGAGAGAGCATGAGCAGGAGAAGGGCAGAGAGAGGGGGAGGCACAGAATCTGAAGCAGGCCCCAGGCTCTGAGCTGTCAGCACAGAGTCCAACGTGGGGCTTGAACCCACAAACCACAAGATATGACCTGAGCCGAAGTTGGACACTTAATGGACTGCGCCACCCAGACATCCCAAGAAATCATTGTTTTTTCTTTTAAAGTGTCTAGTTTTGAGAGAGAAAAAGAGAAACAGAGGCTTGAGCAGGGGAGGAGTAGAAAGAGAAGGAGACACAGAATCCAAAGCAGGCTCCAGCCTCCAAGCTGTTGGCACAGAGTCCGAGGTGGGGCTCAAACTCACGAACTGCTAGATCATGACCTAAGCTGAAGTCAGACGCCCAACCGTCTGAGCTACCAGATGCCCCATCCCAAGAAATCATTCTTGAAAGGAAGAGTCAGTTGATGTGGCAGACTTCGTTATTGTTTTAAGAAATTGCCACAGCCACCCCCACCCTGAGTCATCAACATCGAGGCAGGACCTTCCACCAGCAAAAAGATTACAACTCACTGAAAGCTCAGATGATGGTTAGCATTTTTTAGCAATAAAGTACATTTAAATTAAGATATGTACATTATTTTGTTAGATATAATACTACCATACTTTTGTATACACTGTGAAATCAAAAAATTATTTTGACTCGTTTTATTGAGATCCTCACTTTATTGAAGTGGTCTGGGACCAAAACCCACAAAGTCTCTAAGGTATACTGCTATATGTATTTGTGAATTTGTTTTTTAAAAATTTATTGGGTTATCATTGCTAATGGATATCAAACTAAAGTTGTTCCATGGCTTACATTTTTTTATATAGCTTACTTTTTAAAAATTTGGCTGTATATTGAGGAAGTTCTTCCCTATCAATAAGTATTCTTCTATAACATGATTTTTTTAGAAGGGAGTATTTAGATTTAAGTTTCTTTTTCAGTTTACTGTTATGGACTGGTAAGTGAAATTTTCAAGTAAACACTAAAACTAATGTCTCCATTAAAGACTCTTCACCCCAAACTTCTCTCACAAAGGACTATTATTAATTTCCTGGGCATTCACCCAGAGTCACAGAACTTAGCAAATTTTTTCCTCTTACATGTTCTGAAGACCTCTGTAAGGGGTCCCCTGGCCAGGACCTGAGAAGTACTGCTAGGAAATTGTAAGCCACCTGCTTCTGGGTTAGTAAATGTCCCATGGGTCTGATCCAGCGTGCATAGCCTTGGCATTTCCTTGACCTTGGGCTCCAGGGCTATCCAGCTGTGGCTGGCAGCCTTCAAGGAGCCTACAGACATGCCTCTGTCTGCACCCTGCAGTGCTCATGCGGCTGTGCCAAGTGAGAAGGGTTCCTAGCAGAACGTCTTCTAAGCCCATGGCATTGAAGAAGCCTCTCTATTGCCATTGTCTTGCATTAGGACTCCAAGCATACATTTTTCCCTGCACTTCTCTACTGAGATTTTGAGTGTGTGAAGTTAACTGACACTGGTACTGTGCCAGAGAGATGGTGGAGCAGATAATACTGTGGGCACTGCCAGACACAAGACAGTACAAACTGGATGATTCTGTTTATATGAAGTTTTAGAATAGGTAAAAACTAACCTCTCACGATAGAAATCAGATCCGTGGCATAAGAGGTGGGTGGGATCCTTTCAGAAGAGCACAGGGAACTTTCTGGGTTGATAGAAATGTTCCGTTCCTTGATTGGAGTAGTGGTTATATGCATAGGTGTGTATGTCAGAATGGATCTCATACTTTTAAAGGACACATTGTATTGTATGTTACTTATACCTCAATAAAGTTGATTTAAAAAAAAGAAGAAGAAGAAGAACATGGGCTTTGGAATTAGACCCTAATTGGAAACTTGGCTCTGCTGCTTGTGAGAGATGTAACATCTATGCCTTGGGTTCTTTACTTGTAAATGGGGATGATAATATTTGCATTTGTTTTAGGTTTAAAATAGGATAACATAAAGTCCTTGGCTCAGTGTCTGGTGGGCAGTAACTACCCAGTAAATAATTGTTACTATATCTGGCAGCCTGGCATTCATCTGTTTTGATCCCTGATAAAAATTATGTCCTAATATGAGATCAAGGTGGGTAGGTGTGAGCAGTTTTGGAGGTCTTTGGAATTACCTGGTAGCTCAGGTGATAAGGAAGATTTAGTCCTGGCCTTGACCCTGCATTTTTGGGCCTTTGCAGAAACGAAGCCAACTGGTAAAGAAGCTGAATGACTCTGATCACCAGTCTAGCACCTCCCCGCTTATGGAAGGCACTCCCACCATTAAATCCAAGAAGAAGCTGTTGCAAATCATTGACACCACCTTGCTCAAGTGCTACCTGCATGTGAGTTCTCCAAGCATTTGGGTACCCACAATTCCCCAGTCTGCTGAAACTGGGAAAATGCTATTTTGGGGTACTTGCCACTACTAAGAGTGAAATCTTTGATGATGGGAACCACCTGGTCTTTGCCTGACACCTGTGAGCTTCTTGGAATTAAGAGGATAAGGCAAGATATTGCCCCAGAATTTGCAGTGGGCTGGTCTCTGGTAAGATCGGGGTTAGTGCTACAGGGTGGACGGGGACAGTAGTTCCTCAATGCATCACCTTCTTTCCGACACTCCCCCCAGAACATTAACATTTGTTGTGTGAAAGAACATAATGCTGTAAAAGCTGCTAACTGTAGTCCTGAAAAAGGGTGGTTTGCCTTCTCTTGCTTGTGTTACGCCCTGGTCTTTCAGCCTGAAGCAGGCCTGGGCTAGGTGGGGTGGGGGGCCCCTCCACGAAGCAGGACTTTCTGCTGAAGTCCTGCCCCTTCTGCAGACGAACGTGGCCCTGGTGGCCCCGCTGCTGCGCCTGGAGAACAATCACTGCCACATCGAAGAGAGCGAGCATGTGCTGAAGAAGGCGCACAAGTACAGCGAACTGATAATCCTGTATGAGAAGAAGGGGCTCCACGAGAAAGGTGGCTGGAGGAGGGGTTCCTGTCATCTGGGGGGGTCTCTTGTATGTAGATCGGGGAAGCCTACTGACGTGTGGTAACTCTCCCATGGGGACATGCCTTCTGGAAGAGGCTCATGACCTTGTTTTTGGGCTTCATGGCCAGCTCTGCAGGTGCTGGTGGACCAGTCCAAGAAAGCAAACTCACCTCTGAAAGGCCATGAGAGGACCGTGCAGTATCTGCAACATTTGGGTAAGTCCAGCTTTGAAAGGGAAGTGGGAAAGGAATGTGTGCCAATGGACCCGATCTTCCTCCCATTTCTGATTCTGGCTGGTCAGTGCCCTCTTTCCCTTGTGTTCGCCCAGCTTTGTTTTTACTTTGGGGTAAAAGTCCTCCCATGATGGAACGGTGACAGCCCCGTAGAGCCAAGCAGCCTTGGGTGCCCGGTGCTCGGACAGAACTATCCCTGGAAAGTAAATTCTGGGGCCACCTGTGCACCTGCCTTCCCCTCTGGGCAGGTGGCCTTCACCTGCTGACAAATCTTTTCCCTCCAGGCACAGAAAACCTGCATTTGATTTTTTCCTACTCAGTGTGGGTGCTGCGAGACTTCCCAGAGGATGGCCTGAAGGTAGGTCACGGGGGTCTCTTGGATTTATCTAGTACTACGCTTGGTCCTGATTCTACTTTAGGGCAGTGGTGGATGAAGGGCGAGGGAGGATTCATGCAGTTTCTCTGGTGTTCAGAGGAGTAGACTGGAAAATACGAGACAGCAGGGTAATGCAGCAGAGAGAGCTTTGCACAGACACCGGGAGACCTGCAATCTAGGCTGTCGCACTGGCTACAGGTGCCGCCTTGCGCCCCCTTCCCCCTTCAGAAGTCCACTTGACCCCTCCGCGTGTGTGTGTGTTTGGCGGCACTGCAGGCAGATTGTTCAGCCGCTGGAACTCAGGTTTGTTTCCACAGATATTTACCGAAGATCTCCCAGAGGTGGAGTCTCTGCCACGAGACCGAGTGCTCAACTTCTTGTTGGAGAATTTTAAGAGTCTGGCTATTCCTTATCTGGTAAGATCTTTTTAGGGCTGAACTAAAAACCTTTAAACGTGCAATCCAGGACCACATGGGTCAGTTCTTGGGCAATGCAGATTGGGGTTTGTGTCACTTGGGGATTGGTAGGAATGTAAGGAAGATGATTTCAGCGTCCTCTGAAGAAAGATCTTGGTAGGTGAAGCTGGAAATGTTATTTTTTGATGAGTGCCTCCTAAATCTAGGTAAAGTACAGAGGGGTGAAAGAGAATGACACTTGAGAAAAACATCTCAAAGCCACATTTGTACAGCCACTCAGCAGTGACCACAGGAAACCACATTGGTTTTAACTACCAGAATGCAGCTGTTTAACCTTAACTACGTGGTCTGATGTGAGAGTTTAGAGATTGTGGGACAAAATTAATGAAGGAGCTTAGATTGCAAATCAAGAAAATAATCTCTGATGTCGCTAGGTTGTATTCCAAAACTTCCTGGTGGTTTTAAAATAGCTATCGCTCAATTAGGGAACAATCTGGATGGGACCTGTTGGGCCTTAAAAATGTGAGGGCGACTGGGTGATGGAGCTGGGTCACAGCGCAGAGGGTACCAGGTAGACCTGTGTCTTGTCTCAGGAACATGTCATCCACGTTTGGGAGGAGACAGGCTCTCGGTTCCACAACTGCCTAATCCAGCTGTACTGTGAGAAGGTGCAAGCTCTGATGAAGGAGTATCTCCTGTCCTTCCCTGCAGGTACCAGTTCTCATAGGGAGCCAGGTGGCCCTGGGCTTCAGAAGCGACCTGGGGCCCAGAGGGTGACATGCAGCATAGGGAAGCAGACCCCACTCTTCTCTGTGGGCCCAGGTGGGCGGGAAGTTCCTCAGAGGAGCCAGGGAAGCTAAGTGACCCAGCAGGGGAGACTCGAGCCCTTGTCTGGCTCTGGGCCTCTCTGAGCATCACCCTTGTGGGCGGGGGAAGGAACAGGTTTGTCTGTAGGATGACAGCTGTGCTGATAAGAAACAGGTTTGCCTACAGGGGTGTTTGTGCAGCTTGTTTTTCTCTGTACCTCAAGCTGATGTTTTGGGGTCATGTAGAGACCATAAACTCAGAAAAGTCCAACTGGAACCCACCATGGTGGCCCTTTCTGATTATGGTGGTGCTGTCATTCGTTTTTCCGGATGACTCTGCGTTGCTGTCCAACAGCATCCGTTCATATTGAGCTTGGTTTTCTTTAAAGGCAAAACTCCAGTTCCTGCCGGAGAGGAAGAGGGTGAGCTGGGAGAATACCGACGGAAGCTCCTTATCTTCTTGGAAATTTCTGGCTACTATGATCCAGGCCGGCTCATCTGTGACTTCCCTTTTGATGGTGAGTGTCTGGCTTATGGCCAGAAGCTACTCAGCAGAAGGTAATGCAGAAACTCATCTTCCCCTTTCCCCAGTGCCCTAGTCTTCCCAAAACGTGGGCCTGGAAAAAACCACGTGTTTCAGGCCAGTGCTGCGCTTCAGTTCCATCTGAAGACTCACTTTTGTACCATGACTCAGAGGAGTCTCTTCTGGGTGTGACCCACTTGGTAATTGAGGGCCAGGTTGAAACCTGTTTATTGCATCAGTACCTGTTTAGCAATATTTGTGATCTGACATAATTTGTCTGAAAAAGACATGTTTGTCTGATGTGTAAGCTCCGGGAGAGCAGAGACCGAGTGTTAACCTTCCTCAGCTGGAGCGCTTGGCACATTCTAGGTGCTTATCACGCACTTGGTCTTTGCGTGAGGGTTCTCACCCACTTTAAAAGTGATCACAAAAAAGATGGGATAAAGTACCTCCTAAAATAGCTCCTTCCACCCTTTTTTAAATTTTAGCAATTCTCCTTGAAAACAATCCCAAGTAATAAAAATATTGTCACCCATCTATCTCACAGCTTAACCCCTGGCCTATGCTTACACGGTGGTGGCAATGGCTGCTTACATTGCTTCTTCCTCCCAGGCCTCTTAGAAGAGCGCGCACTGCTTCTGGGCCGCATGGGGAAGCATGAGCAAGCCCTCTTCATCTACGTCCACATCCTGAAGGACACAAAGATGGCCGAGGAGTACGTTGACCCTGCCACCGCACCACCAAGTTGTCTAATGCGGGCCCCACAGAGAGACGAGAGGCCGAGAGGCGGGAGAGGTTAAGAAGGCCACCTCCCCTCCACCCTGCCTCCCGTGCTGGCCCCCGATTGTGGCGCCATCTTGAGGCTGCTCAGGAGGCAACATTGATGACCTCTGTCTAGACATGGCTGCTCTGGCCTTGTCTTACCACTTTCTCCCTTGCAGGTACTGCCACAAGCATTATGACCAAAACAAAGATGGCAACAAAGATGTAAGTAGTGACCCTGGCCCCAGGGAGCATGTGCACTTTTCACTGTCCCTCGGAGCATACCTTACTCCCTCTAGTTTGGCCATAGGTGACACTGGCATGAATTGCTAAGATCACTGATTGGTTTTGCACCTGTTTATTGAGGAAGAGGCAGGGTGACCGTACGTCCTGGTTTGCTTGGGATATTTCTGGCCTATTGTTATCCATGTGATTATAAGTAGTATCCCTGCCCCTTTACTGTCAAGAGTCCTAGCTTGTATGATAAATGTTGTGGTCAGCCTGTTGAGAAGGAACATCTAATGGTTGTGATAAAGTGCACTTATGTGCGCCATCTAGAATGCACATGGAGGGGCGCCTAGGTGGCTCAGTCGGTTGAGCATCCGACTTCAGCTCAGGTCATGATCTCACAGTTTGTGGGTCCGAGCCCCGCGTCGGGCTCTGTGCTGACAGCTCAGAGCCTGTAGCCTGTTTCCGATTCTGTGTGTCCCTCTCTCTCTGCCCCTTCCCCGCTCATGATCTGTCTCTCTCTGTCTCTCAAAAATAAATAAATGTAAAAAAAAAAAAATTAGAATGCACATGGATTTGTCAGAGTCTGGAAACACTTTTTTGATAGTCATGCCTGGGGAAACGGGGGCAACTGGAGTCTAGGTGGTAGAGGCCAGAGTTGCTGCTAAACAGAGCACTAAAATTCAACAAAGAATTGTCCAGCCGCAAATCTTGAGTGCTGAGATTGAGAAATCCTGCGTTTCTGGTACCAGGAAGAAATTACGACATCTCATCTTGGGTTCATCTCCTCTGCCAAAATGTGACAGGGCCTCAGCCTCAAAGCCAGATTCCTTGGAAGGATCTTTTTTGAGTCATTTTGCAGTGCTGGCGTTTTGTCAGTAGTGTAATGTTTAACAAATACAAGGCATTTGATTTTTCTCTCTCAGGACAAACAGCCCTTAATTTTTAACATCTTCAGTCGACTGACTTCACCAAAATCTTTTGTTTATTTATTTTTGAGACAGAGAGAGAGAGTGTGATCAAGGGAGGGGCAGAGAGAGAGATGGAGACACAGAATCCGAAACAGACTCCAGGCTCTGAGCTGTCAGCACAGAACCCAATGCGGGGCTCGAACCCATGAACCATGGGATCATGACCTGAGCCAAAGTCGGACGCCCAACCGACTGAGCCACCCAGGCACCCCCAAAATATTTTTAAAATGTGAAAAATTATGAGTTTTAAATGCTCCTTGACAGCTATTACTATAGACCAACTCCTCTTATTTTTAGGTGTGGTTATGCTGGGGGGTTCTGGGAGGCTTACTGCCAGCCTGACGTATGTGGCTTGTACCTGTATGAGACAGGTGTATCTTTCCCTGCTCCGGATGTACCTGTCACCCCCCAGTGTTCACTGCCTGGGACCAATCAAGCTGGAACTGCTGGAGCCACAAGCCAACCTCCAGGCTGCCCTACAGGTCCTCGAGCTGCACCACAGCAAGCTGGACACCACTAAGGTCAGGAGTTCTTCTCAGGGAGATGGAGGGCACTTGGGGGAGCATTGAATGAGAGGAGAGGACAGAGAAAGGGACTGGAGTTCGAGAGCTCTGTGGCATCAGACATTTCCTCAGGCTCACTCGTGTCCTGCTTCACCCTGTTCCCATCTCTGTTCCTGTCCCTAGGCCATCAACCTTCTCCCAGCAAACACTCAGATTAACGATATACGCATCTTTCTGGAAAAGGTCTTGGAAGAAAATGCACAAAAGAAACGGTTCAATCAAGTGCTCAAGAACCTTCTTCATGCCGAATTTCTGAGGGTATGAACCTTCCCAACACTAGGGTGTGGCTAGACTCTTTAGTATGAGAAACAGTTATCACATAGGCCCCGTAAACAAAAGCAGAGCTTTGTGTTCCTTTAACGCTGTAGCTCAAACCCATCCAATAGCCAACTTGACATTTAGTTCCAAGTGTTGCAGTTAGAGGCCCCTGTGGGAGCTGGGAAATGAGACCGAGCCAGCCTCTGCTTGGTGCTGTGTGTGCTGGATGGTGGGGCTTCTCTCCCAGTGGCTCTGCTCCCCCAGGTCCAGGAAGAGAGGATTTTACACCAGCAGGTGAAGTGCATCATCACGGAGGAGAAGGTGTGCATGGTGTGTAAGAAGAAGATCGGGAACAGGTGAGCCTCCTCCCCAGCTGTGCAGTTTCAGCCCTGATGGGGGTCATGCTCAGGATGGATTTCTGTCCTTTAACTGAAAGGGAAAGCATGGCTGCTGACTCTCTTGGCCACGGGTAATTCTTGAGGCTCCAGAGAGCCATGTTGTCCATGTTATCTGTTGCGGGTGGGCTTGAGAATTTAAAGACTCGAAATGGCATAGGGCTCTTCACTTCTTACCTATAAGGCCCTTCCCTTCTGGCAGCTAGGCATTGTGATGTAGCCAGTGGGTGTGTGTGAATTGTATGTGGGCAGAAAGTTCTTTTAAGGATGTGCCTCTGCAGGAAAAAAAAGACGTAAAATCCTGAGCCAGCATCGTTGTGTTTCAATGCGTATACTATAGTCCATCCCCTTTCCTGCAAAGCAGGATGCTTTGTCCTTTTCCTTATGTGGGTGGAAGAATCCAAAAAGACCTTACTTTCTGTCTTTTGTTAGAATTGGCCTGAAACTTGTTGTAATGAGCATCGTCAGCTCTGTGTAAGCTGGTGCTGACTCAGGCTGGTGTTCTGCTCCATCTGCCCTATATACTTAATTAGTATGAATATTTCATACTTAATTAGAAATAATCCCATGCCTTTAGACTGCATGGAGCTCATCCTCTGTTCGGTTATGTGACAGGGATGGTGGCTATGTAAATCCAGAAGACCCTCGGGGTGGGCCGTTCCTTGTGGTTAGGGCGGGCCACTTCTGGGGTGGCACGTGAGTAAGGTGCCTTTTCTTAGAGGTGGTCCTCAGTCCTGAGTGGCTTTCCCTCCCTGCAGTGCATTTGCAAGATACCCCAATGGCGTGGTCGTGCACTACTTCTGTTCCAAAGAGGTAAACCCAGCCGACACCTGAGCTCAGCATGCCAGGAATTCTTCAGATGGACGTTTCAGCTATCCCAGAGAGGGGAAGGAGCACCAGCCTTAGAAATGAGGGGCTGCTTCCACCACCAGGTGTCTCCCCTTTTGGACACTACTGGCAACCCTGAGCCCTGGCACATCTCTGAATTTATCAGACTTGTGGTCTGATGTTACCAGCTTTTTGATAGAAAAAAGAGATTAGCTATACTTTATATACGATTATGTTGCGAGCAATTGCAGAGAATTTACTGCCTGCTTGGACAGGAGGAGGTGGGGAAGGGCAGTGTCCTGCCTTTGCACACCAATCACCTGAACAAAGAAAGTGTCTCAAGTGTTCATAACCCTGAGATTGCTTATTCAGCGCTGTCTGTGAAGGCACGTGCAGGACTTTACACAGAGCCCTCTGCGCAGCTGGCCTGGGATCTGGAAGGAGAGCAGTCCTAGGTTTCTTCCCGCTGCGCAGGCCGGACACTGGCTCTCTAGGTGATGACAGTCATTTCTCCTAGTTGCCACACCCTCTGTCCCGCTGGGAGTCTCCCCACTCAACCCTTTATGTTTTGGTCTCCATTTCTTTCTCAATATTTATTTTCTTCCTTTATCTCTCCCTTCACTGCTCCACCCAGGCTTTGTCTCCCATTTTTCTGACACCGGGAATAACTAATATTCTAAACAAGGTAAAATGAGAAGCAAGAGGAAGTCTCAGTTTCCAGGATACACTGATAATTGATTGTCAGGTTTGTTGTAAATAGATCCTCCTTGGACTGAGAGTTCTATGCTTAGAGGTTTAGGAGAGCATCATCCTCAGTCCCTCAGGGCCAGATGTGACAGTGGCTCTAAGGATGGCCTGCACTGGCTATATGACCTTTTAGACATCCAATTGGGCTCCTGCTCCTGGTTCACCCACCAGCCACCCAGGGCAGGTTGGTTCAGTCTGTGAGCGAGAGCTCTGCGCCTTGGGCACCTTTCCCTTTGCAGCCAGTGTGGCCCGCTTACCTTGCAGCTTGGCCTGGCCGTTGTTCTCCAGCTTTGTTTCGCAGGGGATGGAGGATTGCGCTGGCTTGTAGGTAGGTGGATCTCTGCTACTCACAGGACTGATCACATCAGGAACTGACAGGGATGCTTGTGAGGTGCCCGGGGACAGCCAAGGGCGCTGCAGGAGGCGACAGCAGCACATGGGTTTATGAAGTCACTCCCTGCCAGATTCATGGAGCACTTGTAGGGGGCAGGGAAACCCCCCACCCCCGCAGGGCACCAGAGTCAGACAGGAGGAGTGTGTAGCCTTATAGGCGGAGGACATACGGGGAGAGTGGCCCTGTATCCTGTCCTCTGTGGGGTTTTATGGATGCCCAGTCTTGTCGCTGCTGTGTTTTTAATGGTGGTGAGGGTGGGGGATGGTGCCCAGCCCTGATGGTGTTTTAGTACCCTGTCCTTGACCTGCCACGGTTCTTTTCAAGCCACAGCACCGTGCCACTTTGGGCCTGTGTTGTAGGCTGACTTGCTGGCGTAGTAGACTAGGCTTCTCCCAGGCACGCTGTCCGTGGAGGGTCTGCAGGGACAGGGCAGGTGCCCTCAGCATCGTGCGCGCAGACGGGGGCTCTGCTCGGGTTTGGGAGGCAGCGCAGTGCTTCAGGAGACCCAGGTCCCAGCTGGCCCTACCAGCCCAGGAGAAGCAGTGCTGCCCTCGGACCTGTTTGTGCCAGTTCAAAGGAGCTTCCCTGGAAGCAGCAGTGAGGTCATGAGGCCAGCCCTCCTTTGTGCAGCAGAGACTCGCCCGCTGTGCAGACCCGGTCTTCCCGGCCTGCTCTGTTTGTATCTGCCATTCCCACGACCTGCGTGGCACATGTGTTTGAAGCAATAGAATAAAGAATGCGAGTTTTCTTCTTTCTGGAGTATATAAACGATCCAGCTTTCCCCAAACTCCATTCTTCCTTCCCTGGACCCCCTTTGCCCTCTGGAGATGTGAAGAAGGCTAGCCACAAAACTCTGTAATGACTCTTGAAGATCTCTCATAATAAACATCATAAAGTAAAAAACCAGCCTGTTTGGGTCTCTTTCCCCCGCTTCCTATGATATTTGATGGAGATAACAATGAGAAGATAATTATGTAGCTAAGAGTTGAGAAGACTAAGCCAATTCATGACAAAGAGAGTAAAGACAGGAGAACACCTGTGGCACGTGTGTCTCGGTCTGTGCCGTCTTGCACAGCTAGTGTGGCTGCAGGGGCTGATGGTTTGACAGCACAGGTACAGAACATTTCTGACATCACCAAGTTGTGTTGGACACACTGGAACTCTAGCTAATCCCAGTTGTCTTCCCCTGCACTTCACATATTAGGGCCTCATGCCTCTTCCTGCAGCTCCTGTGACCGGGAGAGTCATGAAACGAATGGAATCGGTGGGATGGAAGGACCGAAGGATGTTTGACAAGTGGAGAAGGGTTGGTCCATTTTGGCCAGTTCCAAAAAGGCAATTTGATCCTTCTGTGTCCTCCTCTTTAGCCACCTCTGGTCATCCTGAGTGTTCTCTGAGAATGAAAAATACCTGGAACTAAGAAGCATGGCTTTATTGAGGCACGGGGTATGTGACTTCCAGGAGAGAGTGTTGGACAGCCCAGAAAACACATCAGTCAGGAGACGGGACGCCAGACTGCTGTGTCTGCCCCCAGCCAGCTCCGTGCCCTTACTCAGGCCCCTCTGATGTGGTTCCACGGGTCCTCTGTATGCTGTGTGTGGATACCACCAATGGGGCGGCACTCAGGCATTTCTGAGACCTCAGCACAGGTCTTGGCTTCATGCCCCAAATTAAGCAGAAATAGGCCCTGCACTGGGGCCTGGCCAGTGGCAGTCATCCTCTTTTTTTTTTTTTTTCTGTGAGTTTCTGGTTTCAACTTGCCTATAGTGTTCATTTTGGAATTGAATCACCTCTTTTTTGGTGGTGGTTTTTTCAGTCTCCACCTCAGGCCCTGGGGAGGAGAGTGAAGATGACTAAGTCTTGGTTGAAGAATATAAATTATCTCCCATCATCTCACTGTCCCAGAGATCTTTTCTTCTGGAAACTGCCTAGATGGAAAAACACCATCTAGAGTGTTGTCCACAGAAAAGGGGACGTCACATACCATTTGTAGCCTAAGGCTTACGGTGGTCAAAAGAGGACCCTCTAAAGCTTTATTTTTAGTAGCTTAAGGGTAGGCAGACCTGGTTTTTAGCTGTCCCTATTGATACCACCTGACTACATCCCTACCCATACACCAGGACCATCCAGGAAGAGGGCCTGGGCAAAAGCTGCTGCGAATTTCTTCAGGATACGGATGGGTCCTCCTCACCTTTGGTTACAGGGCCTAGTGCAGGTTTGGTACACAGCAGACTGTCAGTGTTGGGAGAATAAATGAGGGAGGCCACAAGAGATTAGAAACACATTTGAGTGCAGATAAAACTGAACCAGAGATTTCCATGTTCCTGCCTAAGAGCCATAGGGAAGGTGGGACTTGAAAGGCAGATGGTTTTAGGACTTTTTTCTACCTAGACGTGAGGAGGCTCTGAGGCAGCACTTCCTGACTTCCATTCCCTCGGCCTGCTGCATCAGCATTGTCTAGAAGGCTTGTTGGAAATATAAATACTTGGGTTCTCCCCACACCCACTCAATCAAATGATCTAGGGGGTGAGGCTCAGGTATCTATTTTCCATGAGCAGCCCAATAATAACCAGAGGCTGGGTTTGGGAACCAGACTCCAGGTTCCTCATCTTGGAGAGGGACTGAAGTGCCTCCTGCCTGAGGGAATTGGGCCCCAGTCACTTCCTGGAGCACATCAAACTCCACCTCCAGCCCCAGCAGGCCACCCAACCCTGAGTCCTCCCCATGAGCTGCCAGCTCCACCCTCCCCACCTTTGTGGTACTGTCAGACCTGAGCTAGCAGTGAGTGTAGTCAGAGGAGAACAGAGTGGCTCTGGAAAGCAGGCAGGGCTTTCTACTAAGACCTGGGCTGCCTGGCCATGCTCTGGGCACTCTGGCCAAGGTGGCTGGCAGGCAAGGGGCTGCCCCTCCTGGGGGCAGTGCTGCTGCGGAAGAGAGAGAAGAGGGGACCTCAGTGGAGGCAATGGCGGGTAAAGTACCTGATCTTCCCTGGGGAGTGTGGACTGCAGGAGTCCTGGGAGCTCAGTCCCCTGTGAAGACTGAGGCCAGCCTGGGATTGGGTTTTGATCTGGGCTGGGACCAGTTTGCTCTAGCCAACCTGGCAGAGCTTAAAGAGGTTGGCCAAGACCTTGGCTTTTGGAAATAATTCCACCCCCACCCTCCCCAATTAGGAATGGAGGGTGAGGTCATGTGATACTTGTAGCTGTTGGCTTTGCCCAGAATGGCCTAGCCTGGCTGTAGAGCCCCTCAGGGGAAAGGAGGAGGATGTTTGCTGGGATTTAGAGGAGATAGCCTCACTCCCAGGAGGCTGCAGCCTGCTGTTATCTCTGTGGCCCAAGCTGTTGTCCCCTTAGCAACTAGTCGGACCAGTATAAACTGGATAACACCTGGTTTCCCTTCATCTGCTGCCTCCTAGGAGGTGTGGCCTTTGTCAGCAAGCTAGTGGGTGGGGTGGACCATGGCTTTCTCCTCTAATATTTAATCTCCTAACTACATCACTCCAGCTCTCACTTAGGCTCCCAAGCTATAGCAGCAGCACGAGAGGGAAGCTGCCAGTTTGTGGTGCATCATAACCATAATGAGTAACAATGGCCACGTGTGTGAAGCTCTTACACCAGGCACTTTATACAAATTCTCATTTAAAAACTCACCACAACCCTGTGAGATTGTAAACCCCCGTTTATTGATGGGGAAAATGAAGCATGGAGAAATCCAGTAACTTGCCCAAGGCCATTCAGCTAGTACCTGGTGGAACTTAGATTTGAACCCAGCCAGATTCCAAGGTCCAGGCTCATCACCGACATGCTGAACTCCCAATGCCCGGGCCCTGCCAAGGCCTCTCAGCTCCCAGGCACAGCGACATTAGTGACCATGGGCCAGGCTCCTGCTCTGTGATTGGAATAGGGAAGACTAAGCTGGGCACTACCACAGGGAGGAGATGAGGCCCCTACCCTTCCTGGAACTGAGTTCTGGAGTTCTGTTGTTTCAGCGGGAAACCCACCCATACTATGACCTGCAGGTGAAGGTGCTGAGGGCCAGAAATATCCAGGGCACAGATCTGTGTGAGTGACCCCCAATTCCACCCTTTCTCCTCTTTCTTTCCCCAGGGCATCCCCAGAGCTCAGCAGGGGCTGGCCTGATGTATGTGTGTGTGTGTGTGTGTGTGTGTGTGTGTGTGTGTGTATCTGGAGTGGAGCAGAGGGGCTCGTGCTGACCGTGGAAGGAATCCACCCTAGTGAGCGAGCCCCGGGACCGGCAGGCAGGAGGGGCTGGAGGGGAGACTTGTGCAGACCTTGGACTCCTTCCTCCCTGACAGTGGAGCAGTGCCAGCCTGAGTGAGCATGTGCGGCCCGCTGTTGCCAGAAATCAACATCTGCTCTCCAGCAGCTTTCCACACCAGTGCTCACAATGGAAGGAGAGTTCTATGCCTGAATCAGGCTCTTTTAGGGAATTACTCAATGACCTGTGCTGCCACGTGGTCTTTTCAACTGGCCACTACAGGATTCAGTTGAATGGGAGGTGTAACTGGTCCAGATGGAGTTAAGGACATTGGCTCTCCCCACATCACCCTGTCCCACACAGGCAGCCTCCTATCCTCCTTGGCTCCTTCCCCTCCTGCCCCAGCCTTCTCCAGGCAACCTTTTGAGCAACAAGAGCTAGAGACTAAGGACCCCTCCCCCACCCCACCTGCAGTGTCCAAAGCTGACTGCTACGTGGAACTGTGCCTGCCCACTGCATCCCCTAGCCCTGCCCAGACAAGGATGGTGGCTAACTGCAGTGACCCTGAGTGGAACGAGACCTTCCACTACCAGATCCATGATGCTGTGAAGGTGAGGGCCAGCAAAGGGAGAGGGCTGCCTGTGCTCCTGCTCTGCCTCAGGCTCCCACCTCTCGCCTGCCCTGTTCCCAGAACGTCCTGGAGCTCACCCTCTGTGATAAGGACATCCTGGGCAGTGACCAGCTCTCCCTGCTACTCTTTGACCTGAGGAGCCTCAAGCCTGGCCAACCCTACAGACACATCTTCCCACTCAACCACGAGGTGAGCCACCCCACCTGTGCCAGCAATGAAGTGAACTCAAGGAGAGGAAGTTGGGCACAGGGCACTGAGGTGAGGGCTCCTGGTCACCACAAGCCAGGCCTCCAAGACAGACCTTCCTCTATCCTACACCACTGACCCTACAAAGGGTCCCCTCAAATGCTTCTTCCCTGAGTGGAGCCAACATGTGAGCTCCTTGAGGGCAGAGCACTTTGTCTTAGTCGCTGCTGCTTAGTCTGCTTAGTTGACACTGAGGGTCTAGAAGAGGGCCTGGCACACAGTTTTGAAGGCATGAAGCTCGTCATGAAGATGCTACTACCCATCCTGTGCCCCTCAGAAGCCACAACAACGGTCACCTCTTCTAGTCCCTGGAGCTGAGCAGGGTAGGGGGCAGGGACAGTCTCTGATGCTTTCAGAGCTCTTTGAAAGTGGGTGCTCCCTTGCTTCGTCCATGTAGGATTCACAGGAGCTGCAGGTGGAATTTGTTCTGGAGAACAGGTGAGTCCAGGTGATGCCTATGTCCTCCCATTTACACCAAGACTCCAGGACAGCTCCAGCTGTCAATCACCAGGTCGTCTGTTGGCCTGGCCCATGAGGGAATGTCCTGGTCTAGTCACCCATTTGAGTGTTGGTGACAAACCCACTCCTACCCCCAAACCTGGCCGTGATCCCCAGGCTCTTCTAGCTGCTTCAGTCACATATTATAAGAACAGCCTTCTTGAGGGGAGCCAGATGTCCCATGAGCCCTTAATCCTTTGCAGCCAGGTGCCTGCGTCTGAAATCATCACCAACGGGGTCCTGGTGGTGAGTAGGGAAGGCGGGCTTGGGGCTGCCCGGGCTGGGGGCAATGCAGACTCCACAAATGAGCCTATTATGCCCGCTTGGCTGTGAAGGACACTCAAATGCTCCTGAGAGGGGAAATGTGCTAGGGAGGCATCTCCAAGGGACCAGGGGCAAGAAGCTATCTCACACCTGAGTGGGCAGCTCAGAAGCCCACCACCCTACCTTGTACACAGCACATGGCTTACTTAGGCCCCTGGCTGCTGGGACCGCCAAAGGCACCACTATCAGAGCTCCTCTCCTCCTTTCCCTTTCCCACCGGGGCCACTTCCTCTGAGTCCTGGGAAGGAGGCTGCTACAGAAGACTCCTACCCACAAGGCACAGGCCCTGGGAAGGTTGTTACCTGGGCCCTGCCCCTCCTTCCACCCTGGGCTGGTCCCTGTGCAGGGCCCTGTGAACGGTTGGCTCCCACAAGCCTCTGTTTTCCTCAGGCTCAGCCCTGTCTGAGAATCCAGGGGACCCTCAGGGAAGACGAGACAGACCCACATGGAGACTATGGTGAGTCTGGTCCATGGCCTTGGGTCTTGCCTTCTCTCCTAGGGGTTGGGCTGCTGATTTCAAGAAGGTGGGTCTGAGGCAGAAAGTTCTTGATGTTTCACCACTCAAAGCTGACGAAGAATGGAATGGATTTGCCTCTAGAAGTAGTGAATTTCCTGTCCCTGGAAGTGTTCAAGCATAAAAGCTGTATCGGTCCAACAATTGCTCTAGAAAAAGCAACCCTAAATGTCAGCAGCAGACAACAGGAAGCATTTATTGAGCTCACGATTGTAATCTAGGCTGGGCTTGGCAGGAGTGACCTGGCTTTTTGCCATATGGCCCTCATCTACCTTCTGTGACTAGCAGACTGGTCATGTTCTTTTGTTGTTGTTGTTGTTAAATTTTTTTAATATTTATTTTTAAGAGAAAGAGAGTGAGCAGAGGAGGGACAGAGAGAAAGGGAGACACAGAATCCGAAGCAGTCTCCAGGCTCTGAGCTGTCAGCACAGAGCCCGCTGTGGGGCTCGAACCCACGAACCATGAGATCATGACCTGAGCCGAAGTTGGATGCTTAACCAACTGAGCCACCCAGGTGCCCTGGGCTGGTCATGTTCTTAAGCCATCAGCAGAGGTAAAAGAGTAAGCCCAAATGAGCAGGTGGTTTTCAAGGCTTTGGTCACATCATAATCACTAACATTTTGACCTCTCGGTGGGAGGAAGTGAAGTGACATGACAAAGCATGAAATTCCAGAGGTGAAGAACTCAGGCCACCGGTGTAGTGTGCCACAGAGGGTAGCCACTCAGATGCAGACACAGAAGAGGCGCAGAGGCTGTGTGACACCTAAGGTCTCCTCTGACGCTGAGGGTCTGAGCCCACGGGATGAGTCCTGTCCAGAAAATGTCCAGCACTTACTATGAGTCGGGCACTGTGCTCAGCATTTCACATGTCTTTTATCTTTTTTTTCAATTTCTTAACGTTTATTTTTGAGAGACAGAGAGCATGAGTGGAGGAGGGGCAGAGAGGGAGACACAGAATTGGAAGCAGGCTCCAGGCTCTGAGCTGTCAGCAAAAAGCTGGACACGGGGCTCGAACCCAAGAACTGAGATCATGACCTGAGCTGAAGTCAGAGGCTTAACCATCTGAACCACTCAGGCACCCCATCTTTTATCTTTTAATCCTCATAATGACCCTGGAAAATACAACTATTATCCTCTTAAGTTATGAAGCTCCAGCTCAAACAAGAAACTTGCCTGAGAGTAATAGAGCCAGGAGCCAAACCCAGGTCTGTGACACTCCAGGGTCTATTGTTTCTGACTCTGAATAGCACATATCAATCTTCATCCATAAAACCATGGTGTGAAAGGAGTATCGGCTTCCTTATTTTCTCTAAGTCCTTCACACCTGGGGTCATGTCATGTGTCTCCAGGTCTCATTTAGCGCCAAGGAGGCTGTGTTGGGAGAAAGATTCCATGTGGACCTCTGTTCCTGAGACATCTGCCATCCTGGACTCTCTGGGTGTCTGTTACTCCCAAGTCATGTTTGGGGTCTGGGGCTCTTTTGTGAGGCTGCCTGGGGTTCCCTCTGTCTGAATGTCATGCACGTTTCTCTCTGGAGTTTTGCCTCCTCCCGAGAAAGCTGCTAGGAACAGGGTGAGCCCACAGCCTCCCTCTTTGCTTCCTTCTGGCCTGGGCTGGCTCCGCTCTGCTTCTCTGAGCCTCTACCCATGAACCCACTTCTTCCTCTCACCTCCACTGCACACCCTCTGTGTTTTCACAAGGTCTGAACACTTTGGAAACAAAGGGCAGAACAACTTGTTGCCTATTTGGTTTTTTCCCTGGCCACAAACCTTCCCCAGGGTGATGAGCACAGATCTTGAATGGAGGCAAAAGATGGGGAAACTACCAGCTGAAGTTTGGTAATTAATGTAATAATGTATGATAATTATAACATCATTATAGAATTATATTTTATATAATTAATATCATGATCTCAAAATCATCAGCCCCATAAACTCTGGGCAAGGAATCCTCTCCCTCCCTGCCCTTCCCCCTTCCCTAGGCATTGTGTGTTTCCTACCCTCCGCAGGTTCCCAGTTCTGACCAGGGCACGTTATAGGACCCTGAGTGTCCTTCATGATGCCTTTGCTGTGGGTCACAGAACCACAGGGTGAGCAGGGTGACAAGTTGGCATCTCCGAAGAGGAAAGAAAGGGGAGTTGCTATCCAGGGCGCTACCGTCAGGAGCCGCGCACACACCCCCACTCTCACCCCCTCACCTGGGCCCTCTGCTCCCAGGCTCTAGGCAGATTCAGCTGACAGTGCTCGGGGCCTACGAGAAGCCACAGTCCTTGCCCCTGCAACCTCCCATGGAGGGAGGCCTCCCAGCCACCTTCACCTTTCACGCGAACCCAGTGATCAGCTCCAGGCTAGATGTGGAGCTGGGGGAGAAGCTCACAGTCCTGCAAGTGAGTGAGCCCATAGCCTGGGAAGGGATGGATGATATAATCAGTCCAGCCTAGAGGGGCGTCCCAGGGCCACCACGGAGGCACATTTTCCTTCACCGTGGAGGGTTCCTTGGGTGTTTTCTTCTCTACAGAGTGGTCCAAGTGCCGAGCTGGAGGCCCAGACCAGCAAGCTGGGTGAGGGGGCCATCCTGCTCTCTTCTCTGGCCCTAGGCCAAGAGGAACAGCATGTTGTGGCCCTAGGGGAGGTAAGGCTCTGTCTGGGTACCTGAGGGACCCCTGCTTGCTCTTGTACCACCAAAAGAGGGCTGGGGGAGGGGCATCAGAGGGGGTCAAGATCAGGCCAGCCTGGAGCTCAGCCACAATGCCCACATACAGGCCAGAGCTAGCAGAGCAACAGGGGCTACAGGTGGGAGAATCCCACTCAGGACACTTTGGGATGGGGCTTTTGTCTCTTTCAGGGCCAGGAGGTGGTTCTGAGTATGAAGGCAGAAATGAGGTGAGGAAGGCTGACTTCAGAAGGAAGCCTCTTAGGCTAGGCTGGATATGTAGGGGCTCTTTGCCCATTCAGCTCAGCCCAGTGGTGGAAGGCATCTCTGGTTCCGGTGACGTCTTTCTAAGGGGTTCCATGGAATGTGGGTCAGCTCCTGTGAAAAATGGGCTGGGCCCAAGGCTCTCCTCCAATGAACAGTCACCCAGTACCTCACCCCCACCCCATCTCTGCCAGCTCTGGAGACCTTGACCTGCGTCTTGGTTTTGGCCTGTGTGATGGGGAACAGGAGTTTCTGGACAAGAGGAAGCAGATCGTGTCCAAGGCCCTGCAGCAGGTGCTAGGATTGAGCCAGCCTCCTGACAGTGGCCAGGTATGAAATGGAGGAGCTGGCCCCCAGAGTCACCAAGACCAAACCAGGCTCTTTCCTTGAGAGTACTCTGTGGCCAAGTGGTTACAGAAAGCCTTGAGAAAGGGTGGGAAACAGAGGAGGAAGGGGCAGGCCTGTTTGCCCAAGATGATAGGCAAAATCAGGAGAGTTGGGTGGGACCTTGTATGTAATGAGGGATGAACAGCCCCGGCCAAGGGAGGTATGAGTGAGTCTCCGCGGGCTGCCACAACAGAACACCACAGACTGGGTGCCTTAATCAGCAAACAGTTATTTTCTCACCTGGAGGCTGGAAGTTCAAGATTAAGGTGCCATCAAGATTGATTTCTGGTGAGGCTTCTCTTGCTGACTTCTAGACAACCACATTCTTGCTGTGTCCTCACATGGCCTTTTCCTCTGTGCATGTACAGGGGATAAGGGGGGAATCTCTCTCTTCCCCTTCTTGAAAGGACACCGATACTATTAGATAAAGGCCCCACTGTTATGACCTTACATAATCTATATAACCACCTTATAGGCCCTTTCTACACTGGAGCTTCAGCATATGGATTTGCAGGGGGGTGGGGCACAGTTCAGACCGTAACAGTAGACAAAGGGATTTGGAAGTCGAGGGTACATGGGAGCCATGGCTGGGAAGCAGGAGGAAAGGCCACACCAAGGCAGAGCTATGGTAAATCAGAAATAAGTCGGTGGCTTCCTCCTGCTATAAGTGAACTCAGGAGTCAGAGCTTCTTCCGGGTGCTGACAAGGTGAGGAATGCCGGACTGTTCATTTGGTAATGACTGCTCTGTGCCAGATCTCCTCTCTGGAGGTGGAGGGTAAAGAGGGCACAGATCTTGCTCTCAGGGACCTCTGTCTCCTCCAGTGCTCCGAAGGGAGAATGTCCTTGTGGGCACGGGCCGGGGAGTATTTCTTTTAAGACAGAAGAAAGGAGGGCAGGGAAAAGAACCAAAAGTCTGGGGGCAGAATGAGCTAAAGCTACATGGAAAAGCTGAGCAGCCAGAAAGCTTCTAGTTTGACCCCACCAGGCACCTCTGATGTCTAGGGCAGGTCTGGGGCAGGTCCAGGCTCTTTGGTGGTCTTCATTACTTTAGCACAGTGGTTCTCAACTGGGGGTCATTTCATCCCCCCACCCCCACCCAGAGGATATTTGTCTATGTCTAGAGACATGCTTTATTGTTACCACCAGGGTCGGGGGAGAGGATGCAACTGGCATCTACTGGGTAGAGGCCCAGAATGCTAAGCATCCTCCAACATACAGAACACCTCCTCACAATAACGGGTGACCCAGTCCAAAATCATCAATAGTGTCAGGACTGAGAAACCCTGCTTTAATTATTTTGGGTGAAATCCAGGATACCTTCCAGTTACATACAATCCTGGGATAATCGTTAAGAGCCATTTCTAGAGTCATACTGCTTCAGTTTGATAGCCCATCACTTACTACCTGTATGATTGTGGGCACATTGTCCTACCTTCCTGTGCTTCAGTTTCCTAATCTGTAAAATGGGGATCCCACTGGGTTGCTGTGAGAATTCAATGAGATAATACATATAAGGCTCTTAGACAAATGTTTGACATTATAAGCAGTAATTCATGAGTGACAGTGGTGGTCAATGTTATCATTGTTTTTGTGCCCAGGTGCCTGTGGTGGCCGTGCTGGGTTCGGGAGGTGGAACCCGGGCCATGTCTTCCCTGTACGGCAGCCTGGCAGGGCTGCAGGAACTTGGCCTCCTGGACACTGTGACCTACCTGAGTGGGGTCTCTGGGTCTACCTGGTAAGTGAGGTGGGGTAGAGTGCAGAGTAAAGGAGAGCCTCGAAGGGGCAGGAATGTGGCGGGTGATGTGGTGGAGTCCCTGAGAGCTTGCTGGGATCCTGCCTCCGAGGGGTTAAAAGTGGCACTGAGTGCCCAGGCCTCCTTGAGTGGGTTGGGCAGGGTGGTGGGTTTTAGGGATGGAGAGGCAGGGTCACTCACAGACACTTGCATCCCTCTGTCCTCTTGCTGTGCTTCCCTGCCCTGCTGCCCCTAATTGCCTCTATGCCCAGGTGCATCTCCACACTCTACAAGGACCCAGCCTGGTCCCAGGTGGCCTTGCAGGGCCCCATTGAGCATGCCCAGGCTCGGGTCTGCAGCAGTAAGATGGGGGCAATGTCCACGGAGCGCCTACAATACTATGCCCAGGAACTGGGGAGCCTGGAAAGCATTGGCCACAGAGTTTCCCTCATCAACCTCTGGGGTCTCCTCATTGAGTATTTCCTCTACCAGGAGGTAAGAGAAGAGCAGATAATAAATAAACGTAGCTCCTTTCCACCCCTGCCCACACCAGCACTTACTTCTGCCTTAGGTGCTAAGCTAAGATCTAAGATTTGCAAAGAGATCCCTTAGCTGTGAGCTGTCTGAGGACAAGAGGTGGATCCCTGGGTGGGCTGACACTGCTTCATCTTTCCTGGCTCCTCACCCTGGGAAGGGAGAGGCAGGTCTGTAGTTGTCAGGTCTGTCTGCATATTAGAATCACCTGTACAGCTTTTCTTTTCTTTAAAAATTTTTTTTAATATTTATTTATTTTTGAGAGACAAAGAGGAGGGGGGCAGAGAGAAAGGGAGACACAGAATCTGAAGCAGGCTCCAGGCTCCAAGCTGTCAGCACAGAGCCCCACGTGGGGCTCAAACCCATGAACCGCAAGATCATGACCTGAGCAGAATGGACTGAGCCACCCAGGTGCCCCACCTGCACAGCTTTTCAAAAACACTCCTGCCTGGACCCCACTCCCAGAGATATTGATTTGGGCTGGTCTGGGGTCGAGCCCTAGCACAGGTGTGTTTTGGGAGCGTTCCACCTGCAGCGCGCTGGCCCGGCTGCTGTGCCACTTCTAGAACTGCAGGCCGGGCATGAGCTGGGAGGCGAGAAGATTCAGAGCCCAGAAGGGTTCTCAGCCCTGGGAGCCCGGCCCACTGGTGTGTGGCTCTCAGTTGTGGATGTCTATCACAAGTGGTTTCTCATGTCTAAGAAAAGAATCCATATTTTGAAATGATTTACTTTTTAAAGAAAGTAAACTGGGTTTTCAATTTTTCCTTTAAAAATGTCACTGACTCAAAAAAAATGTCACTGACTCCCTTGGGTTCCAGTATGCTTTCTTGAACAGGAAACAAGTGGGGAGTGTTCCCAGTGCCCCTGGAATTGCACAAAACCCACAGTGGCCTTACCTTTGCTGCAGCCTAAAATCTAGTCCTTAGAGAGCTGTCTCTAGAGCATTGGCCTTGGCAGCCACGTCTCTTGTGGGCATGGCATTCCCTGCAGGGTATCAGGCCTCAGGCCATGGGGATGGGGGAAAGGGGCCCCCGAAAGCCAAGTGCCTCCTTTCCTTCCTGCCAGAAAAACCCTGCCAAGCTGTCTGACCAGCAGGAGGCCGTCAGCCAGGGCCAGAACCCATACCCTATCTACGCCAGCATCAATGTCCACACCAACATCAGCGGGGAAGACTTCGCAGGTGCCTGGGTGCGGGGACCTGGGAAGCAGGTGGAGGCGATTGTCGGTAGGGAGGTGGGAGAGGCCAGCGCTCTTAGTGTACAGATGGGAGCTGTGGGGCACAGCAGGCTTGCTGCCTCCTGCTCTTGGCAAGTGAGATTCCCACTCAAGCACTCAGGTGTGAGGGGAAACCCTGGGGTCGTGGTAGAGGGCCTCTGGTGACATTCCCTTCACTCTGGGCCCCCAGAGTGGTGTGAGTTCACCCCCCATGAGGTCGGCTTCCCCAAGTATGGGGCTTATGTTCCCACTGAGCTCTTTGGCTCTGAGTTCTTCATGGGGCGTCTGCTGCAACCCCGGCCTGAGCCCCGGATCTGCTACCTGCAGGGTGAGTCTGGGCTGGAGGGCTGGGGCCAGGCCAGGGGCGGGGCCAGGCCCTGAGGCAGGCTGGAGATGTGAGGGCCCAGGGCCTTGCCTTTTTCCTTAGGTGTGTGGGGCAGCGCCTTCGCAGCCAGCCTGGATGAGATCTTCCTGAAGACTGCTGGCTCGGGCCTCAGCTTCCTAGACTGTTACAGAGGGAATGTAAATATCACAGGTGCGAGTAGACACCCTGACCTCCTCTTACCGCTCTTCCCAGCGCCAGGGCCCTGACTGAGGCACGAAGGATGAGGGAGGGGACGGTGCAGGACTCAGCTGTCCCACCGGGTTCAGAGAAGTCCCGAGGAAATGACTTGTAGCTTAGGGTCTGTGGATGCCCAGAGGTCTGCAGAGGTAGTGTGGCAGGGAGACCGGGGGAAGGCCCACATCAGAAAAGCCAGTGGGAACTGTGAGCACTCTGTAGTAAGGCTACACCTTTGAATTCCCTGCTTGGGTTCCAATGATGTCAGTGCAGCCCAGGACTACTAGGCATCTGGTAGATCTGTCTACACACCTCAGGGCTCCTGTTTGGGCTGCTCCTTAAGTGACCTATAAGCTCCCTGCTGCACAGAACACATTTTCCACCTTTCTTCCCTGGATAACCTCTGCTCATCCCTTAAGATTCAGCTCAGACATCATTTTGTTAGGGGGCTTCTCTGTTCCACTCTATCCCTCCAGCACCGAAATTTCATAGGTCTATAAGCACACCCCATCATTGTCCTTACCTTGGGGCATTGTTATGATTTCTGATCTCTTTATGTGACTCTCCCTGTAAGGAGGCTATAAGCCCTGGAGGGGCTTGTGCCTGGCCCACTGCCCAGCACGCAGTAACTGCTCAGTAGGCGTTTAATGGATGAAATTGTGATTGGAAGTTGTACGTACAACTTTATTTTCTTTAAAAAATTTTTTTGTTTAGATTCTAGCAACTTTTTAAGAATTTTATTTATTTATTTATTTTGAGAGAGACAGAGAGAGAGGGAGGGAGGGAGGGACACAGACTGGGAGAAAGAAAATCCCAAGCAGGCTCGGCTCAGTGCAGAGACCCACGCCGGGCTCAAACTCACGACCACAAGATCATGACCTGAGCAGAAATTAAGTGTCAGACACTTAACCAACTGAGCCACCCAGGCACCCCATATACAACTTTATTTTCAAAGGGGGATATAAATTATCACGTAATAAATACAATGTCATAGGCAACTTTCAAAACATAGGGAAACTGAAAGAAAAGATCATTTAAAAGAGGTTCTGGGAAGCAGTGGTCTGAGGCTTGGGAGGTGTGGTGAAGGTGGGGTGAATGTAGGGGGAGACAGAAGGTGTCCCCTGGGTGATAAGGGCCACTGGAGAACGGACAGCACCACTTCCGACTATATTCACCCCCGCACCCCCGTCCAGATGACTGCCGGAAGCTCCAGCTGCATGATCCCGCACGTTTGCAGACCAGGCTCTTCACCCCCCAGGGGCCCTTCTCCCAGGCCGTGCTGGACATCTTCACCTCCCGCTTCATCTCCGCGGAGAACTTTAATTTCACCAGGGGCCTCTGCCTGCACAAAGACTATGTGGCTAGCAGGGAGTTCGTGGCCTGGAAAGGTGGGTGCTGCTCTGGGCGGGGGGGTCCCCCTAGCTGCCTTTGCCTCTGGCTCGCTGGGGCCAGCACTGCCTTTTTTCCCAGAGGTTGGGCTGTGGGCTCCTGCTGCCCAGGGGCTGATGGGGAAGGACCGGGATGTCTGCCAGGAGGCAGGGCCAGGGGCTGGGGTGGGAGACTCTTTTGCCAACAGAAGAAGGGGAGGAGAGATCTCTACAGAGACAGAAGAGCAAGCCTTTGTCCCTATTGCAGATACCCACCCTGACGCCTTCCCCAACCAGCTCACTCCCATGTGGGACTGCCTGTACCTGGTGGATGGGGGCTTTGCCATCAACTCTCCGTTCCCACTCAGCCTGCTGCCCCAGAGAGCGGTGGACCTCATTCTGTCCTTTGACTACTCCCTGGAGGCCCCTTTCGAGGTAAGATGTGTGGTGGGGAGGAACTGAAGTTCTCTGCCAGGGCAGCCTGGCTGGGCTTTGGGGATTGCCCTTCATGGAGGGCCTGCGCTCTAATCCAAGAATGGGTACCTTGTGAAGACTTTTAGTGGCACTGGTCTCCCCAGCTGAAGGAGGAGGATTGCTGGGGCTATGGGATGGACGGGTGGGAGGAGAAGAGGCCAAAGAAGGTCCTCAGAAGTCTCCCATCCTGGTGAAGAGAAGCCTCCTGTTCTGACCCCTGCCTGTCCTCATAGCATTCTTTGCTCCCCTCCGGACCGGGGTCTGGGTCTGCTGTCCCTTAGTTACCTTTAGGTCCCCTTGGAGAGTCTCCAGGGGCAGGTCCCTCAAACCCTGTGGGGTAGTGGACGGGTTCCACCATCCATGAGCGTTCTGGTCATGCCGCTGGGTCACCTTTGGCTTCCTCCTCCTTATCCTCCTGGGTCCAAGGAGAGCCTGGGATTAGATGATGAATAAAACCTCTTCCCACACGACCTTCTGTAACCATTCGGTCTCTGCCTGGTAACATTGAAATCAGCCCCTAAGAGGGAGCAGGGAGGGGCCAGAGAAGGGAAGCAAAGGAATGACACTAGGAACACTGATGATAGTCCCTAATCTGCACAACCCCCAACTAGCATTATTCCCATTTTTATTATGTAAATAAAGACATTGACTCTCCCTCTAGCCCACCTGCAGTCCCTCAGCTAGTGGGCCGGCTGTGTGAGTGCAGGCGGCTGGAGGCAAGGTCTGAAGCTGGCCTCCCTGCCCAGGTCTTACAGATGACAGAGAAGTACTGCCTGGACCGAGGCATCCCCTTCCCAAGTATCGAGGTGCTCCCTGAGGACTTGGAGGAACCCCGTGAGTGCTACCTGTTCGCCAAGGCCAAGGATCCCTGCTCTCCCATCGTGCTGCACTTCCCCCTCGTCAACCGTACCTTCCGCACACACCTGGCCCCAGGTGAGGGGAGGCCCTGGGCCGGGGTCTGGCTCACACAGCCCAGGGGTGGTGGTGGGTGCCCTTCTGAGAGTGGATTTCCTGGACGGCATGCCTCCTGGAGGGCCTGAGCTGGCCTCTGCTGTGTCTGCTTCCGGGCCTCAGCATCCACACTGGCCCAGTTCCTCCTGCTGGAGGGAGCTGAAATGTGGGTCCAGCCAGATGTCGTAGGGCAAAGGGTGGGGGCTTCTGGGCTGGCCGCTCCTAGCCACAGAGTGCCCCAGCCTGGCCTCTTTGCCACTTCCCATCCCTAGGTGTGGAGCGACAAACAGCTGAGGAGAAGGCCTATGGGGACTTTGTGGTCAATGGGGCAGACACTCCGTATGGCATGATGAACTTCACCTATGAGCCTGAGGAGTTTGAGCGGCTGGTGGCTCTGAGTCGATACAATGTTCTGAACAATGTGGAGACCCTGAGGCATGCCCTCCAGCTAGCTCTGGAGCAACGGCAGGCTGGGGTCAGGGCTGGAGGCTGACCCTGAGCCAGAGTCGAAGGGCTGTGAGAGAGGGGAGCGACTGGGCTCCAGACCGGGGCTTGGTAAGGGGGGGAGTGGTAGACTCTGTGGGGTTTCTGCTTCCCATGTTACAGGGACCTGCTTTAGGTCCTCCAGGCCCCAGAAATCTCCTACAGAATGGCAGCTTGGCTTCGGGGCTGGGCCCTTCTCATGTGTGTTTCTGGGAGACAAAGGGGGAGGATGTCTCTCCCCAGGGCTCTTGGGGAGGTGGGCAGAAGTGAGCAGTGCTCATTTTACATTGGAGCATAGAGGGAATCAGGCAACAATCTAGCCCCAGGGTCTGCCCCAAACCCAGAAGGACCTTAGGGGGCCCAGGTCTTCAGACCTTCACCAGACTGGGAGCTGTGCAAACAGGTTAAGCTGAGACCAAAAGCAGAGATTCATCCCTCTAATCCACACTTCCAGCAAATGGCTGGGCTCCTGGATGCAGTGCTCAGTGCTATCAAGAATAAAGTGAGACCTCCTGGGTTGCCAGTCTGGATCAGTAACTCCATCCTCCTGCCTGCCGACTCTCCTTCACCTCTGGCTTCCCCTGCCCCCTCACCTCACTGCTCACCATCCTTCTCTGCCCAGCCTCCTGAAGGCTGGTGGGTGTGCTCATGTTTCCATGCTAATTACTGCTAATTACTAATCCTTTACTCTTTAGACTCGGGTCACACTCTCTTGTCAGGTGTACAACTGCCCCCTCCTGCAAATAGTCTCGCCATTCCCAGAAGCTCAATGGGTATGTCTAGAGCATGCATTATTGATCAGGGAGCAGAGTGAGTGTGTGCCTGCATGGCTATACGTGTGGCTCGTGAGGGCGGGGCTGGCAAGCACCTATCTGTGGGCCAGGGATGGGCAGTGGTAGGGGGGCCTGGCTGGGAACTTGGAGGCCTGGGTTCCTGCCTCTTTCACAGATGCATGATATGACCTGGGCAAATTGCCCCTCTCTCTCTCCCTGTTTTTCATCTCTGCTGACCCACCTGGGACCTTCCGAATAGCTAAAGTCTCTTCAGCATGAGATGAGCAGATTTCAGGTCTTTGGAGAGGGGGTCCACCCTGACTAGACATGATCTGGGGGTCCTCTGGCCGTCGGCCTCTGCAGCCTCATTCTCCCCATCTCCACCCTGCCCAGTGCTGAGCTGCCTGGGACCCTTCAGTAGCCCTGGTGCCATACTCACTTGGACCTTGGACACTTGCTCCTCCCACCCTCTCTTCCAGGAGTGCTTCCCTGGGCCGCAGCCTTCCCTCTCCACCCTCTCCAGGACCAAAGTCACAATTCCTTTTTCGATCAGGGACACCTATGCGAGGAAGCCTCACCTGTCCCAACTCTGGGAAGAAAGCCCTTGTTCTGGCTCCTAGCTGGGAGAAAGGTGGTCCCAGCCTGTGCCCCCAGCCTGGCCTGGCCTGGGACCCCCAGCCCTCCAGCTGGACATGAGCGGGGAGGGCTGAAGGAGCTGGAGCTCAGAAGGGCCAGTGCTTTGGGCTGGCATGGGTAGGGGACAATTTGGTTCTCTCTTACCTCCCAACCATTGCTGCCCATCATCATAGATCACCACCACCGTCTCTTGGCTCAGCAATGAGAGGTTTCCTTTGGGGTAGCCCCAGGCTGGCCCCTGAGCTCCTGCTATGGCCACTTGTCATCACCACCCCTGTGCTGGCATCATTAGTACTTATTAAGACCTCCAAAGAGTTCATTACTTAGAACTTTGTAGATTTCTTAGAATTTGGAACTCAGAGAGTTCTGAGTTCTTAGATCCTTGGGGAGCTCAAAACTTAGAATCTTCAGTTTGTCTTCAATGCCTCATATAGCCACGGGCTGTCTCTGGCTCCTGAAAAGTAAAGCCCTGGAGGGTAGAGATTTTTTTGTCTGTTTTGTTTACTGCTATATCTCCAGTGTTAAAAGCAGTGGCTGGCAGATAGTAGATGTACAATAAATATTTGACAAATAAGTGAATAGGATCTTACATTCTAAAGAGACGGATCATTACCTACTGACCATGAAAAGATGTGCAACACTGTACTCTAGTGGTTCTTAACCCATTTGGACCTTTTTGGAAAGTGGGTGGAAGCCATGGACGCTCTCCCAAGAAAAATGCACATACATATGCAAAGTTGTACACAACAGGTTCTCTGCTTCACTGTGTGATCACCACGTCAGGGTTGTGGTGGCTGGTGTCTGCTGTCCCAGGCCAGCAAGTTTTATGAAGGAAGCAGGCACATGGGCTTGTGCAGAGTTGGTAGGCAACTCGATTCACAGAGAAGCGTAGGAAATGCCACCTTGGCTCAGATCGGGTTTGGGAAGACATAATGAGACAAGGATGGGAGGGCAAGGATGGGGAGGCTGGTCCGGTTCTCTAGCCAGGAAATTGGTCAGCAGATGCAGGGGTAACCTCAGCCAGGGAATGAGGAACCATCACCAGGATTGAATCTGGGAGCCAACCAGACTGAGGAGGTAAGGGTCAAGGATGACCAAGCTAGTTCGGCTTCTGCTTCTAGGTGAGGAGGGATCTGAGTCGATTTCTACGGCATTTCTATCCCATTTCCAACCCTGGCCCAGGATGGCCAGAAACATGTTTCAAGGTCCTGAGGGTGACCAGGGTGGAAGGATTTGGCCATAAGAAGACAGTCACAAACTCAATTCATCCTGAGGCTGGGCAAAAACCCAGAAGCAGGAACATAATTTCTCAACTTGTCAGACTCTCTCCTCATGCAAAAGAAGAAAAGGGTGGCCACCAAGGCTGTCATGTATGGCTGCACAGGTTTTCTACTACACAACTCCAGGGGGTGCCATTCATAGGAAGTGATGATATGAATTTGCCCCATGGGGTTGTGCCACAGGGCAGCCCTGGGCCCATAGTCTTAGCTGAAGGAATGTGAGAAAAGAGGCTGGTTCTTAAGCCCCCTTGCTTCTTCAGATATATCTCCAGACATTCACAAGAGTCTCCTGCAGGGAAAGGAAAGAGGTGTGGGGTGAGGGGTAGGGAAAGGAAGAAGGAAGAAAGGAAGGAAAGGAGAGACAGAGAAAGGGAAGAAAGAACTTTTTTTTTTTTATTAAAGTTTATTTATTTATTTTGAGAGAGAGAGAGCAAGACAGTTTGTGCACGAGTGGGGGAAGGGCAGAGAGAAAATCTCAAGCAAGTTCTATACTGTCAGCGTGGAGCCAGTGAGGGGCTCAAACCCATGTACCATGAGATCCTGACCTGAGCCGAAATCAAGAGTTGAATGCTTGACTGACTGACTGACCCAGGTGCCTGGAGAAGCACTGTCTTCAATCACTGGCTGCACAGCACTGGGAGAGGGGCCTCAGGTATTGGCAGGTGGCTGGTCGGCCTGGGTGCACCCCCACCTTCTCCGGAACTCAGGCCCCTGCAGCTTATTGCCTCATTGCTACTCCATTCTTTTGCTGGGAGTTTAAATGGAAACTCCCTCATGTCAGATGGAGTCATTTTTGGAGAGGAGGAAAGGAGGACTGCCTGCATGACTCTGCATGCGTCCATCTCCCCCTCAGCACTCCCTCTGTGGTGGGTGAAAACCTACCGGAACATGGAACAGGGCAGGGAGTCCAGGACTTTTCTCCATCCAGGAGACAGGGGTCTACTCGGGGGCTGTCCTGCAGGTTGGTGAAACTGATCACCGGAGTTCAGGGGTGGCGATTAAGTTTTTTCCATTAGGACAACTGAGGCACAAGAAATATTAAGCAGTTAGGAGCCCACACATATTAAAAACCTTTTACTTTAGTCCGAATTTGGTTTTGAAAAAAATTTATAATAGAAGACCATTTAATTAGACTTTTCATTCTATCTATCTATCTATCATCTATCTATCGAGTGTGTTTGTGCATGCATGAGCTGGGGAGGGGCAGAGGGAGAGGGAGACAGAATCTCAAGCAGGCCCCATGCTCAGCATAGAACCTGACATGGGGCTTGATCCCAGGACCCTGGGATCATGACCTGAGCTGAAATAAATCAAGTCAGATGCTCCACCAACAGCCACTCAGATGCCCCTAGACGGTTTAAAAGTCTAATTGCCAACACTAGGTGGCGAGCTTTGGAAAAGTAAGTGGTAAAAGGAGGCAAGGTTGGGGAAAAAGTCAGAGAAAGATTGAGGGAGGAAAATATGAGTAAGGCAGAGGGGCAATCAGGTGGGGAGGGGGCGAGTAGGCTGCGGAAAGGAGGTATGCAATTGCTTTTAAGACAATCTCTGGCTGACTAGCTGGTGTTTGCGAGTCTTCTGTGGCTCTTTATCCTTTGACCTCAGAGGGGTGGTCACAAAATGTCACATAGTGGAATCACTTGGGGAATTTAAACAGTACAGTTGTCTAAGCTGGGCCTGCTCTGGTCTACAGCAGGCCATATTCCCTGTTCTACCCACCCCCACTCAGTCCTCTGCACTCAGGTTGAGGGTTCCACAATAGGGCCCAGCTACCCCTGTATCTCGGGTTCAGGCAGATATTACCTAAGCCTCCTGTTTTTTGCTTCCTGATTCAGTTCTCTTTCCTCCACTATCTCCTTCCACTACTATGAAAGTTCTCCTTTCTATTGCTAGCATGCTGATGGTTTCCCTTGTAAATTTTATTGAAGTATAATTTATAAATAATATAATGCACCCATTCTAAGTGTACAGTACATGTACAAGATTAAGGGTACAGTTCAATGAATTTTAACAAATTTGCAGACACACATAACAATCGCCACAATCAAGATATGGAACATTTCCAGGAGCACCTGCATGGGTCAGTCAGTTAAGAGTCCAACTCTTGATTTTGGCTCAGGTTTGTGAGTTCGAGCACCATGTCAGACACCCATGTTGACAGCGCAGAGCCTGCCTGGGATTCTTTCTCTCTCCCTCTCTCTCTACCCCTCCCCAGCAGTCAGTCTCTCTCTCTCTCTCTCTCTCTCTCTCTCTCTGTCTCTCTCTCTCTCTCTCCCCCCCCCAAATAAATAAATAAGTAAACTTTAAATAAAAGATATGGAACATTTGCATCACCCCAAAATGTTCTCTTGGGTTGCATCCCAACCAGTCTCCCACCCTTGCTCCCAGTGTCCACTGATCTGCTTCTTGTCATTATAGACCAGCTTTGTCCTTTCCAGAGTTTTGTATAAATGGAAGTACTCATTTGTGTCTGGCTCCTTCCACTCAACGTTGTGCTTTTGATATCCATCCGCACTGTTGTGTGTATCAGTGGTTCATTTCTTTTTATTGCTAAGTAGGAATTTTGTGGATATACCACAGTTTATCTATTCACCTGCTGATGGAAAGTTGGGTTATTTCCAGCTTGGGGCTCTCATTAAGCTTTTAATATTTAAACTTTCATTTTTATTTTATTTTCTATTTTATTTTAAATATTTTTAAATGTTTATTTTTGAGAGAGACAGAGCGTGAGTGGGGGAGGGGCAGAGAATGGGGGGGAGACAGAATTTGAAGCAGGCTCCAGGCCCCAAGTTGTCAGCACAGAGCCTGACACCGGGCTCTAACTCACAAACCGAGGGATCATGACCTGAGCCAAAATCAGACACTTAATCAACTGAGCCACCCGGGTACCCCTAAACTTTTATTTTTAAAGAGCACTTTATAAAAGCCAGTCAGTGTCCATATTTTTCTCCCCAAATAAGACAAGAACCTGAGCATGCTAACATGAGTCTAAGTTTCTGCCCTACATATGGCTCCCCACCCACCCAAACTTCGTACAAACTATCTTGGGGCTCTTACTTGAATTTGATTTCCAATGTATTAAAAACTTCAAAATAGAAATATTTATTTCCACTTTACAATATGTTTTACTTATTTATTTGCCCATGATAGCTTCTTATAACTCCTTTCTTCCTTTTGGGTTTATTTTTATTTTTGTTGGATTTTAAAACTGAATAGATATTTAACGGAGGGTCTATGGGAGGTAAACTTTCTGAGTTCTTATGTGTCTGGAATTATCTTTGCTTGCCCTGACTTATGAATAATAGTTTGGTCGAATACAAAACTCTTTTTTAAAAAAGTTTATTTATTTTGAGAGAGAGCGAGCGAGAGAACATGCATGAGGGGGGAGGGGCAGAGAGAAAGGGAGAGAGAGAATCCCAAACAGGCTCAGCGCTATCCTGGTGTGGGGCTTGATCCCATGAACCGTGAGATCGTGAACTGAGCCAAAATCAAGAGTCAGATGCTTAACTGACTGACCACCCAGGTGCCCCTGAATATAAAATTCTTGACTCAAACTTACATTTATTCAGATTTTAATGCCTTCTTGATTTGATATCACTGATGGGCAATCTGACGTTTGTTGAATTCTCATCCCATTGTAGGTAATTTGTCTTGAAATCTTAGGGCTCCCTCTTTGTCTTTGACTTTCAAATGTCTTTTCATTTGTGCTGTGTTCTTGGGGGCATTTTCTGTGCATGCTTCCTGGTTCATGAATACAATATTTCTCTGGATCCAGTCTGCTCCTTATCCATCTGTTGGGAATTTTTATTTAACTTTTGGTTATTACATTTTTCGATTTAAAGTCTCCAATAGAATCTTCAGCACTACCTATTTTCACTGCATTGATGTGAATGGTGCTAACATACGAACTTTTAAAAATTTTCCTGATTGTTCTGTGAAATATCTCTTTGGGGTAAGTTCTCTGTTCCTCCTTCTTCATAGATTTGCCTTCTTTATATATTTGGTAATTCTTGGTTGTAATCTCATCTTGGAGGGTTCTATAAGCGCTCTAGGTTGTCATGGCTCCTGGTTGTCATTGGCCATGCAGTTGGCAATGGTGGCCTCCAGGTGGCAGTGTGGAGCTAGGGGAGCAGGTGGAAGCGGTGCAGTGGCCCCCCGCTGTGAGAGCCTTGAAGCAATGCTTCATCCCCTGTCTGACCCTGACCATACAGCCAAGGCAAGGATGGTACCAGCATACCACTAAGGCTCCGACGTGCCTTCTTATTTAGGGTTGCCTCAGAGTTTGTGACCCTTAAACAGCTCTCTTTCTTGTTTTGAATCATGGATGCTGAATTTATTAATCTGTTTGTATCTTTTCCATTGTTATTCTGGTGGGCTTGATGCTGGTTGCAGGTAAAATATTACAAAGGAGAATTTCCAATTTCAAGAAGAAAGACAAAGGACAGGCTAAGATCACTTCCCAACATTAAAAAAAAAAAAAGTTTAGGGGCTTCTGGGTGGTTCAGTCAGTTAAGCATCCTACTTCAGCTCTGGTCATGATCTCACAGCTCATGGGTTTGAGCCCCACATCAGGCTCTGTGCTGACAGCTCAGAGCCTGGAGCTTGCATCAGATTCTGTGTCTCCCTCTCTCTCTGCTCCTCCTCTCTCTCTCTCTTAAAACTAAACATAAAAAAAATTTTTTTAAATAAAGTTTAATGATTTTTAATTACCCAGTACCTTTTATGAATTTTTCTTTAAAAGAAAAAATTTAGGTTAAATTAACTATTGTACATCCTAAATAATGAAGAAATTTTAGGCATTATTATGTAACATTTTATTCCATTAACAATATCTGAGCGGTTTTTTTTTGACTACCAGTGTATTTTTCAGTCCCCAAATGCACCATCAATCTGAACTAATGTCCTCTCTTCTGCGGGACCAATTGGATATGACACATTTAAGGGTAAGGGGCCTCTTGGTCTGAGAGCTGCCAGTCTCCCTAGAGCTTGCAGAGGCCGCTCAAAGGTTCTGTGAGGGTGGAATGAAACCCAGTGTGTGACATGCTGAAACTGTGGCTGGAATGCTGTCTGTCCTACATGCTCATTGCTCTTTTACACTGGGTGCTGAGTGCTCTGAGCTGGTGAAGGTGGCCTCTTGGCTGTTCCTAAATGATTTGGTCCTCACCACTCCGCACACACTGCCAGGTGCATATGAGCAGCCTGGCTTGGACCTGGGCTTGTTGCTGCCACACTGCTGGGGTGGGGTGGAGGTGGCTGGTTATGCTGGGCACAGTGGCCAAACTTCTGGTCCCAACCCTCCCCAGGCCAGGGGAAGGACGTGGTCTTGGGAAATGTTTCATGGGATTGCTCCTTATTTTTGCCCCATGGATCTGCCTCATTTCCCTCCCTCCTCTCAGCCTGGGAGAAGGTTTTCCACCCGTGTGTGTCCCTGTGTGCACATGCATATGCTTTCTCTTTCTTGTATTAGCTGTACCAGAGGTTCTTGGTGGTGTTGGCTGACCTCCAAGAGGTGAGGGAAAGGCACTTGGCATGGGAGCCACCCAGAGAGTGGAGTTCCAATCTCACAAATCCCTGCCTTGCTGAGCTGGCCATATCCCTGCCGCCACCCAGGGTGCAGGTGTCCTTGTCAAGAGATGGGTTTAGAGCAGAGCTGAAGCCAGGGCAGAAGGGCTGGCAGGATGAGCCAGTAGCCAAGGGCAGGGCTTCCCAGCCTCTGGCTGCTGTTCTATGATATTCTTGTAGGGGAGACATGTGGCTCCTCAGCCCTCTAGGTGGCTGGAAGAGCCTGGGTGTTTGGAGGCCTCTCAGCCATTCTCCTCGAGCTCTCTACAGACTTGTCCATTTACCCTAGTGTGCCCTATCAGTGACAGTGCCCAATAGTGTCATAGATGAAAGGAATTGGAAGTATGGGCCCAAGGGACCATCTGGCCTTCCTCAGGTATAACATTCTTGAATTACCTGCTAGGATAGCTGAGGCCACCGCCTTCACACAGGCCTCCTTCCCTGGCCTCACCAGGTTGGCAAGGGGCTTCCAGGTACACCTACAGAGTTTCATGCTCAGTAGAAGCTCTTGTGGACCCCTCTCCTGATCTGTGGCCTTCCTCTGAGCAAGAACCACTGCAGGCAGGTTGGCTTCTCGAGTCTCCTGGTATCCCATACGCTGGCCTACCTGTGACCAGGGCCACTCCCCTGAGGTTTCTTGTCCCATTCCCAGACTGTACCTGGCTTCTGGAGCCCTGATTCTGGAATCCAGGTCTCACCTGGAGTCTAGACAAGCAGCTTCTGATTGGAACTCCCAGAAAAGGCTTGCTGTGGGGTCAGGCTTACCCTAGGGAATCAAGAATGAGAGGTGGTTTGGAGGCCCAGGGCGAGAGGCCCCTTTCATTGAGGGACAGTATGACCAGGAGCTTGCCACCACAGCCTGCATCAGCCTGAGGTTCTGATGTTTCCCAGACAACATGGTCCGTTAACAAGTATACGTGCTCTCTATGGTCTGAAGATATAAATTTGGAAATCACCAGTGTATACATGTTACTTAAAGCCAAGGCACTGGAAGAGACTATTAAGTGAGTGAATATAGATGGAGGGGGGGAAAAAGGGAAGAAAAAGGAAGTTTAAGAACTGAGTCATGGGGAATCCAACCTGCAGATGTCATGAAGGTGGTGAGAAGCAGCCTTGATAACTGAAGGAGGGAAGCTGGTGAGGTAAGAGAGATACCAGGCTAGAGTGGTATGCAGAAAGCCAGGAGAAGAATGCACTTGAAGGAGGGGAGCATCACTGACAGCATCACATGCTGCTGAAAGTCCCGATACGGAAGGACAGAGGACCCATTGTCGGACTACCAACGTGGGTTCACTGGGCGCCTTGACCAGCAGTTTGGTGGAGCAGTAGGAGAAACCTGACTGGTTCAAGAAAAAATGGGAGGAGAGAGATTAGTGACAATATAGGCAAATCTTTTAAGGAGCACACCCTTCAGCCTGAGAGTGGGTTGGGCTGAGCCTCGGGGATAATATGTTGGCGGGGGGGGGGGGGCAGGTATGTGAGTATCTCATACTGACTGGCTGCTGTTAGACTCAGGTCCCAGCCTTTTCCGGCCCCTCAGCCCCAACCTTACCTGGGTGAGGACTGTGACTTAGACAGCTGTCAGGTTCCCACCCACAGGCTCCCCTGAGCATTGCATAAGGTACTTCCTGTAGACCAAGGGCCCACCCTAGGCCAGGCCCAGAGCCAGCTGGGAGAACCCCTGCTCAGTCCTGGGGCAGCAAGGTCAAGCAGGCTGTTAGTCACCAGCACAGGCTCTTTCTGTCCAATATGTAGCACAGGTGAGGAATCCTCCCATCAAATAGGTATCAGCTTCGAGGCCAGCCCCATGGCCAAGGTCTAGGGATAGGGCATCAGAACTTAGCCTGTGGAAAAATTGAGAAGTCATTCAACAGTTTTTGTAGGAAGACACTCAGGGCTAAGAACAGAGCTAGTCCCTGAGGGATGAACAGCCTGGTGCTGGCTGCACATGTGAGGGGAGGAGAAGGAAGGCGTGGGTGATTCCTGCACAAGAAAACTTCTTTTTTAAAAAAAAGTTTTTTAAAAATGTTTACTTATTTTTGAGAGAGAGAGAAAGAGAGAGCGCAAATTGGGGAGGGGCAGAGAGTGAGGACAGAGGATCCAATACAGGGCTTGAACTCACAAACGATGAGATCATGACCTGAGCCGAAGTTGGACATTCAACTGACTCCAATGCCCTGCACAAGAAGACTTCTTTAAGGAAGGGGCCTAATCAGGTCACAGAGGACAGTCACAGGAGGAGACAGGGAACATGAGGATGAGGAGGCAGCAGTAGGTGGGGAAGAGGTCATCCTCAAGGAATGTGAGGAGAGGAGGTGCAGGGAGCAGGAAGGGCCAGGAGGTAGAAAGCATGTGAGTCATAGGTAGAAGGGTTTGGACTCAATAAGATCCACAAGTCAGAACTCCTGCACATTCTCTATTGAGGGTGCACGTCTTTGTGACAGGGATGGGAAATAAGCCAGGGGTTCAAAAGATGGAGAGTGAAGACAAGGAAGCCTCTTTGAAAGCCCTGGAAAGGGAGAGCAAGGAAGGAGAGCTCAGAGAGGGACAACATGGAGAGAACAAATCTCAGAGTCTTTCTGGAACGACAGGAATATGTGAATTTGTGACATATCAGAGACTAAAAGGAGAGGAAAATCTCAACCCAGTTCTCAAAGTGGACCTAACACTAAAGGAGTGATGGGTGTTGAGGGGAAAGCCGGTAGTGGATAGTTCTGGATGATTTGTCAGTTATCAATTTACTGCTTCTCAGCTCCAAATACACCCTTTGGCTTTCTATGCCCTGTAATTGACAACAAGATTCCCCTAAGCATCTCTCCTTTAGGGTCAGCACAATGTTAGGCTCCTGAGTAGAGGGCACAGGAGAGACTCTCCTGCTATTTGTGAGGCTGGGGACCCAGCATGGGGGGTAAGAACACCCAGAGGGCGTGCCCAGGCCACAGGCCCAGATGACAGCTGTCTCCAGACTCATAGCCTCAACCTGGCCGTAACATTTGCACAACCTTTTCGGTGTGGAAATCAGAACCTCTGAGCAGGTAGAGGACTCCTGTATCCACTGGTGCCCAGCCTCTGCCTCACACCCACACCACCAGTTGCTGGTCACCTGCTCCCCATTCTAAACTCTGGAGTAGCATCTACTGCTTGCCACGCAACCCCACACCCATTCTGGCCTGGCTGAGTCAGCAACCTTATCTGCCATCAGATGGGCTGAACCTGCCTTCTCCAACAGTGCTAGGGGACCATACAAAGTTTCTTTACATCTTAAGTTATTACTCTTTTACCACAGCTAATAATTCTTCATCTTATAGTGAATTACTCTTGATTGGACCCACTTTCTATTTCTGGTTATCAGGATTTTGCTTTTTTAATTAAAATGAGAAAGAGTTTATAGGATATGATGAGACCCTCTCATTTGGCCCCCTATCAAATAGGCTCACAGGGCCTTTGACAGGAATTGCATAAAATACTCCTTGTGGACAAGCAAAGTACAAGGCAATTCTCTTTCTGGTCTAGCAAATTTTAGAAACATCTCTTCTGGGTGGATAAAATACTAAACATGCCCCTTGTTTAATTCTGACCCAACCCCATGCCGGGGCACCAACTTGATGACTGTAGCAAGAACTGTAGATCAGCCTCCACTCCCCCCTCAGCCGGGGGCCTTTGTGCAGGGCAGTGGAGAGGAGCAACAAACAAAGACTGGGAAGAAGGAAGATTGGGAACAGGAAGGTCTAGGGGAGAGGTTGGGTGGGTGGATGGATGGGTGGATGGATGGATAGGGAAGTGGACAGACTTAGGGGAGTGAGCTCAAAAGGCAAGCATCTGTGCACCAATGACAACGCCTATCACTTATAGAAGAAAGACTGACCAGACAGATGAGTAGCGTGACCCATCCACTTGGCCATCAGCCTGTGTGCTTAACCATCCTAATAGTTGGACATCATTACTCAGCCAAAGGAGAGAAAGCTTTTGGAATACTCAGCTTCTTGTTCAAGGAATTGTTTCCAGGATTTATCAATAAGCCCTACCTCCTACATTTCTCATAATTAAGCTGATCCAAGTTCTTTCCCCAAGGCCGTGCACCCACTTCTTATTTTGGCTTTGCAATTCAGGGTATGCTCTACACCTTGGATGCCCAGTCTGCAGCTATCTCTGAGTTCAGCCCTCGCCCACACCCCTGTTCCTCTGCCTGAAATCCTACTTGATCTTCATTGCTTTGGGCAGTCTTCCCAGATATTTCGTGGGTTGGGTTTCAAATGTCTTTTAGTCTCATCAAAGGTGGGGTTTGTGTTTCTGTTATTATTTTCTTCTGTTGCTTTTGGATGACTTCCAAAGGGAAAATGCTGAATTTACTGTACCATTTTATTTTCTTTTTAATTTTTTTAACATTTTATTCATTTTTAAGAGAGAGACACACAGAGCATGAGTGGGGGAGGGTCAGAGAGAGAGGGAGACACAGAATCAGAAGCAGGCTCCAGGCTCCGAGCTGTCAACACAGAGCTCAACGCGGGGCCGGAACCCACAAACCGTGAGACCATGACCTGAGCCAAAGTTGGCCACCCACTGACCGAGCCACCCAGGCACCCCTTACCATTTTAGAATCTTGTAAGGTTTTTGAATTTTTGTAAATGTGATATGTATGAAATAGTATCTGTCTGTGGGTTTAATTTGCATTTATCTAAATACTAGTGAGTTTAAACATATTTTGTGTGTTTCTTGGTATTCTGGTTTGCTCTTCTGTGATATGCCCGTTTATATCCTCTGCCCATTTTTTCTATTCAGGTCTTTGTCTTTTTCTGACTGACTTGTATACATACATAAATTTATTTTTGTTCTAACACGTTTTGGCTAAATATGTTGGAAATGTTTTCCCTCAATTTGTGGCTTATTTTCTTAACTTTGGAAACTGTCTTTTATTAAAAAGTTTTATCTTCTAATATAATCGAGCATATAATTGTTTTCCTGTATGGCTTGTGTTTCTTATTTAAGAAATCCCTCCTTATCCTGATGCTGTAAATATCTAACTCCTTGTTTTTAAAGTATATTATTTATTTTGAGAGACAGAGACAGAGCACATGAGCGGGGGAGGGGCCGAGAGGGAGAGAGAGAATCCCAAGCAGGCTCCCCTCTGCCAGCACAGAGCCCGATGTGGGGCTCACACTCATAAACTGTGAGATCATGACCTGAGCCAAAGTCAAGAGCTGGTCGCTTAACTGATGGAGCCACCCAGGTGCCCCTCCAACTCCATTTTTAAAATAAAGGGCCTGGATTATGTTTTCTCCAGCACCATTTAATGAACAGTTCATCTTTTCTGTTCTGATCTACCCTGCTGCTTTTCCCATCTAACAAGTGTCCAATATGTATGGCTCTGTTTCTGGGCTCCATATTCTGTTATATTTATCTATTTGTCTACTGCACCAAGACTGAGCTGCTTTAATTAATTTCTAGTGAGGCAACTCTCCTCCCTGTTCTTCTTTAAAATTTTCTTGGCTATTGTTGTTTGTTGGTCCTTCTATATAAATTTTCGATTCAGCTTGTCAAGTTTCATTGGAAAATCCCCTGGGGCTTCATTTGGAAATGACATCAAATGTATAGATTGTTTTTTAAAAATTAAAAAACTTTTTTTAAAAGTTTATATTTGAAGGGGAGAGATACAGAGCATGAGCAGGGAGGGGCAGAGAGAGAGAGAGAGAGGAAGACACAGAATCCAAAGCAGGCTCCAGGCTCCAAGCTGTCAGCACAGAGCCCGACACAGTGCTCAAACCCGTGAACACGAAATCATGACTTAAGCACCCAAACTGACTGAACCACCAGGCACCCCAAATCTTCTATATTCTTAATAATGCTTTGTATGCTTTATTTATTTAGTGAGAGAGATGTGATTGTGGATTTGTCAGTTTTGTAATTTTGTCAAGTTTTGCTTAGAACATTTTAAGGCATATTACTTAGGTACGTACATGTTTCAAACTGTCATATCTTTGGAATTAATCATTCCTTTTATCTTTACATAACAATTCTCTTTTATCTCTAACAACTTTTGCATTAAAATCTCTTTTACCCATTTGTACACCAGTTTTCTTATCATCAGGGTTTGCCTGGTGTAGATTTTCCTAGGCTCATATCTTCAACTTTTTTGTGTCCTTATGTTTTTAGTGTAAACCGCTTAAAAACAGTTATACGTGTTTTTTTTAGAAACTTTAGACTGACAATTTCCCCTTTAAAAATGTTTTATTGTGAGGGTGCCAGGGTGGCTCAGTTGGTTAAGCATCTGACTTCGGCTCAGGTCATGATCTCACGGTTCCTGAGTTTGAGCCCCATGTCAGGCTCTGTACTGACAGCTCACTGGGTCCTGCTTCAGATTCTGTGTCTCCTTCTCTCTCTGCCCCTCCTTTGCTCTCTCTCTCTATCAAAAGCAGATAAAACATTAAAAAATTTTAATGTTTTATTGTGATAAACTTCAATCATAGACAAAAGTAGATTTATGTTTTTAAACTGATGAATTTAGTCCATTAACATTTATTATGATTATTGAAATATTTGGATTCATTATTGCTATCTTATTTTGTGCCTTCTATTCATTCTGCTTTTTCTCTTTTTTTTTCTTCTGGAATACTTTTTGATTCTTGACCCCCATCATTGTTTTGGGATTTATATGCTCTACTTTTATTCTTTTCCTAAGTACCTCTAAATTTTAACCTGGTTACTTAAACAAAGTTTAAAGTTGATCCGTTTCTTTACTCTCTTGAAGAACAACACCACATCCTCAAAGTCCATTAGCTCCAGTGACAACTTATATTTCATTTGTCATCACTCTATGTTTTGCCTCCTTTTCCCCCCCATATTAGTCATCATCATAATAATTATTTGTACAGTCAATATTTTGGTTTGCCATATGCTTACTAACTTATTTTCCCATATGTACTTCTTGCGTGACATCCTTTGTTCTATTTCCTTCTTCCTGGAGTAATTCTTTAGACATGGTTGGTAAGAGCTGTTGTTGGTAGATTTTTAGTTGTTGATCTACTAAGTTCTTCTTCATGTAATACTCCATCCTGAAAAATAATTTGGCTGTGTTAAAGTCCTAATTTGTCATTTTTTCACTTTTAGTCTTTTCAAGATATTTTATATTCTTCTGGCTTCTATTACTGTTGTTGAGAAGCCCACTTCAGCCTAATTGTCCTTTTTGGGTTTTTTTTTTTGTAAGTAATTTATCTCTTCTTCTTGAAAGCTTTTAACACTTTTTTCTTTTATCTTTGGTATTCTGTAGTTACACTACAATGTATCCAGGATGAATATTTTTATTTGTCCTCCAGATTTGTAATGATTCCTGGATAATAGCTTATAATAATAATAATAATAATAGCTGATATCTATTGAGTGTTAACTGTGCACCAGGCACTATTCAAAGTACTTTAAAATGTTAACTCATTTCATATTCACAACAATACTATTATCACCCCCATTTTATAGGTGATTTAAATTTCTTGTCCAAGTTACATAATGGTGAATGTTGAAGGTAGGATTGGAAACTGGACTTCTCCCAGGGCTTCCCATGGGCTTCATGGGACCATGAATTGCTTTTTTATTTAAGTCAGTTGAAGCTTGGTTTCTTTTATTTTTATGTTATTTATTTATTTTGAGAGAAAGAGAGAGTGCGTGCGCGAGAGCAAGCGAGCAGGAGGAGGGGTAGAGAGAGAAGAAGGAGAGAGAATCCCAAGCAGGCTGCACACTGTCAGCACAGAGCCTTATGCGGTGCTCAATCTCACAAACCATGAGATCATGACCTGAGTCAAAGTCAAGAGTCAGAGACTTAATCAACTGAGCTACTCAGGTGCCCCTGGAGTTTGGTTTCTGGTACTTGCAACTGAAAAAAGCCTGACTAATCCATTGGGCAACTGAGTGGACATCGCTGCTTACTGAAATAAGGAATGCAGGAGGGAAGTTTCTCCTTTGGAAAAAGTAGGCACAGCATATTACCTTATCCCATGTCCCCTGGATATCAGGAAGTTTTAGAGATATCTCTGGAACTTGTAATTGATGTATCCCCAAATATTTCCTGCCCCTAGGTGTGGCAATACATTGTGATATGTATTGTAAGTGGTTTATTATTAATGACAAAGCATTAATGATAAAATATTCAAATATTTTTTTATTTTTATTTTGATTAAAATTATTCATGTACTTAGTATTTAAAAAACAAAATACTTTTACAAAATTTATAATGGAAAAAAAATTAATTCTCTGTCCTACTCCAACCCACCTAGCAGCAGCTGCTTTGAATTCTTTTACTTGTTTTTTTAGGTAATCCTTATACTGTTATTTCTTGATTTTGTCTTCTTACTATGGAAGATGAGAGTTTAGTTCTTTTATACTACCCTCCCTCAACTCCCCAATATTGTTATAATTTTTGGTTAATATATATTGCTTATATTAATTTGACTATGTAGTATATGATTACGTTTCTTTTAGTCTTAATTTTAGTTTTCATTGGAGTTAATACTTGCCTTACTTTTTCATTTGCTAAGTTTTTCTATGTTACTATCCTGAATTTGTCCTCAAATTCTCCACCAGAAATGTAAATCTCTCAATATGTCAGGTGATTCATCAATTTCATTATTTATCCTCTTTAACCTCCTCCTCCTTTTGATACTCCCATGATGTCCCAGTTTACTGGTTGCCTTGGAGGTAATGTTCTGGAATTTCCCTTCAGCATGCTTCTGGATATTCCCTTTGGTTTTTTTTTTTTTAATGTTTTTTATTTGTTATTGAGACAGAGAGAAACAGAGTATGAGTGGGGGAGGGTCAGAAAGAGAGGGAGACACAGAATCCGAAGCAGGCTCCAGGCTCTGAACTGTCAGCACAAAGCCCGATGCGGGACTCGAACCCACGAACCGTGAGATCATGACCTGAGCCAAAGTCGGCTGCTTAACCGACTGAGCCACCCAGGCACCCCCTGGATATTCCCTTTGACTTGCTTTTATATTGGATCCACTTCCTTCCTCTTTCTTGGTTTATGCTCTCATTTTGGTGGGGCACCAGCTACAGACCAGCAGCTTTGTCATTACCCAAGAACTTGTTAAAAACGATAAATCTCAGACCCCACCCATGGTCTACTAAATCAGAATCTACATTATAACAAGTTTCCCAGCTGATTCATCTGTACTTTAAGACTTAGAAAGCACTCTGATAGCTCATAAGAATGGTAAACATAATTTGAGACTTTGCATTTTTATATATACCTATTTTCTACTTTCACTTTTGACTGATAGTTTGGGAATAGAATTCTAACTTGGAAGTCACTTTCTACCTGAATTTTCAAGATATTTCCCCATTGTGTTCTATACTCCAGTGTTGCTGTTAAGTTTAATTACATTATAATTTCCAGTTTTTGTGTGTGTGATCTTTTTGTGTTTTTTGTTTACTTTTATTTCCGTTTCTGAAATTTCATGATAATGTGGTTTGGCAAGGGTCTTTGTTGTTGTTGTTGTTGTTGTTGATTATTGTTACATGTATTCAGTGAGCCCTTTTAATCTGGAGACTCTCTGGTTCTTAATATTTGTTTGTATTATTTCTTTAATTGTTTCCTCTTATCTGTTCCTGGAACTCAAAATAGAAGCTCCTTATGTTTTTTTTAACTTTATTTATTTATTTTGAGAGAGACAGAAAGACAGAGAGACAGAGAGAGTGCAGGGGAGGGGCAGAGAGAGGGGGAGACAGAATTCCAAGTAGGGTCCACACTGTCAATGTGGAACCTGATGTGGGGCTCGAACTCACAAACTGTGAGATCATTACCTGAGCCAAGATCAAGAGTCCAACGTTTAAATGACTGAGCCACCCAGGCACCCCTTTCCTGAAACTCTTAATAGGAAGATATTGGACTTCCTGGCATGCTTCTCTAAATTTTCTTATCTTAAATCTATTATTTTCATTTCTTCATATTTCTGTTTTGCTTCTAGAGAGATTTTCTCAACTTTATTGACTAATTCTTCTATTAGTTTTATTTATTTCTGCGATCACATTTTTAATATACAGAAGTTGTTTATATTCTCTGATTGTTCCATTTCATGCCATCCCATTTTTTTCTTGCATAGGTACATCATATTTTTTATTTCACCAAAAATAATAATTAGTTTTTTTAAAGTTTTCCTCTGCCTCCTGCATTGTCTCTGTTTCTTCTAAGTCTCTTTTATTTAGTTTGTAGTTTTTATCTTCTGACATCATTAGATGACTTAAAGGATTTCTTCAAATGTCTGGTGACACCGGCAGTTAGTTCACATTAAGGGTGAGGCACTAAAGCCATCTCAGAAGCCCTGTACGTGTAGTCTGACGTGGGTGAGTAGGGACTCCGCTGTAGGTTGACCAGGCAGAAACTTAAAATTGTGTTGTAAAATGTTTTCCCGTGAGTATTGGTAGTTTTTTTCTCTTTTCTTGTTCAATTTTCCTGGAAAGGAACTCTATTCTCTTTCCTAGAGGTGGTAGCAATGGTGGTGGCAGGAGAGGTCTATGGCTGGCTGCCAGCATTCTGAGGGCTGAATAGGGCAAGAAGTCTGGAGGCAGCGACACATATTTCAGTACACGGACCACCCTTCAAATTCCCTGTCCACAGCTGTCTGTTGTCCTCAACTCTTCTTCTTCTCCATGGAGGAAATCTTTTGTTGGGATTTGGCAGGAAATTTGTAGTACTAGGATTCTTCTACCAGCTTCCAGTCCATCATCCTATTTTCAGATTCATCTACACTTTCACCTTTAAAGGTACCTGAGCTTTTCTAGGGTTTTGAACCACCAATCAATTTACTTTTTCACTTTCTGCCCCCACTCCCAAATGCAGACTCCTAGTTTTTTATTTTTTTACTTTTTAACCAAGTATAACATACAGTAAGGTATAAAATCATAGATACATACATAGCTAGATGAGTTATTTACATAAACATACATCAGGAGTACCCATCACCTTGATTAAGACATAGAGTATTTTCACCACAGGGGAGCCTGGGTGGCTCAGTCAGTGATGATCTCACAGTTTGTGAGTTTGAGCCCCTTGTTGTGGTCCATGCTGCACAGAGCCTGCTTGGGATTCTTTCTCTCCCTCTTTCTGCCCCTCCCCAACTCATGCGTGCACTCTTTTGCTCTCGCTCTTTCTCCCTCTCTCAAAATAAATAAACATTAAAGGAAGTTTTTTTTTAAAAGAACACTTTCATCACATCTGAAGATTCCCTTGTGCCTCCTCCCAGAAAATAATCCCGAGCAAAAGTAACCACATTTTAACTTCCATCACCAAAGATGAATTTTGTCTGTTCCAGATCCTGATAATCATGGAATCAGGTAGTATATAGTCTCCTGTGTCTTCTTTTACTCACTATTATATCTGTACTGGTACTTTGTTTTCAGTTACTGGTCTTGGTTTCTGATTCACCATCCTTTCGTCTCCTTCTCTTGGTTCTCCAGCCCCTCCCATCCCTCCTTACAACCCAGCACCTTCTCTGCTCAGCCTCCTGAAGGCTATGGGGTGATGGACCCATGCTGGCACAGCTTCTGCTGATGGGTGTGCACAGTTTCCTCTGTAATTATCCACAGTCGGCTCTTTGAACTTGGGCCAGTTCTACAGCTGCCACCCCATGCAAACATGGGCTCATTGTTCGGGAAGCTAAATGATGTGTGTGAAAAGAGTATGTATGTGTACATGCGTGAGAGATCCCGGTTCAGATTCCTGGCTCTGTCATGGATGTATCCTTTGATCTGAGCAAATTTGTTTCTCTGTCCCTGTTTCTCATTCCCCCCAAGCCACTCTGATCCAACAAATACTGAGAACTTTTCCAGGGTCAGCAGATTTTAGGCTGGTGAAAAGGAGACTCATTTTGATTTAACAGTCTCATCCTTCCCCATCAGTGCGTCCCTCACTGCTGAGCTGCCCATAGTCAGCGCACTGCATGACCAGCTTCCCTGCCTCCACTACCCCTTGCCCTCCATTTACATAAATACTAACATTAAATATATGTGGTCAGCATAGGACTTAAATAAAAATATTTAAAATAACAAACACTATATAAAAGGTAAATATTTAATAATGGAAAGTTGACAGAGCCATAATATTATTTGATATTTTTTAGAAGTATATTCTTAAGAAACTCAATGTCAAAGTTATTATCCTGGAGTCAAGAGCCAGGATAAGCTCTTTTGGAACCTATATAAGTCAATGTTAATTATGCTTCAGTAAAACAAAAACAACCTTTCAAACTTTAAACTTCCAAACTTCTAAATTTCCTCTGAGTCCTTCAAATAAGGCCAGCTCTTATTTGATAACTTTGAAGGCATTTTACTGAAACTTGTTAATTATCTTTTTGTAGAAATTATATTTTAATATCTAGCTATGCTTTTTTATTCCAAATAAAACATTGACTGATGGTCTTGGTCTTTAGTTCCATCACTTTAGAGTTATCTTTATTAATTTAAATACATTTATATTACAGGTGTTCAGAAAATCTTTAACTAGAGTATACATGTTATTTGCAATAGAAGCTTGACCTTGTAGATAATAATTTTCTTCCTTTTCTTAAAGATGAAGGAAGCATAGATAAATACTTTTTTCTTTCTTTCTTTTTATTTATAGTTTATTGTCAAGTTGGTTTCCATATAACACCCAGTGCTCTTCCCCACAAGTGCACCCAGACAAATATTTTTTAGACAGAATGTACCTCAATTTGATTCATAATTTTACTAGCAGTGCAGGGAAGAGTTGTGCTCAGCAAGTATTCTCAGTATAAATGGAAAAACAGTCATTGATATTGGCTTTAAGATGTAGACACTAAAAACAAAAAGGTGCCTGGGTGGCTCAGTTGGATTTCACAGTTTGTGAGTTCAAGCCCCACATTGGGCTCTCTACTATCTGCTATCAGCACAGAGCCTGCTTCAGATCCTTTGTACCCCTCTCTCTCTGCCCCTCCCCTGCTTGCACTTTGTCTTTCTCAAAATAAATAAACTTAAAAAAATTAATCTTAAAAAAAGATGTAGACACTGATTTTATATTCTGATTCCATAATTTAGATCCCAAGAGAAAGGCTGACTCTGCCTCCTCTGATCTCAGTGCCCTCCCACCCAGTGCCCTCAAAGGGGCAGCCCCTAGTGGAGCTGGTCCCCAGCCTCTTGTCTGAGCCTTCCAGGAATGGGGCCCCCACGACTTCTGCTTCTGGAACACTCCTCTCCCCTGGCAGGTGTGGGGAAGGGTCTGGTAGTTGCCTGACTCATGTCTAATGGGAAGCACTGCTTCACGGGGCTCCTCTGCTCAGCCTTCTTGGGAAGAGGGGTGATGGGAAGGACTGACAATATGATACGAGCAAGACAGGGAAGTTGTAGGAACTGAGTATGAAGAGGGCCTTGGAGGGGCTGTGAGAAGAGGGTCTGGGAAATGGTAGACAGGGAAATTGAGAGGGGCTTCAGACAATTGAAAAGGCTGAACACAGTGGCTGGATGACCTGACCTCTGACATAACACTTTACACCAATAAATATAATGGTACTCCACTTGTAAATAACACAGAATACTGTAAATTGGTGTTACAATGATCAATAAGTATCAACTCATCTTCCAAGTCTCCACTTAAGGAATTCCTCCTCTGCGAATCTTTTTCTAGATGTTCCATTTAGATTCCTTTTCATTTTGATAACACTTGTGTCGTCTTATATATCCCAGCCTCCAAGCTTCTAGATGGTTGCGTAAGGGGGAGATAGCAGTGGGCTGGGAGGATTTAAAATCTACCACTTAATGTAAACTAACTTCAGGTTTAGTTTTGGGTAAACTCAACAACTTTTAGGAAATGCTTGTTTTTGGAAACAAGGATAGGAAATCTCTCTTTCCTATCCTTGTAGTCAAGATGGCAGCTAAACATAGCAGGGAGCCTCAACAGCTTTGGGGTAGATGCTGTAGCCCAGCATCTACCTGGGGTTTTCTGGGGTCCCCCTGGCCTGTCATTTGGGCTCTTTCTTGCACCATAGCTGAAACCACAGCTGATGAGACAATTGTCCTATTCTGTGCTGGCCAGGTCAGGGCCAGGCCCCTGGCTAACTCGGACCCAACTCAGGTCTCTTGGGAGCTGAGACTACTCTATGCCTTATCCAGACTCTGTCCACCCCTTGGCTCAGGCTGCCACCCACTCCCCCTTCTACACCCTCAGCAAGAGCTCAGGAAGACTCTGGAATCTCTTTCATACCACAAGGGGGTCTAGAGAGATTGAGGGCCACCATTGCTGGCTCTTACCTACCTAGACCCTTTCTCAACCATTTCTAACAATACCATGGGCATCACCATGTCAAACAGATGCTTCTCTCAGGGGATGTGGCTTTTCCCAGTATGCATCTGTGGAGAGAGGACTAAGCCCACAGTCGTGCATAATGCCCTCTCAGGGTTTGGGGCTGAGGCAGGAGCTGAGAAACATGACTCTGTGACTTCTTCTTCTCCCTGCTCCCCTTCCTGGAAATACAGGGCCTTTCTCCATTCATCTTTATGTTGGGTGGGCATGTACCCTAAACACACAGGACTCACATTTCAAAGCTTTACTAGTAATATGTAAAGGGAAACTTTTGGCAACTTCATTTTTCTCACACTGTCCAGCCTTTGGGACTTGTCTCTGGAGAGTTGACTTTGAGACTTGAAGCAAAAGTGGTGGAGGGGCTTTTGTATTCTCATTTCCAGCTTTGACAATGGGTGCCATTGGCCAAAGAGAGGGAAGATGAGCAGGAAGAAGGGTCAAAACATTAAAAGCACATTTACAGGGGCGCCTGGGTGGCTCAGTCGGTTAAGCATCCGGCTTCGGCTCAGGTCATGATCTCACGGTTCGTGGATTCAAGCCCCGTGTCGGGCTCTGTGCTGACAGCTAGCTCAGAGCCTGGAGCCTGCTTCAGATTCTGTGTGTCCCTCTCTCTCTGACCCTTCCCTGCTCACGCTGTCTCTCTCTGTCTCTCAAAAATAAATAAAAAATATTTAAAAAAATTTTTAAAGCACATTTACATATATATTTAAAATCCTGTTACATGAGAAAAGATACCAGTTGTAGTTGTGGCTGAGGAGCACGATGAGGGGCCAGGCTTGACCCCCAGCATTCAGTTCCATCCCAAGTCACTCACTGCAGCCCCTGTGGAATAAGAGGGAGGGAAGTGCTCTTGGCAGGAGAGAGAAGCTGCAGGGGCTGCTCTACTCGGTTGCAGGAAGGGGCCAAGTTGGCTGGGGCTCCAGGCCTTGCAAGTGGCACTGGTGCACCCTATACCCCTCCTGAACTCAGGAAGGCTAATCATTGTCTCAGGGTCCTCCACCTTGGGGTTGTTGGTTTGCTGGGTGTTTGCAGGAAAACTCACATTTCAGATGAGTCATTGCTGGGGGGAGAGAGAAGAGTAAATTTCATAGGAACTCCTGGCAGCAGAGCAGGACACCTGAAACTCTGGACATGGGGTCTGGGTATGGTTCTCCCATGAAATCTAGTGGTGGTGGGGGTGGTATTCTCTAAATCACTGAAGTTTAGAGAAAGCTTTTTCTTTTACTGAGATAAACTAACCCATAGAAATAAAAATCATTAGAGGGCCTTATTCATGCTTACAACAGTTTAGTTTTGGTTTGTGTTATGAAATGTAAAGGACTTAACTAATCCTTTAAAAAAATTCTTGCCACTTGCAACAACGTGGATGGATCTGGAGGGTATTATGCTAAGCGAAACAAGTCAGTCAGAGAAAGACAGATATTATATGATTTCACTCATATGTTGAGAAGCTCAACAGATGAGCATAGGGGAAGGGAAGGAAAAAGAAGATAAAAACAGAGAGGGAGGCAAACCATAAGAGACTCTTAAATACAGAGAACAAAGTGAGGGTTGCTGGAGGGAAGTAGGTGGGGAGATGGGTTAAATGAGTGACAGGCATTAAGGAGGGCACTTGTTGGGATGAGCACTGGGTGTCATATATAAGAGATGAATCACTGGGTTCTACTCCTGAAGCCATGACAACACTGTATGTTAACTAACTTGAATTTAAATTTTAAAAAAGAAAATAAATAAAATTATGAGCTAAAATGTAAAAGTTACAAATGTGATAAACTGAATATGCTCGCACCTATCTCCAGTGTGTGGAAGGTTTATGAAAAGAGGAACCCAAGAGAAAAAGACCAATAGGCAGGCAGACTTCCCCCAAGATGGAGGAAGCCAGGTGGGGGAAGCAGAGAAGTCCTGAAGGGAGGTTGGTCCAAGTACATTAGTAGTTGTTGAGAAATGGTCTTATTGCTTAACTTTATCCTGAACCTCACATACCTGCTACCACTGCCTCCAGACAAAATTAATTAGCTGAATAATGCTTGTTTATAGCTCTTTCAAGGCTCTTTGTTTTGAAATTCCAGAGGCTCTATTCTGGGCCAGATACCTGCCCTAGCACTCCAGGACCTGGAGTGTAATGTCCCAGGTTCTGAAGACACCGATGTGTTCCACTGGCTGAGAGACATGGAGTGGAGGATAGATATATGCCTGACAGAAGCTTCCTTAGGTGGGGATCAGTGGCACATGTAGGTGCTCAATAAGTATTTGTTGGATGAAGGAATGGATTGGCTGGGTACTATCCTGTCCAGAGAGCAATGCAGTCCTGGACAGGAAATTGTCCTTTCTCTTTTGTCAACAGAGTGAATAACCACTTCCTCGTGAGGCAGAGAGCAGACCTGACTGTGCCTTGCTCTTGACATGGTGATTAGTGCCAATGTTGAAGCATGCATCATCACTGCCTTACGTGATGCATCTTGCCACCTGTCCCCACCACCTGCTTCAGAACTTTTGCCTGGAATTGAGACTCAGCTGAGCCTTAGCTCTGTCTCCTCCTCTACCCTGTCAGGTGCCTCCTCTCTTCTATGACACTGTCACTGAGTGTTTTTCTAGGGGAAGCTAAAGGGAGGGGAGTGACTGAACCCTTTTTTCCTGGAGTTAAAGTAGGTGAGGGAGGAGCTGAGACCCAAATGAAAAGCCCAGAACTAGATCTATTCCTTTGGGCAAGGCTTGATCCAAGGACTCTCTCATGCTCCTCCTTGTCTGCACTTCTACTGAAGAGAGACCATATCATAGGTGGTGGTTAAGAATGCTGCCTCTGGACTAGATCCCCAGGGTGACCTGGAGGTAGTCCCTCAACGAATTCCTGCCTTAGTTCTCTCATTTGTAAAGTGAGGATAATAATAACACCTGCCTCATAGGGTTTAGAGGAATAAATAAATATATTATATATATAAAGTGCTTTGAACAATGTGATATATGATCTAGATCCATGTTCCAAGTGTTATGCCGAGAGACACAGAGACCAACCGAGACCACTGAAGCTGAATTAAGGGAGTCTTTATTACCGGCCGGGACCGCACAGAGTTAACACAGAACTCTAAATGTGTGGCACCGAGTCCAAGAACTTAGGGCTTCTTATAATGAGCAAGCAAGCAGGAGGTACAGAAGCAGAATTGAGTGGTTATTGCAGGGGGGTGCGAAGAGATAAGGAGAGGGCCCTTATCCTGGTCTGCAGGAAAACATTTGTCATTCTGAAGGCAAGGTTTAGGGTTGTAGGGGGGTTTCAAAGAAATAGTTTTTACCTCAGGGACAGAGTATGCCAGCTGTGTCGTAAATAACAATTAACAGGGACAATTAACCCTTGTCTTTTTACTTGTTTGTTTTTCTTTTCTTGTACCTAGGGATAGTCACGTAGGCCCCCCCCCCCGCAGTGCAGGCCTAGAAGATAAACTTTGGGTCAAGATGGAAGGACTGAGGCTAAATTCATGTGCAACACAAGGAGCCTGACGTTTGATACAAAATTAGGTGCAAAAGTATTTATTTAGAATGATAAAAGAAATCACACAAAAATACAAATTTTAAAAGGCTGATTAATGCCAAAACATCACAAAATTTAAAAAAATAACATACTATTTATACTAAAGAATTGCCATTAATTAACCTCTATACCTTTCCCTTTGCTGTTTGGTTGCATACTCTTTGATTCTTCTTTATTCATCACCAATTTTGTAATATTTTCTTTAGAGCAAATAGAAAACAATCTTCCTCTAGCTTGGCTGATTGAAAACTTTTAAAAATTGTTGGTAATAGCGTTCTGGGATGGGTTAAAATAGGTGATGGGGATTAAGGAACGCACTTGTGATGAGCACCAGGTGTTTTGTGGAAGTGTAGAATGACTATATTATACACCTGAAATGTCAGCCAACAGAAATTTAAATAAAAACTTTAAAAAATTGTTGGTCAGTGGTGTCTGGTGTCTGGGTGGTTCAGTTGGTTAAGCATTGGACTCTTGATTTCAGCTCAGATCATGATTACGACCTGATCAAGCCCCAATTCCGGCTCTATGCTGACAGCATGGATTCTCTCTCTCTCTCTCTCTCTCTCTCTCTGTCTCTCTCTTTCTCTGCCCCTCCCCCGCTTGCTCACACGTGTTCTCTCTCTCTCAAAATAAATAAACTTTAAAAAATGTTGCTCATACAGTTAATTATCGATAGTTTCTTTCTGCTTCACTTCTCTTCATTGGTAGTGTCATGTAAAACTTTAGGATTGTTTGTAAATTTGGGAAAACCTCTGATTTAGTAACTATGGCTCTGTAACAACCCTCCAAACATAATGGTATAAAACAGCAATGACTTTATTAGGCTCATAGATTCTGTAGGTCAGAGATTCAGAAAGGGGAGGACTCCTGGGTGGCTCAGTAGGTTAAATGCCCAACTCTTAATCTCGGCTCAGGTAATGATCTCATGGTTTGTGAGATCGAGCCCCCATGTCAGGCTTTGTGCTGACAGTGTGGAGCCTGCTTGGGATTTTCAATCTCTCTCTCTCTCTCAACAAACAAACAATCAAACAAACATTTAAAAAGAAAAAGAAATTCAGAAGGGGCACAGGCTGGTGCCCCAGTTGGGCTGGAACGATTTGAAGGCTCATTCATCCCCAGGCCTGGACCTGGGCTGGGGGGATTTGGAGACAGGACTGTGGAGTCTAGCCCCCATCCATGGCCTCTCCACAGGGGTTGGCTCCACAGGACAACCACAGGGGGACTTGGGCATCTCACATGGCTCTTGGCAGAAAGAGCTACCTCACATTTTATGACCTAACATCAGAGTCAAGCAGTATCAAGTTCCTCACATCCTATTAGTAAGTTAGAGAGTCCACAGATTCAAGAGGAGCGCACTTTGCCCCCATCTCTTGCTGAGGGAGTAGTAAGGTTCTAGAAGAACATGGAGGATGGGAGATACTGTTGCAACCATCTTCAGAAAAAAAAAATCAAATCTGCCACATCTTTCAAGTGTCTCTCATACCTGAGCTATTGTAGATGTGCTCATTACTTATAGTATAGGAATGTAGTTACTTCCATTTCTTGAGATTCCTATCAAATAAAGGAAAAAAGACAGTCCATACATTAAAAACATCTCTGTCAGGAGAGACTTCTGTTTTCATCAGGTGTCAATGGAAACTAAATCTTTCACTTAGAATTTTATAAGTCTTGACTGGACGAATTTTCCACAGACTAGTTTCTGGCTTTGTATATTTCAGACCTTGTTTCTCTTCCTCTACCCTATTCTCATACCTCAGTACAACCTCCGGTCTTGTACCTCTGTGGCACAATGCCACATGAGTTGGCACAGTGGGAGGTAGGAGTATTTTTGGAAACTGTTCCTAAACCACAAAGGCGAGCGGTAATTTCAGTATACATGAAACTGACTGTAACCCACGTAACTATGTCCCAATAACTCAAAATTAATTATGTCTCTAACTCACCTTCTCCTTAGCCAGATCCTAAAAATACACAGTCACATCAACACAAACAGAAGAGATGAAAGAATGGAAAACCAGAGGTCTCACCCAGTTGTAGTTTAGAAAGCTTACTTTTGCAAATTTTACTAACACCTATGAGTGAGCACAAGGACCTAGTGCGAGAGTCCTCTCCGAGCCCTGGATGGGCGTGTGCAAGAGGAGGGCCCAGTGTAAGCAACATTAGCTTCACAGTAAACCCACCTCTGCCTGCACATGGTAAGGACGGCTTAAGCATTAACTATTATTATTGGCTCAATTTTCTGAAAGTCTTCCCGTTGTGGTGGCAGGATGTCTACCATCAGTAGCTCCAGATTCATATCCTGCCAGGTTCTTGTTCAGCAGGAAAGACAAAGCACCTCTTTCAGGACTTCGTGTACCAGAATTTCATTTGTACCTGCCTGAGTCATGAGTCCAATGAACCGTAGGCCTCATGTTGCATTCTTGCAGCTAAAGATGGAACAACACTCCCCACATGGTGGGGGCTGAGAGTGGGGAAGGGCTGCTTCCACAGAGGCAATCTGGGAAAATTAAAAGTTCTGTGAATGCTAAATGAGAAAAAAGATGTCCATTTCCTGTGAATGTAGAGCAAACTCTGAGAAGAGAGAGCGGAAGAAAAGGGAAGGCCAGCCAGCAAAGGAGAAGGAATGGAAAATGGAAGTGTCCAAGGTCCTCTCCAACTTGGCAGCTTGGGTAAGGCCTGTTCTGATAGGCTAAACAGGCATATCCCTCCTCTGAGGATCCCACTGGCCTGGGTGAGCACCACGTGGCCTTAGCCAAACCCTGCTGTGCCTGCTGGCCCTGCTTCAGACTGCCCCCAAATCTCCTCTGCCTCTCTCTTTCTTATCCTCTCGCCCTGACCTTTGTCCCTCTTGGTCCACCTCTCCCTGTCCCTGCTCCCTAATCACAGCCTTTGCAGAGAGGTCTGAGGTGGGGAGATCAGCAAGACTTAATGCCAACAACTTTGCTTCCTGTCTCCTGGTCCCTCCCCCCTTCCCACTTTTAGAGAGAACCAAGGAAAATGCTAAGTCTTGGCACATAATTCCTTTCCTCTTGTCCACTCCAAACTCTGTGGCCCATCTGTAGACCTGCTCCAACAAGGTAGCCACTAGCTATGTGCTACCACTCTATTACACTTCAAATATAGCTAGTCTGAATTAAGATATGTTCTGGGAAAACCAAACAGCTACATGCAAAAGAATGAACCTAGACCACTTTCTTACACCACACACAAACAGAAACTCAAAATGGATTAAAAATCTGAATGTGAGATCTGAAATCATACAACTCTTAAAAGAAAACACAGACAGGAAACTCTTGGATATCAGTCTTAGCAATATTTTTTGGTGTCTGTCTCCTCAAGCAAGGGCAACAAAAACAAAGCTAAACTATTGGGAATACACTGAACTAAAAAGCTTTTGTGCAGTGAAAGAGACCATCAAGAAAACTGAATGAGAAAAGTTATTTGCAAATGGTATATATGATAAGGGGCTAATATCCAAAATATATAAAGAACACATGCACCTCAAAACCAAAAACACAAACAATTAGAAAATGGGCAGAAGACCTGAATGGGCATTTCTCCAAAGAAGACATTCACAAGGCCAACAAGACACATGAAAACATGCTCAACATCACTCATCATCAGGGAAATGCAAATCAAACCACAATGAGATATCATCTCAGAACTTTCAGAATGGCTAAAATTAACAACACAGAAAACAGCAAGTGTGGGAGAGGATGTGGAGAAAAAGGAAAGCTCGTGCACCGTTGGTGGGAATGCAAATTGGTGCAGCCACTATAGAAAACAGTATGGAGGTTCCCCCAAAAATTAAAAATAGAGCGACCATACAATCTAGTAATTCCACTTTTGGGTATTTAACTGAAAAAATGAAAACACTAATTTAAAAAGATACATGCCTACTTGTGTTTTTTGCAGCATCGTTTACAATAGCCAAGATATGGAATCAACCAGTGTCCATCAGCAGATGAATAGGTAAAGAAAATGTGGTGTGTGTGTGTGTGTGTATGAATATACATATGAATATATGCAGTATATATACAGGAATATTAGTAATATGTATTAGTAATTAGTAATATGAATATTACTCAGCCATAAAAAAAAAGAATGAAATCTTATCATTTATCATTTGGAAAAACAGAGATAGACCTAGAGGGTATTATGCTAAGCAAAATAAGACAGACAGAGAAAGACCAATACCATGTGATTTCATTTATATGTGGAATCTAACAAACAAAACAAATGAATGAGCAAATAAAAGCAGAAACAAAAATCATAAATACAGAGAGCAAACTGGTGGTTGGGGGGTTTGGGGGGATGGGCAAAATAGGTGAAGAGGTACAAACTTCCAGTTATAAAATAACTAAGTCAGGAGGATGAAAAGTACAGTCGAGGAAATGTAAACAAAAAGATAAGCTATAAGGTGTAAAACACGCAGTGGATTTTGAAGACTTCGTATGAAAGAAATGTAAAATATCTCCTTAATAATTTCATTATGATGATTATGGTTGAATTGATAATACCTTGAATTATTGGGTTAAATAAATGCATTATTGGAATTAATTTTTCCTATATCTTTTTACTTCTTAAAATGTGGCCACTAGAAAGTTTAGTATGACATATGTGGCTTGTATGACATTCCTATTAGGCGGTACTACTCTAGACGCTTTTTCCAGAAGCATTCTCATGCACGCATACCCATGTAATTCTGCACCTAATCTCAGGAACTATTAAGAGTGCTCCAAATTCCACCCATGGACCCTAACCCCAAGTTAAGAATCTTTGAGTCAGGAATACTACAGTTTTTACCAGGCTCAGTGTGAACCACACTACATTGCTCAGACGGAGTAACTGAGCACCAAGACCCCTCCTAGTCCAAATAGCTGAGCCCAGGGACGCAGTCCTCTGGGGAGGCAGGGGTGCCTGGCCCTGCCATGCATGTGTGGAGAGCTGACACTGGGGATTACCTTATAGAAAGTGATGCTTCAGCTCTGCCTCTGTAGCTTCCCCCGCCAATCTGGTGGTTACAGACGAAGGCCCCATCTGTTCAGGGAGATGTTTAGTCACGCAGCGAGATGTATTTCTCACGACTCCTGCCAGTCCAGGGATGGCTTTGATACTGGCCCAGGCCCTGAAGGGTGGGTGGGCTCCAGACTAGGCAAAGCCCAGCCTGGAGAAGGGGACACAGACTTTTAGTCCAGAGAGCACAATCCTGGGCTCTGCCACTCACTGGCTGTGTGACTTTGTGCTTGCTTCATGTATGACCTATTTTGGAATAAGTTGTTCTTCATAGCTGTCTACATTTTACATTGACCTTTTCATTAGATTTTATAGCTGGTTCATGCAAAGCAGAAATATTTCCCATTCAATTGTTTTTCACTTTTTCATAGAATCTTATTAATTTTATTAATTTTTTGGCCAGTTCTGTAATAATACTTTTTAGATCGATTTGTGCTAAGTTAACATTAATTCAGTTTCACTTGCCTCGAAAAACAAATCATATTGAACAATATGTAACTGAACAATTACATAGTGAACTGAAATAACTAAATTCATGTCCTTTTAAGAGAACACTTCGTGCCACTGTGTACACTGAAGAGTTTAAACAGGTGACTTCACAAAGTTTTCTTCTGTAATAGCCATAGTCTAAGTTTCCTGCTTGGTCTCTGTTACCTTTATTTGATAGGTTTGCCATTCGAGTCTTGTGGAAATCCTCTAAACTCCTAGGATTAGCCAAAGGGAAGGGGTGAGGGTAAAATTGAGGGTGAGGGGCTTAGAACCAGAGTCCAGAGCCCCCTGTAGCTCTCCAAGTTCTGTACAAGGTCTGCCACCCCAGGAGCCCCAGGAGCCCAGAGAGCTGCCCAGGAGGTCTGGCCTCTTGTCTCCGCTACTACGCTCAGCCCTCCTCCCTGAGAGGCTGCAGTTGCCACAGTTCTGCCCCTACCCTGTCCCAGACCTTCAGCCTCAGAGGAACCAGCTTCCTGCCACTGCCACTGCTCCTAGGACTGGTCTCCCCTCCTTGGTCCTTCTGCAATTCTGATGCTCCTGAAAGGGGTGCTCCACCTGTGGGCCCTGGAGCCTAGCCAGAGGTTTCTGGAGATGCTGGTTGGCCCAGCCTCTTGGGGAAGAGAAGATGCTAGGCTAAGGGAGTGACCCGGGGGTGGAGCCCCAACCTGTTTATAGGATCGTGGCTCCTCAGAGCCTGGCAGATTCACAGTCCCATCTCCTTGGAATAGTTGCTGCCAGCCAGCCAGGGAACTGGCATCTTGGCAGGAGCTGGAGCCTGGAGTGTCAGTATGGAAAGACTGACAACTAGGGGACCACTTGGCCATCCTCACCAGGTAACAGTGTTGACAAGCCCTTGGGCATCGCTCAGGGCAGGGCCTGGGGCCAGGATGCATTCTGAGAAGCCTGACACAGCTAAAACCAAGGTGATTCTGGCCTATGGGGAAGGCCTGGGTCCCAGACCTGGGGTCTCTGCCTAGTCAGAGGCCAAGGGTGGAAAGCAGAAGGTAAGGGGTTCTGTGTTTGGGGAGGGGGAGTGGGTGGGGGTAGATGGATGATGAGCTCTCATAGAAGTAGAGGGCCTGGGAGACCAGAGCCTTCCCTCTCCACTGTGAGTGATCAACCAGCAGCCCCTTAGAGCATCTTACCCTCCTTCCCACAAAAGCTCACAGGCTGCATCAGAGAACACAGCGGCAGCATGTCACCGAAGGATATCCCACCAGGCCCATAGGTCACCACTGTAGGTAGTGAACTTCCTGGAAATGGCTGGGGCCAAGGGACCACCCTGTGTGTCTCAAGAGCTCTACCAGGCCAATTCCCCATCCATGGCCAGTTACTTCCTGGGCCCAATAGATGAGGCTGCAACCAGGCCAAAGAGGTCTATAAACCACTAGCCTCACTCCTTCCATGTGCTTCCCCTTAGCGCAGATTGCTCATCCTCTGCTGTGGACCAAGGCCAGAGGGACTGGCTCCTCAGGTCTCCCCTGGTGCCCCAGGCAGTGGCCATGACAGGGGCTAAGTGTGCTAAGCTCACTGTCCTGAGGCATTTGCCTCATTCTTCAGATGAGGCTGAAGACTTCTGGAACCTTGGCCCTGAGACCCAGGCCTGAGTCAGATCTAGTCAAGCAGCTCCAGACTCCAGAAAATTTGCCTGGCTCAGGCCAGGTAGCAGGCAATCCAGGGGAAGATAGAGACACACCCCTCCATTGAAGGATGACACTTGCTGCCCCAGCCCATGTTGGCCTGTGGTCTAGAGGACCACCCCCTTCAAGGTGGACATTAGTGGAAATGCCCTGATGGAGGGGGGGAGGGGCGCTGGGAAGAACCCAAGGCTGTAGGAGCTGGTGGTGGAGGGTCTGGACAGCCCTGGCTCCATCTGCTCCTCCTGTCAGGAGTCTGAGCCCCTGAGCCCACAGCCTCCAACTGGGGAAGTGTCAGAAGTATATGTCTTCATCTCTCTGGAGGAGGCTGAGCATCTTTTCCTGCTACCCTCTGCCTGCTCTAGGCCCACCCCAGGGACAAAACCGGAGCCCAAGGGGCAGTGGCTCTGGGAGCTTGAGTCTGCCCACACGCCTGAAAGCACCTTTCCTGCAGCTCATGTTGTTGGGACTGACTGAGTCCCCAAGACCAGCCCCTTAACCCTCGGCCTTCAAATCAGCTCCTGGGGCAGCCTCAGCAGTGGCCTCAGCCAGCCTCTTTTCCTGCCGGAAGAGAGGACTGGAGCCTGCTCTGGCAGCGGGAGCTGGGCTGGCAGGACAGGCTGAGCATCCAGGCTTGCTCTGGAACATGCCTGCTGTGAGATCCGGAAGCATCAGCTCAGCATGACTCAGGAGACCCGGCGCCTGAGGCTGTGCCTGAAGTTTCCAAACCCCTCTCTCCAACCTCCACTATCACACAGGTCACTGGGTGCCAGCAGGGGGAAAGCAGCCTGCTCCATTTTTCTCCTCCTGGTCACAGATACTCCAGACCCCTGTGTAGGGTCTGTAGCCCCCTGACTCCCTTGGGTCATATCCCCTGCGATGAGCAGGGGACAGCACTGAGTCTCTCCACAGGGAGGAGCCTGGAGGAGGCCCTGGGGTCCCTGCATAGGGAGAAACAGTGGCTGACACTTTGAGCAGGGAGGTACTCCCAGGATCCTCCAGGAAGTTGGGCTGGGGGATCCTTGCTGGAGAAGCTGCCACAAGCATCCAGGGTCAGTCATCGATTAAGGCAGGATTTCAGATGCGAGGACGTTCCAACAGGGAAGGGGAAGCCCCAGTGCTCTCAGGAGAATGCTGTTAATTAGTTCAATATTCATAGTGGTCTAAAACAAATCCATGAAATTCTACTGTCTAGATATCCACAAGGCAGTGGGGGATCTATTATCTAGAAACTATTTACTTTTTTGCTAAGCATTCTACAGGTGTTAACACATTTAGCCTCACACAGTGAGGAATTGGAGGCACTGAGGGATTTAGTGACTTGTCCAGGGTCATACAGCAAATAAGCAGAGGACCAGGGTTTAGATCCAGATATCCTGGCTGGGAGCTTTCCTTGACCACTCCACTCCACCTCCCTCAGTAGTACCTAGTCATTTTAATTACTGTCACAGCCCACCCTCTGGTACTCTGCATTAGTGATGGTTTTAGATGTGATGAGAAATAGGGTTTCACCCTGGAAGAATAGGCTGCCAGGGAATAGTGGGCTTTCTGAGATTGAGAGGTTTTTGGTGACCAGTGAGAAATGGGCAACAATGCTCAGATGGGGCATGGTGACTGGCTGGAAAGGAGCAACTGGGGACACTTAGAAGCCCAATGTGGCTCTAGAGCAGCCCACAGGCTGTGGCCTCAAGGATGAGAGGTAGCAGGGGCTGCCTCTGTCCTTCCCCTGCCCTGGAGTGGGGTATGGAAGCACAGCTCCCTCCAGGGCCCCAGGAGCACTTCCTCTGTAGCAGGCAGTGATAGGACCTGGGTGCAGGGAGGACATGAAGCCAGGTGTCTAAAAAGCCATGAAATGTCTACCATTTATAAGCTCTGGCTTAAGGCGTGTAGGGTCAAAATGGTGGTGTCACTGGAGTTAACCCCAAGAAGGGAGAAAAAAGTATACCTTGCATGGGGTCTGGGGTTGGGGAGTTGGGTATCACATGTGCTCTGCCAGAAAGCTGACAGGAATGACAAAGACCCTCAGCATGAAGGCACAGGACAGTGATGTGGGGACCCACAGGGCACTGGTCCTGGGTGGCTCTACCATGGACCATTGTCCTTCAAGTTTCTCTATGTGAATAGCTTGTCTGTAGACACTGAGCCAGTCCCCAGGAGGTGGCGCCTGTGCAGAGCCAAGACGGGTCCTTGGCGGGAGACTTCTGTGTCACAGGCACAGAGGGGACTGGTGGTGGGAGGGCACATAGCAGGAAAGCTCCTTGGTGTCATCAGAGCACTGTCTTCCGACTGCGCGAGGCCGAACATCCATCATGCAAGCACAGTGTCACCGTTGCCTCAGCTCACAGGGACTTGCTGGAAGAACCTTGTGCAGGGCGGCCAGAAACAGCTCCATATCCAGGCCTCAAGAAGAACAGACACCCCAGGCCCCTGGGATCTAGGCAGTGGCAAGGACTTCAGCAGTAGGAGTGTGAGGATAGCCCCCATATGCCCTGTCCCCAGCAGGACTTGGTGCACCCTACTTGCCTTCTGCTTTTCCTTTGCCACCTCTGCTCCTTTTGCCCCTGTGACCTTGCGCCCACTCAGTTCCTTCTTGCTCCTCATTGGGCTTGTCTGTGGGCTGATGTGGCCTCCCCAGTGCCTTAGTTCACAATGGCCTCTTGCTCATGGTAATGGCCTGATGCTCTTGGAGTTTTCTATTTCACACTCGAGAGAAGGTGAGTACCCAAGGCTGTCACAGATGACTGGGATTCCCAGGGCCCAGCCTCCCTGGTGTCGAGTCCCACGTCCGGTCCAAAGGGCTGGGGGTGGGGGGTGCCGAGCAGCAGAGTCACATGCTTCACCAAAGGGCCGCCCTCTCTGGGAGCTCTGGGGTAGGCAAACCCAAACTGACATGTCCAGTGTGGTGGCCATTCCTTGACCCTCTTTTCCCTGCTTTTACCACCGCACTGTGCAATCCTGTTCCTGAAGGAGACGGGGTCCCACAAATTCCACCCCCTGGGTGCCCTGCCATGCCTTGACTGCTACAGCCCAGAACCACCGTCCCAAGGACAGCGTTGGGCACAGGCTGTTTGGCCCCAGAGCGCCTGGCAGCATCCCCGAGCATCTCAGGGGAAACCTCGGCACAGACTGGTGGGCTTGAGTATGGGCAGGAGGGACTGAGTAGCCTGTTATTTCTCTCCAGGTGGAGGCCTCTGCCTGCTGGCGGCTCACTGTGAAGGTCCTGGAGGCCCGGAACCTGGGCTGGGCTGACCTGTGTGAGTAACGATTTCCTGGGCTTCAGGGGTACAGAGATGACCAGACCCTATGGGAAAGGCCCAGGTGAGAACCTGGGGGCTGGGTTGGGCTGCTTGTGGTAGGAACCTGGTGAGGTCCCTGGAGGGAAGTGTAAGGAATTCTCTCTTACACTGTTCTCTTGACATTGGCAGTGAGTGAGGCAGACCCCTATGTGACCCTACAGCTGCCAACTGTACCTGGAACAAAGTTTAAAACCAAAACAATCACCAACTCCAGTCATCCTGTATGGAATGAGACCTTCAGTTTCCTAATCCAGAGTCGGGTCAAGGTAAAGGCCAGGGCCACCCTCCTAAGGACAGGCTATATCCTTCTTTTAGAACACATTTTCCTCCAGGACTCATCACAGACACTGAGGAGGAGTGTCTGTGTTCCCAGACTGGATATGCTGTGTGGGAGAGAATGTGTGACCCAGCAGCTGCCTGTGAGCCTGACCTCTGGCAAGTCGCTGGTCCTCTCTAAGCCCATCTGTGGAAGGGAGACAGGAAGAATCCCTTCCTGATGTGCTTGTTGTGAGGTTAAATGAAATAATGCATGGAAGACTCCTGGTACATATGGGCCCTGGGGGACCAGCAAGCTGGGGCAGGGGGAGGGTTGGAGGTGAGGAAACGCTGAAAGGATTTTATTTTTTATAAAAAAAAAAATTAAAGGGGGAAGATTAGGAACTTTTCTGGATTTCCTTTTACTGCTTTTAAGTTTTACTATCATTTTTATTTTGAAGTACAAAGTGTGGAGGCATGATAATCTTGCCTGACCCTGGGCATCAAGTAAAGTTTCAACAGGTGTGAAGTACAGTAATGAGTAAATAATGTGCTAAGTTGCTGTTCTTGTGTCCCTAGAATGTTCTGGAGCTAAACGTCTATGACGAGGACTCAGTCACGGAGGATGATGCCTGCTTCAAGGTTCTTTATGATGTCTCAGAAGTCCTCCCTGGCAAGCCGCTCCGGAAGACATTCTCAATGCGTCCCCAGGTGAGTGGGGAATCCCTTGGGCCTTACCTCTCCCAACTCCAGGCTGAGGAAGTTATAGTTTCTCCTATCTCTTGGGATGCTGCTGGGTTGAACTCATTCACAGAAAGATGGAAACCCCTCCCAGAGATATTTACACTTTAATAGGAAAGGAAAAGGCTTAACTAGACTGTTACAGACTGAATCACTCCATGGAGGGATTTTGGTCATCTATGAGAGGAAGATTTCAGTGATGAGGAACTTCCTAATGTGCATCAAAACACAGTTATTTACAACAACTAACCCTTTGGGCAGTTGTGGGATCCATCACTCCTGCTCACTCCCTCTGATCTCCCGTGGTGCCCAAGGCCTGCTTTATGAAGGCCTCTGCTCCTTCTCCAACAGGTAAGGAGTGGGAAGGCAGGGTTCTGGGGTCAGATCCCCCTTAAGAGGAACAGGAGATGGGCCCTGGGAACCCTTACACCTCTTAAGGCCTATGCTCATCCCCCACTTCAGCCCTGCCAAGAAGGGAGGAGACCTGTTATCTGCAGAGTTATCAGCTGTGGGTTGGGCAGGTAGACCATCTTTCCCTAAGCCTCAGTTTCCTCATCTGTAAAGTGGGAAGAATTGTTATACTGTGCATCCCTAAGACACTGCTCGAGATGAGACAATGCATCATCAAAAAACTGTGTCAACTCTAAAGATGTGTGTAAATGTTGATGACTTACTCAGCTTTGATTTCAGGGACAGGAGGAGTTGGACGTGGAGTTCCTGATGGAAAAAATGTGAGTAATAATCACGCAGCCCAGGGAGTTTCTCAGGACCCAGGCTTTATTTAGGGTAGAGTCTTTGACCCAGATTCTCCATCCCTCATGTCCCCACACCTGCCAGTCTGGGTGGGGGGGGGTCTTAGAGGAAAGTCACTGCTTCCTTGGTCCCACCATCCCTCTCTTTCCTCACCTTGCACTCTTCAGAAGTCTTCCTCATCCTGAATGGTATCCAGGGCCTAGGGTCCCTCAGTATCACCCCAGGAGGCCCCAAGGAGGCTAGAGGCTGGGCTGTGAGGGGTCAGCCCAGTTCAGGGAGTATTCACCTTTGCCAAGCTGAGCTCCCGATGTTTTGATTTTTCCAGATCAGAACGCCCAGAAAACCTCATCACCAACAATGTGCTTGTGGTAACCACCCTCCTCAGGCTTGTGAGGGGATCTGAGGGAGGGGCCCCAGAGCTGAAACTGAGGTGGGGGGTGCAGAAGGGACAGGAAGGGACAGGGCCTTGTGGTAAGACCACCCCTGACCTCCCAGCTATGTGGCCACCTGGGGCTATGGTCAGGGGGTGGGGGCTTGGAGGGGCCAGGGCCTTTAGGGAATATATATAGAGAGAGCTCGAGGCTCTGCTGAGAAGAGGTCCTGGACCAAGGCTGGATGGCTGAGGGAGTGTTGGGGGAATTTTAGGTGTTCCTGACAGTGTTTCGTCACCTGTGATGGACTTAAGTTCTCAGCCTTGGAAGGTGGTGAGGAAGTCACATGGGCCAGGCCAGGCTGGAGTGTTAGTACTGAAGTAGCAGAAGCTCAGAGGGAGTTTCCAGTGTGGTAGCTTCCAATATGGGAGCTCTGGGATAGGGTCAGGGGGTCAGTAAGCTCCTCCTTGAGACACTGGACAGTCCTGGTCAGCTCTTCTAAAACAGAGTGAGCTCAAAAGCTACGGGTGGTAAACAATGCACTAGAAGCTGTCTACTCAAAGGTCACAGGTAAGCAACACAGCCATGACCTGGGAGCAGGGCTGAGCCTAAGGTGAGGTAAGGCACCTAGAGCCCCAAACAGAAGAAGGCATCTACCCTCAATGCAAATGCCTGTTTGATGGGCTAGTATCACTTTTATAAATGCACATTAAAATCATACCTAGGCAGCTGCTTTTTATCTGAGTGATGGAGAGCAGGGTGGGTTGATAAAGTCAGCAGGTCTACATGAGCGAGTCAGTAACAAGAGCCAGGTGGGCTGTGCGCGTCAGCTGATGGGCATTGCACAGAATGCCGTGGGCTCGCTTGGCCAGCAGGTCAACGGGAGGACAGGCAGGAGGTACTGTCGTTGCTGACATTGTAAAGTCTTCTCCAGTCATTCCATCACCCTGTAGACCAGTGGTTTGTACGCTACTGTTTGGGGGCAGTTGTGGTAGAACACACTCTCCAGATTGAGTTCAGAAAAATACAGAGAAGAAAGAACAGTGGTTGAGGTTTGGGTGGCCTTCAAGGATCCCTGACATTTGGCAAACCTAGGAAAGCTGGGGGTGGGGCGGGGTGCAGGGTGGAGATGGGGCTCTCCTGTCTGCTCCAGAACATCTGACTTAGCAGCTGCAGCAGATTAGAGGTATCTGGAGTGGGGGGGGGGGGTGGTTCTGCCTCCAATCCCACTTCCTGTTCTGCGTGTGATGGATTTGGGACAGAGGGGTTCAGGGGGCAAAAAGTCAAGGGGACCTCAGCTTTCCCTGCAGAGCCTCCTGCCCATGATGTGCTCTGCCCCAGGCCCGAGAGCTGTCATGCCTGGATGTCCGTCTGGACAGCGTTGGGAGCACAACCATGGTCACAGGTGAGGCCTGCTCAGAACCAGGTCTGGTCTCTGCTAGATGGGGTGGTTGGAAACCTGTACGGAGAGGGAGGTGAGCAGCAGAGCCGAGCTTGCCTCTTTCTTCTTGCCCGCACGGGGCAAGGGCAACAGGTCTCCTCTGGGCAGGAGGGTCCTCTGACCTGGAGGAGGCTGTGCTGCAGGAGGTAGGAATACCCTGAGGGTTGTGGGGCCCAGACGGCTGGGGAGGGCTCTTTCCAGAATCCTGTCTACCACAGTCCAGGCTCCCAGGTCTTGGCCATGTCCAAGCAGCACTGCCGATTTTGCTGGGTCCCTACCGGATTCCTGGCTCTTGTTCCCCTCGTGCAAATCTGCCCACTTTCTCCCTAGATCAGGATGAGCTGGAGCTGGTGCTGAAGGGCTCATATGAAGACACACAGACATCTTCACTGGGCACAGCGTCTGCCTTCCGCTTCCATTACATGACAGCCCAAGAGGCAGAACTGAGTGGGCGTCTGAAGGTAGGTCTTGGCTTTGGAGCTCTGCTAGCCTTGTGCCAGCTCCAGCTGTTGTAGGCCCCTGGCCTCCCCCAGTTAGGCACCAAGCCCTTGGCAGACAGGGAAATCACCAGGAGCCTGAAGTGGCCATGGGGGCTGCTATGCCTTGTCAGACTGTTTGAACTTTTCAGTGGCCCCTGAATAAAATCCCATATCTTTGCCCACAAGGCCTGGCCCTTGCCCACCTCTGCTTGGTCCACTCTCCCCATCTTTATGATGCTCTAGCCATATTTGTCTCTTCTTGCTTTTCCAACCTGCCAAGTGCTTTCTCTGTTCTACATCTGGCTTGTTTCAAGGCTGCCTGATCCTCTACCTTCTCTTCCTCCTCTTTTAGATCTCAGCTCAAATGGCACCTTTTCAGAGAGGCCCTCCTTGACTCCCCATCTTCAATAGACCCCACACACCCCACCTTTGGTTATTGTATCATATCACACTCCTTATTTCCTTTACAACACTTTTTTTCCTTTACAGCACTTACTAACATCTGTTCATTACCTATTTCATTTTAAATTCATGCACATGATTCAGTTAGAACCATAAATATCACCAAGTGTTTTTATAATTAGCAATTGTAATTACCATACTTGTAATAATTATAAATATTGTGATTATTTTTATATTATCAGAGAGGGACTGTGTCTGGATCACTCTCTAGATACTCAGTAAGGATTGGTTGAATGAATGAATATTTCTCTCCAGAGGTCGGAAAGCAGTGGTTTGAATTCAGACAAGTCAGCTGAGCACCTCACTGTGCCCCTAAGGTCCTTGGCCATGGGAGAGGAGGCAACGGTTAATGTTCCTGCTACAAATGTGAGTGGCCTCAACTGGATGGGTAGTGCCAGTGAGAATAAAGATGGGGATCCCAGGCCCTGAGGGCTACCCACTTTCTCTTCAGGGTCTAGGACATTCTAGTTTAGTCTTCTGCTTTGATTTCAGGCCCCAGAAGTGAGGTTGCAGCTCAAGACTGAGGGCTGGTAAGGGACATTCGTATCTGTGGGGGACAGTGAGGGGTGGTCACGGGACAGGAGAGTGTTGTGCAAAGGGTGGTCTTTGGGGTTGGGACAGGACGGTTATTTGGCAGCTCTTGTGGGCTTGGCCAACCAGTAACTGAGCTATGCAGTGCCCGCTGACCCTTGGATCCTCTACTGCCCCAGCCCTAAGGAGCTGGCTGTGCACCTGGACTTCGATCTGTGTGCAGAGGAGAAAGCTTTCCTGAGCAGGAGGAAGCAAGTGGTGGCCAAGGCTCTCAAGCAGGCCTTGCAGTTGGACAGAGATCTACAGGAGGATGAGGTTTGTGGGTACAGGGGATGTGGGTACAGTACTTGGAATGACCTTAAGGAAGGGCCTGATTCATAAGCCCTCCCTAGACACTCTAGTCGCAGATATAGGAGTGGAGATGGGGGGGGGGGGAAGGTAAGCTCTGGGTTCTCACTCCCTTTGGGGCTCTTTCTGGGGCTGAGAGCTGTCACTTCCTGGGGGAGGGGCTGGGTGCTAGCTCTAATTCTGACTCTAATCAGGCCCTGACCATGAGGTCCCTTCCCTGGAGCCAGGAAGCAGTTCCATCCTGAGTCCTTGCTAAGCCAGCCTATTTTTGTGTGTGGTCCAGGTCCCTGTTGTGGGCATCATGGCCACAGGAGGAGGTGCGCGGGCCATGACCTCTCTCTATGGCCACCTGTTGGCCCTGCAGAAGCTGGGCCTCCTGGACTGTGTGACCTACTTCAGTGGCATCTCAGGCTCTACATGGTGAGGGTGCTGGGGACTGGAGGAACATAGATGATCACTTCCCAGACGGGAGTGGAGTAGACACCAGAGGAACCTTCTCCATGAGGAAGCCATGTGGATGTGAGCAGTACAGTCTGATGGGTGCCAAAAGTGGCTTTCTCAAAAGGGAGAAGTAGATATTACAGAGGTCCTCCCATGAGAGAGGCATTGTGGAACATCCATTCCACGCTACTGAAGAGGTGTTAGGCAGCTGATTCAGAACGAGCTGGGTTTGAGTCTCTGCAACACCACTCCTGGGCAACTTATTTCCTCTGATTCTCAGTTGACTCATCTCCAAAATGGGAGTAATAGTACACACTCCATAAGACTGTAATGGGACAGCCCAAGTAAAACACTTAATATGTCTGACAAGTACCAGGAACTTCAAGTTGGTAGCTCTTTTTTCTTTAATTGTTATTACCGTCAAATCCCTATAACACTCCCTAGGATAGTTTCTCTTACTGTCCCTAATGCATAGATGAAGAGATTTAGATGGAGACATACTATCTTGCCTGAAGACACCATTGCCTCCCTGTACCTCACTCTGCCTATGATGAGGTAGGGCTTTTCACTGTTAGAGATTCACTCCTTTGAGTCTTACTGAAATGTGACTTTAAGGAATAAAAGAAGAGTAAACTCTAAGGAGTTTAGGTGACAGCTGTTGACATGTAGCATCTTAAAAGGCTTGAGGACCAGTGCATGAAGATGGGTGTAGGGTCTAGATCTGTTCCATACAATGCAGTAGCCACTAGTCACCTGTGGATATCAACCACTTGAAATGTGGCAAGTCCACATTGAAATGTGTTATAAAATACATGGGGATTTTGAAGACTTAGTTTGAAAAACATAAATTTATGTCAAATTTTATGTTGATTACATGTTGAAATGATAAATTTTAGATCTACTGAATTAAAATATATTATTAAAATTAATTTTTACTAGCCTTCTCTTTTTCAAAATGTATTTACTAGGAAACTTCAGATTATACATGTGGCTCACAATATATTAGACAGTGCTGATCTGAGAGAGAAAGCCCTGAGACTCATTCTCTAGATGGGCAGGACTTTGGCTGCAGGAGCGCCATGTTGGGAGAAGCAGGAGGGAGGCATTGCAGTGACCCAAGCTGGGCCTCCGTCTCCCTCCATATTGTCCCTTTATTCTCCCAGGGCAATGGCCCACCTCTACGGGGACCCTGAGTGGTCACAGAGGGACCTCGAAGGACCCATCAAATATGCTAGAGAGCATCTGACCAAGAGCAAACTGGAGGCCTTCTCCCCAGAGCGCCTAGCGAGCTACCGCCGGGAACTGGAGCTGCGGGCTGAGCAGGGCCACCCCAAGACCTTTGTGGACCTGTGGGCTCTTGTGCTGGAGTCTATGCTGCACGGCCAGGTAGGACACCTATGCTTGCAAGGCGGGGTGTGTGTGCAGCTGCGGGACCAGGGCAGCCTCACAGTTAGTCATGTGTGTGTTTCCTACAGGGTGAGGGAGGCTGGGATCTGTGGTTAGAGGAAGTGGGAACCACAGTGTCTCAGTGTCTGCCCTACTTTGGGACACTGCCTTTTTGAGTCAGGCTATTCTTCAGTTCATTGCCGTGAAACAGAGATTTCTGGCTCTCTCAAGAGCTTAGGGACCAGTCAAAGCCAAAGTCAGTTCGGCAAACAAAAGTTTCACATTATGTTTGGGTGTCAGAGAACTTGCTTGAACAATTTTTATTTGATCAATACTGCAGTGTAGAATGTATTCTTCTTCTCTATCTTCATGATAGTGTTAACAGCATAGACTCTGGAGCCAGATTCCCTGGGTTTAATCTCAGTGCCTCTTACTAGCTATGTGTTCTTCTGCAAGTTACTTAACCTCTCTGTGCCTCAGTTTTCTCATTTGTTCAGGGGGGATGGGTGAGATTTAGGGGAGATTTAGTGAGAATAGTTCTTACCTCATGGGTTTGTTGTGAGCACTCTATGGTGCTTTGGGACAGAGTAAGCATTAAGTATTAGCTATTATATTTCTTTACTGTTATTTTAACAGCATTGAGACCAAACTGAGGGTATACTTTTTTTAATACATTGCTTCTTTAAGGAAAGTTTAGTAAGTCAACTGTTAAATCTTACATTAGGAGCACCTGGGTGGCTCAGTCAGTTAAGCTCTCGAGTTCTGCTCAGGTCATGATCTCGCGGTTCGTGGGTTTGAGCCCTGCGTCCGGCTCTGTGCTGACTGCTCAGAGCCTTGAGCCTGCTTCTCATGCTGTGTCTCCCTCTCTCTCTGCCCCTTCCCCACTCACACTCTGTCTCTGTCTCCCAAAAAGGAATAAACATTAAAAAAGTTTTAAAAAATCTTACATTAACTGATACTAAAATCAGTAATTTTTCCCACTATTGTTTTACCACATATAATTATGTGAACACTTCTTTTAAAGTATGTGGAACAACTAAAACACAAAAGGTTATCTTCAGCATTCATTAAAAAAAGTAAACTATCGAATATACTAGCAGAAGAAGGATTTTTCTCTTTGTTATTGTTGGGTATCAGGAGTTTGACCAAGAAAGATTTTATGTAAATGAATGAATGCCAAAAAATGGATTTGCTTTGAATTTTTTTGTGTAAACTTTATCCTTGCTGGCGAGCACAATGCTTTTTGGAAATTACCAACCATTCTTGATTTTTATTTATTAGCTTAAAAATATTTATTATAAAAATCAGTATTTCTTATTTAATATTATGATAAGTTTCAGATTATCAAGACCTAAAACTCCTGATAAGAAAATGCATAAAGCATAAAGAATAGTGTAATGAATATGCACAATCTTGCCAACCAGCCTCAGAAATAAAATGTTACCGAGAGAGTTGAAGCCCCCTGTGGATCCCTCCCCAGTCCCATTTCCCTCCCACCCCCAGAGGAAACCACCGTCCTAAATTTGGCTTTATCATCACACTCATATCTTCGGTCTTATATGTTATTGTATTATATAATACATAACATATAATTACATAACATACTTTATTTACCTTTATTGTATATCTTATTGTATACCTTTTATTATACATCCTTAAGAAAAATATAATGTTACTTGCACAAATGGTTTTGTAAAAGTCCCCTTGTGCACGAATGTTACAGATACTCTGAGCCTTGAGGATACACACCCAGCAGTGGAATTATTAGGCCATTGGGTACATAAATCTTCAGCTTTCCTACCTGTTGCCAAATCGTTCTCCAAAAACGTTTCATTAATTCACACACCCACCATCAGTGTATCATAGTTTCTTTTTCTCTACATGCTCTTCAGAATTTTAATTTTTTGATCATTTTATGGGTGTTATACAAAATTTTGTTATAGCTTTCATTTCCTTGATTTTTGGTGAGACCAATCATAGTTTCAAGTATATTTGTCATTGGGATTTCCTCTTCCATGGATTACCTACTCAAATCCTTTTCCATTTTTATATTAATTTATCTTCAGCATTATTTTGTGGGAACTGTTTATAGATTCTGGATATTAATCCTTTATCAGTTCTACTAGATTTTGATACAGAGTTTTAATATAATCCCGTGTCCCATTATTTCCTTCATGGTTTGTGCTTTTAGGATCTTGCTAGAGAAATCTATCCCTCTCCTAAGTTATAAAATCTCTTCCTATATATCCTTATAAAAGTTTTAAAGATTCATTTTCCACAATAAGGACTTTAATCCTCCCAGAATATATCTTCAGCTATTATGTGGACACAGTCCAATTTTTTTTTCCATAATGATAGCAAACTTTCCCAATATCACTTGTTGATTCTTCTTTCTCCACAAATCTACATTCTTCCTTGTGTCCTGTGTCAGCTCTCATGTATTCATGGGACCCTTTCTGAGCTCTCCTCTATTCAAATGGGGCCGATTCCCTGTGCCAGTACTACCCTGGTTTAGTAACTCCACATTTGTAATACATGTTGGTATCTCATAGGGCAGATTTAACCCCACCGCCACCTTGGTTTTTCTCAGAATTGTCTTGGCTCCTTTTGGTCCTTTGCTCTTCTGTATATGTAATACAATCAGCCAGTCAAGTTTCATGAGAAATTTGTTGGAATTTTTTTTGAAATGGCATGAAACTTATAAAACTAATGTAATTACTTGAAATATTTTTATTTTATTAATATATCCTGTGTATTCTTTAGATCTATTATTTAAGTTCAGGTTCTGTTGTGAGGATACAGTGTTTTATTAGTGGCTTTCCTGTCTGGTGGAGGTATAGTAGCTATAGAGTTGGGAGAAGCCTCTTTTAACAATTTACTTTATGATGTGCTATAAAATGCAGTTTGATCTGAGGCTATAAAGAACACTTTTATTTAATTGCCATTTGATCCTCCAGTAATGACTTTGTGCATGGTTTTTTGTACAAGGTTTATAGTCTTTTTTTAAAAGACAAACAATAAGGTTTTGGGGGGGGGTTGGTTCACAAGAAAAAAAATCTCATATTGTTGAACAAACAATGTGTCCTTAAAAATGAGCACTGGTGTGGTTTTAAATTTTTTTTTAATTTTTTTTTTTACCATTTTTAAAATTTATTTTTGAGAGACAGAGCATGAATGGGGGAGAGGCACAGAGAGAGGGAGACAGGGAATCTGAAGCAGACTCCAGGCTCAGAGCTGTCAGCGCAGAACCTGTTGCGGGGCTCGAACTCACAAACCGTGAGATCATGACCTGAGCTGAAGTCGGACGCTTAACCAACTGAGCCACTCAGGCGGCCCTAAAATTTTCATTTCAATATCAAACCTTTTCAAATAGTCTTTTTTTCTTAGTTATCATGCTTTATCTCAAGGCTAACACTCATTGTATGCTTTAAAAAATTTTTTTAATGTTTATTTTTGAGAGAGAAAGAGAGGGAGTATAAGCAGGGGAGAGGCAGAGAGAGAAAGAGACAGAGGATCAGAGGTGGACTCTGTGCTGACAGCAGACAGCCTGATGTGGGGCTAAAACTCACGAACTATGAGATCATGACCTGAGCTGAAGCCGGACACTTAACTGACTGAACCACTCAGGCGCCCCTGTTGTATGCTTTTTAAAATCATTCTTTAATCAGACAAATTTAGAATGTATTTCAAATTTAAGTTTTTAGGTAAAAGTATTTATTATCTCCATGCCATATGAATCCCCGGCTCCAAAAGTCATTTTAAATGTCAGAAAATATCTCCGTAACAAATCACAGTTTCATTAATATTAAGCATTATTAGAGAAATAGTACACCTTGAACTTTACACAAAACAACATTATTAGTCTACACACTTCTATAATATTGTCGTGGTTTTGTAAAAACCTGCTTGTAAAACACACCAGTTATAATCAGTGCATCTCAAACTATGTTTTTCAAGCATTTTTCTTTTATGTTTGCTGGCAAGCACTGAACTGCTCAGAATCTACTCCCTATTCCTTAGGAAGAAATTCAATTCTTCTCACGTGTTCCTGAGTTAAGAAGGTCTTCTGTGGTTTTCTTCAATTCTGGACTAAAAGGTTTTGCATTTAGTTCCTCCTGTCCCTAATACACATGGCCAACACTGCACCCAGCTTCCACACGTCAGGGGAACCCCTGAGTCATCAGAGAGTGCTCTGCAGGGTTGGGGATGCTCATTTGGAAACTGGGGGCCTGGAGATCCAGAGGCTTGCCACCACTTCCTGGTAAGCTATTAAAAGGAAAAACAGGGGTTCCTGGGTGGCTGTCGGTTAAGCATCTGACTCTTGATTTCCGCTCAGGTCATGATCTCACGGTTGTGAGATTGAGCCCCACATGGGGCTCCATGCTGGGTGTGGTGCCTGCTTGGAATTCTCTCTCCCCCTCTTGCTCTGTTCTCTCTCTGTCTCCCTCTCTCTCCATTCTCTCTCAAAAAAAAAGGGGGAGGAGAAAGAATGCTTGGGTATTATTTCAGTAGATGGAAGGGTGTGCTGACCCTCTCCCCCAGATCAGAAATGGTTCATCTAGAGTAAATAAAGGACACATTTTCCCTCATCATACATGACAAAAAAGCAGGCAAACAGGATGCCTAAATAAAAAGAAGGGAATTTGAGAATTACCCTTCAAGAAGGGAAATTGCAGGTATTAATCAAGTTCCTTCTGTCTTCATTACATACATACTTCACACCTGAGGGACTGACTTGTATGTATGACAAATAGTGCCAGGGGCTTAAGCTGTATTTGGGGATTCTTCCTGTGGGTTCCCTAGAACTCAAGTCCTATTGGGCACCAGTGCAGAACTGGGGGAAAAGATGACACATCAGTGACAGATGGCTAGAGGGGGAAGAAGAGGTACACCGGGCATGTGGGAGGGGGGCTCCTCACTGGAAAGGCAGGGCTAGCATCCTGGGACACACATTTGGCCGATCATCAGAATCACCTGGGGAGACGAAAAAAAAAGCAAATTCCTATGTGGCTTTTGCTGATTCTCAGAAGAAACCTAGTAATCTGTGTGTTTAATTTAGCACATTCTCAAAGTAAATCAGATCATAAGGGCTGATAGAGCAGTTTGGGATCCCCCTAGTTAGCTGCTAACTTAGCTGCTGAGTGAGGTGCCTTCCAGTTCAGAGATCCTAAGAGAGGGACAGTGTATCTGTGTGTGGCACACTCCCTGCTCTAGGACCTGTGGAAACCTCCTTCCCCAGGTGGGGCTCCAGGCAGCCACCGCCATTAACCTTGCTGATGCTGGAAATGAACCCTATTTGCATCTCTGGTCCAGGATAGAGTAAGATCTTTCTGTGCCCCTAGAACTCCGTGAGGCTCTGTGGAGGCTTCCCGAAAAGGCAAGCCACAGTCCTTGCCATCAAGGCAGAACTTAGTGTTTTATTGAAGAGAAAATTGGAAACAGGGGCAAGAATAATCAGTGGGGTACAACTTCAAACTGTGCAAAGCAGGAAGGAAGGGGATGAGGAGGGGGAGGCAAGGAATGACCGGAAAGCATTTTGGAAGGGCTGAAACTTGAACTGCATTTATGTGAATCTAGAAGGGACAGCGTTTACAATGTGTACTAAAAGGGGATTCCTGCGTCCTCTCTGGAAAGCAATGTATGTGGGTGTGTGCCTTTGTTTCTGTGTGTCGGGGTCCACATCCACTCCACCCTTCAACCCATGAAGATGGGGCCAATGGGACCATAGGAGCGGCAGTAGGGTATTGCTCTTGACACTGCGGTCCTTGTAAATGGCATTCTCTTGAGGTATGTGCAGTGCACAACCTCCATTGCCCTCCATGGTGACCCTGAATCTGGTCAGAATATGAGAGTGGGAGTGTGAACTGGATGGGTGCACCCACCCATGCCACTCAGATTCCAATGGGGAGCTGTCTCCTCTCCCTCAGCCTGTGCCTCCAGGGTGCTCCCTACCTCATTTAAGCCCTCATGACTCCCACCCCAGGTGATGGATCAGAAGCTGTCCGAACAGAGAGCTGCACTCAAACGGGGCCAGAACCCTCTGCCCCTCTACTTGAGCCTCAATGTCAAAGAGAACAATCTGGAGACCCTCGACTTCAAGGGTACAGTCTTTAGTCCTGTCCACACTACCCTCCAACACACACACACACACACACACTCACACACACACACACACAGGTGCATATGTCTTGTGCACTCAGCAGGCCTTCAGAGAATGCAAACAGGAAACTCCTACCCAGAGTTCTCAGCCTTCTGGAAGGGAGGAGGTTCTGATGGGCCTATGAGCCAGGCAGCAGAGCCCGCTGTCCTGGTGGTGGGGAAAGTGGAGATGTGGTCAAGGGGCTGGGTGGGGGAGTGGTGAGCCCAAGAGTCAGCCAGGCAGGGAGGAGGCTAGGGCCTTTGGTGAGCGGGGGGGAGGGGGGGCAGTGTCTTTGGCCCGTCAGAGCTGGGGCTTCCCTCAGCCCACTCTCCTCTCATTCCTGCCTCTTGCCCCTGTTCCCACAGAGTGGGTGGAATTTTCCCCCTATGAGGTGGGGTTCCTGAAGTATGGTGCCTTTGTCCCTTCTGATCTCTTTGGCTCTGAGTTCTTCATGGGGCGGTTGATGAGGAAGCTCCCTGAGTCCCGGATCTGCTTTCTGGAAGGTGAGTGATGGTCACTGTGAAGATTCTGGCCAGTCCTGGGCAAGGCCTCGCTGCCTAGACATGATTCCCGTACTCGAGTATGTCAGGGCCCCTGGGGAGAGGGTAACTGGAGTTGGGCTGTGGGGAAGAACCATTGAAGGGACAGTCCACCTGCCTTCCCTCTTCCATCCCCATCCTCCAGGTGATGGGAGGCAGGGTGCTGAGGCTTGAGGGTGACTTCTCTTGGGGTTTGGCATTCAGGTATCTGGAGCAACATTTTGTCCCTGAACTTGCTGGATGCCTGGTATGACCTCATCAGCTCTGATGACACCTGGAAGCAGCATGTCAAGGACAAGATCAGGAATCTGGGTAAGAAGAGGGGACAGCGCAGGAGACTGGAATGAGTCTACTGCCTCTTCGGGTGCTTGGGGGAGGGGCACTATCAGAGGCGAGGCAGGGCCAGGCATTTCCAGACTTTTCACTGGACTAACGTCTGTTTCTCTGAGCCCAGAGGAGTCTCCTGCGTCCGTGAGGACCTCCTCATGCCTGGAGGCCTCCTGGCTCCAACCTGGAACAATGCTGGCCAAGGCGTTTAAGGGCTGCCTGACAGGCAGGCCACTCCACCAGCACAGCCTCAACTTCCTCCAGGGCCTCCAGCTGCACCAGGACTACTGTAGCCAGAGAGATTTCTCCACCTGGGCAGGTAAGGGCCTCTGCCGTGTATCCCCGGGTAACAGGCTTAGGCTCCCGGGCAGAGATGGACCATGGCTAGGACCTGCAGGGGACTTGGGGGGGGGGGGTGGTCATAGCATTCCCTTCTGGAGTTGGTCTGCAGAAGGTCTTGGGAAAGGGTGGGGTGACGTTTTCTTTCAGGGAGTGACTCCAGAAGTCAGAAGGGGACATGGAGGCAAATGTAGTATGAAAGGTAGATGATCTGTGGTGGAGAGGCTGCCTCTGACTGTCACTGCCTCCCTCATCAGACTGTGAGCTAGACTGCACCCCTGGCCAGCTGACCCCTCAGGAGCCCCAGCTCTGCCTGGTAGATGTCGGCTACTTCCTCAACACCAGCTGTCCCTCCATGTTCCGGCCAGGCCGCAGACTGGATCTCATACTCTCCTTCGACTACTCCCCATCCTCGCCCTTTGAGGTGCCTCTGGTTGCCCCAAGGGAACCCCAGATACTCCAGCCAGCCAGGCCATGCTCCAGCGGCAAGCAAAGGGCCACTGAGCCACTGGCCCTGACCTCCTGGGTCCCCAAGGGGAGGGAAGGGTGACAGGCTCTGACCTACAGACTCTTGCCAGGGTCCTTGGTTGGGAAGGGCTGTGCAGGTGCTGGGGCCCTGGGCTCCCAGGACAGGCAGATGGGAGGGAGCTCGCTGCACCTACCCCAAGAAGAACAGCTAGACAGAGCTGGGAGGAGACCCTGGCCTGTCTACATCCATCCCCTCAGGGCCCCCCCCCCCCCCCCGGGGACTCAGGGGAGGGGGAATAGGGCCTTGGTACAGGAGTGGGTCCCCTACTGAGGACCTCTAGGCTCTGGGATTTGAATAACCTTGATTTGAATCCCAAATGGGAGCAAGGATGCTAGGTCTCTATCCCACCTAAAGATTTTAACCAAACGACATTGCAGACCACTGGAATCCTTTGCCTCCCTCCAAGGTCCTGTAGCTTCACTAGACCCCACACAGGTCAGAACCAGTTGTCTTGACACTAAGCAGTCCAGTTTGGGCTGGGGCTATCCTAGCACTTTCAAGAGCACTGACCTGGGATGACCAGGAAGTAGCTGGTTCTCTCTGGGCACTCCCCCTCCCCAACCAGACTCTGCAGCAGACAGAGCTGTACTTCCGGGCCCGGGGACTGCCATTCCCTCACGTGGACCCCAGCTCTCAGGACCAACACCAGCCAACAGAGTGCTACCTCTTCTCGGACCCCACCCTCCCTGATGCCCCTGTCCTGCTGCACTTCCCACTGGTTAATGCCTCCTTCAAGGACCACTCAGCCCCTGGTAAGGTATCCCGTCCTGTCCTAACATCCTGGCAGCCTTGACCCTCAGAGGCACTGCCCGAGTCCTTCCCAGCACTCCTGCGGCCAGCAAAGGGAGGGGGTCTTCAGGCTAGTCTCATCCAGTTTTGGACATGGTAGTGTGCTGGCTTCTGTTGTGGATGCCGCATCCTCACACGGGCTCTCTGTTTGTAGAAACACTGTGCTGCTGTCCTCTGTCAGGACCCCAGGCTCCTTTGGCCTTCCCTCCCCCAGCCCCCCTAGCTACACCTGGGCTCCTCAGCAGTTCTGTTCCAGGGTGGTATGTGGGAATCCCTGTACCAGAGGCCTGCAGTGTCCCTGTCTGCAGCCATCTCCACCCTTGCTCAGGTTCCACCTTGTTAGAGCACTAGACAGCCAGGACAGAGAGGCCCCGGGTCCCTCACTCGCAGATTCCCCTGAAGCTACCTGGAATTTCAGTCAACTTCTACCCTCCCACCCCAGCCCAGCCTGCCATCTTTTCTCAGGAAGCTGGGCCTCCACCCTGGGGCCTCTGAAATGTAAACCCTCATCACAGGCCTTCCAATCCTCACCTCCCGCCAACTGGTCAGACCTTTAACTCCTTCTGGTGGGAACACCTAACTTCTGCCTTTGTATGTTATTCCTGGCTTGCTGGTTCCCATTCTAATTCCAAACCTTCCAGCTCTACCCTTAACAAGCTTAGCCCACATCGCGGAATTCTCTTTCCCTTTCAACAAAGACTCATTCTTACAAAGCAAAAATCCCTTTGGTTTTCAGGCTCTTGACTGAATCTTTCACTGACCTGACTTTGTTGTCTGACTGTTTCCACTTTGCCCCCGAAGGTGATACAGAGAGATACTGTGGGGTTGCCTTTATAGTAGAAGTGCATTGCTATGAGGAAGCAAACCCTTCATATCTCAAAATAGTGCATTTATATACTATCCGCATTTATATTTCTGGGCAAACGACACAGAGGGCAGAGGGAAAGCAAGAAGCCCCTTCAGTAAGGAACAGCATCCCCCTGTGCCCAGTTGCAAGGCTTCGTTCTGCCCTCCCCTGGAGGCCTCTGGGTCCTACCCCTAACCCTTCCCCTCTCCGGGCAGGTGTCCAGCGCAGCCCCACAGAGCTCCCAGCTGGCCAGGTGGATCTCACTGGGACCACCTCACCCTATTCCTTGTTCAACATGACCTACAAGGAGGAAGATTTTGATCGCCTGCTACAGCTTAGTGACTACAATGTACAGAACAGCCAGGATGCCATTCTGCAGGCCTTGAGGGCTGCCGTGAAACGCCGGGCCCTGGGGGCCAGATCTCCAATGGCACAGAATTGAGGCTACTCAGCGACCCTCCAGGGGCTCAGGGCTTACCCAAGCACAGCTGGCTATAGCCACAGCCCTCACTGGGCTGAGTTCTGGGCTACCCCAGGCCCCAGCCTCCTTGGCAGCCAGTCTCACAGCCCAAGTCCTCCCTCACTTTCATCGCTGGCTTGAGAGGAGCTGAAAGTGAACTCCTCACCAGACCAGTGTGTAGAATAGCGGGTCCAACCAGACAAAAGTTCACGTGTGATTACTTTCATGCTGAGCAGAGCAGACTTGGGGTTCAAGCTTGAGGCTTGAGACCAGGAGTGGGGATGAGCAGGGCATGGGATGGCTTGACTGAGAGGTGGCTCCGGGCATCAGGAATCACAATATGTCCTGAGAATCCCTTCTTCGTCCCTTCCTCCTCTTTCTCATTCTTCTTTTGTACTCTTTTTAAGCAACTTTAATCCACAAAACACATAATTCATCCATCTATAGGATACGACCTATGGCTTTTCCTTGTGCGGCCACCACCGTCATCATTTTGAGAAGATTTTCATTACCCTCAAAGGAAGCCCCTCACCCCTTAGCTGTTAACCTCAACCCTCCCTCCCCAGCCCTAGGCAACCACTAATCTACTTTCTGTCTCTACAGATTTGCTTATTCTGGACATTTCATATAAATGGAATCCTATAATATGTGGCCTTTGGTGTCTGGCTTCTTTCACTTAGCGTAATATGTTCAGAATATTGAACAGGTTGTAGCGGGTATCCGTGCTTCACCCCTTTCCACGGCTGAATGCAGTTCCATCGTGTAGATGGCCCAGCTTCACCTAATGGTCATTGGTTAACTGATACTTGGACTGTTTCCACTTGTTGGCTGTTATGAATAATCCTGCTGTGAACATTCATATACAAGCTTGTATGTGGACAATGCTTTTCATTCCTTCGCATGTCTACCTAGAAGTGAAATTGCTGGGTCTTACAATAATTCTCTGCTTAACCTTCTGAGGAACTGGCAGCTGGTTTTCCAAAGCAGCTGCCCCGTTTTCCATTGCTGTCAGCATTGCACGAGGGTTCCAGTTTCTCCACATCTTTGCTTGCACTTGTTACACTTGTTATTTTCTGTCTTTTGTATCTTAATCATCCGTGGGGGTGTCAACTGGTATTTTGGTATCTTATTAGCATTTCCCTAATGACTCATGATGTTAAGGATTCTTTTCACATACTGTTGGCCTTTTACATTTCTTCTTTTATCTATTCAGATCTTTTGCCCTTTTTGACCAGATTATGTATCTTTTTATTATTGTAAGAGTTCTTTATATTTTCTACATACAGATTCCTGATGCAGTATGTGATTTGCAGATTTTCTCCAATCTGTGGGTTGCCTCTTCACTTTCTTGATGATATCCTTTGAAGCACAGAAGCAGTTTTTATTGTGATGGTGCCGTTTTTATTTCCTTTGCTATTTGTGCTTTTAGTGTCATATTTAAAAAAAAAAAAACATTGTCTGGGGCACATGGGTGGCTCAATGGGTTAAGCATCTGACTTCCGCTCAAGTTGTGATCTTACATTTTGTAAGTTCGAGCCCCACGTCAGGCTCCATGCTGACAGCTCAGAGCCTGGAGCCTGCTTCAGATCCTGTGTCTCCCTTTCTCTCTGCCCCACCCCTGGTTGTGCTCTGTCTCTCAAAAATGAATAAACGTTAAAAAAAATTTTTTTTTAAACCATTGTCTAATCCAAGGTCATGAACATTTACAGCTATGTTTTCTTCTAATAGTTTTATAGCGTTAGGCCTTACAGTTAGGTCTTTGGTCCATTTTGAGTTAACTCTTGTATATGGTGTGAGATAATGGTTTGACTTCATTCGTTTGTGTGTGGATATCCAGTTATTCCAGCACCATTTGTTGAAAAGGCTGTTCTCTCCCCCCCTGAATTGTCTTGACGCCCTCACTGAAAAATCAGTTATCTGTGAACGCGAGAGTGTCTATCTGCGCTCGTTTCATTGAGCCGTTTGTCTATCCTGATGTTATACCACACTGTTCTGATGGCTGTAGTATGTGGTCCATTTTGAAATAAGGCATTGTGAGCCTGCCAGCTTTGTTGGGCATGAAGAAGGATTAAGCAACTTAACCTCAAAAATGGCAAAGCCAGCCCTGGAACTAGAGGCTTTTCTTTTCTTTTCTTTTCTCTTCTCTTCTCTTCTCTTTCTTTCTTTCTTCTTTTTAATGTTTATTTATTTTTGAGGGAGAGACAGAGTATGAACAGGAGAGGAGGAAATATTTCAGGAGAGAGAGGGAGACAGAGAATCCGAAGCAGCCTCCAGGCTCTGAGCTGTCAGCACAGACCTGACGCATGGCTCGAACCCATGACCTGTGAGATCATGACCTGAGCCGAAGTTGGACACTTAACCAATGGAGCCACCCAGGCACCCCTGGAGCCTTTAAAATCAAGCCAGGCTGTCACACCACACTGCAATTTTGGGTACTTACCTTATGGCATATCCTACTGTACAATGAAGAATTAACCGTACCTGAACAGAGGTCAGGCCTTTGCTCTGGGCTACTGAGGGGGGATTTCTTCATCCCTTGAATGGCCTGCCTGATGGGTGTATCTTTGTTTGCCTGGGATCTGGCCACTGCACAGCCTCATAGTGTTATTTGTGATGGGGACTCTGAAACAGTTGGTATTAGTTGCTACCTCCAGGGGAACTGGGACTAAAGCCCTGAGCCTGACAAACCAGTGGGGTTCGAGACCCAAGGTCAGCCACATGGGCAGTATGTGATCAAGCCTCAGTAAAAACTCTGCACAAGGGCTCAGGTGAATCTCCCTGGTTGGTAATATTCTGTGGGTATTGTCATACACTGTGGCGGATGGGGACAACACCATTGGGTCTGTGACCCTTTGGGGAGGGCATGACCAGAAGCTCTGTGTTCAGACTCCTCCTGGACTCTGCCATGTGAATCTCTCCCTCTGGCTGGCTTCATTCTACCCTCTCACTGTCGAATAAACGGTAATCATTAAGTAGAGATCTTTCCTGAGTTCTGTGAGTCATTCTAGCCAATTATCAAAGCTGAGGTGTTGGGGACCCCGGAGCTAGTAGCCAGCTGATCTGAAGTGAAGGTTGTGCCGGGAACCCTGAACTTGCAGGTGGTGTCATGAGGGCTCTCTTGTAAAGGGGCTGTTCCCTCAGGCTGCAGTTTGGTAACTCCGTTGCAAGTGGGGTCAGAAGTCCCAGGCAGACTCGGCAGCCTGGAGGACTGTTCCCTCAACCTTGCAGTTTGGCTGACTCAGGGCACCTATGCTCTGGGGACTGACAGGGGAACAAGTAGGAAAAAATAAAAAGACATTTCCATTTGGGGAGTGTTAGCTAAAGCCAGAGAGAGCCGGAGTTCCCTGCAGCCCCAGAGCGGGCTGGACTGAGGCTCAAGGCAACCCCTGGTGCATGAGTGTGCGTGTGTACATGTGAGCGTGTTTGTCTCCCACTGCCCCCAGCCCCTGACTAGCTGCTGTTACCCCAGGCTCCCTGACTACCTGAGGTCTCATCAGCCCCATCCTGATCTGAGTGAGGCCTGAAACTGAGGCAGCTGTCAGGCCCAGCCACGGGCTCCACGTGGATTGCGCAAGGCTCTTCCTGCAGCCTGTGGGCCCCTCCTGGGCCAGGCCCAGGGCTTGTCTCAGAGACAGGAAGGCCCTCCGAGCTGCCTCATCACTGCTCCTGGACTTGTGCTGGCAATTCACTCTCTGACCAACACAGCTGGTGGCAGTAATGGCAAACAAAGAGTGAACTGAGGGATATTTTATTTTCCTGTGAAGTCGGACTTAACAAGGTATAGACCAAATGAGAATGATAGTATAAAAGTAAATGCTTGATAAAATTCAACACAAATGCGAGATTCATGAAAAGCTCTTAATACATTAGGAATGGAAGGGCGTTTACTTAACCTGCTATAGAGTATGCGTGATGATTAATTCTGTGTCAACTTGGCTGGGCCACAATGCCCCGATAGTTGGTCAAACAGTATTCTAGATGTTTCTGTGAAAGTGTTTTTTGGATGAGATTAACATTTAAATCAGTGGACTTTGAGTAAAGCAGATTGCTCTCCACAACATGGATGAGCCTCAACTAATCAGTTGAAGGCCTTAACAGGACAGACACTGACCTACCGCAGCAATAGGGAATTCTGCTGGCAGACTGCATTTGGATGCCTTGCACCTCTTCCCTGAGTCCCCAGCCTGCCAGCCTTCCCTGCAGATTTTAGACTTACCAAACCTCCACAATTGTATGAGCCAATTCCTTACAGTAAATCAGTTTCTCCCTCCCCCTTCCTCCCTCTCTTTCTCATATATATGTTTATATATGTATCTCCTGTTGGTTCTGTTTCTCTGAATAACCCTGACTAATACAGTATCTATTAGAGGCGGGGGAAATGCCCTGTCATCCTGAATGGTGAAATCTTAGACACATTTCCATGTGGTTCAGGAAGAAGATCAGGATGCCTGCTGTCTCCATTTTCTGATAACTATTTCCTGGAGCTCATTTCTGTTTCTGTGGGCTGGGAGTCCAGGCATGACGTAGCTGGTCCTCTGCACTCAAGCTGTTGGCCAGGCCATCACCGGCAATCAGCTCAAGACTCAGCTGGGGAAGGGTCTGCCTCCAAGCTGACACAGGTCAAGCTGGCAAGACTCAAGTTCCCATGGGCTGTTGGCCTGAGGCCATCCCCTGGTTCCCTATCACCAGGCCTGTCCACAGGGCAGGTCACAACATGGCAGCTGACTTCATTAATATGAGCGAGTAAGGAGAACCACAGCGGGGGCCTGAGGGACATTCTAGAGAATGAAAATCAGCAAACTCTGTGACAGGTCAGATTCAGGGGCGTAAGGGGTGGAGGTGAAGATCCACAGAAGATGCTGAAGGAGTTTGCAGCCTGAAAGAACCATGGCAGTGAGAGAGAGGAGGAGCTTTAGAAAGACTTCTGGGCTTTGTGGTGGGTTTGCTTTGAGAAGCTGTCCTGTGGTGAGCTACCTCACAGGAATGTGATCAAGAACCACAGGCTGGCATTTTGGAGCATTAAACTCAGGAAATGCTCTGGAAGACTGGAGCAACAAAGCTCTAAAGAAGTCAGGCCCAGCTGGGGTTTTAAAAGGCACAGGAAGCAAGGAGGAGAGTGACCAGGCAGCCAGAGCCCACACAGTCAGAGTTCACAGGGCTGACCAGATCTCAGACCTTTAGCTCATCACCATCACCCACACGTAGACTACTAACATCTGAGGATGTGATGGTACCTGGACCAAGGTCACATGACAAGCTCAGGACACTTACTGTTTATCGTGTGGTCATTACCCTTCTTTTAGGAACGGTACCCATTTGCCTGTGAGGATCGCCCCTCACTCCCCACTCTCAGCCCACAACCTTAGGGCTCTCTCCCACCACCACTCTCATGCCATGGCGGGCTTGTGGCCTGGCCTGGCCCTCAGAGACAGGCTTAGAGGCAAGTAGGTGACCAGCCAGAGAGACACCAAGAGACTTTTTAGGGCTACAAAGGTGGGCACTTTCTCCCACTGAACTTGAGCCTGGGCAGATGTGAGGCTGAAGTGAGTGCCACCATCTGGCCCTGAGGAGAGAAGAGCCTGTCTGAGGATGGAAGGAAGACAGAGGCCAGTCTCAGAGACAGAGACACTGTGCTGTGTCAACAGTGTCAAGTCCAAGTTTAAATCAGTCCCCCTCCTGACTGTTCAATCATTCATTCCAATGAATTTCTCCCCCCAGTCCAGCCTCCATTTTTTGGCCTAATCTCACCTGAGTGGGGATTTTTGTTGCCCACAGTCATGAATCCTTACTAATATACAAGAAGACAGAGTTTAATGGAGAGGAGAATGTTGGATTCAGAACCTGAGGTGGAAGAAAAAGTAGGCCTTTGCTTCTAGGCAATCAATGAAGACTTTTAGGATCAAATATATTCCCTAGAGTAACTCGTGCACACGTGCCCAGGACACATATATGAGACTGTGGCAGCACTATTTATGTTACCAAAAAGCCAAATCCAAATGTCCATCAATAGGGGAATGGATAAATAAATTAGTATTCAAACAGTAGAATACTATACAGCAAGGAAAAATAATGAACTATGACTTTGCACATTGACATGGATGAATCTCAAAATCACAATGTAGGGTGAAAAAAGAAAGTATGGTTGCATTTGGATTAGTACCCAAATATCCAAAACTTAGCAGTATATTATTTAGGGACATATACATCCGTAGCAAACATACAAGAGTCGGGAAAATGACAAACAAATCCAGATTAGTTGTTACCCTTACAGGGAAGTTATGATTACACAGAATCACCCAGCAGCTTTAAAAGCATTGGCAATATTCTATGTCTCCAGCTGGAGTGGTAGGGGTGGTGAGTACTTGGGTATATGTGTTTTATGACTTTTTACATCAAATATGTGAGTGTGAAACATTTCATAATAAAAAAATAAATAATAATAAATAAAAGAGCCAGGATCAATACCTGGGAAGCCACCACAGCCTGCAGTCACAGGATGGTGTTTCCACACCCGATTTGGCAGCTGTGCATACAACAAAGGGAACCAGCAATGGCTGCCATTTATTGAGCATGGCCCACGAGCTGAACATTTCTAAACATTTGCATTTTCTTATTTAATTCTCACACTATCCCAGTGAAGTAGGTACTGTGCTGAGAGGTAGGTTGTGAGGTGAGAGGTAGGTGCTGTGTAGGTTGAGAGGTAGGTAGTCCATGAAATAACTTGATCAAGGCTACAGAGCCAGCGAGAGAGGTAGAGCCAGGATCAGAACCCAGGACTGCTGCAGAAAACACATGCAGGGCCACCCCACGTATTGCCAAAGCCCACCCTCGGAGGCTGAAGCCTCCCGCCCCCCCCCCCGCCCCCATAATTCTCATTCCCAGTGCAGAGCTCTGGTGGCTACTGGATTGGCGGACATTCACAAGCCAGGAGGCCTAAAGAATGTCTCATCCTCCCACAGGCTCTAGAACAGCTGAATCTGTGTTGCAATTTGGGTCCAAACTGCCCAGGATTGGGAGGGAAAGTCAACCTGCTTGAAACTGAGGGAGTTCCTGGGACTTGGGAACTTCAATGCAAAAACATGGAAAGTCCAAGCATACCAGGAAAGGTTTGTCATCATAACACCTGGGCATGAGCAGTAAGCAGGGCAGAGGACAGGCTGACCCGACGTTGTGCAGATGCAGGGAGATGGAGAAAACAGCCACATGACTCTTGACCTTTAGGTGTATTAATCCATCCACTAGTACAACATGACCCAATAAATGTCTTGAGGTTCTACTGATCGAAAAATGTGTCCCCCTTGTGTAAATGGACAAGACAAAGCAGGAGTGTGTGTCCCTCCCTCATCCGCAGAGATGCAGGAAGAAGAGCTAGACGCATTTGCCTCCCAGCAGGGAGCCACAGAAGGAAGCACAGGCTCTTCTCCAGCTACAGCCCTCCTCAGAAAAGGGTCCAGTCTAGAAGGAATGAACCTTGAATGAGCCATGAACAGTGAGGTGTTTCCATTGTAGAAGGCATTAGAGACCAGGATTGTGGGAGAGCACTGGACTCTTGAGGGGATTATTGAATTTCTGTTAGTCTGTTTTCTCATCTCTAAAAGGAGACAACAATAACCACTTGATAGCCTTGCTGTAAGGATTACACAGAACACTGTATGTGAAGAAGTTGCTATAATATCTGACACACAGGTACTCAATAAATGATAGTTGTTATTTTTAATGTTTTATCATTATTTTAGATATGGATCTGTATCCTGGTTGTGAGATTAAGACAGAGCAGTTTTATTTACATAAACCATCTCTGGGTCAAGTAAAAATTACATCCTGGATTGTGACACTTGATACAATGCTTGGTTTGAGAGCGGGCAATTAACGTCTAAGAAGCATGGTTACAGTTCAGGAAGCCGCCACCAGGGGGCTTTGTTGCCCAATTGGGGGGGGTGGGGGGAAGGTGTGGAGCCATAAACTGAAAATGCATAGAGCATACACATCACTTTGTAAACCTTTCCACAAAATATGCTTTCAAACTCAGGTAGCAACCTTAAATATTAATTACTAACCAGCATTTGCATGTACATTCAAAGTACTACAGAATTCAGAACAAAAATCAAAGACATAAACACCTACATAGAGCCTCTCGCTGAGCCACTCTCACAATCCAATGCACTTGGAATCTCTCTTTATTGCTTGGATGTCCATCAATGATAAAATGGATAAATACATTTTGGTGTCTCATGCAACAGAGTAGGATCCAGCTACAAAAATGAATACTGGGCATCTACACACACCAATATGGATGGATTTCATAAACATAATGTTGAGTGTAAGAAGCCAGGCATAAAAGACTACTGAATGACTGCATTTATATATATAAAGTCCCAGAATAGATGAAGTGAATTCTGATATTAGAAGTCAGGTTGGTGTTTACCTTTGGGGTTCGGGAGAGCAGCACATAAGGAAGGTTTCTAGGATACTGGTAATGCTCTCTCTTGTTCAGAGTACTGATTCCATAGGTGTGCTCAACAGCAAAAATTCATTGGACTGCACACTTATGATTCATGCACTTTTTTTGTATGTACATAAAGCTTCAATTAAAAGTTTGTTTTCGGGGCACCTGGGTGGCTCAGCTGGTTAAGCATCGTACTTCAGCTCAGGTCATGTCCTCATGGCTCGTGTTTTCGAGCCCCGCATTGGGCTCTGTGCTAACAGCTCAGAGCCTGGAGCCTGCTTCGGATTCTACGTCTCCCTCTCTCTGCTCTTCCCCTGTTCATATTCTGTCTCTCTCCCTCTCTCAAAAATAAATAAACGTTAAAAAAAATTTTTTTGAAGAGTTTATTTTAAAATGCTGGGGATACCAGCATCCACATAGTGGGTTCTACTACTGTTCAATTTGTGCTCACCTGGTAAGTGTTCTCATCAGTCTTTTTTAACAACCCCTGCCCAGTAGCCTCAGGCGAGAGGGTGTGACCCGGGACTGGCCTATTGCAATATTTTGTCTCCTTGACATTGGGGACTGGCTCTGGGGCCTATACTGAACTCGAGCAAGCCGATTAGAGCCCTTCTCTAGAATAAGGGTGTCTGCTGAAAAAGTTTCTCTCCCTTGATGTGGGGCTTACTATATTTGGGCTGCCAAGCGCTATATCCCCCACAGGTGGAGGAGGACTATCTACATTAGGAGAGAATGGAGGCAAAGGCAAAGAGAAGCAGAGGATGAGAACATGTGAGCAGGACAGAGATAGAATTCCATTGCCTTAAATCCCAGATTCTATCCTTCCTTGACTTCCCAAGATCTTCATTTCTCAATGCTGTGAACTAATCCAGTGTCTCTCCCAGCTAGATGAGGCAATGAATTGCTCTTTATGCCTAAACTTGATCCTGATACCTACAACTGAAACAGCCCTGACTAATCCATTGAGCAACTGGGCGGATGACAGGACGCCTACTGGAGGAGGCAACAGGAAGAGGAGGAGCACTAGCTCTCTTCTGGAGAAAGTGTGAACATCCTGAGTCCATCTCATCCCGGAAGGGGATGAGAGCTCTTCCTGGATGTCGGGAAGTTTTCACAACTTGATGTTGGTGTTTTACATGACCTTTGTCTATACCAGGGGTGGTGATTAGCGCCCAAGGTAACAATATGTAATCACACACCGCCCCCCCCCCCCAGCTGGGGCTTCAAACTGAAATTATGTTCTTTTTAATTCTCAATGTAGTTGACTTCAAGGCTCCACCTAGTAGAGCTTAGAAAAAAGCCCTTTCTTTCTTTCCTGGATTTCTCCCAGCAGTGAAAACCACAAAATACCCAGGGATGCCTGCCGGTCCAAAGAGGGGGCTCTTGGCCATTAAAATCTTGAGGAGAAGAAATTAAGCAACCTTCCTTCAGCCAAGATTTTCAGCTATTTTTGCTCTCAGTGCCACAAGGTGTCACTGTTGAGGCACGGGCAATGCCAGCACTGGCCTACAGTCCCCTGCTCTGGTCCCGAAGCGCTGATGGTGAAATACTGCTGGGTGATCTGGGTAGGCTGACTGAGGACCCCACTGGCATCTGCTGCCTGGTTTGCCCCTTTGCTTTCTCTTGGGAAATGAAGCTAAGTGGACTTCTCAGAGCACAGAGCTACAGGCAGGTGGTTTCGGCTTGCCCCCCAATTTCCTGGTTCAGACCCACCTTGGATTCCTGAGCTCATGTTTGCACCAGCTCACAGCCACTTTCCCCAAGGTCTGGTGTGTCAGGGTGACAGGGTCCATAACATTTTCTACATCACAGCCTCAGCCACACACCAGCCCTGACCTACCTTCCTGTCCTTCTTGTCTGCATTCTGGCTTCTGGAACGAGGGGAATTTTAACTCAATCCAAACCCTGTTCCGTTTCCTGCTCTGCAATGGAGAACTCCTAAGTGTGTATGGGCAGGATGGGGAGTGAGGCTAAGTGCATACCTTTAAAGGGAGTTCTTGAAGGAAAGTTAGGGAAATGGCCACCCTCCCTTTCATGGGATAAGAGAAAAAGACAACATACCTTTTTTTGTTAAAAAAATCACTGTTACACTGACATCATTTTAGGAGTCTCAACAGAACTGTAATAGTTACATGAATCAATTCTGGTATTAAACTGGGCTATTGAAGCTACACTTTCTGTGATGGGGACTGGGCAGAAAAGGGACTGACATTGATTGCAACCTACGATTTCCCAGGCATTAATTCTCACACTTCTCTGAAGCCAGCACCATCATTATCATCCCTGTTTACAAACGAAGCAACCAAGGCTCAGAAAGGTTGGGTAGCTTGCCCACGATATGCTCTGGAGCTGTGGGAGCCCCTTCCTTTCCCAAAGCCCACACCAGCTCCTTGCAGGCTTGCTCCATCCAGCTTAGCACCAAGGAATACTGGAATAGCAGCAAGCCTTTTGTGACTTCCCTGATGTCATCCAATACTTTTTCCATGGACCTGTAAGGAGATACTCTGATTGATTATTACCTCCCTGTACCCATGGCTGAAGATAAACCAGCTCCTTTTGACAGAGCCTTTTCTGAGCAAAATGAAGTGGGTTCTTGTTGCCTGAAACCAAAGTGGCTTTAGGAGCACAAGCCCACAGCTAACAACAGTGGCAGCTAGTGTGCTCCAGGGCTTACCAGGTGCCAGACTCCATCCTAAGCCCTTTGGAAACATATCCAGCTCCTTCTGGGGTAAATATAGAAACAGTATTATTTTGGGGCATCTGGGTGGCTCAGTCGGTTAAGCGCCCAAATTTGGCTCAGGTCATGATCTCATGGTTGTGAGTTTGAGCCCCACATCGGGCTCTCTTGCTGTCAGCACAGGGCCTACTTCAGATCCTCTCTCTCTCTCTCTCTCTCTGACCTTACCCTACTCTCTCTCTCAAAAATAAACTTGGAAAAAATAAATAAAATAAAATAAAATAAAATAAAATAAATCTAATGGTTAAAAAATGATATTGGCATTATTTCTCCTAATAACTGTCCCCGACTACTCTGTCAAATTCTCCCTTCTTGCTAGATATAGATATTTGAGAAAAGACAGTCCTCCTAACAATATGAGATAACCATTATTCATATAAATAATATATATTATTATGTGTATAATGTTTATATTTGTGAATTTTTTCATTTCCCTAAAATTGAAGGCCCACAGGTAGATCCAATGCTTATAAAGTAAGTCCACTGCTCCCCAAACCTGGACATACAATGTTATCTACACAATTAATTATTTAAATGTGCCATGAGCCAATTCCAAAAATTCTAATTTAAACACCAATGGGTCTAACTTTAAAAAATTTTTTAATGTTTATTTTTGAGAGAGACAGAGAGAGAGAGAGAGAGAGAGAGAGAGAGAGCACAAGCAGGGGAGGGGCAGAGAGAGAGGGAGACACAGAATCTGAAGCAGGCTCCAGCTCTGAGCTGTCAGCACAGAGCCCAATGCAGGGCTCAAATTCGCAAGCTGTGAGATCATGACCTGAGCTTAACTGACTGAGCTTAGCCAACTGAACCACCCAGGCACCCCACAATGGGTCTAATATAAAAACTCATTATGGAATGGCTTGATATCGTTGGACTATTTGACAACCCCCTTCTCCACAAGTTTTTCTCCATTTCTCAGTAAGGGGGCTTTCTTATTGGAAAACTTCTTTCCTTAAAGAACTTGCCCTTAGAAACTGAGGATGCCTTTTCTTTTTCATGCGTAGGAACTCCCACATTCTAAACAACTATTTTAATCTGACAAAGCATCCTGCCATTTTAACCACACCATGGGAAATGGCTTTTCTTTTGAAATAAAAAAGAAAAACACATTATCAGTCATTTATCCAATTTCCAGTGAGCAGGATGTTTAGGAATAACCAAAGCAAAACAAAACCAACAACAGCTACAATTTTACATGGTGCACTTTTAAAGAATCACATTTTGGGGATAAAAATAATGACCTGGCAAAAATTAGACTTGTGAAGGAAACCAGATTTGCCACCCCACTATATGCTGCTCTGATATATTGATTATTTTGAGTTAAAGGCACTTAAATACCAGGTGCCAGAGGTTACCTGACCTTTCTTTTTCTTCCTGAAAGCTAGAGATAAAACTCCCCTGTGGAAGATGGCGTCCCCCTCTAACAGGGGGAAAGAAACATTCTTATCACCAGAGATGAGGTGTGGAGGCTGAGAGGAATCTGTCCAGCAGACCTGGTTAAACTAACCCTTATCTTTCTAGTTACTTTTCCATGATTAACTGCCCTAGCTCAAGCCCCTTTGCCTTGCCACATTTTACTACCCTTTCTCCAACTTAGTCCGTAAGGGTTTGGCTCTAACTATTTCTTTGATTTGTTTTTCTTGTGAGGGTTCCCTTGTACGGGTTTGTTTGTTTTAAACCTGTTTCAATTTGTGTTTTTCTCGTTAATTTGTCTTTTTTTTTTTAAGTTCAAATTAGTGTAGTCTTGGCCTCAGGAGTAGAACCCCATGATTCATTTATCTCTTACATGTGACACCCAGTGCTCATACCGAAAAATGCCCTCCTTAATGGCCATCGCCCATTTAACTCATCCCCCACACACCTCCCCTCTAGCAGCCCTGAGTTTATTCAAGAGCTCCAGCCAAGAACTTAAGACAAGTAGGAAAAAACCTTGTCCTGCCCGCCACTCTAATAGGTAAATTTCCACGGTCCTCTGAAAAGACTTGATCCCAATGAAAGTAAATAGAAAACCAGCTCAATAGTATTCTATTGAAAATCGATCAAAAAATTAAATTGGTTTAATTGAATTTGCTCTGGAAATCTCCCTTTCTTATTTTAAAATTTAAATTTACATAAAATTTAAATTTCTGTAAATTTATTTATTTATTTATTTTTATGTTTTTAAATTTATTTTTTGAGAGACAGAGAGAGACAGCGCGAGCAGGGGGAGGGTCAGAGAGAGAGGGAGATACAGAATCCGAAGCAGGCTCCAGGCTCTGAGCTGGCTGTCAGCACAGAGCCCGATGTGGGGCTCAAACCCACGAACCTGGGATCATGACCTGGGCCGAAGCCGGACGCTTAACCGACGAGCCACCCAGGCACCCCCAAATTTCTGTAAATTTAAAAATACATTCCCATTATAAGCAATTGGAATGGAACAGGAATATAAGCCTCCCCTTCCCTTCTCTGATTTCCATTTCCCACTCACTCTCAATTTTAGGAGAATATTTTTTTCATAAATATTTTTTTCATAAAACATTTTCTTTTTCCATAAAACATTTTCTTTTCTTTTTTAAAAAGTGTTTATTTATTTATTTTGAGAGAGAGAGAGAACCAAAGCGAGCATGAGGTGGGGAGGGGCAGAGAGAAAGGAAGAGAAAATCCCAAGCGGGCTGTGCGCAGTCAGTGCAGAGCCCACACTGGCCTGGATCCCACAAACTGTGAGATCATGACCTGAACTGAAATCAAGAGTCAGAGGCACAATAGACCGAGCCACCCAGGTGCCCCTCATAAAACATTTTCTAGAAAAAATTCATCAATATTAGTATACTTCTCATTAAAATGCTTATATTTAACAGAACTAAGTCAAAATTTCCTCCAGTTGTAAAACAGATGCATATCAAGGCCACACATCAGGACCACATGTGTTGTCCCTAGTTACTGCCTCCCTCAGTTTATTCTGTCACCGCTGGCCCTTAAATGCTGTTACTTCTTCGAATCGTCTTCCATCTTCCCATCGGGTTCTCTCTCATCAGCATTTATCAAGCCCCTGTCCTGTGCGGGCACTTTGCTCAAACAGACGCCCTTCCTTGCATAAGGGAGAAGGCCCCACACACAGAAATGAGCACAGCAAGACCAGCTGTCATGGGCGGGGGCGGGAAGCCGTTATAAATATTTGATTGTGTATATATTTAAGTTCAGAACACACTTTCTGTTAGGAACGCTGCTGATTTAATCCATCCTGAGCCAGTGTACCAGGAATCCTGGGCGTGGAATGTCGCAGGAGCGTGGGACCTTCTGTGGGACAGGTGCGGAGGTGGCCCCGGGGGCCCTCAGGGATTTCTGGACACAAGCTGCCAGAGCAAGAACTGTGTTTTGGCTGAGGTTGAAGTTCGTTTGCTTGCCTTTTATTTGTAACCCGTAGGAGGTGGATTTTGCAGGGGATTAAGCAGAGGAAGCCTGGAGACATTCCTTATAAAGTCCTTATAAACATTTTTTTAAAATTTAATTAATTAATTAATTTTGACAGAGAAAGTGCAAGTTGGGGAGGGGCAGAGAGAGAGGTAGAGAGAGAGAATTCCAAGCTGCCTCAGCACTGTCAGCACAGAGCCCCCACGGGGGGTTTGAACTCACGAACCCATGAGATCATGAGCTGAAGTCGGACACTCAACCGACTGAGCCACCCAGGCGCCCATTACAAACATTTCTAAAGGGAAAACACATTCAGATACTCCCTGACATAGATCTGGGAAAGGTGTGAGGTCTTCTCCTGTGTGCTCACCAGGGTGGGGAGGGGAGCCCCCACCAACACTTATTCTCCAGAGGGTCTGCAGGGAGGGGCTCCAGGACTCAAGTATAAGCTACCTTAGTGGCTGGCAGTTTCAGCTACTGTGACACTAGGGACATTGTCCAGTCACCTCCTGACTCATTTTTTTCCAGCTTTATTGAGATATGATTAACAAATAAAAATTGTATACATTTAGGTTGTTCAAGGTTATTACGATGCGATAGACATACACATCGTAAATCCATTACCATAATCAAGTTAATTAACACATCAATCACCCCACAGTTCCCACTGTGTGTGTGTGTGTGTGTGTGTGAGTGCACTCGCTTGCAGGCAGTGCAGTGAGACACTTAGCATTTACTCTCTTAGCAAATTTCAAGCACACAAAACAGCATTATTAACTATAATCACCACCTTTGACTTTTTTTGGAGAAATTTAAAAAGTAAGACCCACCCACCTTAATTTCACCCCATCTCCACAATTGCTTCTAATACAAGTGTCAGATGCTCAACCGACTGAGCCACCCAGGGCCCCTGCTGCTGGATTTCTGATAGGGCTGCTTAGGCCAGAGATCATCTCCGCTGGAAAACCACAGCCTCTGAAAACAGACTTGAAACGGGGGAGCTGATGGGGTATCCCAGCTAGAGAGGATGCTGGATCACTCAGAGCCAACACACAGACATGAAAAGACACACATTTTGAATGTATATTTATTTTTTTAAAGAAAAAGAGGATGTGAGTAGGGGAGGGGCAGAGAGCGAGCACAAGAGAGCGAGAGCGAGAATCTTAAGCAGTGCAAAGCCTTCATGACCACCACCCTGGGTCATGACCTGAGCTGAAATCAAGAGTCCGACATTTAACCAACTGAGCCACCCAGGCCCCCCTTGAATGTACATTTTATTTTGTTTTATTTGAGAGAGAGAGAGAGAGAGAGAGAGAGAGAGAGAAAACTAGTGGGGGAGGGGCAGAGAGCAAGGGGACAGGGGATATGAAGCGTGCTTTGCAAGCACAGCAGAGAGCCCGGGCCTCAAACTGTGGGCCTCAAACTGCGAGATCATAACCTGAGCAGAAGGCAGACGCTTAACTGACTGAGCCACCCACACGCCCCTGAATGTACATTTTTAAATTTTTTTAATTTTTTTTAATTTTTTTTAATGTTTTATTTTTGAGAGAGAGAGACAGCATGAGCAGGGGAGGGTCAGAGAGAGAGGGAGGCACAGAACCCGAAGCAGGCTCCAGGCTCTGAGCTGTCAGCACAGAGCCCGACGCGGGGCTCAAACCCACAAACGGTGAGATCACGACCTGAGCCGAAGTCGGACGCTCAACCGACTGAGCCACCCAAGCGACCCTGAATGTACATTTTTAAGCACTTGTAAACAGAATACACCAAGGGTTTGGTTTTTGTTTTTACTTTAGTGTTTTTATTTTTACCACAGAATGCTTTGATGCATTCTCAGCGGCCAGAAATAGCATCTATATTAAATCAAAGAAAGAGCTCAAATGAGAAACAGAGTCAATTACTAAATTCTCTTCTGGCCTGTGCCTCCCTCGGTCAGCTGAACACCAGGCCAGGTAGCTATTTTCAGGGCTCAGTAAAGAGATGTGGGGGTGTCAGGCCAGAGCCCGAGAGTGGCTTCACCTCCATCAGGGGCCAGACAGCCTCAGCCACTTTACCCCTAGCCCCGCCTCCTCCTGCCCGCCCCACCGACATACTGAGTTTCACTTTGTTAAAAATAGCAGCTGAGCAGCGAGGAGCTGTCTCTGAGCCTGGATCCTAGCTCAGCAATGCAGGCCTCCTTTAACCAGAGCCACCCTAGGTGAGCCTAATTCGAGCTCCCTCCAGACTTTTCACACAGCACAATAACGTTCTCTTCACCAAAACAGGTCCAGATTGGTTGACGTATTCACAGAGATGTGGGATTCCTTTAGCTAAGCCCTGACTTCTTTCACCTTCTTAATAATTCATCAGGCTTATTTATCTTCAGGAGGAATCCAATGGCACTGCTTCCATGTTTTTGCAAAACTCCCTTCAAATTTCCTGAGGATGTCCAGACACCTCGAAGTGAAGGACTAGCCCCACCTCCACACAGCCTGTCCTGAGCCCCAGAGAAGGGGCCGCTGCCAGAATGACTCTCCAGAGCTCCGAAGGCTGTCCCGGCCTGGGAAATGATGTGTTCGCCCCACAGAGCCTACAAGAGGCTGAAGAAGGCAGCAGGTCAGAAAGAAATGTCAGTGAGTTTGAGCACACATGGGACCTGGAAACTCCCCATCTCCCACCTCTGCTTCCCACGGCCCTTTGGGGCTCTCAGGTATGTCTGCATTCCTGTCGAGAGGGTCCCTAGCCCCTTAAATTTTACCCCCATTTTGCTGGTTCTGAATCACCCGCATTGCTGTAGAGGTAAGAGGTCGCATTTTTGTAATTATCTTCTTTCCCAGAGGAATCCCTTCACCCTCATCCCCCTCACCTGTCCTCACCTGCCTCCTTGACCCCAAGAGCTGTTAACTAAAACAATGACACCTGTTACTGAGTACATTCTAAGTGCCTGACACCTTGCTGGGGAGGGATTAGCATTTCTGTTTGATGACAAGACCAAGGTTCACTGGGGTTAAGGTCACACAGCTAGTTCAAGGGAGACCTGAGATGGAGGATATTTCTATTAATACGATCCTGAGGAGAGTGGACAAGGACCTAGCAGGGTGTCTGGCACAGAGTAGGTGCTCAAACCACACAATTAGCATAGTGGCAGAGCAGGGTCCTAAATGTTGGGGAGAATGCACTGATTTGGCCTTCCTCAGGAGCCCCACCTATTGGTCAGTGATGAGAAAACCTTGAATAAAGAAGTCCCATTGGTAATTTAGTGGGCTAGGAAAATTGAACAGTGTCTTTAGGCAATTATCAGTGGATCCAGATCTCTCCACCAGCTTCTACTCTGGGTGAGTGTGTGAGCCTCCTGCAGACGCTCAGTGACTGGAGAGGAGGCAATGTTCTTGTATCCCTCTGGCAGCTACAGTCTCGGCAGTCATGCCAGGCTGAGTTCTGTAGCAGTAAGCCCCTTCCTTCTGTGGGCCTGGACCTCACTCGTAAGGAGCAGTGGTCTCTTTGCCTCCTGTAGACCCATCTGTCTGTACCTCACCCTCTGTCTGGCCCCAGCCTGGTGGGTCCATCATGGGCCTTGACTATAGGGTCATTTGCCTGACCCCAGTAAGCCCCACTTCATAGCTGTGGTTGTTAACCAGCGCCCACCACACTGGCAACTGAGGGCTTCTGGGGGATGACCAATCCTCCCAATCCTCTCGAGGATACCACTCTACCTCTTGACCAGCCTGACTGCCCCATACAATCACCAGGACCCCTGCCAGTGACTCCTCTCAGAGTCACAAGTAAAGACTGGTCAAGGCTCCCACCCTAGTGCTTCCCTCAACCTCCCTGCCCCACACTCTTCCCACCCTTCCTGTAACCCTACAGTCCTCAGGGAGCACCCACCAGTCTTCAAATAGCTCCTCACCTGCCCTCCGTACTAGTCCTTGAAGGGATTCCCTCTAGGAACTCCATATGGATTATGCTTTTGTCTTTCTGGGGCCCCATTAGAGGCCAGAATTACTGGATAGCACATTGTCATCCAGCAATACTTCAGCGAAAAGCAGTTTATCAAACTAGCTCTGAAGCAGTTTTCAGAGTCACCATTCCCGCACTGGATTCTTAGGTAACTTTCCTGTGGCTTGTTACACCTCTCTCATCTCAAGACCAGGAACCACATCTGGAGCACTCATCCATTTGTTGAACAAATATTTATTGAGTTCCCCCTGTGTTCCTAGTGTTGCTCTAGGAGTGGGAGATGGAACACTGAGCAAGTCAGACAAGCTCCAGCACTCCTGAAATTTACATTCTAATGGGGGAGCTAGACAATAAGTAAATAGATGACTCTTTCCATGTCACAGATAGCAGAACAAAATATGTGATGGTGAGGGACTGGCAGCAGGGAGGGGACCTTAGTAGGATGGTAACATTTGAACCAAGACCTGAATAGTGAGAAGAATGGTGGGGAAATGTTCCAGAGAGAGCAAATTCTAAGTGCAAAGGCCCTGATGAGATGAGCACAAGGTTGATCTGTTCTGGAAACAGAGAGAAAACCAGTGTGCCTGGGGGAGCAGAGAGCAGGGAAAGAGAGGGAGAAATTGGTGGTAGAAGATGAGGTCAGAGTCTTATTGCTGGCCCAGATGCTACAGAGGTGGCTCTTGTGTCATTCTGAAGCAGTGGGGAGTCACTGGAGGGTTTTGATCTGAGGGTCGACTTTGATTTGTGTTTTACACAGATCACTTTGGCTGGTCTGCGGAGAATGTGCTGCCTGGCAGACAAGAGGGGACACAGGGAGACAAGTGAGGAGGCTTTAGCTGTAATCCAGGAGGAAATGGCAGAGGCTTGATTGGAGTGGTAGCGGTGGACAGTAGAAGTGGACAGATTCTGGATTTTTCTGGAGGTAGAACTTACAGAACTTACTGATAGATTGGATGTGAAATAAGAGATCAGTGGTGCCTCCTAGGTTTTTGCCTTAATAAGTGGGAGCTACCCTTCCTGGGGAACACCAAGGTAAAAATAGGTTGAGGTTGAGGGGACTGGAGATTTCTGTTTTGGGCATTTTACTTTTTTTTAATTGTTTATTTATTTACTTTGAGACAGAGAAAGAGCAAACAGGGGAGGGGCAGAGAGAGTGGGAGAGAGAATCCCAAACAGGCTCTGCGCTGTCAGTGGGGCACCTGGGTGGCTGGGTTGGTTAAGCATCTGACTTCAGCTCAGGTCATGATCTCACAATTCATGAGTTCAAACCCCATGTCAGGCTCTGTGCTGAGCGCTCAGAGCCTAGAGCCTGCTTTGGATTCTGTGTCTCCCTCTCTCTCTGCCCCTCCCCTGCTTGTGCTCCGTCTCTCAAAAAATGCATAAACATTAAAAAAAATACATAAATAAATTTGAGATGCCTGTTACATACCCAAGTAGAGATTGTCGAGTGGGCAGTTGACAATACAAGCCTCAGGAATTCAGGAGATGGGGTAGGGAGATAATCCTACATAAAATAGAGTATAGATGATTTTTAAAGCCATAGAGCTGGATGAGATCTCCAAAGGATAGGATGAAGAGACAGAAGAGAAGAGGCATGAGTTTGTGTGCTCTGTGCCCCACCTTAGGGATGCCTGGTGGAGGCAGAAGAGCCAGCCAGTGAGGCTGGAAGAAGCCAAGGAGGAGGTGGTATCCTGGGAGCCCAGAGACTTTCTCTAAAAACATCCCATACTGTCATCAGAGTAGGTTATCAGTGAAAAGCACAAATTTTGTGCCACTTATTCATGTCTTGTCTGGCACAGACCTGGAGCGTTGAGAAATGGGCCGCTGCCTGGCTATCTGGCTGGCTGCTGGCCTGGGAGCCCACACAGCTCCCATTATCTCTGACATCAAGGCTGTTACCTCCTAGCTCCAGAGACCTGGCGAAATCGGGCCCCACCCCTGCTGTTTCCCTGCTCCTGTCACACGCCCCGTGCCCACCCTTCTCTCCTGGCAGGGCTTGCTGAATCGGTACCGCCTACCTGGCATGAGGCAAGCTCATTCCCAGCTCTTCTCCTGGATTCTGCAGCTTCCCCTCCTGGAATGTTCTCTCTTCCATCCTCTTGCTGCCTTTCCTTTCAGCCCCAGCTCACCACTCAGTTCCCCAGTCTCTCCCCACCTGCCCTCTACTTTGCTACTTGGTGGATCACCCTTCAGGACCACCTCTATGGTTACACCTTTCCCTGTGCAGTGACTGAAGCCCACTGGATGCCCCTGCCCCGCCCTTCATGTCTAATCCATCTTCCTACCATGCAGGGTCCCAAAATCCCTCTAGCATCCTACCACATCTGTCCATCTCTGCCTCTCACCCTGACCCAAGTCACCATTTCCCATCTGAACCACTGCAGCTCACCTTCCCAACTCCAGTGTTGTCCCCTCCACTCCCCGTATGGTAGCCAGTGATCTCGTTCACATCACTTCTCTGCTTAACATCCATCAATGGCATACAGTCCCTTAAGATAAAATACCAAATCCTTACCAAGTCTTTCAAGGCCTCCTGAAATTCAGCCAATTGCCCACCTTCCCAGATATTTCCCACACAATAACTCCCTACTTACAATGCTCCAGACACACATGTTCAACTCCTGGATGCACCAGCTTTTACCACCTCTCAGCACCTTGCATGTGCTGTGCCTGCAGCCCACACTGGGCTAACTCTGATCTGCCCTTAAGTTTAGCTTAAAGACTGCTTCCCCCAATGGGGCACCTGGGTGGCTCAGTCGGTTAAGCATCTGACTTTGGCTCAGGCCATAATCTTACGGTTTGCGAGGTCGGGCCCTGTGTCAGGCTCTGTGCTGACAGAGCCTGTGTCTCCCTCTCTCTCTGCTCCTCCCCAGCTTGTGCTCTCAGTCTCTTTCTGTCTCTCAAAAATGAATAAACGTGAAAAAAAAAAAAAGGCTGCTTCCTCCAAGAAGTCATCCCTGACTCTTCCCACAATTGAAATTGGGTACCCTCTGCTAGTGTCTTTTTTTTTTTTAAGTTTCTTAGCAAGCGGAGTAGGGGTAGAGAGAGAGGGAGAGAGAGAATCCCAAGCAGGCTCTGCACTGTCAACATAGACCCTGGTGTGGGGCTTGAACTCATGAACCGTGAGATCATGACCAGAGCTGAAATCAAGAGTCAGATGCTTAATCGACTGAGCCACCCAGACACCCCACTGCTAGTGTCTTTAGCAGCACCCTGGGCCCTTCTTTGATCAGACTTATCACAGTTTATGACTATAAATTCCTTTTTACTTCCTTGCTCATTGCCTAGCAACCGTACTTCATGCAAGAACAGGTGCCGCATCTATTTTGACACCCAGAACCCATAACATAGCACCTAGCACTAATAGATGCTCAAAGCACATTGCTGTCAATGAACAAACTTTCCTTGACTTCTCCAGCTCCAACTGGAGTTCTTTGCCTTCCAAGTGCATTTATAGCTAGTTCTTCCCAATTTATATGTCCCATAGCAAAGACAATAAAAATAGCAATAGCTATAATTTATTAAGGTTTATGATATGCCAGACTCTGCATGCCAGTCATGGATGCATATGTGTGTGCGTATATATCTTTACAACAATCCTGCGAAATAGGTACTATTAACGTCACTTTAGAGATTATGAAAATGAGTCTCAGAGAGATAAAGTAATTGCCTAATGCTACCCAGCTAGTAATTGCCTTGGCTACACAGCCAAGATACAGATTCAAGCCTTTCTGACTCCAGAACTCTTACTCTTTTCTCTACATTTGTCTGTGTGGGTGTTGTTTCCAGCTGGTCTGTGAAATTTTGTTGCCGTTGGGTTTTGTCAGGCGCCTCTTTGCTTTGTGGTGGTGGTGGTTGTTTGATGGTTGGTTTGGTTTGGTTTGGTTTTGGTATCTTTCACTTCTACGTTGCAGGTGCTATGTTAATACCTGCTACTTATGAGGGTGTGTCGGTGGGCAGGTGAGAGCCGTGCAGGACAAAAGTTCCATATTTCTGTCAAAGTTGCCCTGCAAGCTGAGTGCTAGGGCTGGGTCTGAGAAAGGTGGAATGGATGGCCATCTACAGAACTTGACTTATGGGGACCCAAAGGCTCACTTTCCCCTAATAATCTCCCCCACCAGGCCAGGCTGGCCCTGCCCCTCCCTCCCCTCTCTTCCTAGTGAAATTCCCACCACTGGAGTTGTTTATATGTTAGGCAACAAAGCTTAACCGTCAGAAGGCCTCTCCCACAGGCATTTCAAGCAGCTGAAAGGATTAACAAACTGTCCTCTGGATCAAGGGCAAGGCTGGATAGAGAATAACAGAATCTCAAAGCTGAAACAGATCATTTGGATTCTAGAGCAGTCTCCTGCACAGCAGTCTCTTCTGTGCTTTCTGGGCAGGTACCCCTTTGCATAATTCCAGCAATGGAAGTTTAATACTTCCCATATGACTAAGTTCTTTCTTATACTGAGGTCAAGTCTACCCACCCACAAAGGCCCATTTCCACCATCAGGCGTGACACATCAGTTTAATCCTTTTCTGTACTTGACAGCCCTTTTCATAACCTGAGTCAGTTTCCATATTCAGCACTTTCAGGACCCTGCTGTCCTGGGCTCTGCTATCTGCTTCAGTCAAGTTTTCCATGAGCCATGGTTTTGCTCTCTGCCTTGTCCCCTGGTGGATGTCCCAGCTGGGGCAAAGAAGAGGATCCAGATGGTGAGGTGGGAAGAGGAGAGGGCCTCTGAGCACTTGAGGAAAAATTCCTCCCCCAAACAGACCTGCCTGACCCTGTCCTTACTCAGGGCTTCCTGCTGCTCTCAGAGAATACACATAAAAGGCTCTACCTATGTACTTTTTACAATTAACATATGCAGATATCTACTATGGTGACCTGGCACATAGCATGAAACACGGCAGTTTTCTTTCCCTGTCTCTTTATTTACTTAACATATAGTAAGTTATTTAACATATAATCATTTTATCTATTTATTTAACATATAATAATTCTACTTTTTCTAAAAGTTGGTTTTCTATCAAGAACATGTAACACATGTTCAGTGTAGACATTAGAAAATGTTTAAAGTTTAATAAAGAAAATAAACATTCCCAATAATCTCATCATCCAGACATAACTTCTTGAACCCTTACAATATTTCCTTTCAGTTCTTTTTTCTACGCACAAACATACATAGAAATCAGTGTTATTTACATATACATATATGTATACATGCAATATTGAGCTCATATTGTAAAATTTTCCTATCAGCAAATAGTAATCATTTTCCTTTGCTATTAGAAAAAAAGATCTAATGGGGCACCTGGGTGGCTCAGTTGGTTGAGTGTCCAACTTCAGCTCAGGTCATGATCTCATAGTTTGTGAGTTCGAGCCCCACGTCAGGCTCTGTGCTGCCAGCTCAGAGCCTGGAGCCTGCTTCAGATTCTGTGTCTCCCTCTCTCTGGGCCTTCCCTGCTCACGCTGTATCTCTCTCTCAAAAATAAATAAACATTAAAAAAATTTTAGGGGAGCCTGGGTGGCTTAGTCGGTTGGGCATCCAACTTCAGCTCAGGTCATGATCTCACAGCTTGTGAGTTTGAGCCTCACGTCAGGTTCTGTGCTGACAGCTCAGAGCCTGCAGTCTGCTTCAGTTTCTGTGTCTCCCTCTCTCTGCCCCTCCTCTGCTCGTGTTCTGTCTCTCTCTCCCTCTCTCAAAAATAAATAAACATTAAAAAATTTTTTAAAGGAAAAGATTTTAATAAATGGCTACAATTATCATCACATCATCCAAGCATGATCATATCTGCCAATTTTTGATGCTATGAATATTACCTCAAAGCCTAGAAAACATGCCATTAATATCCAAATTACAGTGATTCCCCTCCTCTTTGCCATCTTGGCAGAGAGAGAGCACTATTTCCCCAAGATTCCTCTCCAAGCATCTCAGAGAATTCCCAGGCTGGTGTCCTTGTCATTGAGGCAGTTTCTCTCTCACTTGTCTGCTGACTCTAGACTTCTCTACAGAGGGATCTCTGCTGACTTGCCCAGACTAAGGAATGCACCTGTTCTGACAGGATTAATGAGGAGAACCCCCCCAGCAAAGTTACCGGATTACCAACTATCACCTCGTAACGATAAGGTTCTCTCAACCCACCCACACAGGGAATCTGTTCCCCCACAAATAGACCCATGATAGCAAGGTGAGCAAAGGAGTTTCAACACGATTCCTGTGCCTTGGATTCCAATCAACTAAGCCCCAAAACTGAGTCCCAGACACTGGTCCAACCTCCTCTCATCTTTATGGGCATTTCCTCTCTGGGACTCTGATTATCCTTCCTTACCATCTGACTCAACATTTTTTCTTGAAGGTCTCCTTAGTTCCTCATATACATTTCGATAATTTGAATACCCACTGGAAAGGGGTTAGGGTCCCAACCTTCTTTTTTCACCAAGAGACTTCTTTGCTCCTACATAAGTTTATGGATGCAGTGAGATTTCTAAGGAATCTCCATGAGATTTCTAAGGAAGAGTACTACCCAGCTCCACTCAGCAGTGTCTGAGGCCCAAATGCCATGGATCTATTAAGGAGGGGATGTCTCCTATCTCCGCCCATCAGTGGCTTCTAAGTCATAGCCCTTGTTAAGCTAAATAAACAAACAACAGAAATAAAAAGCAGTTACAGGAATAATGCTACATTGAACATCTCTGGGGATTTGTGCAAGAGTTTATGTATAATAAATTCCTAGAAATAGAATTGCTGAATATAAGTTCATGCAAGTTTTAAATATTAATGAAGATTACCAGATTGCCTTCCAAAAAGTCTGTATCAGTTTACATTCTATTAACAAAGTCTTGTAGTCTCCTCCACACCCTGACCAACGTGAAGCCTTATCAACTTCTCATCCCTGCCAATCTGATAGATGAAAATAGAATCACTTCATTGTTTTAATTTACAGTCTTATTATTAGTGGTAATATGTTATAGGCTTATTGCATATTCCAATGATCCCAACTTTGTTGAACATTAGAATCACCAGGGAAGCTTTTAAAAATCCCAATGTCCAAATCACATGTCACATCGATTCTGTCAGCTATCTGGGAGCCAGGCATCAATAGTTGTTTAATGATCTCCAGGTGATTCCAGTGTTTACCAAAGTTGGGGAGGGGCTGAAATATGCATAAGTACCATGATGTTTGTATCTTTAATCACTTTTTCTGTTGTATTGTTTGTTTTTTAGTATTTATTTGAAAGAGCTCTTTGTTTACTGGGAAAATTAGGCCTTCATCCTGAATTGGACAAATGTTTTAACAAATTAACCTTTTATTATTATTTATAGTTGTTTTGACACAGAGAAATTTAATATGTATATAGTCAGAATTATCAGTTTGTTTCCTTCATTGCTTCTCAGTTTTGTGTCTTGTTTCCTCACTAATGATGATACAGCAATAACTAATTAGGTTATATTTATTTTTGGAATTTATTTTTGGGATAAGAGTGAGGTGTGGATCCAGTTTATTCTTTCTCCAGATGGCAAAATAGTTATTTTTTTAGAAAGTGGTTAATTTTCGGGGCACCTGGGTGGCTCAGTCAGTTAAGTGTCCGACTTCGACTCAGGTCATGATCTCATGGTTCATGGGTTCAAGCCCCACGTCGGGCTCTTTGCTGACAGCTTGGAGCCTGGAGGCTGCTTCAGATTCTGTGTTTCCCTCTCTCTCTGCCCCTTCCATGCTCATGCTCTGTCTCTGTCAGTTTCTCAAAAATAAATGTTAAAAAATTTTTAAAAAGAAAGTAATTTTCCAACATAATATCAAATAATCCATCTTTTCCCCTATTAATTTGTAATGCTATCATTTTCACATGTAAATCTCTTATTTATTTTGTCCCAGGTTTACTTATTATATTTTCATTGCTATTGTACACGGGATCTCATTTTCTCTTGTGGTTACGATTTTTATAGGAAAATCTATGATTTTTGCTTATTTTTAATCAGCCATCCTTATTATGCCCTAAATTCAGACACATACATTCCTTTTATAGTTATCTTTCTTTTTTTTTAGTTTATGTATTTATTTTGAGAGAGAGGGTACATGAGTGGGGGAGGGGCAAAGACAGAGAGGAGTTGGAAAATCCCAAGCAGGCTCAGCACGGTGAGCAAGGAGCCTGATGTGGGGCTCTAACCTATGAACCAATGAGATCATGGCCTGAGCTGAAATCATAAGTCAGATGCTTAATTGACTGAGCCACCCAGGTGCCCCTATAGTTCTCTTTCTAATAACTGCATAGAATTTAATCATAAGAATATGCCATTACTTATTAATATATCTACCAATATTGAACATTTGGATGATTTTCAACTCTTAACCATTAAAAATGTAGATGCAATTAACATTTTTAAGCAGGTAGCATTTTCTTCTCTCGGTGAGTTTCCAAGAGTAGAATTACTTGGCATAAATAGTTTTTTCTTCTTCTATAGTTTATTGTCAAGTTGGTTTCCATATAACACCCAGTGCTCATCCCAACAAGTGCCCTCCTTCATGCCCATCACCCATTTTCCCCTCTCCTCCACCCCCATCAACCTTCAGTTTGTTCTCAGTATTTAAGAGTCTCTTATGGTTTGCCTCCCTCCCTCTCCTTAACTATTTTTCCCCTTCCCCTCCCCCATGGTTTGGCATAAATAGTTTTATAGCTTCTGATAATTCCTGTTGTATCCTGGTAAGTATTGATGGTGGTTGGTTTGACTATGGTGAAGGAGGTCTGAGGCAGGGGAATCGATAAAGAGTCCCAAGAATATAGGTGAGAGAAAGTAAAGGATCTTGAAAGGATGCCCAAGATTACTAATAATCAAGAAATACACATTAAAACCACAATGAGATACCATTCCATACCCACTGGATTAACAAAACTCAGAAAGTCAGTCGATAATCCTGGATACACGCCAACGGGAACCCTCTTCCACGGTGGTGGGAGTATAAATCAGTAAAAATAGTTTGGGGAACAATTTGGCAATATCTAGTAAAATTGGTGGTGATATAGCTTATAACCGAGCAATTTCTACTTCCAGGGGGATGTACACTAAGTACACACAACACATACAGGAATACTCACAGTAGTGTTGTTGGTACTATTCTTCATTGAATCTAAGGTATAACATTCACTAAGGGAAAATATTGCCAATTAAAGCATAACCCACTGTTGTTGTTTTTAAATAAATATATATGTTGGGGAGCCTGGGTGGCTCAGTTGGTTAAGTATCTGACTTTGGCTCAGATCATGATCTCATGGTTGGTGAGTTAGAGCCCTGCGTTGGGCTCTGTACTGACAGCTCAGAGCCTGGAGCCTGCCTGCTTCTGTGACTCCGTCTCTCTCTGTCCCTACCCTGCTCATGCTCTGTTTCTGTCTGCTGTCTCTCTCTCTCTCTCTCTCTTTGAGAATCTCTTTGAGAGAGAGAGAGAGAGAGAGAGAGAGAGAGAGAACATGAAGGGGGGGAAGGGGCAGAGAGAGAGAGGGGAGACACAGAATCCGAAGGAGGCTCCAGGCTCTGAGCTGTCAGTACAGAGCCCAACGCAGGGCTCTAACTCACCAACCATGAGATCATGACCTGAGCCAGAGTCAGATGCTTAACTGTCTGAGCCACCCATGTGCCTTCCCACTGTTGTTTTTAATACGTATCTCTTAATTCAGAGATTTTTAAATGTGAAAAATGCATGTCTTAGAATTGATGAAATATAGTAATAGCAAAACTTAGATACAACTTAAATGTCCATCACACAAAAATGTGTAGATAAATTGTGGTATAATTTACAGCCATGAAAAGTCAAGGAGTCAGATCTATTCTTATCAATATAGGCAAATCCTATAACCATAATATCTGGTTGGGAGGAAGAAATCCAAGTTTACTGTAGAAGACATATCCTTTATGTGATACCATTTATATAAAGTCTAAAACATGCAAAGTGATACCGAATAGAACTTAGAAATACAGACATATTTAGGAAAGGAATAAAGAGGGGAGCCTGGGTGGCTCAATTGGTTGAGCATCCGACTTTGGCTCAGGCCATGATCTCACAGTTCATGAGTTCTAGCCCCACATCGTGCTTGCTGCTGTCAGCAAAGAGCCTGCTACGGATCCTGTCCACCTCTCTCTCTGCCTCTCCCCAGCTCACCCTCTCTTTCTCTCTCTCTCTCAAAAATAAATAAACATTTAAAAATTTTTTGAAAAAGAACAAAGAAATGCCTTGGAATGATGGCTAGAAATCCAGGGTTGTGGTTCCCCCCCAGAGAGAGGGGAAATGTTACCACTGTTTTATTTTTTTACTCTGGGTAGTGGATTCACAGATGTTTACTTTATTATTCCCTATACATTTTGTATGTCATAAAATTGCTTAATACTTTTTTAAAGGGAGAAATTGAAATTATAAGCTAAGCTGGGAAGATGTGCTTTGCAAGGAGGCTGTTTTATTTGGGCCTGAAAGCAGTTTCTTCCTCCCGTCTTCCATCCTCTCTCAGCTGGATGTCTTTGAGTTAAAAGGTCATCCTGAAGGTCAAATGTTGAGCTCATTTGTGAATTCTTATCCCAGCTTGCTTAGATATGATTGCCATTTCCTGTGGTCTTTCTGCCACCTGCTTCTTATTCATTATCTCATGGGCCTGCCCCATCCTGCCTGCCTTTCCCTTCCCCTTCTCTCAGCTCAGCCTTACTCACGGGGAGAGGCTGGCTGCCTCGTTCCACCCCCACCCAGGAGAAGGGGTGAGCTTACTCTACCCTGGCTCTAGGTAGGGACAGTAACCAAAGCTCTTTCTCCATCCCAGTTTACCTGGTGTTGAAATGGAGTGAATGGTGAAGGCGATCGTCAGTCCTCCCACGACACGGAAAGGCTTACCTATGCTGGGGTGTCACAAAGGCAATAGGTATGTGAGTGGGAGGTAGATGTATTATAGGGTTGACTTGCAGAGTCAAAGACCAACAAGAGACCTTGGCAGATCATAGGAACAAGGGGAGAGATTGGGGCAGATGAGAGAAAGAACTCGGAAGAGTTCTTGTCCCATTTTCCTCCAAACAGGCCCCTGAAGACAAAATCACAGGCATGTACCTCCCACCCTCAGTGTGTCCTGGAGAAGATTTGGTTTCCCTAGTTTGAAGGCATACGGGACTCAGTTCAGGAGACAGAAAGGACACAACCCTGGGTAGTTCTCCCCCCCACCCTCTCCCTAATGGAGAATCCCAAATAGAGACCTGCCACAGAGGTGGTGGTCAGGTGAATTAGCCAGAACTCTCCTTCAGCCACAAGTGCAGAGTAATGAAAGCTGGATTCAAATAAGTATAAGGTGGGATGGGTGGGGGTATGCCTTTATTGTCTTGTGTAATTTGTAAGTCCAAAGTATATGCAGGCTTCAGGCATAGCTGCATCTAGTGGTCCAGAACACATCCTCAGAACTTTCCCTTTTTCTCCCCATCTCAACTCTGCTTTTTTCTATGTCAGCTTAGTTTCTTTCTTTTTTTAATTTTTAAAAAACTTTTAGAAAGCAAGAGAGCAAAAGTGGGGGAGAGGGAGAGGGAGTGAGAGAGAATCTTAAGCAGGCTTCATGTTCAGTGCAGAACCCTATGAAGGCCTCAATCCCACAACCCTGGCATCATGACCTGAACCTAAATCAAGAGTCTGACACTCAACTGACTGAGCTACCCAGGCACCCCTATGTTAGCTTAGTTTCTTATGCTGAATCCTTCCATGAGGTGACAGTAACTCAAAGCTTACATCTTCCTTAGAGTTCATAATCTAGAGAAAAGAATAATAGCTCTCTTTCCCTCCTTCTCACTCATCTCCATTACCACCACCCCTGCCTACCCATATGACCCCAAAAAGAAGAAGTGGAAGGAGATCTAATTGTTCCTGAACCTATCAGTGAATCTAAGATGGGAATGCTGACTGGCCAGGTGAGGGGTGTGGGGGTTAGGGGAGGCACCTCCCAGGAAGGAGGAAGATTCCCCATGACTGACAGCTCCGTGAGATCCCAAGTGTTCTTCTATCAGACGAAGGGGAAAGGGATTCTAGGGGTCATTATGTCCATTCACCAGGATCCCACATACGGACTCAATCACCCCTTAACCTCAGAACTGGCTTGAATACGTGACATTGTTCCATATAGATTTTGTTCATATACTCCAAAATAAAATCAGAATACAGTCAAATTATTTCATCTCAAATAATTGTAAAGCTTAGGAGTGATTATAAATATTCATAGATACAAATAATTACAGAGTGCAGGTCTGGCACGCCAGGTATGTGTCTGCTTTAAAAAATATTTTCAAGAAAAGTTAGAAATAGTGTAGCCAATCATCCTCCTTTTCCCAGGTTTTAGCACTAGAAGTCCTTGTCCCAGGAAACCCCTCATTCCTTGGCAAACAGGGTTGGCCTAAGTGAGTCTTTAGTTAATATTTGTAGCAGATGGGAGCTGAGGGCGGCAAACCAGCTACAACAGGGGCCTGGTCTGTGCTCTTGGAATCCTGAATCCTTTACTCTGAGGATTTGCATCACCAGAAAGAGGACTGGAACCCCCTACTCCCACTCACCAGACCCATACAAATGCATGCTCACAGAGTGGGGGCGGGGGGGGGGGAGGTGGCACCTGCAAGTAGCAGGAGATGGCTGCAATGCTGCCAGCTCCCAGGCCCTTGTGACATGAGAGACTTGAGCCCAGCCCCCTCCAGGGCCCACTGCAGACAGAGCTGGAGCACCCGGCTAGCAGCACCAGGCAGCTCTTCCAGACTGCTCCCGGGCAGGGAAAGGCTCCCACCCCTCTCTGCTCCTCACAGACCCAAGTGTCCCTTATGCCTGCTGTGCTTGGCTCACCTACATCTTCCTCACCCACGAGTAGCCTAGATTACCGAGTAGCCTAGATTACCGCAGTCAGCCCCAAAGGCCAGCCCCACTCACTCCACCGCCAGGAAGGCCCTTTGCCCCATGCATCCTCCTGGCAGCTCCCCGCTGCTCTCCAAGCCCAGGCCCCGGAGCCCACCGCCACCAACCAACCAGAGCTTGTAAGAGGGCTGGGCAGGGCAGAGGAGGGCAAGAAGCCAGGTGGGAGTGGCCTGGAAGTCACCACTGTGTCAGAGAGCCAGCTCAGCCACTCTGCACTTCCTCAGTGCAAATTCTTTAACTCAAACCCTGATCACTACGTCAAAAGAAACCAAATCCTCAGGGTACTTGGCCTGAACAGCTACAAGGCTTACATGAACCCTGAGTGTGGCAGGGCAAGCAGGGCTGAGGCTGGTGGGGACAGCTGCCAATGGGTCTTTAGGGTCACATTCCTGGCTCCCCAGGGGCAGATGCCACTAATCCAGGCTGGTGCAACAGGACTCTATTCTCCAGTGGGGGTTCGGGGTCTCCCTGCAAGAAAGCACATGTCTATCCCCTCCCAAGCACACCACACTCACACCTTCACACTCACACTTGCACCTGGGGGAGGAGGTGGTAAGAGGAGTCACAGCCCCGGATCCTGCTGAGAACAGGCCACAGGCTCTGTTTTCACTCACCCCCAGCGCCCTCCTCATGTCCCCCATCTCCCTCACCAAATAGCAATCTACTTTTAGTCACTTTCAGCTCTTCCCTGACCATATCCTTGACTGTTCCTCATTTCTGGCATCAAACACACTGTGTTTACAGTTGGGTGTCTGTCACAGCTTATTCAGAAGAACCCTGAGAATCCCTCATTTATTCTCAGTCTGAACTGGTGCCCAAGCATGGTGAGGCCTCAGGAGGCTGCAGGGCAGGTCAGACCCCTCAAGTCAGCAGCCAGAAAGGACGCTGAGGCTCCCTGGTTCTGTGGTTTTGCCGTAGCTGTGTCTCAGACTCATCCGAGATAATGAAAAGAAAGACAGATGCCAAGCCCTACTCCTAGGATTCCAGACTCACCTAGTCCAACCTCCCATTTTACAGAAGAGGAAAGTGAGGCCTGGAGAAAGGGAGCCATTTGTTTTGCATCGTCCTGCAAAGCTGTAAGTGGAGGCTGCAGCTCCTGGTTTCCAGTCCAGGGCTCTGGGCACCACTCCACAGCGCCTCCCTGAACACTGACCTTGAAATCAGTAGGGAGCCAAGGCATTTCTCAGCTCTGCTGGGACTTGTCCAACCCAGGAATTGGCATGAGGGCATCTCCTCACAGACCCCTCACAGGCCAACACCATCCATTCCCATGTCCTCTGGCCTGAGACATGGTGGGGAGTGGCTCTGGGGAAGTGACTGTAGAACTTTGGTTCAGGGGCTTGACCCAGATGGAGCCTGTGGGGAATTATGTTGCTCTGCTAGAACTTGGCTGTAACCAAATTCAGTCCAAAGACAGCACCAGTGAATGGGATAGACTAGAACCATCGGATACAGTTCTTAAAACAAGGGCACCAGGGGCTCCTGGGTGCCTCAGTCAGTTAAGCGTCCAACTCCGGCTCAGGTCATGATATGGTTGGTGAGTTAGAGCATCACATTGGGTTCTGTGCTGACAGCTCAGAGCCTGGAGCCTGCTTCAGATTCTTCCTCCATCTCTCCTGCCCCTCCCCGTTCATGCTCACTTGCTCTCACTCTCTTGCTCTCGCTCTCTCTCTCAAAAATAAATAAACATTAAAAAAATTAATAAAAATAAAAAAATAAAACAACGGCACCAGTACAAGCTCGCCCTGACACATTACCCCAGAGCTGAACTTGCTAGAACCCTCCCCCACCCCAACTCTCTCCCTGTGGAGTCAGGAGTCCACCCACCCTACCCCCACCCCATGCCCTGGTTGCAAGAGACTTGACAGAGTTTGGGGGATGCTTGGTCAGCCAGCTTGGGACCAAGAAAAGTGAGGGCCACTTGTCATCCCTCTGTGGGAGAAGCCAGGCGCTCCCCACCCCCCACAACTGCCCTGAGGGTTCCTCTAGGTTTGTCAGGAAAGGCCTGTGGGATAGCAAGGCAAAAGAGAAGGGTGCAAGGAAAGGAAGAGAAGAAGACTTACAGACCTGCTCTGGATTCCTCCCCCTCCTCCACAGAGAAGCAGGTCTTTGTCTTTCCCAAGCCCTAGTCCCTTAGGTCCAGAGTGACAGCTAGAAAATCTGAGGCAGTCTGTGTGGCACTGGAGCCCATAGGGCATTTGGATAGGATAAGACCCAGCAGCGTTTCTCACAGGTGAAGAGGGAGAGATATTTATCAGCGGCCTTTTGTAGACCATGGCTTGCCCCAGGGGGCCACACTAGGCTGATCAAAGAGGGGTGCCTGCCTTCCAGCTCACCCAAACCACACAGTGCTGATGGTCACCTGTTCTACCCATAGGAGCGGGATTTGCTCTCTTTCTTAAACACTCTCTGCTCAGAAACTTTCTGTGAGTTACCACTGCCAACAATCGTGATTCTCACACTTGATACCCAGGACTTTCTCCTTTCATCTCCTTTCTGAGTCTTCATACCCTTGCTCATGCTATCTTGTCTGACACAAATGCCCTTTCCTACTTTATTCATCAGGTTCCTATCCCTCCTCCAAAGGCAAGTGCAAGTTCTTCCTATGCCATGCAGCCTCTTCTGACCTTCCCAGCCCAGGATGTTCATGCTCTTTGAGTGGCATATTTTCATACCTCTCTTCCTCTGTGACAGGATCATCCCGAGACCACTTTTGTGACCTTCCTGTTTCACCCAATTAGATTGGAGCTCCTTGAGCAGGGATGCTGTCTTGGTGTCTCTGATATTACTGTGCATCACACTTCTTGTGGCAAAACGATCGCTAAGTGAGGGTCAGCCGCATGCTAAGATCTCCATCCCATTTAGTCTCCATAACCACCCCATGAGGTAGAAATTATTATGCTTTCCATTTTACAGATGGAGAAACTCAAGCTTATAGGGATAAATTTACCCAGGTCCATGCAGCTAATATGTAGCAGAAGCAGTATTCAGATGCAGGTCTGTGACACTTTAAAGGTAGACCCTTAACCAACTATACCATATTCAATCAGGTTTGAGACAGTGGCAATGTTATCCTCATGGAGGTGACCAGTGACAAAGAGTAAATGCAGTGTAGAAAAGGCTCCAGCCAGTCTTGCTATGTGAGAGAGTCAGGAGCTGGAAAATAACACCTGTTATCTAGTTGAAATGAGAGGCCACAACTTTTAGTAGCAGGAACTTTCCAAGATAGAGAAATGTGAAGCTGTGGATGAAAGTACTTTGAGGATTAACATTTCATTATCAAGAAGAATGGAAAATATTTGTGAGCCAGATCTACTGACAAAACTAAGACTATTGGTATTATCTACATTAGCATGAAGGTTTTTTCTTGTCATGTTTTTTAAAAATATGTATATATTAAAAAAATTTTTTTAATTTTTAATGTTTTATTTATTTTTGAGAGAGAGAGAGAGACAGCATGAGCAGGGGAGGGTCAGAGAGAGAGGAAGACACAGAATCTGAAGACAGGCTCCAGGCTCTGCTCTGAGGTAGCTGTCAGCACAGGCTCAAACCCACAAACCGCAAGATCATGACCTGAGCCGAAGTTGGACGCTTAACCAACTGAGCCACCCAGGTGCCCCTATATTTTTTAAATGTTTGTTTATTTTTGAGAGAGAGAGAGAGAGAGAGAGAGAGAGAGAGAACAGGGGAGGGGTAGAGAGAGAAGGTGACAGAGGATCAGAACTGGGCTCTATGCTGACAGCAGATGGCCCAATGTGGGGCTATAATCCAGGAACCTTGAGGTCATGACCTGAGCTGAAGTCAGATGCTTAACCAACTGAGCTACCCAAGTGCTCCTATTTCTTGTCTTGTTTATGCTTATTTGTATCATTTTGTATCTCCTCATCATGAAATGGAGTCATGTCTAGCTTGTTGGTGGGAAATCCTGACACATCTCAACTTAATAAGATACATCTCCTGGGGCGCCTGGGTGACTCAGTCGGTTGAGCATCCGGCTTTGGCTCAGGTCATGGTCTCACAGTTCGTGGGTTCGAGCCCCGCGTCAGGCTCTGTGCTGACAGCTCAGAGCCTGGAGCCTGTCTTCAGATTCTGTGTCTCCCTCTCTCTCTGACCCTCCCCTGCTCATGCTGTCTCTCTCTCTCTCTCTCTCTCTCTCTCTCAAAAATAAATAAAACATTAAAAAAAAAGATATATTTCCTGATGTGTGTGTTGTTACAGCCAGAAGTTCTGGGGTCAGACTGACTTGCATCCCAGCCCTGTCACTTACCATGGTGACCTTGAGCAACCTACTTATCCTCTCCATGGTTCAATTCTTTTTTTTAGTGAGATAATAATAATATATACTTCACAGGTAATATAAAATATGTGGAATAGACTGTCACTTTGTATACATTCAGCAAATGTTAGCCACTTCATTTCTGTTGACATCTGTGTAATATACCAGTGTGTGAATGTGCCCTAGCAATCAAACCATTCCTTTACTGGTGGGGTTAGATGTTTCCAGTTGATAAACAAGACAAGCAATGTCTCTACCCTTAAAGGGTTACAGTCTAATGGAAAGAGGCAGAAAGAATAAATGAACAAGATAACCCAAGATATGATACATTAAATCAAATCAAATAATGAGAGTGACTCAGAAGCACACAGGTGGGCGAGAGGCACACACGTTACGGAGGGCGGTCGGGCAAGAGCTGGCTGGAGAAAAAGGACATTTGTGCAGATCCATGACCATGAAAGAGAGGAGCAACACACAGAGCCACGGTCAAAGACATCAGGCCGAGGAACAGCAAGTGCAGAGTCCCTGGTGTGGGAAAGAGCTTGCCATGTTCCAGGTGTGGAGGGCCACTAGAGCTGGAACTTGAGCATGAGGGGAGGAATGGAACAGATGTGAGCAGCCAGACCACACTGGATGTTCCAGGGCATGGCAAGAAGTGAGAGCAACCATAAGCTGGGAGGGTTTTACTCAGGGTGATAACATCATCTAGCTGATGTTTTCAGGAGACCATTTGCACCCTTCTGCAGAGAATGGCTTATGGGAAGGCAAGAGAGGAAGCAGGGAGACCGGGTAGGCTACTGCAGTAGTTGCAATGCTTAAAGGCAGGCTTGCACTAGAGCCATGGCAGCGAAGCTGGGGAAAAGCTGAAGGGAAAAAATGCCCTCTGAGGATGTGGAGTGTATCCTCCTTGGTCCCGTGAGCCCCATGCTTGCCCTCATGATTGGTTGTTATTTCCCTGTACCCACATACCCTTCTCTATTCTCCCCTCGGACAGGCAGCCATTATTCAACTTTCTTGGTGTTTTCCAATTTAATAGCTGCAGTGAAATTTCATTGATGTTTTAATGTGCATTTCCCTGATGACGGATGATTTTGAGCATCCCCTCAAATGCCTGTTAGCTTTTGGGGATTCCTTTCCCCACATAAACTGCAGGTTCACATTTTTGGTCTATTTTTATGTTGGCACAGCCATCTTTTTCTTGTGGATTACATAAGAGTTCTTTGTATATCCTAGATAGTGATCTAGTGATCTAGTGATTTGGGGATTTGCAAATGCATTGCAAATATCTTCTATCATTCTGTCAGCTTTTAGCTTTTTCTGCACGTTCTTGGTTGATAGAAATCTTTAATCCTTATGTAGAGATTTAGAAATGTTTTGCCTTATGCTTCCTGGTTTCCAAGGGTTTAAGAAATCCTTCTTACCCCCCAGATCATAAATAGATTCTCCCACATTGTCTTCTATTAGCTTTACGGTTTTCCATTTCATGTGTTGATCCCATTTATAGCCTGTTTTTTAAATATGGCAATAATGGGGATGTTGTTTAATTTGTTCTGTTTAGCGAACCACTCAGGTGTGTAATCTGTTAAATAGCTATTCTTTTCCTCTTGATTTGTCGTGCCAATTTTATCATTGATTAAGTTCCATTAAATATTAGAGTGTATCTCTGATCCCTCTATTTTTGTCCTATTGGTCCGGTTCTTGCGCCAGTGACATGCTAAGTGTGGCTTTGTACTTTATCTTAGAATCTGACAGGACAAGACTCTCTTCTTTACCATTATTTTCTAACGGTCAGTTTGTTATTCATGGATATTTATTAAGAGGCAAAACTTTGGGATATATTTTGGAGGTAGTGCTTTTCTTGTGACATCTTTCGCTTGACTGAAAATTTATGTTTCTATATATTCAAATCTGGTAATATATCTTTATTGGCTTCTAGGCTTTGTACCTTATTTAGGAAGATTCTCTTCATCCCAATATTATATTAGTGTTGTCCAATATCTAATTTTAACTCTTCTATGGTTTTATTTTAATGGTTATATTTTTTAATCTGTCTGGAATTTGTTTTTGTACAGTTTTAAAGTTGGGATCTAACAATTTTACTCTGGGGCAAGCTAGTTTTTCCAATGACAAATAGTCCATCCTTTCATCCCTATCTGAAAGACTTCCTTTATCATACACTAAAATTCCATATATACACAGGATTGTTTCTGGGCTTTATTTGCTTTATGGAAGGTATTGGAATCCAGAATTCATTGCCAAAGAATGGATAAGCATCGGATGCATTTGAGCAGAATGGCAGGTTGAAGGGGTGGCTACAAAGCTCACTGGCCAGGCAGGTGTGAGGGACATGAATCCCTGAGAGGCAGAGGAGGCTGAGAGACAGAAGCCACTGATGAGATGGGAAGGAAGGGACAGGCGCTGAAGGCATCTTGATAGAGGAAAGGTGAGGAATTCATCCTTGCTGGGTCCCCGGGGAGTGACCTGGCATAGAAAGAGGTCCCACAGATACCACCAACCAAGTTCCATCCCTGCATTTGGGCCTAGTCAGCCCTGTGTTCAGATCTCACCCTCAATTTCATAAAATCACTTTAATATGTAGGCCAGAAAAGCCGGTTGTGGGGCCTCAGGCAACAGCTCAGGCAGGAAACTCCCAGTGTACCCAGCTGGGCAGCCGAACAGGCGAAGTCACCTCACCAGGCCCCTGAGTGAGCCTACGACTAGGCCCGAGATAGGGATCAGGTGGGTGGGGTGGGAGCATCCTCTAAGCTGTTCTGAGACAGGCAGAGTCTGGGCACACCCTCTCTCCATCTGGCTTCCCAGGAGGAAGACCTGGGGACACCTGTACTTGACCCTTTCCTCACCAAGGATTGAGGCAATTATTTTTTTCTTCTCCTTCTAACTTTGGGAGCCCGGACCATGGTCTCTGCCTCCCCTGAAGTCCATGCCCACAGCTCCTGGGCACCAAGCTGTGGGACTCAGTAGAGTTAGGAGGGAGGGCACCTTCCCTGACTCCTCCATCTCCTCAGATGGCCAGAGGGGCATCTCTGAGCCATGACCTTGCTAAACTGAAGAGAGAGAGGGCTTTCCCGGATCATGGCTGGGCTAATCCTAAAGTTGTGAGGGTCCAGGATCCCCTTCTTGCCACCCTGTTCCTTTGGAAAGCCAGGTGGTATGTTTCTGGGGGTGGCCAACTGCTGACCCCAAGGGCCAGAGTTCCCTGCTGGTTTCTGCATTTCCAAGATCTGCAGGCTTCAGGGTCCCCCTGTTCCCCATCTGCCTACCCACCATAACCCCTCCCCCTGCAATCCCAGCCACAGCAGAGAGGTGTCCGAGGGCGGAGCTCTGAGTCAGAATATAAATTCCCAGTCTTGCCACCCAGCTGGAGAGCCGACACGATGCTCCAGAGGCAGATGCCCGCCTGGCTCTCCCACTACCGACCAGACCTGTGCCAAGCAGAAGATGGCAATCCTTCAGTCCCCTGCACCTTGGAGGTGAGGGAGCAGTGCTGGGTAGGTGGGGCAGAGGCTGAGGGCAGGAGACAGGCACAGGGAGGGCTGGGAGCATTGTAGACTCCAGAGACAAGGAGCACCGAGGCTTAGCAGCCCCTACTTAGCACCTGGGGATATGGCCCAGCTGGAACTCCTGAGTGGATGGCCCACCTGAGGATACCCACAGGCTCCACACGGTGCTGTGGTGTGGCTTAGAGCCATCTGCAGCCAGGCTAGCACCTGGATAGGCGGTGCTTGGCACTACCAGGGGTGGATCCACACTTGCTTGTTCTAGCTGTGAGTGGAAATTTACCCTGTGGACATTCTAAACTGCCATGCCTTGTGAGTGTGTGTTGCAGTGTCCCATGAGGATCAATGGCATTGCCAACCTGTCACATTAGCCACGAAGCCCAGCTGGGTCTGTGGTCAAGACTCCTGGGTCCATCTGATTTCTCATGGCCTCATAGAGAGACCCTGGGTTCAAGGATCAGGTTGCCAAGGCTCCAGACCAGCTCCACCTCAGCTTTCCCACTTACCTCAAGCTTCCACTTTGCCATAGGCATGCCACGGCCAGGACTTTCAACAGCAATTTTTTTCTCATTCCCCTCCCCAGGGCTCCCTCCCCCAGCCCACACTGAACTACTCAATGAGATGAGTGATGCCCTGAAAGTGTCTTGTCCTTTTGGGGCGGGAGATAGAGACCCTACTCAGCCTCCAGTGAGCCCAAGGAGGGGATCTCTGAGCTGCATAGTGCCTGGTGCCCCACTGCCCTGGCCAGGATAGACATCACCTTCTGGGATGTGCCCACGTTTACCCACAACCCTCACTCAGGGAGCTGGAAGAGCCTCTGGTCAGCACTTGTTCCTGCCTCCCCAGTCTGGTTGAGCCTGCGGAACCCATGCTGGGGGGAGAGCTTCCACAGGGAAGACAGGGGGACTGAAGCAGCTGAGGACTGCGCCTGTCCCTCTCAGGTCCCAGAGGGTCCAAGGCTCTTGCCGTGACCCCTTACCTAGCCTGTGTGTTAAAAAGGAAAACAGCTATGGTAGCTCTTCCCAGAACACCCTGGTCTGGGATGTTGTTTGGACTAGCTGGGAAATGTTCTGAGGTCCCATAAAGTCCCCATCCCAATGGTGTCCTCTTAGGGAGGGCCCACACATCCAGGAAGGGATCCCCAGGCTGTTCGGGGCTCTGATACAGGTGTTGCAAGGAACGGGCTACACCCAGTTCACTGGGGAGGAGGAGGTGGCACCACAAGCGGTACCTGTCCTGAGAAACCCTAGAGAGGGGTGGCCCACAGGCTCCCTGCACGCTTCCCTCCCCTCTTCCCCACCCCAGACCTTGTGGGCTGGTTTGGTTAGGATATGCCTGGCCCAGGGATGGGCATCACACCCACCACCTCTGCAACAGTGTTGTCAGACCCTCTCCCCAACTCCCACCCCGAGCTGGGAGCCTGTCCCTGGGAGCCCATCTGTAACTACTCTTCTGACTAATTTGTGGTGACAGCTCAACCTGACGTACAGGGAGAGCCCTGAATTGGGAGCCGAGGGCCTACTCCTGCTTCTGCTATCAAGTAGTCCAGTACATGACCCGGAGCAAGATTTAAGCCAGTTTGGTTCATTCTCGGTGAGAGACAGCCTCCAGATGGATGGAAAGTGTGCTGCTCTGTGGTCAGGTAGATCCACGCCTGAGTCCTGGCCCTGCCACTTCTGGGTTGTGTGCCCCTGTGTGAGATACAATCTCTCTAAACCCAGTCTTCTCCACAAAGCAGGGATGAGAGTGCCTTCCCCACAGTGTGGTTGGAGGCCTAAATGAGAGCAGGTGCAATGTACCCAGTACAGGCTCAGGGCCTGGCATGCTGGAGGAGGGTAGTGAGTTGTGCTCCCCAACCTCCACCAAGGTCCTACCTATAAAAATGGGCATGGGAAGGGGTACTATTGAATTGCATAAGAGCCAGTCCTGAGGGTCACAGGGCAACATCTTTTCCACATGAGCTGGTGAGATCTCCCTGTCTTGAGTACGTCTCAAGGGGAAGTAGAGTCCTGGAGGGATCAGCCCCAGGAACCAAGGCCAGGGAGGAGGCCAGAGCTGGAGCCGTGTATGTGACTGCAGCCTGAGTAATAGAGCCCTTTCTCCCACATGGCTTCCCTGAAAACTAGCAGGCCCACCCTCTCTGCAGGTTATTAATGTGTTGGAAAACACTTCTGCACTCTTTGCCAAATAGTTCCTGTCTTGAGCTCCAACTCCCTGAGTACTCCCTGCTCCTTACTCAGGACCCTCCAATGGCCCCATGAACTGAAGGATTGATGTCCATCCCTGCTCCAGGGCTGCGGCCCAGCTGGCATGATGTCTGGCCATGGCTATGGTTTCATCCTGATAGCCAACCAAGGTATCCTGTCCTAGGGACAGCCTTATCCAAGTCCCTAAAGTGGTTACCCTCACCACACCATAAGCTACCTCATAAACTTGGGTTCTATAATGTTGCTGGTTTCTGCTCCCATCTGCACCATCACAGACACTGAGCTGTGTTCTACTGGATCTTGATAATTGGATCAATTATCTGTGGGACCGTGAAGTTTTGCTTATCTCTAGCACCTCGCCAGTTCAACTGGTTATATATACCAGGGGCAAAATATATACATTCATTTTTATCCAAGAAGGTTATTTTTCTCAGACCTGGTTCTTGGAATCACCTGGGCCCAAGACCTCAATCCCGTGGTCCCACTGCTACCTCACAGAATGGCCCCTCTGAGCTGTCTCCCAACTTCCTGCCAGGTTCTGTCTCCCAACTTCCTGCCAGGTTCTGTTTCCCTGCTGGCAAAGATGTCAGAGTAGTTTGTAGAGCACTTTGGAACTGAGTCTCTCCTGCAAACTCATGAGCTTAAAGTTGTGATTTGAGACTCAAGGTAGACAACAAAAGAACCCTCTGTGGCTACTGGAAAGTAGAAGTCCTCCAAGAACCCTTAGGCTCTGGTGTGCACTGGCTCTTTAAAAAAAGAGAGAGGAGAGCCTGGGTGGCTCCGTTAAGCGCTGACAGCAGTGGAGACTACTTAGGATTCTGTCTGTCTGTCTCTCTCTCTCTGCCCCTCCCCCACCCCGTACGCTCCCCCCCCCCAAAATAAATAAACTTTAAAAAATAAAAAAGAGAGAGATCATGGAATATATTGGCAGAAATGTAGCCAGCAAAAGCATTACTGGTAGAAGGACTACCAGAGTTTGGGGATTATTTGGGGGCCTTGAGGGAATTCAGAGTGAAAAGAAGCTGTCAGGAAAAGAGGTTCTAAGAGGAAAAGACGAAGGAGGAGGGGGTGAGGGGCAAGCAGCACCCATCTTCGTGTTGAAAGTTAAGCGTTTCTTTCTTTCTATTTTTTTTTAATGTTTATTTACTTTTGAGAGAGAAAGTATCAGAGTGTAAGCGGGGGAGGGGCAGAGAGAGAGGGATACACAGAATCTGAAGCAGGTTCCAGGCTCTGAGCTGTCCGTGCAGAGCCTGACATGGGGTTTGAACCCCCAAACCACGAGATCATGACCTGAGCTAAAGTCAGACACTTAACCAACTGAGACACCCAGGTACCCCAAGTATTGCTTTCAAGTAAGATGATGGCATGGTCATAGTTATGAACAACAGGCTTAAGAATTAGAATTGAATTCAAACTGGGGCTCCTCTGATTCTAGCTGAGTGCCCAACATCAAAGGACTTAGGCTCAGATTCGCCATCTGTAAAGTGAGGCTAATATAATAATAACTGCTTCGAGGGATGTTGTAAGGATTGAGCAATATGAAACATAGAGATTATACACACAATGCTTAGCATGTGGCAGACACTCAAGAGATAGTAGCTGGTGTTGTTAGCCTTGCTAGCAACAAGTTAGAGTGGGAAGAGATGGTCAACCTTGCTGGAAGGCATCAGGGTTAGATGACAGCAGAGGACTTTCCCTGGGAGGCATGGAGACCCCAAGTGAGGTCCTACAGGAAGCTGTGAATGCTCTTTCCCTTCCAGACAAGACACAAGGGGGTCAAGCAGAGCTAAGGACAGCCCTCCTGGAGGCAGGAGAAGGGCTGTGAGGGCCAAGAACCCACCAACACTAGGAAATGTCCCTGAGGACTGACCCTTGCCTGGGCTGAGGCCTCTGGTGGCCCACATTTGAAGTCTGGTTGCCATCTGAGAAAGTGGGCCACTGGGAACAGGCTTTGCCAGAAGTGCTCTCCTGGGTGAAAACTGATTCCCGCATCCTCACCAGATCATACCAGGGTCCCCGCTCTCCCAGCTGGGGAGTGAGCATTGAGCAGCCCACCATGCCCAGAGTGAGTATGGCCAACAGCCACAGCCACAGCCAAAGGTGTGTATGGCCTTTGTCCTGAGTCACCCAGCTCACAACAGAATCCTGTTAGATCAAGTTATTGACTGTGAGGATTTCCAACATGTCAGAGTTAATCTCACAAAAGGATTCCTCAGACTGTCCATTTGGCTTTTGTTCTGATTCCGAGGCAGCTGTTGAGAATTGAGGAGGAAGGGGCCTGAAGTCTGACTTACACATCTATCTGAGGTTCTAAGTAGCAGCCTTCCCAGGGTTTGTTCTATTGTTGCTGCTTAGAATAAGCCCCAGAAGAGGCTGGAAGGACAGACATCAAAATAATGACAGTTCCCCTGACAAAAAAAAAATTGTAACTATGTGTGGTGACGGATGTTAACCAAACTCATTGTGGTAATTATATTGCAGTATGTATGTATATCAAGTCATCTTATTACACACTTAAAACTAATACAACGTTATATCTCAATTGTATCTCACTTTTAAAAGATAGCAATAGCTGAATCATAAAGGTCTTAATGAAGATTTAAAAATGCAAGAAAGGGGTACCTGGGTGGCTCAGTCAGTTAAGCGTCTGACTTTGGCTCAGTTCATGATCTCGCGTAAGCATCTGACTTTGGCTCAGGTCATGATTTTGTGGTTTGTGGGTTCGAGCCCTGCCATCAGGCTCTGGGCTGACAGCTCAGAGTCTGGAGCCTGCTTTGGATTCTGTGTCTCCCTATCTCTCTGTTCCTCCCCTGCTCGTGCTCTGTCTCTCTCTCTCAAAAATAAATGAAGATTCAAGTTTTTTTTTAAGTGTAAGAGAAGTGTCTGGCAAATACTAAGTGTTCAGTAGATGCTACCCATTTCAGTATTGTTATCTCTGATAAGATAGCCAAGGCAGATGAACTATCTATATACAGTCTGAGTTGAAAATAAAAATAAAATAATTATAACATTAAAAAAAAAAAAACCAAAACGTGGTAATAGCGAGAAGTAAGCCCTCACCTCAGCAGCTCTGGGGACCAGCGGTGTCCACCAAAGCCCAGAAATGTAGATTGACTGTGAGGAGTCATCTCGGGTCTAAGCAGTGGGAGACTGTGTCCAGCTTGAGCTGCTCTCTCTGTCAGTTGTCATCACCTGAAGAGTGAGTCCCCTGTCCTCTCAACCCACAGGGTGGGGTCTCTCCATGTCACCTGCTGACAGTGAAGGTCATCCGGATGAAAAATATCCGACAGGCTGACATGGGTGAGTATCCTGTCTTCCCTTCTTGTCTATGTACGGGGCATGGATGGAGTCCTGCCCTGGCTGGAGAAACATCAGAGGTGTTTGTGGGGAGTGGGGGCAGGGTGTCTGCCACACTCAGGCGGTATTTCAGACTTTGGGGTTATCATTTTTCCAGGCGCCCCTCCTAGCTGTAACCTTGGCACTACCAGCCCCTGCAGTGTGCCTGGGTCTGAGAACGCTGTTTGCCTCACTGTGTCCTCCCCACTCCCCACTCCCTAGCACCCACTTGCAGGACCAGCAGCTTCTCCCACACCGGGCACTTCTTGCTTCTGCTTGAGTGTACAGGCTATTAGGAGTGAAGAAGGAGAGGCCCTTCTGCCAGCCTAGTCTCTGTGCCCCTGCTCAGTGCATGGATCGCAGATCGGGTTCTGGGGTTCATGGCAAAGGCCACACAGCACCAGCTCTGCAGTGTAGCCCCATGGATGGGGTTTGACACATCAGCACTGTTTGTGCGGTGTTTTCTTACAGCCTTAACTTCACCCTCATCCCAGCCACTGCTGCATTCCCAGGTTATGGGGGGTCCTGGGAAGTGTCCGGCTTCAGCAGGAAATGAAGGTATCTGGATGGGCAGGATGGTCCCCTCATGCTTGTCTTCTCAAGAAATCAGGAGAGCCCAGATCCCTTCCTGGTGCTGCCCTCAACTTGCCCCTTCCGGAGAGAGGCTTGGCCCTCAAGGAGGAGAGAGCTCTGTGTCAAGGCCCCTTGGCTGTGGGGGTGTCCGCACTCACAAGAACCACCAGGCTTCCCCAAAGCTCCATTATACTCCCACTGCCCTCACCCTGGGATTCGAGAGACCCTCAGGGGGACAGATTTTGCAGACAGCCATGACACCAAGAACGCATTTCAACAAGGGAAGACGTTTACACCCAAAGGGGTTATAGACTAGTAACAGGAAATGGCATTCTAACCTTGTCACTATAGAATTTAGGACTGGAGGAGGACATTGAAAGCCAGGAGTAGCTAAGGACGGCTGCTCTGAGGGCCTGGGGTCTGAGAGGGGCAGGGCGTGAGCATCCAGAGGTCCTGGGAGCCCAATCTGCGGGAGGGGCAATCCGGAAGGAGGTAGAGGAGCCACATGGCATCTGTGAGCACCTGCCGGGGACCAGTGGGGGCAGGGAGGAGGGAGGGCAGGCCTCCAAACAACATGTGCTCCTCCCCACAACCTGAGGCTAGTGCTGAGACCCATTCTGCAGGTGAGGGCTGATGACTGCCTACGGTGGAAGCGGACTTTGATTCCAGGTCTGGACTCGCAGGTAGAGGCAGGAGGAGGAGGAGGAGGAGGAGGCTAGGGCCAGGCAGTGAAGGAATGGGGATCCAAGTGATAGGGTACCTGAGTTCTTGAGGAAGGGATTGCATGATTTCCTGAGGCCATATGCAGATTGTGCTGAAGCATAGGTGAGAGAAGCTGACTAACTTGCTGGGAAACTATTGTAGCAATGCAGGCATTAGTGTGCAGGACAGAGGAGGGAGAGGTTCCTTGGGGTTCAGGGAAAGCTAAGGGATCAGGAAGGACTCCAGCTGGGCCCCCTGGTGGGCAGAGCCCATGCCAGTGGGGGCAATTGCAGCCAGTGTCCAGTTTGGGCCTGGCTCTGCCAACAGGCTTGCGGGAGGGCCAGAGACTTGTCCTCAGGCTCCTCAGGACCTCCCAGACCTACCAGAATGAGGAGAAGTGTTCCCTGGGTCTGGGGCCTGGCCACCTCTTTTGCCTTTCTTGCCCATGCCACCGTGGGTCACCCAGACACTTCACCTACCCCTGGGCAGAGGTCACTCACTCTCCCCACCCCGGGATACCCATAGCTTGCACATGCCCACAGCTGCACTCCCCTGCCTCCACTCTTGGGGTGTGTCTGTCCCAACCCTGCGGGTTACACAGGCTGCACGCTCTCACGGCATGCCTGTACCTATGTATGCAGACCTTCCCTTTGTCCAAGCCCCTTTCCTCTGTCTTCTCCTGCCACACCCATCCTCTGCATAGCCCAGAGGTGGGGAGCGGGGGTAGCAGGCATCCAGATAAGAGGGCTAAGGTCGGGCTCTGCCACCCTCCTCTTCCCCTTCCCTATACACCCCTCTGGCACACAGCTGTCTTTGGGGGTTCCCAGGTTCTCTTTGGGAACCCCTTGTTGCTTATGTTTCCCTCGTTTCTCCTGAGGAACAGGGTGGGAGGCATACATGGTGTCTGGGAGCTCCAGCCTGGGGCATGTTCCTGTTGACTCCACAGTTGACCTAGGCTAGGCTCTGTTGCCACCTTGCCTGATGAGGTTTGCAACTATCCTGATGTCTTCTGGGTCCTGGATTACTCTTACCCAAAACTTTTCCCTTCTACCATAGATCAAAAATGAGCTCCACTCTGGTTCAACCCTCTAGTGTATGTCTGAGTTCCCTAAGATTTCAAGGAGCCTGGAAGGGATGAGATTCATTGATGACTTCCTTGTCAAGGTGCACTCAGGCCAGCCCTAAGCCAGGACTGGATAGAGTGGACCTAGAAACCTCCTAGCTACCAAGAGTTTTTATTTCTCTTGGGGAAAGAAAATTAAAACTCAAACCAGTACCCCAAGGGATGTGAGGCAGGTGTCTCCAGAGGTATTAGGAAGACAGTGTTCTCAACATCTATAGATCTCATTGAGTCATCTTTGCCACCCACATTCCAGGAAAGGAGGCATGTCATTCAAGTGACCAAGCCTGCTGTCACTCTAAGAGGAACAAGGATCAAAACCTATCAATGCCTAGGAAATCCCCTGAAGTCCCTGAAATCCTCAGAATTGGGTCAGCGTTGCTTAACCATTCTTATTGCCAACATGCTGGTCACTCTCCTTATAGTCAGATAATGATGCCTGCTCCAGATTTTCATCTGGGCCCCTGCTGGTCTTGCTCCAATAAATCATCTCTCCCTCTCCAGGATTTCACTCTCCTTCCCCATCTTGTGGAAAGAACTGAAAAATCAGTGCTTGAAGTGTGGATGTCTGATCAATCCTGTCTCCTCCAGGAGTATTTGTATCTTAACTAGAGATTTAACACCTTAGGCCAAAAATACTGAGACTTTATTTCATGGGCTTAATGGGAGAATTGTAGGCATAGACTGATAATAGGAAAAGGATTTTAGAGGCAAAGGGGCCTTTACAGGGGCAATCAAATCATGCTAAGCAGATGGGTATAGAGTTGGTGGAGGTGCCTGCCGGGAGGCAAACCTGAGGAGAATGTTTTAGGCTGAGGAGCAATGGCTAGTGTCCAGGAAAAGCCAACAGAGAGGTTCCAGGAGATCCCTGGGGAGTCTCCCTATAGACAAAGCAATTGGACATCCAGCTTACTTACTTGTCTCTGTGGTGCCCCAGCCCAGAATTTGATACAGTGCTCTAACGGAGGAAGTTGGGCTTTTCTATTCAATTCATTTATTCAACAAATGTGTAGCAAGTGCCAACACATGGACTCCATTGCTTCTTGGTGTTCAAGGTGCAGTGGAGACAGACGCTCTGACCTGCATTGTGGTGTGGTGTAACCAGTGCCCTGCCAGGAGAGGAGCAGAGCCTCTAAGCTAGGAGGAGCACCTGGCTCAGAGTTGGGGGCTCAGAGAAGGCTTCCAGAGGAGGCTCTGCCTGAAACCTGAACAGGCTAGCCAGCAGAAGGGTGCGAAGTGGCAGCAGAGTTGATGGTGGCCTGCACCAAGGCAGTGGCAGTACAAGTAAGAAGTGGGTGGGCTAGAGAGGCCAGAGGAGTTAAACTGATGCCATGTAAGAACAAAGGACAATACCTGGTGTCTGGCCCAGACACCTAAGTTGACAATGAGGAGGAGTAGGTTGGGCATGGAGGAGGTCATCATTTTCTCTACAGTCCTCTGGGTTTTGGTCATTCTTTGTGTCTGGATTAAGTGATTATGGGCTCTAAAAGGTAGTTTCATCTGACCTTTATTCAGTGGGAGGAGAGCCATAAATTCCAATTCACTGAATTGCGAGCCCTCAAAGGTTAATTAGACTTAGGAGATGAAATCAGAAGCTAGGGATGCTTATGATGTAAACTTACCTCTGTTAATGTTCTCAGTGTAGTGACATGTGAGACCAGTCAGTCCAGGGGGACATTACTAATAATAACTATGAACTAGTTTGGATCAGTCCTATCAGAGCAAAACCTCCTTTCTTCATGCCAGCTTCACCATCTAGAGGACTCTCTGACACTGGAGATTATATTGACTTGCACCATTTTCTACAAATCTGGTGTGTACCCTGCGAATTACTCCAGCAGATTGCCAGGAGAGTGACCACGGTAGTCATGGCACCTCTTCCTCCCTCCTCCCAGGTAGAATGGAGGGAGGGAGCCAGGCTAGGCTGCTATTTTTTTCACTCTATGCCTTCTGCTCCTCCAACCAGAAGACCTGAGAGGCCTTCCTCTCCTTTGGGAGAGCTTTCTAAGAATAAAGCCTTCGTCCTTTCTCCAGAGCACATCCAGCAATATCACCCTTGGGTTGTTCATTTCAAATGAGAGAGGAAAAAAAAAAAGACGCAGCCTCAGGCTTCTTGGGTCACCTTCCTCATGCTGGGAGACTCGTGTAGGTATGAAGAGCCTGGTAGCTGCAGTTGAGACCTTAAGTCATATGTAAATTGGGGCCCTTGCTTCTAGATTCTCCTGAGAGGGAGATAGAATCTGAAGCAGACTTGGCACTGTCAGTGCAGAGCTTGATTCAGGGCTCGAACTCATGAACCATGAGATCACGACGGAGCCAGAGTCAGAAGCTTAACCAACTGAGCCACCCAGATGCCCCAGACTGTGCTCTTTCTAACTGTTGTTTTTCAGCAGCCCAGAGGAAGAGTAGAGCCCTACTTTAGTTTCCCTGGTACCTTGGGCTAAGCAAGAGTTAAACGACTCTGTGGGGCTGGTCCTTCAGCTCTTCCCCTGGCAGAGGAAAAACTGTGTGGCCATACCTTGTCCCAGTCTAGCAAGCATTTGTTCAAAAAGCTAGGGTGCTTCAGAAAAGAGCCAGAATCCATTAGTGTCCGTGGAAGTGATCAGTGGGACTTGAATTCCTCTCTGAATTTTCTAGCCTGCAGGCTGTGGCTTTCTCAAGGTTCTGAGACAAAGGTTTCTGGAAAGTCAGACCCATGAGTCAGGAGGGGAGATGAAGGCTGAAGCAGAGACAAGGGCTTGCTCTGGAAGTGTCTTGCCTGAAGTTGCCTTCTGACACTACACTCTCCTCTCTGGCCCCGAATTGATACCCCACCTTTCCCCCCAACCCTTGTCTTCCTTGGACAGTGAGCCAGACAGACTGCTTTGTGAGCCTCTGGCTGCCCACTGCTTCTCGTGAAAGGCTGAGGACTAGGACCATTTCCAACTGCCCAAACCCAGAGTGGAATGAAACCTTCAGCTTCCAGATCCAGAGCCAAGTGAAGGTGAGACTCAGAGGACAACACCTGTCGGTCTGCCTACATTTCTGTTCCCCTCCATGCCTGCTTGTCCTTCTGTTTGTTTATGTGTCCTTCTTATGTCTATTTTCCTCCCACCTACTTCTCCTCCTCCTCGCAACCCATCTTCCCACTCACTCACTCCTTTATTAGGCCTGCCTCATGTTTGTCCCTCTGAATGCACTTATTTTTCTACCTTCTTTCCTTTCTCTCTTGTCCTTCTACCTAATCAATGCTGGAACTTAGTGGTCCCTGTGGCAAAACTGAGTGTGCTTCCAAAACATGCTCCAAGTAGGAGAATACATGGAGGGGGAGGGCCATTCTATTCACTAGGTCCAAGTTGAGTCTAATTCCAGCCAGGGGGTTTTCCCTGTCTTAAGTCCTTTTTAGAAGGCTTTATTATTTCTAATTCCTTGAGTGTCTGTTCTTTCCTTTCTTGAGTTGTTTCATGGTGTTGGCCTTCCTCAGATATATGGTGATTCTAAGTTGCATTCACATCTCCTATGGGGGAATTCTCCCTTGAGCATCCTGAGCAGAGTGCTCTTAAAACAAACTTGGCTTCATCATGAAGGTATCAGCCCCAGTCTTGGGACACTTGAGGCTTGACATCTCTAGCTTACTGCTTCCATATGTTAGGGCAATTCTTTATTTCTGGTTCATGATGAGACTTTTTACTTTCAAGAAGGGCTTTATATTTGTTAATATAAAAATATCTCTTCTATTGTATTTATGGTTTGGGTAAGGAAGAGGGATTTTGGCATGGGCTCAGTCTGCCATCTTGAAATCAGAATTTGGACTCCCTTTGTCTAAAGAGCTCTGGGACTGTTCATATGAATATGTGGGACTAGTTCTGGGGTCTGTGTTTCTTGAAGCTCTCATTCAGTAGGGAACCTCCAGACTACCTTATGTCCACCTGATAGGGACCAAAGAGGGGCAAACCCAGCCCCAACCCACATCTCCCAGGATCCTTGGAACAAGAGGCCTCAGAGGATAATCCATGTCACCCAAAACCACTGGCCTCAGTGTTCAGCCAGATGACAGGGTAGCTGTTCAACTCAACTTTGGGACTACTTGTAAGATCTTATTAGGGGCTAATCAACCAAATGATAGAGTTCAAACACTTCGCCCCAAGGCCACCAACTATGAGAATCCTTGTAACCTGTCACATTACCCCCCCTGGAGTGTTAAGGTATTAGCTTCCCTGAATTGGGTTTTCTAGTACTTAATGGGCTGCCTTCAACTCCTGGGGTCCCAATGCTGAACACAATCTATGACTTGGCAAGGGTCTTGCTTGCTCTGCCCTTCCATCATCCCCCCAGGTGAAATGACATCCCTCATACCTCACAGGCTCTTCTCAACCTTGGTAAAGAGCAAAAGTCTCCAGGAGAATCAGAGAAGAGGGTCAGGAAGTCTTCAGAGAGTTGGAAGGAGGATATAGACACCATCCCCCACCTCCGAGTTCATTTTTCTAAAATTTCTGTCATACCTGAGCAGGGACCTCCATGCTGTTCCCCAGCCCTCAGACCCACCTCCTTGCTAGGGAACGGGTCTATGAAAACACGTAACCAGACTTGCACCCTTCCTTTTCCCCTAGAACGTGTTAGAGCTGAGCATCTGTGATGAAGACACAGTGACACCAAATGACCACCTGTTGACAATTCTCTATGATCTCACCAAGCTCTGCTTCCGAAAGAAAACCCATATGAAGTTCCCTCTCAACCCAGAGGTGGGTGCAGGTGTCCAGTCCCTCAGCCTTCTACCTAATGAGGAGAGCTGATTATTTCCAGATGCCATTCTATGGGCTTCTCTCTGTGTAGCCAAGTCAGGAAAAGATAGTACTGCTGGGTCAATCCCAGTGCTTTGCTTACTAGCTGTGTAACCTTGCAGAATTTATTTAATTTCTCTGTATCTGTTTCCTCATCTATCCAATGGCAATGATGATACCTGCCACTTAGGGTCATTGTGGCATTAAAATGGGAAAACATCATTAAGGCACCTAGCACTGTTCCCAGTACAAAATGGAGATGTAGCAAGTGTTGGTTCCATTTCTTCCCTCAGAGTCCTGCTCTTGGGGTGGCCCAGGGAACAGAAGACAGATGAGGGAAAAGAAGAGTAAAGCTGCAAATCAAAGAAAGTCAGAACTGGAAAAGACCAGGATATTATTAATTCAGTTATTCAACTGATACTTTATTTCCTACTATGGGGCAGGCACTGTTCCAGGCACTGGGAACACAGCAGAGAATGAGTCTCCTTGCTCTTGACTGAATTACATTCTGGAAGGGAAATTAAGGTCCAATGAAGTCACAACTTTCTGAAAGTATACAAGAGGTGTGAAGGAATAGAGGTCTGAAGGGAGGAGCCCCTATCCTTCAGAGTTGAGCTTGCTGGGGACAATAGCTCAGCTCTCTCCTGCCCCAGGTGCTCAACCCCTTGGGAAGCCAGGAGGACAATGGGAAGCTGGGGGTAGAAGCTAAAGGGACATGTTCTGGGGAAGACAGGTATAGCCCCAGCTCACAGCTGCCTTCCTTTTATTCCCCTGCCAGGGCATGGAAGAGCTGGAGGTAGAGTTCCTACTGGAGGAGAGGTGAGTAGGCCCCAGCCCTGTAGGACCCCACCAAAGTCCTAACTCCCCAGTGGCTCCAGGCACAGGCATTTCAGAGCCTGGTCTGCTTTTTTGCTCCCCTCCCTTCTTCCAGTCTTACTCCTGACACCCCACACTGTGCATCAGAATCTCTTGAGGGCTTCTAAATACTGGAGGTGCTGGGCCCCACCCCTACGGACCCTATTCTACTGACATCAGTATTGCTTCAGAGATCAAGAATTCTGGCCAAATTGCCTGCCTCAGCTCCCTTGCATTCCTGAGAGTGGCCTCTGGGAAGAATTCCTGCCTCATGGTGATGGCACCTTGTAGAGGCCAGGCTGAGAAAGAGGTCAGGTCTAGGGCATCTCCTCCTCAACCCCAAATTATTAGAACAAACTCCCCCAAACCCTGGCCTGAAGCAGCCTGTCCCCCTCTGCACCCAACTCTAGAACCACATCAAGGGGATGCTCAGGCCCAACATATGGGTTTATTTTCCATCATTTTCAATTAGGAAAATGATCCAGGGTCTTGGAGATATGACTATGCTGGGAACTCAAGTAGAATTAGGCCCAGAGCTGGAGGATAGGAAAGAGAAGAAGACAAAGAGAGCAGGGGAGAAGGGAAAGGGAAGGGGAGGGGAGAAGTCTGGATGGTAGTGTGCCTTGTGATTGGGCAGATTGGGCAGCTGACTCCTCTCCATAGCCTTGGTAGGGCTGAGCACCCCCCCCCCCCCGCCACGTCCTGGATCTTCTGAGGAGCAAGGAGAGGGGAACAAGCAGGCTTATTAAACTCCACTCCAACAGGCCTCTGCCTAGGGGGTCTTGTTGGAACTCTTTGGGGTGCCTCATTTCCCATCAACAGCTGATTGACAAATTAAAATCAGCTGGGAGCACTAGGCTCTCTCCTCCAGTTCTTGATTCAACAAGACTTTTAGGGGGAAAAATGCCTCGTAGCTTGCAAAATGAGCCATGTTAAAATTGGTAGTAGGAAGTGATCTGAAGACACAGTCATCCTGGGCCTAATTTTGGCAAGGAAGGCTGTGGACTCCCCTAGACTAATTGTGAGTTCTGGAGTTTATAACATGAAGACATTTCATATTCACCAGGCCCGTCTCTGGCTGGGTTAGAAATGTTTGTTAAATGCATGAATTAAATAAAGCACAGAAAGGAGAATGGGTCATTTTTGCCACCAGAACTATTTACATCTGCTGCAGCAGGTGAGCTCAGTCCCCTCCCTGCTACCTGTTTATCCTCAGAGCTCCCTACAGCTGGGCATAAAGAACTGTTATCCCTGTAAAAAAAAAAAAAAAAAAAAAAAAAAAAGGAACTCTTCTCCTCCTTCCATCCTATACATTTATTTTTTCCTATCCAGTTTAAAATGTTTGCCACTTTTCTCCTTGACAATCCACAGATTTAATGTTTCTGAAGCTGCTATTTTTCGTAAGGATCAGGGAGACTCTGCTGTCTCATTATTGACCCTATTTAGGTTCTTCAACACCTTTGTGAGAAATCAGGCAAGAATGATAGAACTGATCGGAAATTCTCATTTTGTTTTCCAGTCCCTTTCCACCTGAGACCCTCGTCACCAATGGCGTGCTGGTGGTAACTGTCCTTCCAGGTTCCTGTATCTCCAGAGGTCACATATGGCTGCTGCTCCCAGGGGAACAGAACCTGAGCCCCTGTCCCGGAGGCCGCCAGGAGTCAGACTAACTAAAGCAGAACAATGGGGGGCTTGGATGGGTGGGACAGGGCCTGAGCCCCTGCTTCTGGGAAGGGTAGAACTGGGGCATCCATCACCCTGGCCCAGCATCCTGTGTCCCACAAAGATGACCCGTCCCCTTGGGAGCCTCCCCAATAAAAGCACCCACTTGAAAGCAGCCTCCTCCCAGCATCGGTCTTTGCCCCATTTCCCCCCAGCTCCAATTCCTCTATAACCATAGAGGTATTTAAAAGATTTAAAAGATTTTCATAATTCAGCTATTGGTACAGACACCACAGTTAAATGCATCTAAAACCTCAGGATTCAAAGAGATCTCTCCCCCTGCCAAATCAGCCTTTGGGAGTTTGTGGCAAAGGAATTTGACTTTTAGAAGACTGTTTTGTTGGAAGCTTTCACTTCCAAAGCTCACAGTAGAATGTTTCCTCTTTTTATTTTGGACCAAATCACTCAGGTTCCATCCCTGACCTCTAGCTGAGAACATGGCCCCTAGTAAACGGTAACATTACATCCTAGATTTTTCAGGACAGCTTCATTTTCAAATACTCCATCTCTTAATGAGATGACAAGCTTTGGCTGGGGTCGACACCATCGTTCCCTAGAGTCAGCCCAAAATCAGCCCAGCGCTGAATTTATCCCCTCATTCTTCATCTCCTCCCTTTGGCCTGGCAGAGGGAGGGGGCCACTTGTGCTCAGACTGACCTGCCTTTCCTTTGTTTCAGTCTCGACAGGTCTCCTGCGTAGAGGTTCAGGCAGAATCCAGGAGGCAGAAGAAGAGCAGGAAAAGTGAGTCCTTTGACCCCCTCTGCTGTAGGTGGAGAGACAGGTAGCATTTCTTCCCACAGCTGCCCTGGGCTCAGTCAGAACTGAGCTTGGCTGGGGCTCCTCAGGATCACCCCACCCCCAGGGGTCATGAACCTGCCTCCCCACCTCTGCTCTGGAAGGAGCATGATCTTCCAGGTACCCACATGACCCTCAGAACCTGTCAGGCCTGACGAGCACCCTGGGCTGAGGTCAGTGGCACAGCACTGCCCACTGTGCCCACACCGGTCTGCCCCGCACTCCTGCCAGACCAGCAGTTCCTGGGCTGGGCAGACAGTGACAGCACCCAGGGCCCCTCTAGCTGCACCCCTTTCTCTGGTCAGATTATTATTATTTTTTTAATTTTTATTTATTTTTATTTATTTTTGAGGGAGAGAGACAGCGTGAGCAGGGGAGGGTCAGAGAGAGAGGGAGGCATAGAATCCAAAGGCAGGCTCCAGGCTCCGAGCTAGTTGTCAGCACAGAGCCTGACGCGGGGCTCAAACCCATGATCTGTGAGATCATGACCTGAGTCGAAGTCGGACGCTTAAGTGACTGAGCCACTCAGGCGCCCCTCCTCTGGTCAGATTATAATTCATAGAGGGTCCTAGCATTTATGGCTGGCAGGGACCAAAAGAGATCCACAATTACAAGACTCTTTAGTTCACCGCTGCACCCCATCTCATCCATTCAAGTCTTCCAGGCCTGTCCCAAGAGAGGAGAGCAGCCTGGGCACACAGACCTGGGAGAAGGAGGGAGCAAGGACCCACGCCCCAAACTGGTGGTGCAGTGAGGTCCTGCTTTCAATGTAGTAGGAGGGTGACCTGCAGAAGCGGGCCCAGGGGGACGAGTCCAGAGGACTCAGTATCTCAGGGCTCTCTGGGAACCTCGTTTGTCAGCATCACACACAGTCTTAATTGTGTTAATTGCAGATTCCTACAAAATAAGACTCTGATGCATTTTAACCAGGGCCCCCAATGCTTGTCAACTCCTGTCCTGGGTTCCTCCAGCTCGGCATTTTCCTGGTCCAGGCTGGAGGTGGGGGGGAGGGGCTTCTAGGGGCTCAGGCCTCTTGTCCTCTCTTCCAGTGAAGGACCTCCTGGTGACAGTGAAGGAGTCCTTCGAGCACACCCAGCGCATATCGTCCTGCCGGGAGCCTGGCTGCCCAAACCCGGCCTGTTTCCACTATCCCAAGTACTTCCAGCCCCAGATGCACGTGGAAGTGCCCAAGAGCCAGTGGAGCTGTGGGGTACAGGCCGGTGGCAGTGGGGGTGGCATAGGGCACTGGTGCTGGTGGGGCTGCCAGAGGAGCCCCTCACCCCCCTCACAGAACCCACCCGTCCTTCCAGCTCCGCTGCTGCTGTGTGCGCAACAACAGCCCTGTCTGCCAGCCCCTCGATTGCCTTCCTGACGGCCAGACGGTGACCCTGCCGGTGGTAAGGGCCTGGGCGTGAGAAAGGGCCCCTGAGCAGCTTAGCCTGAAGCTCCTGCGGCAGAGAGATGGGGAGAGCCTGGGGGCAGCGATGCATGGGGGTGTCTCAGGTGGGACAGAGGAGTTTTGTGGGGTAGGAGGCTGCAAGCTGCAGTGTGTGGAGCCAAAGAGAATGTGTAGAGGCTGAGTTGAGGATCACAGAGGGAATCCAGAAGAGGGGATGAGGGTAGTGTGTGCATGTGTGTATGTGTGCGTCCATGCATGTGCTGAGTCAAGTCGGGGTGGTGAGATTCCACTTCACTGGTTGGAACCACTTGGCTCTAAGTTGTCACCTCTGCAAAGCTGTTCATCTTTCATTTCCCAGGGTGAGAACTGTGAGTTACACGTGAAGTCTACACCCTGGTAAAGTACCCTCTTTCTGTCTGTCCTTCTGACTCAGTCATCCCAGAGGGTGAAATGTGGTTTTGATTTGCATGTCCCTGATGGCTAAAGAGGTTGAACATCTGCCTCATGGGCTTTTGGACCATTTTTAGATCTGTTTTGGAGAAATGTCTATTCTCCAAATCCTTTGTCCATTTTTAAAGTTGGTTATTTGCCTTTTATTGTTAAGTTATAAGAGTTCTTTTTATATTCCAGATATAAGTCCCTTGTCAGATATGTGATTTGCAAATATTTTCTCCTATTCTGGAGCTTGTCTTTTTACATTCTTCTTGTTTATCTTGTTCATCTTAGAGAGAGAGAATGAGAGAGAGCAAGGGAGAGAGAGGGCGTGCATGTGCAGAACCTTAAGCAGGTTCCATGCCCGGTGTGGAGCCCAACACAGGGCTCGATCTCACAACCATGAGATCATGACCTGAGCTGAAATCAAGAGTCGGACACTTAACCGACTGAGCCACCCAGGCACCCCTGTCTTTTTACATTCTTGATAATGTCCTTGGAAGCAAGGACGTTTTTAACTTTGTGAAGCCCACAGTGTATCTATATTTCTTCTTTTGTCACCTGTGCTTTGGGTGTCAGATTTCAGAAGCCATTGCCTAATCCAAGGTCAAGAAGATTTACTCCCATGTTTTCTTCTAAGAGTTCTATACTTATATTTCTCACACTTAGTTCTATGACTGATTTTGAGTTATTTTATATATACAGCATGAACAGGGATCTGGCTTCATTCTTTTGCATGTGGATGTCCAGTTGTCCCAGCCCCATTTGTTGAGAAGACTATTCTTTCCCCGTTGGCACCCTTGTCAAACATCAAGTGACCATTTACAATTTGATTAGCTATTTGCCCTTGGACAAGTTATTTAACCTCTCTAGGTCTCAGTTTTTCTCATCTGTAAATTGGAACAAAACCAAGAATATTGTCCACTCTTACCTTGCTCTGAGGACCCAGTGAACAGGTGTCCAGAGAACACATGTGAAGTACTCAGTGATCTGTCTGACAAGGGGGACACACAGCAAATATCAACTGTTGTTGTTTTGTTATTTATTTTTTGTCGAGGCCAAGGAAGGAGTTATTTCCTCACAGTTGTGTCTATAAGACTATGCTCGACATGGAGGAAACATGATGGCAGACTCTCAGGCTCTGCCTTCCAGGACATGTGATCTGGTTAGTGACTCAGGCCACTGTGTAAGACTCAGGTCAGAAATTGTCAAGGTCCATTCACCCACAGTGCCTGGGGAGCTGAACCTGGGAGGACACAAGAGATGTAAATAGACAGACGGAAAAAGCTTCTGGCAAAGGCAAGGGCTGCACAAAGGCTCAGAACTGGGTCTGCTTCTGGGCTCTGAGAGCCAACAGACCCCCTCCAAGAAGTAGCAAAAGGTGTGGTTGGACAGATCAAGTAGGGTCTTGACTGCCAGGCCAGGAGCCTGGACTTGTCCAGGGCAGGGATGTGATAAAAATAAGGCAACTGTTGGACATGCGGAGGCAGCTCCTGCCCTACCGCCTTGCAGACCTGTAGGGATGATAGGGTGACATTGACTATGAAGGGTTTTTGTCAGTTGCACAAACACACAGAAGGACTATTAACTCCAGGAGCAGGAAGAACTTACCAAAGAATGAGAGCTCCACAGGAGATTCCCTCACTGTAGAGGGATTGGCCACAAGGATCTCAGGGCTCCTTGTTACCCACATCTGGCCTCGGGTTATAGAAGATACCTGGGGGAAGCCTTTCTGGACTTTCCAAATCGTGCTGGGGAGGCAGAGGTTTTGATGAGTCCCTGATTTTGTCGAGGACCTGTTTAGAGTGCCTCACCTAAGGCTTTAGGGGCTTTCTCATTTGTCAGTCTCAAAAAGTGCTGAAGACAGTGCTGGGAGTTAAGCACGATTAGCCCCATTTTACATATGAGAAAGCAGAGGCCCAAGGCCACAGAAGTGGTATATGGCAGAACCAGGCTTCAAGCCTATGTCCAACTGACCCCAAACCCATGTCTTCTCCATGGCCCACTTAGCCAAGGCCCTTCATCCCCATAGCCCCCAGCCACTCGACGTGCGGCTGGGCTTCAGCCTGTGCCCGGCAGAGCTGGAGTTTCTACAGAAGCGGAAGGTGGTGGTGGCCGACGCACTGAAACAGGTGTTGCAGCTGGAGGAGGACCTGCATTCGGACGAGGTGGGTAAGCAGAGGTCTGCTAGCCTGGCTTAGTCCCTCTGAATCGAGCTGGTCTTTCAATACTAACCCTTGCCAGCCACCCTCAAGCCCTCCTTTGCCCCAGGGTGGCTTTGGCACTGCCTTTCCCAGGTGCCCAGCTGAGGGCTGTGCTGGAGGTGATTGAATTATATGTTTGCAAAGGGAGAGGAGGGCAAAGCAGTGAGAGAAAGGCAGGAGCCCCAGCTGCCCCTCCCCATGCACTAACAGATTCAGAGGTGCCTTACATGGGGACAAAATGGCCCAGCACCTCCACCCAAAAGGCCCTGGACTCTTTGTTCTTCAGTTCTCCCTCCCCCCAAATATGCACATAGGCACAACCTCCCAGAAGAAACGAACAGCAGTCAGAAGCTACAGAGAAGCAGCTTCCCCTTGCAGGACCAGCTTCTTCTCATGGGGCAGAAATTGTCCCTTGTTAGAGCCCTGTGTCACCTCACCGATATGGACCAAGCCCCCCCCCCCCCCCCCCCGGGCAGCAGGTCACCCTCTAAGTGCAGACTCCTGAGGCTGGGCCTGGGCGAGAGGATGGACACCTCATGCCTGAGGAGGGCTGTTATGGGCCTTGAGCTGACAGAAGGATCTTACAACCCCCGCTCTCCCATCTTTGGGGAAAAACAGCAAGGGCATCTTAATCCTGTGTAAACCCAGAGGTGACACCTCTGCTTCTTCCCATATCAAGAATTCATTGATTTCTGCTGTTACACAGGCAGGATATACTGAGCACCTACCATGTGCCAGGTCTGGACCTGGTGTCCTAATATCAATTCCTTCTCCAGAGGAAACCACGAGGGAATCCCACACTAGCTGGGCTCTTGAGCAAGTCACTCGGCCCTCTGGACCCCAGTGTCCTCATCTGTTAACTGAGAGCTAGACTAACAGCATTAAGAACTCTTCCGGCCATGATGCTCTGATTGAGCAAACTGTGTGAGGCTTCAGACCCTCACCAATTATTGGGTGTGGAGCAAAGATCTAATTCTAGACCTGCCGGGTGGCCCATCACTCTGAAAGGCCATTTTCAGGTCGTCCAGTGCCTCCCAGCCAGCTCTCCCTCTTCCACTGTTCTTTCTAAGCTTCTGTCTGTCACTCCATGTCATCTCCTAGCCAGCATTGCCTCAACAGTCTGCCTCTGTATGCTCCCAGGTACCACTGATAGCTATCATGGCCACTGGGGGTGGAACAAGATCCATGACCGCCATGTACGGCCACCTGCTGGGGCTGCAGAAGCTGAACATCCTGAACTGTGCCAGCTACATCACTGGCCTGTCAGGGGCCACCTGGTAAGGAGCTGGGTGTCACTGTCTGGTGGAGCCCAGAGCAAGCAGTAAATGGGCTGGCCTGGGGAAGCTCTCCCCACCCCAAAGTAGAGTGACTCCCAAAGATTGGGCAGCTCTACCACTTAGAGCTTGTGTGACCTTGGGCAGGGGCTTGACTTCTCGGAGTCTCAGTTTCTGTATCTGTAAAGTCAGGATAACAATAGCACTGACCCCAGGGGTAGCTGTGAGAGGCTCTCCCAGTACTGGGTACCTTGAGGCTGCGGCGGGGACCCTGGAGCACGGTGGCTATCTGTGAGTGAACCCCTGCTGCCCCTGACCCCGTCCTTCCGGGATGCAATGCCCTCTGCAGCCATGCCACGTCCGAGGCCGGGGGCGAGGGGAGGGGGGGAGCTGGCCCACCCCCATCCTCGCCCCTCCCTATGCCATGGCCACTTCCTCAGGCTCCACCTTCTTGCTCTCTGCTGATGAGCCAGGAGAGTGAACCCCCCAAGGTGAGGCCAGCCAGTGTGACATCGGCTTCTCCACAGGAGCCACAATGCCTAGGGCCAACAATGCTTGTAGAAGCCCACAAAAATGTTTTACTTTCTTTTAAAATTGGGGGGAAAAACTTTAGGATGAAGGAAAATTTTTAATACATAACATTATTATATTTTTTATACAATAATCATAAAACATAATTTTTAATGTTTTTATGGTGGAAGAGGCCCACTGATGACATAACACAGTGCTGGTCCAGGGTGGCAGGGGCCCCACGACCACCACCACTGCATCTTCTGTCAGGGACTGATGGGCGTCTGTGCCCTCGATGTCCCAAGCTGGGTCCCTCATCCTGGAGGAGCTCTGGATAACTTTCATTTGAGCAGTAGATGTGAACTTGCCCTAGGAAAACCAAGGGCTGCTGGTGCATCAGGAACTCGGAGGCTTCAGCCCAGATGGGACAGAAGGATAGCTGACATTTATTGGCATTGCCCATGGGTGGTACATTAAGGAGATAAAACCTGCTTCCATCAGGATGGAAGGGAAGCTGTATCCTCCTGGCACTGCTGGACCAAGCAGGAGACTAGGAGGAACTTAAGGGGAAGGGAGCAAGGGGATGGGGGGAAGGTCTCCTGGCCTGGGGAAGCACTGGGAAGTATTCTCTAAAATCAATCAAATCAAAAAAAATTTTTTTAAATTAGGGGCCTGGGTGACTCAGTCAGTTAAGTGTCCAACTTCAACTCAGGTCACGATCTCAAAGTGCATGAATTTAAACCCCGCATCAGGCTCTGTGCTGACAGCGCAGAGCCTGGAGCCTGCTAAGGAGTCTGTGTCTCCCTCTCTCTCTGCTTCTCCCCCACTCATGCTCTGTCTCTCAAAAAATAAAAAAAAAATTTTAATATTTAAATCAATCATTTGTAACGGTTTTGAAAGCTTTTTAATTACGTAAAAACAAGAGTGATCTATGGAAAGCAGGGTGCTTTTTGTTGATGCAGTCTCTTGACTAACCCCCACCTTCCCAGACCAGAAACAAGGCCTATGAAGGAAGAGACCACTGTTCAGACAAGAGTGAAGCTACAGGCAAGGTCCCTCATAGGATACGGGATTCCTGGGTGCTGTCCTGACGTAGACAGAAAAACTGGGTCCAGGCCACGAAGAGGCAGAGACCCAGGGCTGAGGGGATCCCTGTCTTTGTTTCACTCCTTTCCCACTGCCCACATGTAAGTTAAGAAGGGGAAATAGGGGCGCCTGGGTGGGTCAGTCAGTTAAGTGGCTGACTTCAGCTCAGGTCATGATCTCACGGTTCATGACTTTGAGCCCCATGTCGGGCTCTGTGCTGACAGCTCAGAGCCTGGAGCCTGCTAAGGAGTCTGTGTCTCCTTCTCTCTCTGCCCTTCTCCTGCTCATGCTCTGTCTCTCTGTCTCTCAAAAATAAATCAACATTAGAAATTTAAAAAAAAAGAAGGGGAAATAAATCTTTAGCCAGTATCATATCATAATTATGGGAATTAATGTGGCAGACTGGAAAGAGTCAAGGATTTGGAATCAGCCATGCCTGGGTTCAAATGTTGGCCTCACCACTCCATGACCCAGCACTTATTTTGTGCCGGCTACTGTTCTAACCACTTTAAATTGCATGAACTCATATAATCTTCACATTAACTCTGTGAGGTTAGGTACAATTATCATAATTCTCTCCATTCCACAGATGGGAAAACTCATGAGGTGCAGTTAGATAACTTGCCCAAGATTACACAGCTAGTGACTGGCAGAGTCTGGGTTTGAATCAGGAAGACCTGGTTCCAGAATCCTCACTTTTTTTTAATGTTTATTTTATATATTTTGAGAGAGGGAGAGAGAGATAGAAAAGAGAGAGTGCACGGGGAAGGGCAGAGGAAGAGGGAGAGGGAGAGAGAGTCCCAAAGAAGCTCCATGCTGTCAACGTGGAGCCCAGTGTGGGGCTTGATCCCATGAACCATGAGATCATGACCTGAGCTGAAATCAAGAATCAGATACTTAACCAACTGAGCCACTCAAGCGCCCCCAGAGTCTTCATTCTTAAGCAACATGCTCTACCTGGCACATGGTAGGCAAGTCAGGAAAGAGTGGCCATTGTGACTGTGAATAATATTGGTTACCCCTTTTCTCCAGGCTTCTGTCCTGGTGGGTCAGGGTCTCCCATGACCTGTCCACCTTCTCTCTGGCCAGGGTCTGGTGTTGATTGGACCAGGGCTGGCTCAGTTCTCTCCCCATGCCTGTCTGTCTCCAGGACCATGGCTACCTTGTACCGTGACCCTGACTGGTCCTCTAAAAACCTGGAGCCTGCCATATTTGAGGCACGGAGGCATGTGGTCAAGGACAAGATGCCTGCCCTATTCCCAGACCAGCTCTGCAAATTCCAGGAGGAGCTTCGGCAACGCAGTCAGGAAGGCTACAAAGTCACCTTTACAGATTTCTGGGGCCTGCTGATTGAGGCCTGTCTGGGGGATGAGGTAGGTACTCAGCTTCTTCTGGGGTCCCACCTGCCCTGGCTGATGTCCAGCTCTCTTTCTTTATGAGGGGGAGTCTGGACTTCCATCTCAGCAGAAGGAAGTTAGGTAAGACCTGCAGATTCATCTTTGGACTGTAGGAAGCATGAGGTGCCCAAGTGCATGATGGAGAAAGACGATGGGATTGTTCACCCACATCCTTTTAGAGTATGAATGAGACTGTCGTGGTGGGGATGGCTTAGGTGCAGTCCTACAGAGAAGCAGCGTGTCCTCTGAGAGCCATCCTAAAGTCACCATGAGAGAAAATGGGGAGGGAGCTGGAGGATGCCCGAGAGTCATCGTACTGTGATACAGTCTGACCCCAAGTAGAAGAAAGAGGGAAAGAGAGCTGGGTAGAAGCATCCTAGACTGCTGTCTAGAAGGTTCAGCAAGGCCCTTGGAGAGTCCTCTAGACAAGTCATCTGTCAGAGGAGTTTGGTGCCATCCATGGGCGTGAATGGGCCTGCCTCAGTATCCCTGCTGCTCTCAGTCACATACTGGAAGCAGCCCAATGAGAAGTGTGGCCCCAGCACAAACTCAGCCATGGATTCCAGAGCGTAGCAGCTGAGGCCCTTAGCTGAAGATCTGCAGGACTCCTTCTCATGGCTCCCACACAGATGATGCGCCCAAGGAGTTTCCTTCTTGCCCTGAGATCTAACGATCTGAGCACTGTGTGCCCAAGAAGGGAAGCAGTCTGTGTCGGGGCTCTTAGCCGCTGTGAGAGCCGTGCTGGTGGTGGCGAACAGTGGCATCCCCAGGGGATGCTGTGTTCCTGGACATTAGGGTGAGCTCAGCTGACACCCGGACCCTTCCAGCCGCACAAGCCCTGGGGAGGAGCCAACTTTGGCTGCTGCTTGGCCCTAAAGCAGAACTTCCCACCTAATTTCTACCCAGACCCATGGTTCTCTGCCCTGCTCCCAGAGGTATCTGAGGAGTTCTGAATTCAAAATAGAACTTGCCCCAGACAGAAGGACAGCAAGTTATTGCCTAGGAGGCTCTCTCTTCCAGGAAACCCAAACAACTTGAGAAACCAAGGATAACCTGAACCTCATCTTCAGAGTGCATTCATTCCTTCATCTTTTTCCTTCAACAAAATTAAGTACCTCCTGCATGTCAGGAACTGCTAGGCAATGGGGATTCAGAATTGAGGCACTCCTGGCTTGTTTTTCTTTCTTTTTTTTTTTAATGTTTATTGATTTTGAGAGAGAGAGAGAGAGACAGAGCACAGGCGCCAGTTGGGGAGGGGCGGAGGGAGGAGAGAGAATCTCAAGCAGGCTACACGCTCAGCTCAGAGGCCAACTCGGGGCTCCATCACACAAGCCTAGGATTGTGACCTGAGCTGAAATGGAGAGTCGATGCTTAACCAACTGAGTCACCCAGATGCCCCGCACTCACAACTTTTGGTAGGTCCCACCCTCCCTCTCTTGATAACCCACCATCTAATCTGTCCTTATGATGCAGGCAGAGGCTGAGGGTGCTGGCTTTTGAATTCAGGCAGAATGGGGTTTATATTCTGGTCCTGCTCTGTGCTGTTCCTTAAGTGGGAATTATATCAATAAGCAATAGTTAATATTTCTAACTCTACTTAGTGCCCCATGTGATGAGGAGGAAGAGCACCAAGGCTTCTGACAACAGAAGTATGGGTGTTGCCTGGCGTTTGGTGTTGGGAGAATCCCAGGTTCCCCCAGAAAGCAAGTCTAGGGTTGATGTTAGGAGGTCTGTGTTCTTCCTCTCTGGCCAAAGCAGTCGCCTCTTTTCCTTGGGCCTCCTGGAAACTAAGTATGGACTGGGCTCTTACCTGAGGCTATGGTTTTCTCTACTTCCAGGACAGTCAGCTCTGCAGTGCCCAGATCTCTGGGCCACTATGACAGGCACCTTCTTTGCCTTTCAAGGGAGGCCCAAGCATTGTCTGTCCCACACGTGTGTTTACCATCTCACACAGGTTCAGTGGCCTTCACACACTTGAGTAACCATGGATGGCCACCCAGCAGGCAGCTGCTTAGGGTCTAGGGTCAGAGCCTGGGCCTCTAAGACCTCAACTGGCCTTGTCTATACTGGCTGATTCATTCAGGAAGTGGCCTGTGACCCTGGCTGGTCTGCAGGCTCCCGCTCTGATTTTACAGCACAGAGCTCTGGGGACTAAGAGGGACCGTGGCCCATCTGGTGCACAGTTTCCAAGTCTTTTGTTTAAAATTTTTTTAAAGCAGCTTTCTTTCCCCTTTCAAACAAATTTTATGAGAGACATGCCAAGCAGGTAAGAAAAATGTACCTGCTCTGGTTAAAGTGGGGTGGAAATGATGGGAATGAAGAGGAACAGTGGTGGCCTTTTCCACCCCTACCTTTTTATTCTCTGGTCCTTGAAACACAAGGAGAACCCAGGGGCTCCCAGGGACAGCGCTAAACTGCAGATTCAGTCCTCCTCCCGTCCGTATGTTTGGGATGGTGAATGGCCCAAGCACGGGTGAACATTCTACGAGTGCATTTAAAGAGCAGCTTTGACTGGTGGGCTCAGGAGCCAGGAAATGGCCTGCTGGAGCTCCAAACTGTCCCCTTATTCTGCACTGCCTCCAGGCTGCTTTGCTTCTTCTCCTTAACCATTTCATTTCCCCCACAGAGAAATGAATGCAAACTGTCAGATCAGCGTGCTGCTTTGTCCCAGGGCCAGAACCCCCTGCCCATCTACCTCACCATCAATGTCAAGGATGATGTAAGCAACCAGGATTTCAGAGGTAACACTGGTGGCTAGAAATTTATAAGGGGGTCCCTTCTCAGCAAGCAAACCCAGCACACACACCTTACCAGCATACTTTTGCCAACCTCTACATCAAAAGACTGCACTGACAACTGAAGAAATTGACTTTACTACCCCTTCTGTGTAGATGGATCAGGCTGGTGGGGTCTTGTGGCTTTTCTAGGGGTAGAGGTTTGATGGGACAGCGAAGGGGTTCTGGATATTTCTTAAGCTGCCCAGAAGGAGGGACTCTAGAGACCTGCCCTGTTTCAAGGTCAATTGTGGTCTCATTTTATCCAGTTTGGTGGAGCAAATGAGCCATTGCAGGTTGCAAAGCTGAGTCTTGCTCGGCCAGCAGAAGCTGGTCGCGGGCGCCCCCTTGTGCCCTTCAGGGGAACTGCAGCCTCCCTGTCCCAAGCCCCGCAAGGCCTAGGACACATAGGAGCGGTGAGGAGGGCGGGAGGCGGGGCTGTCCAACCCTAAGGCTGACACCCTACCCTGAGGCTGACACCCTGCCCTGCGGCTTCGTGTGCAGAGTGGTGCGAGTTCTCCCCCTACGAGGTGGGCCTGCAGAAGTACGGCGCCTTCATCCCCTCCGAGCTCTTCGGCTCCGAGTTCTTCATGGGGCGGCTGATGAAGAGGATCCCCGAGTCGAGGATATGCTACATGCTAGGTGACTCCTGGGATCCAAGGCTCATGGGCAGGCACCCCACCCCATGCTGGGCAGTCCCCACCTTTGAATTAGAGGAGTGACAGAGAGGCCTACTCTGTTCCCCCAGGATCTTGTCCTGGGTGCTGCTGCCAGTTTGGGTTGTCCTTGAGCATGTGACCCTCCTGCATTTGCCAGCATGCCCTCATCAGTCATGTGTGTCCAGCTGCACTTCAGGGTGAGGGAAAGCAAAGTCTATCCCACCTCCTGAGCAGCCTGACAGAAAGGGAACATCAAGGCCAAGGTAGAAACGCTCAGTGCCTGGGTGGGGGCTCTGGGATGGAATTGCTCACAGCTGGCCTTGCTCCCTAGGCTTGTGGAGCAGCATCTTCTCCCTGAACTTGCTCGATGCCTGGAATCTGTCCCATACCTCAGAGGAGTTTTTCCACAGGTGGACGAGGGAGCAAGTGCACGACATCGGTGGGTGACCCACTGGCTTCCCCTCTTGGTTGAGCGATGAGGGGGAGGAGTGGATCACAAATTCAGGACCAGTCCACCTGCCACATGTTTCAGCGTCATCTCTGGTTCACAGTGATGAGAAGGCAGCTAGGGTTGGTCTGCCCTGCCTGGAGGGGAGAGTCATGGCGGCTTAATCACAAGCTTCAGGGGCCAGCTCTGTCCTGACCAGGGGTGGGGGAAGGGCTGGTAGAATGGCATGGTGTCCAAGAGAACTAAGGGGGTAGGGATCTATGAGCAAAGTTAAGGGGGCTTTCTAGATTTCCTGTCCTCTCTGGGGACCCCCTCCCCACCTTTCATCACCCCTCATCTCCATTACCCTTCCCCTGTTCTCTCACCTGGGTCCTCCTGGCCAAGGCTTTAAAAATTAGGCAAGGAAAGTGCAAACTGCACTTACAGTGGCTGACCTCTGGGTGCCAGATAACAATGCATGGCTTCACCTGGGCAATCTGGGGACCCCAGCTCTTGTGACCTGATCGGCCTTCTATCCTCCCTCTCCTGTGCAGAAGATGAGCCACTCCTACCTGAAATCCCCAAATGTGAGGCCAACATCTTAGACACCGCGGTGGTGATCCCAGGGTCCTGGCTGTCCAATACTTTCCGCAGCATCCTCACCTATAGGTCCTTTGTGTCTGAGTTCCACAACTTCCTGTTGGGGCTGCAGCTGCACACCGACTACCTCCAGAACAGCCAGTTCTCCACGTGGAGAGGTAACCCATCCTGGCTGCCTGTCTCTGATTGGATAAAGGAGAAGTGCATGCTGAGGCTGCCATGGAGAAAGAGTGACAAAATCCCCCTGACCACGTTCATTGGGGTGGGTGGCAGTCTCTCCCCAGGGTGTATTCCATGTTTCTTGAGGTTGTGAACAGCAGGTGGAGTGGTGCTCCTATTTAATTAGTTGACTCTGTACAACTTCAGCACATAGAAGCTGAGACCCTGGTGGGGAAGTGTGGGCCCCGAGTTTCTTTAGTTGTGCTCTGGGGGCACCTTTTAGTGTGAATGGTGCCTTAGAGGTTGGCAGGGATGGCCCAACTCAAGAACACCTCACATGGTAAGTGGTGGATCCAGGTCTCCAACTGTGGTCATGCGGTTTCAACTCAGTGCGTCTCCCTGTGCTGCTGAGGTTCAAGGACTGATTTGCCACCATCTTTGGTATTTTACTTGCCCACAGCCTACAAATGGCTGCGATGGTCTGGCCTAAAGATCCTCATTCTCACTTTCCGTGAGAAAAGTACAGCTGGCTCTGAGCTCAGGGTTTGTACTGACTTATAGGGTATTCTTGCACCCCTATGACCCCACAAGCTCCGTGGCTGAGTCAGAGTGGGTTTTCTATGTGTGTCCCACAAAAGACTTGCAACAACTCCAAGATAATACCATTCTTCATCAGTCCACCCCAACAGGGCACTGCAACTCACCGAGCATCCTGTCTGCAGGTGGGAGAGTGGAAGGGCCAGGCCCAGGTAAAGGAGCTCCAGGTGGGGCATTAGGTCCCTACCAGGTATCTGTGACCGTCCTCTGAGATCATAGTGTCAGTACATGATGGTAACTGGAAATCTTGGCTTTCAGACACGGTGCTAGATACTTTCCCGAACCAGCTGACGGGGTCCGTGAACCACTTGTGCCTGTTGGACACTGCATTCTTTGTCAACTCCAGCTACCCGCCCCTCCTTAGGCCTGAGAGAAAAGTCGACCTCATCATCCACCTCAATTACTGCGCTGGGTCCCAGACAAAGGCAAGTGTGACAGAGAAAGGCTGCTGTGTGACCAGAGTGCTGTGCCCCATCAGAGACAGGCCACTGAATGAGCCCCATGAAATTGGGAAATGGGAGAACACGCATTTCCCACAGGCCCAAGGACTTAGCATCAGAGAGACTGAAGCTTCTATGCCTGGTGTGAGGTTAGCTGTCCAAACCTCAAGGGAGGACAGCCAGCTGGCCTTCACATGCAGTGTGAGGTTTAAGTAGACTCAGGGAGCAAATTCTAATTTTATTTCTGAGCAATTTTATTATCTGAGCATTTGCTGTATTTGGCAATTCTTAGCTGCCAAAAAAAAATGTTTTTAAAAATAACCTTAATAGATCCACTCTAAAGTTTTGTACCATTTCAAGAGCTTATGATGTCCTCTTTTCAAAATAATCATGTTGCGCCTTTCCCCCAGAAATATGACCCTCCATGTAATTATATTAAGAACCAGGACCAGAGGTTTTTTTTTATTTTTCTCTATTTACCTTTGAAAAGTTCTGGCCTTTTAAGGGAAAGAAATTGTTTTTTGGTCTACTTTCATAGAGTCCTATCCTGAAGCCCAGGGAAGGGGAGTATAGACCGATGATAAAGCATGACACCAATGATGATGACTTCAGTTTGAAAATGAGTGACAACGTACTTTCCTACACATGCTCTCACCTGATCTTTATACCAGCTCTTTGAGAAAATGACACAACTGCTATTATTCCCATGTTACAGGTTTAGGAAATTGAGGCACAGAGAGCAGAAGTGGCTTGATTATGATCACACAGCTAGTGAGCTTAGAACAGGGGGCAGAGCGAAGGGGATTCTGACACTCTCGGCCCACTGCTCTTTCGGTGACATCGTGTTTATAAAGATGCTCTTTCAGAGTCAGCCCTTTATCAGTTCCAAGGACCACGCACATCGCACAGGAGCCTGGCCAGACATGGTTATACCTGGTGTGGCTCCAGTCACCCTCAGGCTGCCACTCACATCTATCCAGGTTGTGTTTGGGTGAAGCATCATTGAAAGGGCTTCCATCCACCTTCAGAAGGAGCTTGCATTTGGACACACACCAACCTACTGCCTCAGGCCCTTTGTTCTAAAAATAGCACAAATAGGCAGAGGAGTTGGAGACCTGAGTTGTTAGCAGGGGAGATCAGGAAGCAGGATCTAAGAAGTTCATGTTTCTTACCTGCCCCCACCCCTCCTAATACTCAAACATGTCCTCCTGTGATATTCCAGCCCATGAAACAGACCTGTGAGTACTGCTCTGTGCAGAATATCCCCTTCCCCAAATACGAGCTGCAAGAGGAAGACGAAAATCTCAAGGAGTGCTACCTGATGGAGAACTCCCAAGAACCTGATGCCCCCATCGTGGTTTTCTTCCCACTCATCAATGACACCTTCCAGAAGTACAAGGCCCCAGGTAAGCTGCCTCTGAGCTTGGCTCCCCTGACCTGCTGGCCTTGGGCCAAGAGCTCTTATCTTTAGACTTGTGCAGTCTTTTGACTTTACTAACAGGAAAGCCTGGCTTAGCTCTAGTCTGAGCCAACCTTGGCTTTGGGAAGAAAGAAAGGCCCCCACGCCTCCATGAGCAAACAATGCCATCCTCTACTCTTTCAGTCATTCAGCATTTATTGACATCCAGCTGTGTGCCTGGTGCTGTGTCATGCTTGGGTGACCCTAAAATGTACAAGTCGCATCCCTGCCCCTGCAGAGCTCGGAGGTGTGCTTGTGTGTGTGCATGTGTGCGCACGTTTTCATGCAGGTGTGTGTGCCCGTGTGTGCTGAGACAGGTCATGGGGAGAGATACAGAAACAAGTCACTACAACCTTCCATGTATAGCAAGTCCTTCTGCTGCCTCCAGGTGTGGAGAGAAGCCCCGAGGAGCTGGAGCAGGGCCACGTTGACATTTATGGCCCCAAAACTCCATATGCTACCAAGGAGCTGACATACACAGAGGCCGCCTTTGACAAGCTGGTGAAGCTCTCTGAGTACAACATCCTGAATAACAAGGACAAGCTCTTTCAGGGCTTGAGACTGGCGGTGGAGAGGAAGAAACGCCTGAAGAGCCAGTGTCCCTCCTAAGTCCCAGGGAGCCTCACCCATCCTGTGTCTGCTCCCATGGTCAGAAGCACAGAGCCCATTAGGGCTAACCGGCCCACACACCTGCTCTGCTCTCTGGTGAAGGCTGGCCCAGGCTTTCTATCAAAGAAATGAACATTCTTAAAAGTTGAGAGAGAGAGAGAAGGAGAAAAAGGAAAATAACACGGACATGTGCTGGGATTTTATATGCACAGAAATTTGTTTAAACCTTTCCCTGCAGGGAAGAAGGCCCACTAGCCACAGGCTCCCACACATCCCCTAAGTGTGGAGAATAAAAGCATGGCGTGAAGAAGAGTCTGGCTCCTAAGAAACCTTGGCCTGCACACTGGAAGTCAAAGCCCTCTTGACTTTCCTCCTCTCTGCCTCCTGGCAAGAAGGGCCTCCAGGAGTGCACAAGAGGACCTGAGGACCACTCTGGGTTCTCTGGAAAAATACCTTTTTTAAATTTAAGGCAATTATGTTCTTGTGATTTTTTATAGGCTATGATATTTTGTGGTTTTCATTTTTATGAATCAGGGTATTAATAGATGGCGTGATGCTAGAAGATCTAGACAGAACGCTAGATATCCTGGTCTCTTCAACAACAAAGCCAAACAGGTGACTGATGGGTTTCAGTGGTCCCCCTCCAGCCACTCAGAGCCCCAGGACTGGTGATTCCTGGGATCCCAACCGCGCAGCCTCATCTGAGCATCCGGCTCCAATGAAATGCCAGGCAAAGCCCCAGTCTGCAGCTCAAGTTCACGGAACAAGGATCTGGGATGCAGCTGAGGGACGTTTGAGGGCATAAATGGAGTCAGGCATCAGGCTGGCACTTGCCGACCAACCTGCCCCAGGGGCACTGCTCAGTTCTCTTATCACCTCCTTTCTTGTTCCCATAGGGGATTATTTATTTCTAAATGGGATTCCTCTTATTTATCGTGTAAACACAATGGCCAACATATCCCACCTCTTGGAGAGTCGCCCCCAAAAGAATGAAACTAGGAACGATCAACTCTTAAAGGACTAGGTCAGCCCTGAGGAAGAAGCCCATCCTTGTAGATCGTTGGCAGATAAATCACTAGGGAAGGGTCCGGGACACAGAAGCCCAGTCAAAGTATCCAGGTCTCCCATCAGGCTGGGAACTTGACGAAAGAAATGTGTAACCTGAGCCATTGAGATGCCCAGGCCGATGGAAGGTGTGCCCAGAAAGGCATCTGGTCCCAGCAAACATGGAAGATAGGGCCTTCTTTCTTGGCCTCTATGCTCCCTAGGTAGTCCTTTGGTTGTTAGGAGATGGGTGACGACAGGTAATGAAAGTTTAGAAAAATCAACTTCCAAAATACATCCTTGGTGGGCCACTGGTTAGAAATGCAGAACCTCAGGCCCCACCCCAGCTCTGCTGAATCAGAGTCTGCATTTTAAGGAAATTCTCACCTCCTCTCTGCTGCCCTTCCCCCCACCCCCATCCCCTTAATGGCTACACATGTTAAATTTGAGCGGTGTGGACTCACACTACACTCTCCTATGAGCCTGGAAAGTAGGAATTAATCAACTCCCCTGAACCAAGTGGTAAACAAGGCTTCCAGACCTGCAAAATCAGTCCTTACCAGATAATGCTGACCTGGGACACCACTGGTACCCTCCACCAGAGCAGCCAACAGCCTCCACTTCGACATCTTTTCTTTCCATCTGCGACAAACAGGCTTTCCTTAAATTAGCAGAGTAGGTCATGCTGCAAGACCTGTTTGTTGTAAGGTGAAGGCAGCCTTGCCTTCGATTCATCGAAGTGTGAGGCTTATAAAATCATTGTATTATTTGAGCACAGAATAAAATGGCCATGTGGGTAAATGCTGTTGACTCATCTTCATTCATTCTCTGATGCTGCAAAACATGCCTAACTCTTGCCCTCGTCATCCCTACCTGGGCTTCTCGCACACCACGGCCAGCGGCGTGAGAAGGCCATTTCTTCTGTTTTTAGGAAGCCGTGTTGACAACCAATGGACACCAACTCTTGCCACCTGGTGCCATTTGAGGCTCAGATGGTTTTCAGGAAGTACTGAGCGAGCAGGACAGGCAGCCGACACCAGCTGAGCACCTACGGAGAACAGCGGTTGCTAAACAGCCTCTGATTTCCAGGAACTTAGATTTGAATTGGGGCAGGACAGGGCAGGGGGGACATGACAAGATTTTTATATGAGTTTGAGAAATTAAATAGTGACTTCACTTCTGAAACAGTGCCGGCGACGTCACAGAGCCGGAGAGGAGCAAAGACCGCACAAGGGATAAGGACAAAGTGTCATCGACCCTGACAGGGGCAAGGGTACAGTGGTGGGGAGGTCAGGGAGGCTCCCTCCTCAGGCCCTCTGCTCTCTGTCACATAATTAAATAGAAAAAATTAAATGAAATTCCTCTCTCCCCCAGTGTCCCTCCCTGCTGGTCTCCTCTTTCCTCCCCAAGAGAGTGGCCAGCACACCGTACTGCCATGCAGCTCAGTCAGCCTGTCCCACAGCAGATGTTTTCTGTCCCTATTTCCCCATGAAAACACTCCTCCCCAAGGTCACCAATGCCCTAATTACCAGATACGCTGAGCAAAATGGCACCAGCCCTTTACAGGCCTTATCTTACTTGATTGTTCTCAATATTTGGCACCGCAGACCACTCCTCCTTCCTGAAACCCTCCCTTCCCATGGCTTCCTTGCCAACAACAGTTCAATTCAGTTCTGCCTGCAAATATTTATCGCCCTCTCACTACATACCAGTCACTGTTGTAGGCACTGGGACAATAAAAATGATTAACAATTGACCCCACACCTCAAGGAGCTTCCTTCTGGTCCCACATAGGAGGGCTTCATAAAAACAGAGCCTTGCAAAACAAAGGGAAAGTTCCATATTAGCTGTGTACACACAGGGCACGCATTAAGGGTTGCCAGCCAGGCTTCTCCTAGAGGGAAAGGGGCCAGGATTGCTGGACACCATCCATCCTGGATTTCTTCCCACGTTCCAGCCCTTCCTCTGGTCTCACCTCCCCTGCTCTCCATGAACTGCTGATATTCCTGGAGGTGCTCACCTCAGCTCCTGGCTCTGCTTACTCTGTACTCCCCTTAGGCAAGCTCGTCTACACCCAGGACTTCAACTGCCACTTCTATCTTGAAAATTTTCAAACGTTTAGCTCTAGCCAAACCAGTTTCCTAACTTCTTGATTCATGTATTCAAATTCCATACCAGTTAGCATTACTTTTTTTTATTATTTATTTATTTATTTATTTATTTCAAGAAAGTGTGTGTGTATGAGCAGGGGAGGGGCAGAGAGAGAGGGAGAGAGAGAATCCCAGGTGGGCTCCACACTGTCATCATGGAGCCTGAAACAGGGCTTGATCTCAGGAACTGTGAGATCATGACCTGAGCTTAAATCAAGGGTGAGACGCTTAACCCACTGAACCACCCAGGTGCCCCTATTCTTTATTACATAATCAAAAGATTGAAAGTTAGAGTGACTTAAAGAAGAGAGAAGGAATTTATTTCTCTATTTCTTATCAGAGACCCAGGCTCCTTTCAGCTGTTCTGCCATCCTCAAGTTTGCCTTCTAGTCCAACACGGCTGCTGGAGCTCCAGCCATCCACAATGAACACATCAAACTAGCCCTGGTCTGCCTAGCTCTGAATTTCTTTTCTGTGACAGAAAATTAAACTTTTATCTTTTATTAAGATAATGAAAATTCCCAGCTGTTCCAATTATCTATGACTTAGCAAACAAAAACAAAACAAACACCCCAAATATAATGGTCTAAAATAACCACCATTTGATTATGCCCATGGATTCTGTGGGTCAGGAATTTAGAAAGGGCACAGCAAGGACAAGTCTTATCCATGTGTGGGGCCTCAGCGCAAATGACTTGAACTGCCTGAGGAGGGCTCAGATGGCTGGGATCTGGAATAGCTGAAGGATCCACCTCTGAGATGGCGCCCTCATTCACATGTCTGGTGCCTAAGGGGGAAGGGCGGAGAGGGATGAAGGACAGGTTCCATTTGATTGACTGTCAGTGTACCTTCAGGTAGCCTCCCCAGCATGGTGGTTTCAAGATAATCAGCCTTCTTAAATGGCAGCTCAGGGCGCCAAGGGTGAATGTCACACAGTGGCAGATGCATGGCATATTATGTATGACCTGGTCTCAGAAGTCACATACCCTCACTTCCACAGTAACTATTGGCAGAAGCACTCACAAGCCAGCCTAGATTTAAGGGGAGGGAACAAAGATCCATCCCATCTCTTGATAGGAGGCGTGTCAAAAAATATGTGTGGCTATATTTGAAATCCCAACCTGTAATAATTGAATCCTTAATGTTGACTTTCCCTCTCTTCCACTAAGTGAAATGTCACATTTTGGGTTCTGTTACTGCAGACCCCATTTCTAGTAACAAATTCAGTGTTAGTTAGGAATTACTTTCATCTCTGACTAGCAGAGACCTGAAAAATAGTGGCTTAAATACATGCCTGCAAAAGAAGCCCAAGCGAGGCAGTCCACGGCTGGCATGGCACTTACATGATTTATCAGGGATTCCGCTCCTTCCAACTCTGATTTACCATCCCTCCTGTAGTCTTTGGTCTCATGATCTGAGATGAGCTCTGCAGCTCCAGCCATCATAACCTTATCCCAGGTTACAAGAGAGAAGAAGGGGAGAGCAAGATTGAACACTTTTCTTTCTAAAGGAGACTTTTTGCAAGTCCCACACATCCTTCAGGTCACATATCAGCCACCGGAACTTGGTCTTATGATCACACTAAATTGCAGAGAGACTGGAAAATGTTGCTCTTACCTGGGTGGCAAGGTGCCCAGCTAAATATGAGAGTTCTGTTGCTGAAAAAAAGGGTCGTTTAGAGGCAGCTGGCAGTCTTACTGCAAGTACCTACTGGACATCTCCACCTGCAGGTCCTATAAGCTATATCTCCAAGTGGCAGCAGTGACCTGGGTAAGTGGCCACAGAGAAAGGAAAATTGTGTCTGGGAATGAAGGGGAATCTTCCCAGGCCAAGGTACCTCCTCTATCTCTTCAGTGTGTCTCTCAGGCGTTGAACCATTCTGGAATTTAAAGTGTCAGGGTAAGACACTGAACTTGGTATGCATTTAGAGCCAATCACTGAACACAATTGAAAGCAAACCTGTGAACATCAAATTATAAAAAACAAAATGAAAATAAATAAAATCCTTCTGCAAGAATTACAATTAAAATTTCCATATAGCGGGGCCCCTGGTTGGCTCAGTCAGTTAAGCGTCCGACTTTGGCTCAGTTCATGATCTCACAGTTCACGGGTTCGAGCCCCACTTTGGCTCGCTTTGTGAGCACAGAGCCTGCTTCGGATCCTCTATCCACCCCCTGTGCCCCTCCTCTGCTCATGCTATCTCTCTCAAAAATAAATATTAAACATTTAAAATAAAAAAATAAAATTTCCATATAGCAAAGAGAGTTGTTGAGTCTTATTACCAAAATATTTATTTTAAGAATTCTTTAATACAACAAAAATCCAGGTAACTAATGTCACTCTGTAAAACTACCTGAAATAAGATTTAACCCGAAGAAAACAATTGGATTTATTTGAAAAGTTGGCTGAAATTGGGATTGTTTTAGTCTGAAGAAAGAAAACCAGGGGTGCATGGGTGGCTCAGTCCATTAAGCATCTGACTCTTGGGTTTGGCTCAGGTCATGATCTCACAGTTCTTGAGACAAAGCCCTGTGGTGGGATTCTCTCTCTCCCTTTTTCTCTGCCCCTCCCCCCTCTCTCTTTCTCTCCCTTAAAAATAAATAAACAGTTAAAAATAAATACACACAACAAGAACATGATTCTTGTGTAAAATCTGAAAATAAAAATGCTATAGCACATCAAGAAGAAAACTCAGATCATTTATCATTCCAAAACCCAGAGATTATTATTATTTTGGGGTTTATCCTTCCCAAATTTTCCTTAGATGCTTTAATTTTTTTACAGCAGTACAAAAATGCTATACATTCATTTTTTTAATTGTTGGTAAAATACACATAACATAAAATTTACCATCTTAACCATTTTAAAGTATACAGTCCAATAGTGTAAACTATGATCACATTGTTGTGATCGGCTGAATTTTTCCGCTTTGCAAAACTGCAGTTCTATAACCAAGGAACAACTCCCCGTTTCCTCCTCCCTCCAGCCCCTGGTAACCACCATTCTACTTCCTATTTCTATTAATTTGTCCATTTTAGATACATCAGATAAATGGAATCATATACTATTTATCTTTTTTAACTGGCTTATTTCATTTAGGATCATGTTCTCGAAGTTCATCTAGATTGTGGTATATGACAGGATTTCCTTCCTTTTGCGGGCTGAGTAATATTTCATTGTATATATACCACATTTTGTTTATCCATTCATCCATCAATGGAAACTTAGGTTGCATCCATCTCCTGGCTATTGTGAATAGTGCTGCTATGAACATGCATGTGCAAATATATCTTAGAGAGCCTACTTTTAAGTTGTTTGGATATATACCTAGAAGTAGGATTACTAGATCATATAGTAGTAGTTCTATTTTTAATTTTTCAAGGACTCACCATTCTGTTTTCCATAGTAATTGAATGTATTCACTTCTGTAATCTGCCTTTTTTCCACTTAAAAATATATTCTGAGTATTTTCTAGGTTATTAATATTCTTTTTATCTGACACAGCTTTCAGAGACCACATAGGAATCCATTATCTATCTAATTAATCCTCCATGGGGAACATCTAATTATACCTTTCAATCTTACAAGTGTTATGCTGATAAACATTGTTTAGATAAAGCTTTACATTGATTATTTCCTCAGCATAAAATTCCTGAGTCTAGAAGGATGAGCATTTCTAACAACTAAGAAAGGTATAATGGATACACAATAAACTTCACACATTTAAAGAACACAATTTGATGAATTTGGCCAGATGTATACAACTGTCAATCATCACCACAATCAAGGTAATGAACAAATCCTTCACCCTCAAAACTTTTCTCATGCTCTTTGTAATTCTTCCCTATGCTCCTCTGCTGCTGGGTCATGTGGTAGGTGTATGCTTTACTTTTAAAAAAATTGCCCAACTGATGCACCTGAGGGCTCAGTCAGTTAAGCATCTGACTTCAGTTCAGGTCATGATCTCACAGTTAGTGAGTTCAAGCCCCACATCGGGCTCTGTGCTGACAGCTCAGAACCTGGAGCCTGCTTTGGATTCTGTGTCTCCCTCTCTCTCTGCCTCTCCCTGGCTTGTGTGCTCGCGCACTCTCTCTCTCTCTCTCTCTCTCTCTCTCTCTCTCTCTCTCTCTCAAAAATAAATAAACATTAAAAATTTTTAAGTTGTCAAACTGTTCTCCAAAAGAGTTGTGTAATTTTACATTCCATTATCAGTGTATGACAGTTGATTCACCAACAATTGATATGATCAGTCTTCTAATTTAGGCATTCTAATAGGTATGTAGTAGTGTCTTGTTGTGGTTTTAATTTGCATTTCTCTAATGACTAATGATGTTGAACATCTTTCTATGTGCTTATTTGCCCATACATCTTCTTTGGTGAAGTATCTGTTCAAATATTTTTTTCCATTAAATTGGGTTGTTTTCTTATTGTTGAATTAAGAAGCTCTTTCTATATTCTGGATACAAGCCCTTTATCATATATGTGACTTGAAAATATATTTTCCTACTCTGTGTCTTGTCTTTTCATGATAACAGTATCCTTCAAAGGTCACAAGTATTTATTTTGATGAAGTCCAGTTTATTAATTTTTTTCTTTTATGGATCATGCTTTTGGTATCACCGAAGAAACCTTTCCCTGCATAATGTCACAAAGATTTTCTACTATATTTTCTTCTAGAAGTTTTATAATTTTAAGTTTTACCTTTATGTCTATAGTCATTTGGGGTTAATTTTTACATATAGTGCAAGGTATGGATCAGAGTTCATATTTTTGCATGGGATATCCAGTGGTTCTAGCATTATTGATTGACAAGACTTTCCTTTACCCATTGAATTGTCTTTGCACTTTGTCAAAAATCAAATAACTGTACATGTGTGGGTCTATTTCTGAACTCTATTTGTTATCATAATACCAAGACCGCACTGTCTTAATTTCCATAGCTTTATAAGTCTTAAAACTAATTAGTGTAAGTCCTCCAACTTTGTTAATTTTTTCAAAGTTGTTTTGGCTAGTTTAGGTCTTTTGCATTTATATATGAATTTTACAATCAGCCTGTCAATTCTTACAAAAATAGAAGCCTGCTGGGATTGCACTACATCTATATATTAGTTTGGAGAAAATTGGCATTTTAACAATATTGAGTCTTCTAATCCATAAGTATGGAATATGGTATATATCTCTATTTATTTAGGCCTTTTTTATTTCTCTCACAAATGTTTTATGGTTCTTAGTGTATAGACCTTGTACCTTTTTTATCTGATTTATCTTTATTTCATATTTTTGAATCTATTACAAATGACATTGATTTTTTTATTTCACTGTCCAAGTCATTCCCAGTATTTAAAAACATAGCTGATTTTTGTATATGTATCTTCTATCCAGTACTCTTCCTAAACCCACTTTTTATGAGTCCTAGTAGCTTTTTTTGGGTAGGTTCCATAGAATTCTCTACATAGGTAGTCATGTCTTCTGCAAATAAAGACCATTTTACTTATTCCTATTCAATCTAGATACCCGTTGCTTTTCAAGATACTGGTTAGAACCTCTAGTACAACATTAAATAGAAGTGATAAGAGTAGACATCTTTACCTTGTTCCTGATCTTAGAGAGAAAGCATTCAGTTATTTCACTGTTAAGAATGATGTTGTGGAAGCCTTGAATGTGCATTTTCAAGATTTTTTTAAGTTTGGACTCTAGAAAAGTGCCAGGTTACACCATATCCAGCAATATCTGAGATGGTACCTTTTTCTACACTCTTGGCAACATTAGGCATATTAAAAAAATAAAAGTCTGCCATTCTTTTTTTAAGTTTATTTATTTTGAGAGAGAGTGAGAGTATAAGCAGAGAAGGGGGCAGAGAGAGAGAGAGAATCCCAAGCAGATTCTGTGCTGTCAGTGTGGAGCTTGACTCAAGGCTCTATCTCACGAATCATGAGACCCTGACCTGAGCCGAAATCAAGAGTCTGACGCGTAACCAACTGAACCACCCAGGTGCCCCACAAGTCTACCATTCTTAATGTTATCTATTTTTAATTTATGTTCCTTTGATCATTAATGGAGGGTAGCATTATTTAACATTTGTTTTGTTAGTTGTCAATGTCCTCTGCTCATTTCATAATGGAGTATTTATTTCTTAATAATTTTATAGTAACATTTTAAAGGTCTAATATCCTTAATTAAATATATTTATTATATATGTCTGGCAATATTTTTCCCAATTTGTCTTTTGCATTTTACCTTTGTTTATGGATTTATTTTTTATATACACTGTTTTCAAAAGAAGTTTTTAGAACAGTCTTAGATTCATAGCAAAATTGAGCATGAAGTACAGAGAGTTTCCATGTACCCCCTGCCTCCCCAATACATAGCCTCCCACTATCAACATCACCTACCACCAATATCCCACACCATACTCCATTATAATCAATGAACCTAGTCTACATTGACACATCAGTATCATCCAAAATCCACAGTTTATTCTTGGTATTATATGTTCAATGGTTCTGGACAAATGTATAATGTCATGTGTCGACCTTTACATTATCATACAGAATTATTTCGCGTCCCTATAAATCTTCTTGTTCTTCCTGAATATAAATCTTCTTCATCCTTCCCTCTTTTTGAACCCCTTGGCAATCATTGGTCTTTTTACTGTCCTCGTAGTTTTGCCTTTTCCAGAATGTCACACAGTTACAATCATACAGCATGTAGCTTTTTCAGATTGTCTTCTTTTGCTCAGTAATATGGATTTAAGATTTCTCATGTCTCTCCATGGCTTGATAGCATGTTTCTTTTTAGCACTGAATAATAGTCCATCATCTGGTTGTATCACAGTGAAGTATATCTAGTGCAGAACATTTTGGTTGCTTCCAAGTTTTAGCAATTGTGAACAAAGGGCTATAAACATCCATGTGCAATTTTGTGTAGACATTTCAGCTTATTTGGATAAATACCAAGGGGTGCAATTTCTGGACCATATGGTAAAGAGTATGTTTATATGGGTTTGTAGTTTTTTTTAAATACACTAAAGCTTTCACTTTTTTGTTGACAAAACTGTCAACCTTTATCTTCATAATTTCTGTCTTTGGTTTTGATTAGAAAAGCTTTTCCCTTTCAAAATTTTATAAATCTTCACAAATCCCTTTTTCTAGTAGTTCTATGGTTTTGTTTTATTTTCACATTTCAATCTTTGTTTTATTTTGACATAAGAAGATATCTAAGTTCATTTTCCTTTGGCTTTCTTTTCACTTCCCTAGTTACATACAGCTTCCTCTAAATATTTGACCTACATAGCAACTCCAAAGGAGTTCCCACTTTTCAAACAAGGAAACTGAGGCAGAGAAGTAGCTCATTGCATTTAAGGCCACACAGCCATTAATATATGTAATCAGGATTCACACACAGGTCTTTTGATGCCAAGTCCTGTTCTCTCTTCACCACAGACCGAGCACTCCAAGTATAGTCCATGGACAAGTAGCATTGGAAACACCTGGGGGCTTATAGAAACATGGTCTGGGGTCTCAACCCATACCCCTTACCCAGGAATCAGAATCTGCATTTCTGTCTAGAGAAGTACTATCGTGCATCTTATTTCCCCCAATTTAGGGTACATCAGAATCACCTGGGGGCACTTGTTGAGCTCCATCCCTCCTCAATATTTTAACTCAATGGGTCTAGGATGATGACCTGAAATCTGCATATTAACAAGCATCCTAGGTTATTCTTATATGCAGGTGGCGCCATCAATGACACTTGAGAAATGCTCTAAAACCACTGAGAAATTTTCTCAAACTGTTACCTAGAACACCAAAAGGGATGGCTGATTATTTCTCCCAGTCTCAATGTAGATACATCCTTTTAATCCGAAAACAGAGACATCTAAGAGGTTAACAGTAACTCTTTTACATGTCAACATGTGGTAATTAGGTTGTAATAATGAGGATGGTGATTAAATCTTTAATTTTACAGAAAATACAAAAAAAAAAAAAACACGAAAACTAAGGACAAAAGGTCTTCAATCGACCCAGAATTTAGTGGAGGCAGTGTGAAGGAGGAGAAAATCTACCCAAGGAGATTGGAGTCTTCTTCCCCTTAGTCAAATATTGTCAGTATGTCCGTGAGTCAAGGTCTCTTCACTAATAAAATAGGTAAATAACAACCTGCCAGCGAGTAGAAGGAACCTGTCTGTCAACTTTCCGAACGTTTGTCCCCAGTATCATACGCCTGGGAAGAGTAAACTTCCGAGGAGACTAAGCAGCCTCCGGAGGCTCGTTTTTTGCCAGCTCAGATTTGTCCGGAAGCTGACGCCACCTGGCCGGAGGTGGGGCCCCGGCGACCTAAGCCGGCGCTTCCCAGACCCATCTGCGCCTAGGGGCTGGGGAGACACCCTCTACCCCGCCCAGTCCTGCCGATGGACTCCGTCATCAATAATTCATTAAGAACCTCCTCTCCATTGGCCGAGGCCACCACCCGCGCTGGCAGCGGCCCAATGAGGAAGGACTTGAGAGAGCCTTCTGAATAGTAAACGAGCTGTCGTGACGCAGAGACCAGAGATTGGCTGCGACGGCGCGAGGCGGGGCCAGCTCGGGCGGCGGCGAGAGCGGCTGGGGCAGCTCAGTGCCTGCAGGCGAGGGTCGAGCCCGGAGCGGGGTCTGAGTGCGGTTTCGGCGCTGAGAGGGCGGGCGAGGGGAGCGAACCGGCGACTGGCGGACCGGCTGCATCAGGATGTTTAGCTGGATGGGGCGGCAGGCTGGCGGGCGCGAGCGCGCGGGAGGCGCGGACGCGGTGCAGACGGTGACTGGGGGCCTGCGCTCGCTCTACCTGCGCAAGGTGCTGCCGCTGGAGGAGGCGTACCGCTTCCACGAGTTCCACTCGCCAGCGCTGGAGGATGCCGACTTCGAGAACAAGCCCATGATCCTGCTGGTGGGCCAGTACAGTACGGGCAAGACCACCTTCATCAGGTAACCCGCCCCGCGCGCTCCTCAGTCCTGCCGGGACCCCTGCTCCCACCACCTACGTGGTGGCGGACCTCCCCAGGTGTGCGCGTGTTGTCGCCAGCCTCCCGCCGCCCTTGGACATCCTGCAGCGCCCACTGTCCCTGTGCGGAATCCCCCCGCGGCTGCTTCCCCCTCCAGCTCAGGCGTGACCTGAAGTTTCCGCTCCTAGCGCGGTGACCAGGTGCCCGCAGCCTTGCCCCGGGGCGCGGCCGCCCCGGAAGGCAGGCAGGGAGGTCCTTGGAACCCCTTCTCTATGTACTCTGAGCCCTCCTTCCTTGCTCTTGTTAGGGCATTCTTCTGGCTGGCTTTATCCTGTCACCCTGGCCTGGGGACCCTGGCATGGGAGAGCGAAGCTATAATAAGCATCTTCTTGAAGAGCGAGTGAGGCCTAGGGCTAGAAATGGGGACAGAGGTGTGGGGTATCAGAATGGGTTCTTGAGTCATAGTTGGAGAATTAAGCCCCCAGCGCATGACTATTGAATGAATGAATCAATGAATGGCAACAGTGGAGGTTATTTCCAGTGCCCCCTTCCTTTGAGGGCCTTGCATGCCATCCCCCACCACATTGTTGGGGGCAGCGGGTAGAGAGGCCGCTTTCATTCAGCTCTTTCACAGCCTCGCCTTTATCCGGCCATAGGAAGTTAGCTGTGTGTAGCAGCCCCAGTTAGTGCCCAGTGGAACCAAGGGGGAGTGTCATATTACTATTTGTTAGTTTCCATTTCCTAGGTGGGTCATTCCCTCCTCCCTTGACAACTGAAAATATTTGTCACGCTTGCTCTGTCTCTAAAAGCAGTTACTGTGCATGCGCTAGGGTTCAAATCCTATAGCTTCCTCTGAAGTGATTTTTGTTGGGAAATAATTTACATGGAACCAAATTGCTGTTTGAAGAGACTGTGTTACTTCTAAAGCAGAAGTAAGCTACTTTTAAGACTCACTTTCTCTGATTAGGAAACGTGTTTTCCTGGGTTAAACCTTGTGTCAGTTAAAACTAATCATTTAAGGTTTGGGTCTAGGGTTTGGGAAACTATCTCTTCATCACTGATGTTCAACAGGTGTTCAGAAAACTGCATCTATATTTGGATATATGCCATTTCTATTAAATAGCGGCCTCTTTTTCTCCACTCCAGTGACCTAAATAGTTCCCACAAATAGAGTAGTTGTCACTACAGGAAATATGCTCTATCCAGACCTACAGATACACTATGAATGAATTGAGCAAAGCAAATATACTCTATTGAAGTATCGTTCTAGATAGTAAAGCGAATGTGAAGGAAGACTGAGGGAAATAATTTTTAAGTTGATTTATTTGGTGTTTATTAATAAAGTGAAAATAGCATTCAAGATACCATCCCAGACACTCAATCCATAGAAATGTTACAGTCCCTGGTACCTGGAAAGATGCCAAGCCATACCTTTAAGGTCTCAGTAATACTAACCAGTTTTTAAGTATATGGGAAAATGAAGTATTGTGACTAAGTGACACAAGAGTGGGAGGTGGGCCTTTTGAAAGGTCAAGGATAAGAAGTTAGCATTGTTGTAATTACAATAATCACAGACGTTAAGCGCGATATAAAGACATAGACACTGCGCTCTGGGCAGTTCCTCCTGTCTGTCTCTGCCTTGGGGCTTTATTGTGCTGTGTGTGCTCAGGTAGCCCTGTTGATGCTGTACCCACCAGAATGTGATGTGGCCATCTCTCTGCTCTCAGCCTCGCTCTTCTCTCTTTTTCATCATTTGAGGGGAGCTTTGTGGAATAGCTAAGCATAGTTTAAAGAAGGATTTTGAGATCTGACTCCTGGCCACATCATCCAAATGAACCACTTCTCAGTAGGCACTGGAGCCATGTGCAACCTCAGGGTGAGGGGAGAGTCACCTTACCGAGAAGTCACTTGCTTTTGAGACCTTCCTTCACCTATGTGACTTTGTCTTAGGCTGTGGGCATAAAGTGGACTTGTAAAGTTAGAAGGAAATCAAGGTGGACAAGAAGCTTGATGAGGCACCAGGGACCTGAGTTTGGTTTCATAGTGGAGATAGGAGGAAGAGATTTAACTCCTGGGAGGAAATCCCCAAACAAAGGGACAGCTACTCTCTAGAGCCTACCCTGGAACTGGGAAGCAGAGGAGTTGGCCCAGGGTGCTGACCATCCTGGGTCCTGCTTGAATCCATGGCTTTCTTTTCTCTGAAACTGTCTGGGTTTTCAGCCCATTTTCAACCCAGTGGCTGGGTTGTTTGCTTCTAGCCATTGAACACTAGAAGTTCATACTTGGCTGTGGGGTGCACTTATCTACATAGTAAAAGATTCTCATCCAATTGACTTCCTGTATATCCCAAGAGGTCACTGGTAACACAGAGCCTGCGCTGATAGGAAGGAAATTTCTCTCATTCTGAAGCCACTCACCAAGGCCTTTGGTGTGCATTGCACACCTTTAATAAAACTGTACTCTTCCTTCATTCTGTCCCATGACCGGGAAGAAGTAAGAGCTCCACTAAAACATGGTGAGCCAGAACTTCATCTGGAGTGAGGAAACTAAATGTGTGCCTGTTCTAATAAAAAGGTCTTCTAGATGGGGTGGATGAAGAGCCTGAGTGTCAAAAACTACACTTATTTTTTGGATGTGTATGGAAGGAGAGTTGGTGGACCCTCCTCACATGGGTCACAAAACTGGCCCAGAAGGAGACTTCAGGTGTCATGGAGCTATTTGTCAAAGTCTCCTTGGGGTAGAAACAGAGCAGCCGATAAACCTATTGTCCTACTGACAATTTTATTTCTCAGAATACAGAGGGTGCTATGAGAGAAACCGTGGGTGCTCACTCTACCTCTAACCAGCAAAAAAGAGTTGGCCAAAAAAGAAGAGACTGGCATGGGGGAAAGTGGCCATGTTGTCTTAGACTACATAACAGCCAAGGAAGGATAGATATTGGGCTCAGCCAGACTTGTATCCAAAATCTGAGGAAAACAGATTTCACAGATTCCCCTAGAAAATTCCTGGGCCCAGGTGCTGTGAAGGAAGACATTTCCACTGAGAAGATGTGAGGCTTACTGGAAATCAAGTCACATGTTTGCATATTTTGGTTTTAAAGAACTCCATTTTCTCCTTTCCTCCTATACCCTATTCCTTTCTCCCAGAAAAAAATTTATTCTAATGAAGAAAAAGGAGAGAACTCACTCAAGAAACTATATGGGCTTTAGAAGGGTAGAGCCCAAAGAAATTAGACAAGAAAAAGGAATAGAAGGAATGTAGATTGGAAAGAAGTAAAACCATCTCTATTCATAAAGGGTATGATCATGTATAGAAAATCTTAAGGACTTAGGAAATCCTAAAAAAAACTTTTAAATATGGAATTTCAGCAAAGTGCTAGAGTATAAGATCAATATTCAACATCAGTTATATTTCTATGAACTAGCAATGAACAATCTGAAATTAAGAAAATAATTCCATTTATAATATCTAAAGGAATAAAATTTTTAGAAATAAGTTTAACAAAAGTAATGTAAAACTTATGCACTGGAAACTACAAAACTTTGTTGATAGAAATTAAAGAAAACCTAAAACAACAACAACAACAAAACACAGGAAAGACATCCATGTGCATGGATTGAAAGACTTAATATTTTTAGAGGGGCAGTACTGCTCAAAGTGATCCATGACTCAGTGCATTCCCTACCAAAATCCCAACTGCCTTTTTTACAGAAATTGACAGGCTGATCCTAAGATTCATTTGGAAACGTGAGAGATCCAGAATAGACAAGACAGTCTTGAAAGAGAACAAAATTGGAGTTCTCATACTTTCTCATTTCAAAACTTGCTACAAAGGTACAATAAACAAGGCAGTGTGATAGTAGCATGTGGGTAGACATAGAATGACAGAATAAAATCAAAAGTCCAGAAATAAACCCGTATGGCTGGTAAATTTATTTTTCTAAGGGTTCCAAGACAATTCAATGGGAGAAAGAACATTCTTTGCAGCAAATGATGGTGGACAACTGGCTATCCACATTGCAAAAGGCATAGAGAATGACTGCTAATGGGAGCAGGGTTTCTTCTTGGGGTGATGAAAATGTTCTGAAATTAGATAGTGGTATTAGTTGCACAACTTTGTGAAGATACTAAAAGCCACAGGATTGTATCCTTTAAAAGGTAAGTTTTATGGTAGTATATAAATTATATCTCAATTAAAAGTAGAAAACAATTCAGTCTTCCAGCAGTTTAGCATCCTGTGATTTCTTTAATTTCCATAATTCTGCAGTTAGTGCCAGTCAAGTAATTTCTGCATCTGTACACAATAATTTAAAATAAAAATGGTTTCCAGAAAGCAAGCAAGCCAAAAAAAGTGGGAATAAGCTAAAAGAACAGATGAATTGGGGTGCCTGGGTAGCTCTGTCGGTTAAGTGTCAACCTTTGCTTTTGGCTCAGATCATAATCTCACCGTTTATGGATTCAGGCTCCAAGCTGGGCTCTCTGCTGACAGCATGGAGCCTGCTTGGGATTCTCTGTCGCTCTCTGTTCCTCCCGCACTCCCCTTGCCAAGTTAAATAAATAAACTTTTAAAAAAAAAGAAAAGAACACAACTGAAGAGTTGACATGAGGGAATTGAGAGTACAAATAGCTATCACACAATCTCCACCCTATGTTTTTTCCCCTGTATATTCTTGTCAGTGTATAAACATGTTCATTCTTCCTAACACTCAAGTTAGTAAAATCAAAGTATAATATTTTCCTATAAAATGCTTGATAAAGTAATTGTGTTTTAAAACTTTAAATATCACTTAAATAAAATATGGTATTCCGAGAGGGGAAAGAGGGCACAAGTTCCATATGCAAGTGTGGAAACAAAGTTTATGGACATTTTGAAGCATTAAGAAGGTGGTGGCTGGGAAGGCAAAAATGCCTCGGGCAGTAAAAGGCCTTTTTTGGTAGGATTAGAATAGGAAAAAGAATCAGGAAGTGATAGACCCACTTCTTGGGACTCTTGCTATAACTTTCACAGAAAGCAGAACTACTCAGCTATTAGTCTCTTTTCTTCCTTTTCTCTCAAAAGCAAATGATCAAGAGAAAGGGAGCCCTGCTATGTTTGAGAGGGGATTCAAGCCCAGAGGAAGAGGACCCCTCCAGGGGCTGCACAGGCACAGCCCAGTAAATACCCTGGTTGGGGGACGGATGGCAGGTTCATCTAGGAAGAACGTGTGGTTGTGCTCAAAGAACTGCGTTTGGTAATCTTTAAGAAGTTATGAAGAATATGAGGGCCACCTGGGTGGTTCAGTCGGTTAAGTGTCCAACTTCCCCTCAGGTCATGATCTCATGGTTTGTGAGTTCAAGCCCGCATTGGCCTCTGTGCTGACAGCTCAGAGCCTGGAGCCTGTTTCGGATTCTGAGTCTCCATCTCTCTCAGTCCCTTCCCCACTCACTCTTGTCTGTGTGTGTGTCTCTCTCTCAAAAATAAACATTTAAAAATATTTTTTTTAAAGTTATGAAGCATATGAGGAGTATCAGAAAATTTGAAACAGGCAAATGGCCCCGTTTTCAGAAAATGGGGGTGGGGAGCATAGATCTTATTAAAGAACAAATCTCTGCTTCATCCCTTTGATAAGCTCTAGACTCAGTTTTAAAGCAAAGAGAAGTGAAGGCACTCCCTAGGAGGCAGCCTGGTTTACCTTTTAAGGAAACACCATGAGCCCAGTTTAGTGGTTCTTACTGTCAGCCAGGCACTGGAGCCCCTAGAAGTCTTCTCTACCAAACATCATGCCCTTTGTGGAGCTTTCTCAAATGCTGAAATATTTGATTTTTACAGAAGAATGGACTCTCTATCATATATAGGATCATACATGTATACCCTAGTGTCCATTTATTCAAATAATGTTGGTTTCCAAGAAGGGCGTGGCTATCTCAGAACTTAGAGTTTCATGGGAAATATATGAATAAGAATCCACAAGCCATTAGGGCTTGGGGTGACAAGAGCTATGACACTAGAAGCTCAGTCTGGGATGGGGACATAGGAGGGACCCTTCATTTAGGCTTGGAGATTGGAAAAGGACTCCTTGATGACACAGCCTAAAAGCTGAGCCCTAAGGAATGAGCCAGAATTAGCTGCCCAAATGAGACCAGGAAATGAGGGCAAGAAGTGTCAATGATGAGGCCCAGGTTTCTTGGATACCTGGGTGGGCAGTAGAGCTATGCACTGAGATGGGGACACAGGGAGAGGAAGCATGAGGTTTAGATTTAAACCCATGTTGAAGTGGACACCCGGGTGTAGAGTCCACAAGGGGTTGGACATATGGAGCTGGAGTGAAAGGAAGAGGAGCTGTGGAGACCTGGGGAAAAGGCACCAGAGAGATGGAGCAATGCCAGAGGAGGATGGGAATTTAGAGCCATTGTAGGGCTCTTTTGCTTGTGAGTAACAGAAACTCAACTGAAAAAGGGTTAGGTAAAAAGGTACATTTTCTCATGAAACTCATCAGACCAGGGTGTGCTGGTTTCAGGCCTGGCCTAGGACCCCAAGTGCCGCCATCTGGTCTCTGTCTTTCAGCTCTGCTGCCTTCCTCATGTTGACTTCCTTCTCAGGCAGTTGCCCCTCATGGGGCGGGCATGGGGCCTTCTCCAAATCCAGACTCACATTCTGCCAGTCCAGTGACCCCCAAAGGGAAAAAAAGAAGCTTTTCCCCAACAGTTTATGCCAAAGTCTCAGATTTGAGTCTCGTTGGTTAGCCCTTGGCCCATAAACCCATCCTAATTCCTCAAGCCAGGGGAATGAAATACCCACATCTGCAGTGGGGTGGTCAGCCGCCAAACCATGTGGACTAAGTAAGAAGGGGAAAGGTGGCTCCTCAGGGTGCTGCTGCAAAAAAGGAAAAGCATTTGCTAAATAGGTGAGGCATCAGGCAGTTCCCACAAAAGCCAGGGAAAGGGGGGATATGGTCAGAAGGGTCAGATGCCTCTGGGAAAAGGGCTGGAATGGATCCAGTGGATTAGCCATCGGGAGCCAGGGTGACCTTGGCAAGAGCCATGCCAGTAAGTGGTGATGATGGAAGCCAGGTGGCAGTGGGTTGAGGAATGAGTGGGAGGCAAAGTGTCAAATATAGAAAACTCTCAACAACTGGGTCCTGGAGAGGAGGAACCGTGCCCTGGTCCCAGGTATTCCAGTGAAAGCCTGTTAAAAGTTGATGGAAGGGAAGCAGCTGGTATTTTAGAAACCTAAGAGGTGGGACTCAGAGCAGGGGAGTGGGGGCACCAGGACAAGGTGGGTGTGGTGTGGGTGGCAGTAATCACGTCTGGGAGACACTGCAGGTTGGCCTCTTGTCTGCTTGTTACATTTTCTACCTGACAGATGGCAGCCATGCCACAGGATTAGGAGAAATAAATATAAGGGGAAATGTGTTTTGTTTTGTTTTGTTTTGTTTTTAATTATAAAATTCTCTTCTTTAACCCACATTTAGAAGGTTACTTCTAGAAGACATTCAGTATATTTTTCAAAACCTTGGAAAATTATGAACTAGAAAGCCACGATTCCTGGATCTGGCTGCAGGTCTGAATCACTGGGAAACCAAAAACAATTCTAGGGCCTTAATCCAGACCCCATGAATTGGAATCTCTGTGGGAGGGGGTCAAAAATGTATTTTTGTTTTGGTTTGCTTCTGGTTTTTATAAACCACCTCTCAGAGTAATTCTTAGGTGGCTTCCTGCAGGAAATATTTGGGAACCACTGAAAGACAAAGATTCAGCTAATGGAATCATGATAGTTGAACCATTTAAGCCTGAGAAGTGGGTCAGCCTCAACCCAGAAGAGAGGCTCACTTTGGTGGCCCTTCCATGACATGTGGTCCAAGCTCCATCTGTTCACATTTTTAACAAATGACCTAGGTGAAGACATGGAAGTCATGCTTACAAAACTGGGAATTATGTAGAAAAATGCAATTTAATAAACAGCCTTTTTCACTTAATAAGATATGATAAACTTTTTCTTGTATCAAGTAATCAGAAATAGCTTTCATGACTGCATCCTAGTGTATCATACAGCTTGGAACATTGTTTCTAATTTTGTGCTCTTGTCTATAATATTGCACTGGACCTACTTGGCTTATAAATCTTTGTATATCTAGGTTTTTCTTTCCTTAGAAAAAAGCCTATTCTGCTGAATATGAATTACTATACCAAAAGGCGTAAATATTTTTCAGGTTTATATATATTGCTGATTTTATACATATACACACACATGTATATAATACATATTTTACACTAACACCTTGGTTTGCGAGCGTAATTCATTCCAGAAACATGCTTATCAGCCAGAGCACTTGTATATCAAAGCAAATTTCAAGAACCATTGGCTGAGTTGTGATCATGTGATGTTATGCGTCACATACTACTTGTGTTGCAAGACATCGCTTGTTTATCAAGTTAAAATTTATTAGAAATGTTTGCTTGTCTTGTGGAACAAAGAACAAGTTACTCTCAATTCCAGGTTTTACTGTGTTTGAAATAAAACATTATATATTTTATTCTGAATATGTCTATGTATACATAAATTCCTTTTTCAGAAAAGTTATTCCAAATTAGATTCCCACCACAGAGTCTAATATGAGGATTATTATTTTACCAAACTGTCAGTAAAACTATGTATTGTTATTAAAAACAAATAAATGTGATAGAAAAAAGAATTTCTCTTAATTTGCCTTTTTTTTTTTTTTACTGTGAAGTTGAACTTATAAAATGTGTAGTCATCATCTCTTTTTCTTTGTGAGTTGTCTGTGAACTTTGTCCAATTTTCATTTGGAGTGCTAGCCTTTATCTTGTAGATGTTTAAATGTTTTGCTCAATAATGGTTCTCAGTCTTTTGTCACAATTATTATATTTTTCCAGTATGAGGTTTGCCTTTTTAATTTTTATGATAATTTTTGACAGGGAGATATATGTAATATTTGTGGTCAACGCAAACATTTCTTTCCTCTTTGGTGTCTTTTATGTCTCTAGAAAATCCTTAAATATTACGGAATCCTTAAATTAAAAAAAATCTTTCAAATAGTGAACTCTTAATCCACTTGGAAATAAAATCAGTTATATTGGAATCTTTTGGAACCTCCTCTCCTGTCGTGTTGTTCTGTTGATAGATTCTTATGCCCAGACCATATTGTTTTAAGGATTGTCATTTTAAAACATTCTTTAATTAAATGGTAACACAGACCATTTCTCTTTATTCTGATCTCATTTCTCTTTATTTTCCAAATATTGTCAATCATCATTTCCTGTTATTCTTTCAGAAGAACTTTAAAATGACTTTACTAGATTCTTCCCAGAAAATCCCTTTGGGCTCCATTTGTATTGGAACTGCATTATATCTTGGTATTTGCTCTTCCCAAGCAGGAACTCAGCATGGCTTTTTCTCAGACCTTCTATATATCTCAGAAAGGTGTTTGATTTACTCATATAGGTTCTGTGTACTCTTATTAATGTCATTCTTAGGTGTTTTATATTCCTTGACTCTTATTAATCAGATTTTTTTCCTTTATATTTTCTAGATGGGTATTGCGAGTATGCAAGATAGCTACTGATTTTTATGCATTTTTGTTATGTATCTGTTCATTTGATTCAAGTTATTCTGACAGATTTTCAATAGATTCTTTTGGGTTTTCTAGATAGACAGCTGTATCAATTACATTCATGATTACTTTTTTTCCTCTTCTGATTCATCTTTTATTGTACTAGGAAGCAACATCCATCCCAAGCTTCTAATTGTGATGATAATGCTTTTGTTATTTCACCCTAAGATATGATGTTAGCTCTTGGTTTAATATTTTATAAATTAATTACATTAAGAAATTATCTTTCTATTACTAATTTTAAAAGAATTTCATTTGAAAAAACAAGAACAGATGTTGAGCTTCATTAAATCCCTTTTTACTTTTTCCTTTAACCTTTGTTCTATGGAAGGCAATTCTGGGAGATTGTTAATAGGTGTTCAAAAAGTGTTCTTAGTTAGGTAATTCGGAAAGTGCTGTGTTCTGTAGCCTCCTCATGAAGCTTTCCAGTGCTCCCAGATCAACCTAAATAAAGTCTGTCATCACATTCATAAATTACAAGACCTAACATAGAAGACAATAGATCTTCAATGCATGAGCAAATGAATGACTGGAAAAATTAACAGGACTATAAAAAATTGAGAAGCATGTTGCCTTTAATTCCAGGGAACTTCCTCTCCCTTTCATCTCCATCCTTTCCTTTCTTTCTTTTTCTTCTGCCCTCCTTCCAGAATAGCATGGAAGGCAGACTGGAGCAGCTCCTGGTACTGGCACATGTTAGACAGTAGTGTGCCTTAAGCACATCTCAGCCCTGCGTGGTTTAAATAAATTCATAGCTGGAAAAATAGAGCTGTAAAAAGGCTTTATCCAGCAAATTCCAGTTTCCTGATCCCACAGGCTAATGTAGATTCCTTAGTAGGCTCAGCAGTTTCAAAGATGATGTCATCTGAACAAGCAGCCCTGGCAGTAAGATGTCCATGATTTAACTAAGGGGAAAAAAAAGAAATGAAAATAAAAGTTAGGTTTCACACTTAAGGAAGACATGGAGTCTTAAAATGGAAGTGAGGCTTGGCCTGACTTAGTTTTTCAGTAACTCAGAAAGATTAAAATTTTAAAGGACGTGAGATGTTTGTGCTATTTATCTCAGTATGATTTATAATAGCAAGAAATGGGAAGCCCAAGAGTATCAATGCCCAAGAGTAAGGATATGGGAAATTCAATTGTTATACATTTAGCTTAGAATAGTATACAGCCATTAAAAAATTGTTTTCAAATAATTTCTGATGGCATGAGGAAAAACTAATGGTGAAAAATCTAGATGCAAAATTACTTAAACATTTTGATACCGATTTTATAAACAAAAAATTATATTCACAGAAAAATGACTGGATGGAAATACATCAAAATGTTAGGAGTAGTCATTATCCTGTGCTAATGTGGTCTCATGCAAGCTGCTTACCTTGTCCTAAGCAGGGGTAAAACACCTGCTTCAGCAACAGTGAGGGTGAAGAGATAAAACACGTGTGAAATGCCTTATAAACAAACTGTACAATGTGGTTTCATAATAATCTGTTGTTTGGTGGTGTCCAGAAGTGGTGGTGGTGGTGGTGGTAGTGGTGCTTACTTACTAAGAAACTGTTATATATTCTTGACCATTTTATAAGACTTTTGTGATAACAGATGTTTGATTCTTCTCTCTCTTCCATTTCTTGGTATTAAGCATGAAGATAAACAAAGGAAACTGCTTTAAAAACATCATTTCTAGATTCAACACAAATCAGAGTTGAAGGACTAACCCTTTCTTTTCCATTACTCTCCTAGTGAAATAGTGGATCGAGTAATATCAGTAAAGAACACATTATGTAAGGTTTTCCAACACTTACTATAAACTGAAATGTATTTAAACTCATAGCCTTGGATTTTAAAATAAGAAAATATAACTTCTTCTCCACTGAACTCAAAAGCTGTGCTTTATATATATTTTTTACATCTATTTGACTTAAAACCTTACTAACTAATACTCAAGAGGATAAAATGACTGTTGCAGTTAGTTTAATGCTCTTCTTAAAAATGTCCCAGTCCAGGGCACCTGGGTGGCTCAGTCAGTTGAGCATCCGACTTTGGCTCAGGTCATGATCTCACAGTTCCTGGGTTTGAAGCCTTTGCGCTGACAACGCAGAGCTTGCTTCAGATTCTGTCTCCCTCTCTCTGCCCCTCCACTGCTTGCAGTTTCTCTCTCTCTCTCAAAAATAAACATTAAAAAAAAAAAAAAAGTCCCAGTCCTTATCAATGAATTGAACTCTCAAACTATGCACAGATGCCAAGGTATGCACAAACATTTCTGAAAATCTTATCATGACAGAAACCATTTCTCTAGATTTTGGTTTGAGAATTTAAAAATAATGCTCATTAAACACCCCAAATACATGTGGCATGTTACTTTTTAGAATGCTTACTTGATTACTGAATACCTACTAAAAAGTCTTAGATTTGTATATGCGTTAGGATTCACAGAACTCATTCCAGTAAATGCTCTTCTTGCAGGCTCATTCAGCCTCTCAAGCTCTGATTTAGAGCAGGTAGTGTTCTCGCAGGACTAGTAAGAAATCTAGGTTCTATAAAGCCACTTAACCTATGCGAGCCTTAGTTTTTTCGTTTGTAAAATGGAGATAAAAATAGAACCTACCCCATAAGGTACTTAGGATAAAATAGTTTCTTCAGACTTCACATAACAAGTCCTCGAAAGTTAGGTATATAGTAGTCCCCCCAACCCCCAACTTTTTCACTTTCCATGGCTTCGCTTACCCGCTGTCAACTGCAGTCCAGAAGCAGATGATCCTCCTTTTGACCTATGGTACTAATGCTAATGTCACAATGCCTACGTCATTCACCTCATCTCCTCTCATCACATAGGCATTTTATCATCTCATATCATCACCAGAAAGGGTGAGAATAGTACGGTAAAATATTTTGAGGGAAAGAGACCACATGCACATAATTTCATTACAGTATAATGTTATAGCTGATCTATTTTATTTGGTATTGTTGTTAATCTCTCACTGTTGTTCCTGATTTATAAATTAAACTTTATCATAGGTGTGTATAACAGGAAAAAACATTGTGCATATAGGGTTCAGGCATGCACTGAAGGGCTTGGAATGTATTCCCCCTCAATAAGGGGGGACTACTGTATTACTAAAATAATTAATGCCTTTTCTGTTATTCCAAGGATAAGTCAGAACCTAGGCAGAATGCCTGGATGAAAACCAGGGGAGACAAAATTGGCAGCTAGGATTTTGGAAGTCTGTCAGTGAATAATGTACCCTGTTTGTTTGTTTTCAGTCATTCTTTAAAAAAAAGATTTAAAGATTTTATTTTTTTAAGTAATCTCTTTACTGAACATTGGGCTTGAACTCACAACCCCAAGATCAAGAGTCACACGCTCTACTGACTGCGCTAGTCAGGTGCCCTGTTTTTAAGCCCATCCTTGAGAAGATGGTGTTTGGGTATTTTGAGGGACTTTTCATTGTCCTGAAGATTTTTTTTTCCCCTTGTCAAAAATGACATTTTTTTCTATGACATTAAAAATCTTTTTTCTAGCCTAAGCAATGGAAGGAAAAAGACTCTGTCCCCATATACCCTTGCATGAGATCAGCTCCTTGAACCCAGGCTGGGCCAGTGTGCCCAGGAGCCACGGGGGTCTTCCACAAACAGGGACAAGGAGATGGCGGGTCTCCCATCCTCCCCCACTAACGTCTCCCGCTAGCTGCTTGGGATCCCAGATGTCTGTCCTTTTCCATATTGATGGCTTGGCTCGCGACTCCTAGAGTAATCACCCCTGGAAGTGGCAGTCCTTTCTGAGAACACAGGAAAAGTACAGCAAGGTGGAGCCCAGGACAAAAACTGCGACTAACGCACAGGATGCCTATGCAGCGGGCTTGTTGGCTCTGAACCTCGGTGATGCTCTTGTGTAGGCTTCCTGTGGCCTCTTGTTCCTTTGAATTCTTGTTTTTGCAGATAACACCACAAAGTCTCCGGAACTCATAGCTCTGGGAAAGCCTCTGATAACGTCACAGTTTAACACAGCTGATCAGCCTTGTGCCTGTGGGTGACCTGTTTTTGTACATTGTACCCGAGGATCCACTCAGACTCTTCAAGATTGCTGGTTTTGTACCTCATCACTTTCTTCTCATGTTGTTCATGTCAGATATTCTGTGTCCTGGTTGTTCTTAGTTCCCTCACTGCATAGGACATGTGCCTGCCTGCCCAGCAGGGTGACCTAAGTGTATCTGAGTGTCACCATCCCCCAATGTAAAACTCTTCTGGGCAGTCAGCTTAGAGTGCCATATATTAACTCATGTATCTGACAGGTCCTATGTAGGGGGCCAGCAGCCGGGAGCTGTGTGGTACTCCAGAGCAATGGGGCTGAGCCTGGTGTAAAAGCAAAAGAGCCTCAGGTCAGAAGAGAGAAGCCCCAGGTTCCAAGTCCTGCACAGAGGGAGTCTGACCAGCAAGTCATCGCCTGCTCTAATCCACAGGTTCTTCACCTGTAAAGACCCGGAGTTGAGCCAAATGATTCCTTAGAGAGTTTGGGGCTCCAGAGTTCTGAATGTGTGGATTGAGCTCTGCAGGAAATGTCAGTCTATCAGAAAAGAGGAGATAGGCCCACAAATAACACCGATCCCAGGTGCTCCCAAGAGAAGGGAAGGTGGGGAGTGGCCAGAAAAAAAAGGTCCTGGAGTGCTCAGGGAGGGAGGACTGCCCACAAGAAGTGATGTTTTCATTAGTAAAAGGCGAAAGATTTATACGATCTGAAGAGAAACCAGAGTATGAGAAGAAGTGATGTTTTCTAAAGTGACTTACAGAGTAAGTAGGATAGAGATCATGAGACCTGATTCTCTGCCAAACAGAGGGAATGAAATAAGGGAAGTCAGGGGCAGGAATTTCCCTGGAAGAGACTAATCAGGGAGGGAATAAGGCCTGCAGTAGGTGAGGAGCAAGAATGCAGAGTGCAAGGCACAAGGGGGTGGCTTGTGGGGTCCCGGAATGGAAGCCATCCAGGAAGGACTGGATTGTTAGTGAAGGCTGTCTGATTAAAATGGTGCTTTACAAAAGGAATCTGATCTTGCAGGGCAGATGGGGGAGAGGGAGGCTGGGAGGCATCTGGGCAGAACTGAGTGAACAGAGCCCACATGAGGTGTGATGAGGAGGCAGAAAAGTGAGGGACGGAGGCTAGAGCCAGATGGCCACCTGGATGAGGGTGAGGAGAAAGCCCCAGACACTGACTGGTTCTGCACCTACTATGTGCCAGACACCATAGATGCTAGGATACAGTGGTGACCCAGACGGATGAGGGCCCCGCTCTCAAAGTGCTCCTAACACCCTGGGACAGTGACAGGCCAACAGGAACAAGACAGAATGTCAGCTACTGATAAGTGCTCTGAGTAGGTAATGAGGGGGCGGGGCAGGGATCAGACTGGAGGGGCTACTCTGTCAGCTTGCTCCCTAAGAAAGAACCATGTGACATGCAGAGATCTGTGGGAGGACTTCCAAGCACTCCTGAGGTGGGAATGGCCTTGGCATATTGAAAAGCTGGTACAAAGGCCAGTGGAATCAGACACTCAAACATTCATTACCTCAATGTGTGCCAGAAATTGTTCCAAGCAAGTGGGAAACATTAGTGAACAAAAGAGCCTAAAAGCCCTGCTTTCCCACAGCCTATACTCTACCTGGTGGACACAGGGAATATGAAGTCACAAATATAAGTGAATTTTCTATTATGGGAGAGCTATGGGAAAGAGAACACAAATTTTTTTTCTAATTCTTTTTTTTTTTTTTTTTGCTGTTATGGATAATGCTGCATTGGACATCCTCACACAAAAATCTTTTTCATGTATCTAGGATTTTTCCTAAGGGTAGATTTCAAAAAGCAAACTGTCCCCATTTTAAAGGCTTTTAACACAAAGTATCAAATTGCTTTTCAGTGAGGTTATACCACTTGATTATATATAAAGGTGTTAATTTTACTACACCCTTAATAGCGTTGAGTATTGTGAGCTCTTTCAGTGTTCATACATTATGTCTTTAATTGGTATTGCTTTGATAATGAAATTAAACACTGTGTTTTGGCTGTTTATCATCTGTGGGAGAAAATATCACTAAGCAAATTAACAATGTAAGCAAGCTATACAATACCTCTTCCTAGTTCTACTTCTCTTCTGTAGAAGACAGCTATTTCTTTGTCAAATATATACCAAAGTATATTTAAGTATACTTTAAAAATAACGTATTAAAGTGCTGTCTGGTAGGGTTGCTACCAGATGTTCTAGCTTCTATCACATTATGAACTTGAAAGTAAGGGGGTGCCTGGGTGGCTCAGTTGACTAAGCTTCCAACTCTTGGTTTCAGCTCAGGTTATAATCTCACAGTTTTCGTGAGCTCGAGCCCCACATTGGGCTTGGGATTCTCTCTCTCTCTCTCTCTCTCTCTCCCCCCCCTCCCCCACTTGCGCTATCTCTCTCTTTCAGAATAAATAAATAAACTTTTTTAAAAAGCAGAAAACAATTCAAAAAAAATATGAGCCCCATCCTCCCCTCCCTAGTCCTGGAGAGGGAGGGCCCTCCCCCTGCCCACACCTAGGAAGCTTGTGAGAAGGGGCAAGATTGCAGAGAGCCACCCAAGGTGGAACTCAGCACTGGGTTTTCCCCCAAAAGGTAGTGCTACAGTTCTTGTCTGCTCTGTCTATTTTGTCGGTGTGTGTGACCTTTGTAGCCTATCTTGCAAGCCAGCCATTGCTGTTAACATTGATTCTATGGGAAAGTGCCTGTCAAGTTTCAAACCAACACTTGAACATAACCCTTTTGTGAGAACTGTGTGTGCTGCAGGGAGCCTGGTGACATCAGCTGCTGTTCTTCCAACCCCCAGCCCCTTTCCTTGGTGGTCCCCCTTCCTCTGTCCCACAGATCTCAGATCTCCTGGATATAGCCTCATCCAGGCCATGGGGCATGGAAATCAAAGTGGACTTGGGAGGGGTGTGCTCTGGACTTGAATTCTAGCTCTGCTGATGAATGACTTCAGACTTGAGATCCCAGAGTGGCTGTAAAACCTAAATTCCACATTCATGTGTGTCTGTGAAATCCACATACTCTGCATACACCCTACAGAGTGTATGGAGTTTCACAGAATGTGAGATGCTGTTGCTGACTTCCACCAGTATTTCTAAGATTTGTGTGGAATTTCATAAGAATTTGTAAACGCGAACATTTCTGCTCCTAAGCATATTTATTTACTAGTCTACTAGGTGCCTGAAAAAGTTCTGAAATTTTAAAAAAATTAAATTTGACCATGTTTGGAAAAGTAGCTCCTTCTCTCTGCAGCTTTTCTCTGGAGAAAACGGGGAGAGCTGGCCCCTCGTTGTTAGGGCAGCCCCAGGACCATGCAGGAAGACAGCTGGGAGAGTTCTTGTCTCTCACTTTTGAGGAGATACAGGATGGTGCTGCCTATGGCCATGGCCAGTGCCACCCTCTGCATGAGGGCCCTGAACCCGCCTCGTGCTCCTCATCTCTGAGCAAACCACCAGCTCAAACCCAGGTTTAAACATTATCTGGAGATTGGGCGGCTGGGTGGCTCAGTTGGTTAAGCATCCAACTTTGGCTCAGGTCATGATCTCTCAGTTCACAAGTTTGAGCACCGGGTCAGGCTCTGTGCTGACAGCTCACAGCCTGGAGCCTGCTTGGGATTCTGTGCCTCCCTCTCTCTCTGCCCCTCCCCCGCTCACACTTAGCGTGTCTCTCTCTCTCACTCTCAAAAATAAATACACATTAAAAAATTTTAAACATTATCTGGAGACAACAGAAGACCTGGGGTCCACTTGTCTGCATTCCATTTCCCCTGAAACACACTTACTGTGTGACTTTAGGCCAGTTGCTTAGCCTTTCTGATGCCCCAGTTTCCCCACCTGTAAAATGTGCCCACCTCGGAGTGTTATGGGGATCACAACACTCAGAACAACTGAACAACTGTGCGTGTGGAGGGCCTCTGTACTCCACATAAACAGTGAGTATTTGGGAAATGCTGGGTGCTATTATCTGATTGTTTTTTTCACGTTTCCTCAAAATGTGGGGGACATATTTAAATGTTACCTATTCTGGTGCTCCACAACTTCACAGAAAGATAGAAACATTGGATGACATTAACACTAGCAATGAAATCAATTAAATGTTTAGAATATAGCTTGCTAAGATCGCTAAGCAATTTCAATTTTATTGACATAGAAAACATAAGTGTAAAAGATGGCAAAATTGTGTCGAACAGTTGCTAGTGCAGTTCCTTCTATCCCTGGAAATAAAATCACAGGTTCTGGGCCAAAATTTGATCAGTCAGGACATTTATTTTTAATTTTATTTGTTTAAGTTTATTTATTTTGAGAGAGAAAGTGTGAGCAGAGGAGGGGCAGAGAGAGAGGGAGAGAGAATTCTAAGCAGGCTGTGCACTATCAGCACAGAGCCCGGCAAGAGGCTCGAAACCCAGAAACCGTAAGATCACGACCTGAGCCGAAACCAAGAGTTGGATGCTTAACCGACTGAGCCACCCAGGCGCCCCATTTTAGAAATCAATAAATAGCTTAGGACCAAACAGATTGTGAGCTGCAGGAATGGGGAGCCAGAGAAAGTGTGCAGGGTGAAAGATCATCTCCCTGGCAGGGTTGGGACATGGCTCTGCCCTAATCATCTCAAACAGGGATTCTTTTCCACCACTCCCCATCCCCAGAACCTTTAGACAGTCAATATGGAGTGTTCTCTGAAGGTGTTGCATTTCCACCTGTTGCTTGGTAATGAGGGAAATGTATTCCAAAATACTCCTTTCTTCATGTTCCCCTTGGTTGCAAAGGAAGGAAACCCACCTCCCTGCCACTCCGTATATACATAACTACTTGTCAGTAAGTCCCTTCCTCATGGAAAGGAAATCTTGGTGGGGAGGGAGGGAGGGGCTCTGAGTGGCTTCAGCTGAATGAAGTGCTGTTGGTGGAGGGGAGCTATGTTAGGGCTCAACCATCTCCCACAGAAAGCAGACTTTCCCCACCACTCTACCTCTGGCTGCCTTGCCACACCCCAGCCAAATCACGGAGCCAGTCTTTGGCCTGTATCACATGAGTTGGTCTCCTCAGACCCCTGAATAAGAACCCTCGATGACATTTGCTAAGCCCATTGTGCACAGCTGTGCAGGTTAAACCCCATGAGAGCACTTGGGCAGAGGGGCATGTTGGGGGGGGAATCCAGCCAGCTTGCCAAGCTGTGAATCCTGGGGCAGGGCTGGTGTATACCTGGAGGAGGGAGCATCTTTTTCCAGTTTGCATATAGGGCTAGTAATGGCCCTGGCAGTATTTAATCCAAACCCCTGCCCCCTGCCTCCTGCCACCTTCAACCCCATCCCCCATAGCAGCCTCTGTTGCTGCGGAATTCTTTGGAGATCATCTTCCATGGCCATGACCTCCAGGAGCCCAAGGGAGCTGTAAAATGCACAAGGGTGGATGTGCCGGTGGTATTGACCACCAGTGACAAGGAGGGAGATGGTTGATTATTTCATTCACTACATTGAGTGCCCTCTATGGGCAGGCGCAGTGCTGGGTGCTGGGGATAGGCATGTAGCCATAGACATGGGCCAGCCCGCAAGAGCCCACAAAGAGAGAAGTGCAGTGCCCCTGGTGAACACTGCAGGCACAGGATGCCCGGCGTCCACAGAAGTGTGCCCAACACACTGGAGGGATGGGGATACCTCCTGAAAGGAGGTGGGCCTGAGCAGGCTCTAGCAGGATGCACAGGGAGCTGACTGGGTACACTTGCCTGGGGTGGTGTCTGTGGTACCCATGGAACCTAGAACGGGAATTTTGTTAAAGAAAGATACATTTTCAGAAGGTCCTGGAAGTCTGCAAGCTGTCTGACCTGTCACAAGGCCTCTCATAGGGGTGGAGGGAGACTTACGTTGTAGATTTTAAGCTTTGACAATTTGTCATTAGCAAAAGAGTAAAATGCCAGTCATTCTCCTTTTCTTGGGGTCTGTATTACTAGGGCTTTAAACAATTATGTTAAAAATTGGTAGCCGCAGGAAGCTTTCTGGCCTCTTGCTTTGTGACAACATGCCAAGTTCCTTTTCTTTTTCCCTCTCCCAGATACTTACTGGAGCAAGATTTCCCAGGCATGAGGATTGGCCCAGAGCCCACCACCGATTCCTTCATCGCTGTGATGTACGGGGAGACCGAGGGCAGCACCCCAGGCAACGCTTTAGTCGTGGACCCCAAAAAGCCATTTCGAAAGCTTAGTCGCTTTGGAAATGCTTTCCTGAACAGGTAAGGACCAGCAAACTGCCATCTTTCATCAACCTTTGTGTAAACCTTTTCTTTGAATTCTTGCCAATCACGTATAAAGGTTCAAAAGTAGAATGAAGCATGTCTGTTGTAGAACAGAGAAACTATAGAGAATATGCTTATTGTATTCAAATACTTGAAAGATTATCATAGAAAATGATCATTTATTATCCATTCTGGGTAGCTTCAGAGGACAGAGCTACAGCCCAGGATTGGACATTATAAGGCTGCACAGTATAAGGAATAAATTTCTAATAGTTTCAGCTGCACAGAAATGGATCCAGTTGCCTTGTGAGGAGGTGAGCTCCCCATCACTGACAGTGTTAAGCGGTGGCTGCATGGCCACCTCTCAGGCATGGTGTGCCGGGGCATCCTGCACAGAGAACCTAACCCAGATGACCCCTGGGGTTCGCCTGACCCCCACATTCAGCCTGTTGATCATTCCAGGACAGGGCACGTCACCTGCCTGGCTGCCCCTTATATTTCTCACTCCCTTGCTTTGAGCTATCTCCTTACCCATTAAGACAATGACAGGGGAAATAGAGGCTAAACCACACAAAAAGTTCATTTTGTTACTTGGTCATGACATTATAGATGTGAAGTCGTGGGACAGCTGAGATTCTGTCTTACCTGGAGATGAGCTTTATTTGTGCCACCCTGTACCCTTCTCCAGAGCTCCCAGTGAGACGGAGGGGTGCGGAGGCAGGGCACTGGCATCAGGTCTCGTGGACGCAACTGTGCACTCTCCGACGTGACCTGCTCTTCCCACCCCCTCCTTCTTCCTCTTTGCCACTCCTAGCTTTTTTTTTTTTTTTTAACTTTTTCCCTGTCTTCTCTCCTGCCATACCCCTCAGCCCTCCATTCCCCTCTTTTATGAGTTTCCTGCCTTAGACTGGTTACTCTGGGGGAGTGGGCTGTGGGATGCCAAGCCAGGGAGGGGTCATCCCAACCCCTTTAGGAAGAGCTGAGACAAGAGTCCTGAACTGTACTTCTTAGATGGTTTAAAATAAAGGAACGAAGCCTTCCAGCCAACTGCTGTCCTCCCAGAGGCCGAGGCACCTCATCACCCAGCTCCAGGAGGCACCATTCACAAGGACTAGGGGAAGAATGTGTGCCCAGGTGCTGTGCAGTTGCTCTGCTGGGGGCCACCCAGGCAACCTCTACAGGTGCCTCTGGGGAAAACTGGGCTTTACAGGCTTTCTGATGCTCTTTACCACAGATTAAAGGAGACATCCAAATGGCAGCCAGGGAACATGGCAATAGATTAATTGGAAATGCACAGATGATGTAGATGGACTCACAGAGAAATTCCATGTTATCAATGATAGTGGTTTGCAGAATACTGTCCAGATGGTTTTTACCACCTGCAGGATGTTTCTGGGAGGAGTTTCCTCCTCATCTCCAGAGCAGCCTTGGTTGGCACCAGAGCCTTTCCTGGGGGAGGAGTAGGGGTTAAAACCCAGGTGGGAGAACACCAGAGGGTCTCCTGAGATAATTGAGGGAAGATGGGACAAGAAGCTCCCCTATCAAGGCCTCCCGGGGCATCCTGGTCAGAGAGCAGGCTATAGCCAGGCCTCCTGTCTCAAGACTGGCCCCAGAAGGTTCCAAGGTCTGGAAAGTGCAGGGCACAGGGTCCTTCTCCATGGAAGACTGCCTGGAATCCTGTGGTTTCATTACCACTGCCTTTAGTCTTACTCTCTTTTTGCCCGACAAAGGCTTAAAAAAGAAATAAGCTGCCTCGTTTTTCCAAATTACTGTTTTGCCAAATCCATATTCACAAAGGAAAACCCTGGAAGGATGGCTATTGGCTTGTTTTCTTTTGGCAGATGATTTACTTTCCCAACAAATTTATCTTTTTTCAAGTCCTAAACATACAGCAAATACCTGAGTATGGAAAAGAAGTATTTAAGGAAATTTGGGGGGTCCTGGGTGGCTGAGTCAATTTAGGGTCTGACTCTTGATTTTGGCTCAAGTCATGGTCTCACATTTCATGAGATCAAGCCCCTCGTCAGGCTCTGTGCTACTAGCACAGAGCCTGCTTGGGATTCTTTCTCTCTCTCTCTCTCCCTCTCTCTCTCTCTCTCTCTCTGCCCCCCCAAAATAAATAAACATTTTTTTAAATCAATGAGCATAGGGCACTCAAATGTATGTATGTATTTATAGCGTCCCTATGGGGTCACCAGCAAGGCTAGCACTAAACGCAGGCAAACTTCTTCTTACATAGCATACTTTCTGGGAACGAGGTCAAAATACAGTACTTAGTAGGAATGGGAATTGGTTGTCCGCAGAGGAGAATTTTTTTCCCCCAGACTCACTGAGCAACCACCAGTCACCGTGGGATAGGTCTCATTAGCCTAGCTGTCTCACTACAGGCATTGGCTTGAAGATCTGCCCCCAACGGCATCTTTAAAAGAGGTTAGTTAGTACTTCACCAGAGTGACACCACCTTGAGACATTAAGCAAACCAGTGCAGCCTGCGTTTCAATGCATGAGGCTGGCTTCTAAGAAGTAACAGAGGGTCTGCTTGCACTTCTGAGAAAAGAAGACAAATTCCCAAAAAGACAGCTTCAAATTATAGAAATTCCATACTCCAGCAATAAAAGGAGTTGAGTCAAGAACAAAAAGAGTTCTATGGAAACAACTTTAATGCGACATTCCAAAACCCCACCATGCTACCTTACTTTGGAGGGGCATTCCACAGTCAGGCACGTCGTGGAGCTGCTCCATGGCGTGGCTCCGCAGCCTGTTATCTGGAGGCAGCTCCAGCTCACACAGGAGCCGATGAACAACCAGCCCCACCTGAGGGCAGGAGTCCCGGGAGGCACCAGGGTATTTTGGTCAGTCTACAAGTATCACGTTTGGCATCTGACATGTCCCCCCAGCAGTCTGCTTTTGAATCGGATCGGATGTTATGTTTTTCTCTTAATCCACTTTTCTAAACATGGTGGTGTTTATTTGTTTGTTTTTAATCCACATAGCTGCAGACCTTGTTTTTAGTTTAGGATCTAGTTTAATTTTAGTTTTAAATTGTAGTCATCCACACGGGCCACCTGGGTGGCTCAGTGGGTTAAGGTTCAAGTCATGATCCCAGATCAAGCCCCACATCAGGCTCTGTGCTGACAGCATGGAGGCTATTTGGGATTCTCTCTCTCTCTCTCTCTCTCTCTCTCTCTCTCTCTCTCTCTGTCCCTCCCCTGCTCATGCTCTCTCTCTTTCTCAAAATAAATAAACTTAAAAAAAAGTTGTCATCCACAGAAGAAATTCTTAAACTCATTTACTTCCTCATTGCCTCTGTTTCCTTTTGAAAAGTAACTTTTATCAGAGGTGCTAGGGATTTTGAGCTAAAGGAATCTGAATGGTACTTCCATGCATCGTCCATTTGGCCAGCCCTGATGATGGTGATGATAAAAATAAAAACCGCACCATCTCACATTTGCATGATGATTTAGCAATAATAGAAGACATATGTTTAATTTTGGACTTAAACTGTATTTGTTATCTCTCTGTGATTAAATGACACTTTACTAATAGAGGATTGTTTTTTAAAATATATAAATGTTAGTACAATTGGGAATTTTTTTTAACGGATGTAATTCAAGTATATATCATCAGTCCAGACACATGCGGGCTCTATCAGCTAATTTAGCCACAGAAATTAAGGAAAATAGACTTTTGCCAAGAATCACCAGTGAATTTGTTACTGTTTTTAATTCTGAATGATTAACTGGTTTTGTTTATTTATTTGTTTGTTTTGTGGCATATTTATCCATTAATAAACCCCCTGAACCTCTTCCCATTAATCTTTAACCTCAAGATTTGTGGTAGCTGCCAGTTCGTTAACCATAGTTCTTCATTGGCAGCTGCCTGGACAGTCCTGGTCCTGACATTCCAGAAAACCAGTGTTACTCACTGGACTCAGGCAGACTTTCCCTGCACTGGTGTGTGGCACCTGACATTTCCTGCTGTGGCAGTCAGGAAATCTCGAGAGGCTTGGTTTAAAAAGTACATCCTTAGGTTGGACCACATGAAATTGGCAATATTCAACCTCTTCTACTTGTAAATGGTGTAAGTTATTCTGTAAAAGTGGTAATTCTGTTAGATTCAATCTAAGGGGTAACTGTGGGCTCTTTGTAGTCTGGATGTGAAATTCTTCCTGGGCAGTGGAAGGTTAGATCACCTGTTTGTGGTAGGACTATGTAACAATAATTATTATATTTTATTTACTTATTTTTTAATGTTTATTTTTGAGAGAGAGAGCAAGAGAGAGGGTGCACCAACAAGTGTGAGCAGGGGAGGGGCAGAGAGAGAAGGAGACACAGAATCCAAAGGAGACTCCAGGCTCTGAGCTGTCAGCACAGAGCCTGACGTGGGGCTAGAACTCAGAAGCCGTGAGATCATGACCTGAGTTGAAGTCATTCGCTTAACTGACCGCACCACCCAGGTGCCCTAATTATCATATTTTAATATAACAATGATCATGGGATGGTTGCCAGAGTCTTTTTGTGTATCATTTGCTATTTACTATGCCTTACTCTAATCAGTGAGTGAGCTGGGGACGAAGAAGGTGCTTTGAAACTGCATGATACTCTCTCCATTATCAGCACCCGTTTATTTGAACCTGATGACAACCTGGGAGTTCTCAGTCAGCTAGAATTGCTCAGACACCTAGAGCTCACAGCATGAGTGAGCAAGGGTTTCTGCTCCCAGGCCCTCCAGCAGTGGGCCAAGAGCAAGTCACAAGGGAGCCTCGGGTGGGGAGTTCTAGGGCCGTGGCACAGCACTCCCTTGTTTTGGAATGTCGCCCTCTGTGATAAGGCACACAGCAGTGGTTCAAAGGCACAAAATACTGGTGGCAGCCTAGGAGTCGAAAACCTGGGCCCAAGTCCAAACTCCTGGGTTAGATACCAGTTCCATCAGTTATAGCCATGTGACTTGGCAAGTTATGGTGTGTGCCCCTCTGTTCCCCGTCTCCTCCTGTGTAAATGGCAGTGCACAGCCCCTACTTACAGGTTGTGGCAAGGATTAAGTGAGTTAATGTCTACAGAAAGTGTCTAGAGCATTGCCTGATACACAGGGAGGGGGCAGTAAATGTTTGTGCCATTTTATTATTACTGTAACTGCTAGATATCACTACATTGCTTGGAAATCAAAAGCAGCATTAGGGTACTGCCTGGTTCTTTTTAAATATTGATAATCAAATTGGAATGTTAGCATTTAGAGGCAATTTTAAAATCTCTGATCCTCTCACCTCCTTGTTTTACTAGGCAGTAAGACCTTATAGCCCAGACTATCCCTTTATTCGGCCCCCTTTCTGCTACCCCCGAGTCTTCTTTGGGTGTGGGAGTGGCAGGGAATGGGGGTCAAGCACAGAGTTTGGGCTCATCCTCCCCTCCTTTTATTAGAACAAGATGCATCAGGTCAGCCCTGCATGAGGAAACACACCATAACAGCTTCTGGGCTTAACCCAGCACATGTCTGCATATTTTGTGTGAAATGTAGAAAGCAAAGCACAGGTACATTTATGTTAGTCACTCTGGCATGGAGTAGGAAATCCATCTTGGGACAGCAAATCTGTGATTGGGAACATTTCAGCACACAAACATAAGCAAGAAAGGCCTGACCGAAGGCTGACTAGAAGACACCCAGTAAATAAACCTTCCTTTCTTATAGCTTAAAAGTTAGACAGGATTGCCGTAACAGCATTGCATTAGGGCTTTTTTCTGATTACAATGTAATTATTTAAGAAAACGTGTGGTTCTAACCCCAGTATATGAGGCCTGCCCCCACATGGGGTTCTGAAAGCTGACTTCTGCTCTGTGCTCCCCCCCACCCCACCCCTGCCCTCCCCACCCCCACCACCATCACCCCTGCCCCACCCCCGCCCAAGGCTTTCTTGCTTTCTTTCATGGAGCCATAGTCTGGTTTTGCACACATAACCCAACCACGCCCTCTCAGGATGCTCCTGGAGAGCTCCCTCCTTCTCTCCCTGCCCATCTTCTCCCCCCATTCCCTGCCCCTCCCACTCCTCCCTCCTCTTCCCCCTCCTCCCTTTTTCTGCAAGTTATCCCTGTGGGCCGCTCAACCTGCTCTCGTGTTTATTGTGGGGTAACGTCACCACATCTGACCGCATCTTGTTTTGTGGCTCACAGATTTTGCCTCTGCTGTTGTGTCAGGAGGCATGGCAGTTGTTGAAAGTTTATCACTTTGCAGAGAGGGAGTGGCCAGTGTATACATTTTGAATCCCTCTGTTAACTTCACACTAGAATCTAGGGGTTTCATGTTTCGGAAAAATTGGTATTGAGTGTGAGCTTGTGGCTTTGGAGAAAGGTCAGCCTCTCACAGGAATACTTCACATATGTGCAATTTTTTGGCACTGTCAAATGCCTCAAGCCACTTAATAAAAAGGATGGGACTGTGATAAGAGACTGAATCATTACTGACAAGAAATGCGGTCTACCGCAGATAAGCTCAGAACTCTGTTCCTACCTCAATTCTAGAGCATTGCATGTGGTGGGTTGTTTTTTTCTTTGTGAACTTACAAAGAACAAATGCTTCGTGATCTCTGTGTACTTTATTCTCATAGATCTGCTTTCCCAGTGTTGAGCAGTGGGGTTTACTTAAAGGTTTGGAGGATGCATGATAGGCAGGAGAAAATCAGAAATGCCTTGACCCTTTATTTTTAACGTTGTGAACTTTCTAACTTTATGGCTTCATTTCTACTCAGCTGACATCAGAAATATTAGTCTGTGGTCTCCAGCCAGCCACGCATTAACGACATGACCTCAAGATGTCCTAACTACTTTGTGCTTCAACTTTTCCAGCTGCAAAATGATCATAGTATCTTTTCCTACATTTTCCTGGGCTGACTTGAAGAGGTAGGAAAGAATGTGTAGGAAACTCGTCCTGAGCACCTTCAAAACCAGCTGATTTGAAATGTCAGTAAATGTACCTCTTGCTCAGGACTGCCCACCCCTGGCTGTGTGGCTGCGCTCCCACCCTGCCGTGGGGCTATGCCAGCCACATGTGTGCTGTGAAGGCCAGCATGGCATCCCTGTCCTGCATTCCCAGCATATTTACTTTCTGAGTGATCCCGCCAGTTCCCCTGAATGGAAGAATTGGGCTTTCACTGAGGGTTTTCCAGCTTTCTGCCCGCACAGATCCAGAAGTTGGCCGTTTACAATACAGGAAAAGAAGAGGCACTCTACCTACAGGGTCTGCCTTAAAACAGACCCAGTGCCTAGAGAGATCCACCTTGAGCCCTGCTGCCTGGGTGAAAAAGTATCAAAGTGTTTCCCTCTGCTACTCTAGAGTTATTCAGTATTAAACCTAAAAAGGACCTCACCAGTCCCTGTCCACGTGTCTCCATTTATACAGAAGGACACAGGCCCAGAGCTGGGAAGCCCTTGTCCAGGGTCCCATAGCAAATTACTGGCAAAGGCTGAGCTGAACCTGCACCCAGTCTGCTGACCCACAGGCCCTATTTTCCTTCCACGCCCCTTTGCTTCCATGAGGCTGATGCCAGGGCAGCTGACAGCAGGGGAGTTGGTATGAGAAGGAAGAGATGGTGTCAGGCAAGTGAGGGCCAAGGAAAGAGGCTTGAGACACTTGGCCACGACTCTCCCCCACCCCTGCCTCTCTGTCTACTCTTAGGGTATCCCTTGGACTCCAGAGCACCTGGAGGATTTGGGGTGTTGCCCACAGGTGCTTGCCCCATGCTGGGCCTGAAGCCATCTGGGCACCGGACTGCATGCTGAGGTACCAGGCCACTGGTCCTTCCACTGTCACACTAGGGAGTGGGCAGCGGCCAGGCAGGGAGTTTGGGAGTGGGACAGTGACCCTGGAGGAGACATGGGATTCCCTGGGAGGAGAAGCCCAGGACGATTGGCCAAGGAGCAGCCTGGAGAATGGGCAGGCAAGGCTGACTGGCTTGGGTCAGGCTAACCTGGGTTTAAGGCCCAGCCCTGAGTGATGCTGAGTAAATTACTTAGCTTCTCTGATGTTAAAAAGAATTTCTTCCTCAAGGGGTTACTGTCAAGAGCAAATGAGATGATGTTTGTGAAATATCTAAGTGTTCAGTAAATGTCTGCTAAAATAAAAACCGTGAAGGATCTGGTGGCTGGTAGCATCAGGTACCAAGGCACCTTCCCACACCTGCCCGAGGGTCCAGCGTCCAGTCCCCGTGGCCCCGGCGGAGGCGCTGTCAATCCCCTGCAAGTTCCTGCTGTACAGGCCGTGTCAGTAACCTTGAGAGACCATGGAGCTCTTCAGAGCTGAGAGATATGCAGTTCCTGATCCCACCTTTGATCCCTTTCTTCCAGATTCATGTGCTCGCAGCTGCCCAATCAGGTCCTCAAGAGCATCAGCATCATCGACAGTCCCGGCATCCTGTCTGGGGAGAAGCAGCGCATCAGCCGAGGTCAGTGCCCACCCCTGTCCCAACCCTCCTCTGCTGCTCCTGAGGATCGCTGTCATGTCAGCAGAGGATTTCTGTTTCTGTCGAATCTGTCCATCCCCAAGGATGCCTCCATCAGCCCTGGGAAGCCCAGGGGCTGTAGGGGCCCCAAGAAGCAACCAGGAGGCCTGGCATCAAAGGTTCTGCATTTCAACTGAAAAACTTTCTGGAGTCTTAGCAGTAATCTCTTGATTCCTTTAAACACTGCCATTTGCCACTAGTACCTACCTCATGTAAATCTTCCGAGTTTAGAAGGGACATGCATATCACTACCAACCATTCCCGTGGACATGGGAATAAAGGAGTAGGTAGTCACTGCCAGGGAAAGAAGCCCTCCCCCTGCTCTTCCTCCCTCCCCGTCGGCACATGGCCCGTGGCCTCTGCAGCATCCCTCTGATGAGTCAGCCCTTATTGGTATCTGTGGCGCCAGACAGTGTGCTGTGTGCTGAGGATGCAGCAAAAACAGGTATAGTTTCTGCCCTCACAGAACTAATGTTCTAAGGAGGAAGACAGATGTTAATCAAGTTATCATAGGAAACAGAAACTGAGACCTGAGGGGCCGCCAGGGTGGCTCAGTCAGTTAAGTATCTGACTTTGGTTCAGGTCATGATCTCATGGTTTGTAAGTTTGAGCCCCGCATTGGGCTTACTGCAGTCAGGGCAGAGCCCACTTCGGATCCTCTGTCCCCCCCTCTCTTTGTCCCTCCTCAGCTTGTGCTCTCTCTCTGTCTCTCTCAAAATAAATAAATAAACTTAAAAAAAAAATGAGAACTGGGATAAGTGCTCTGAGATGAGGGCCTTATGTTGAGGGTGGAAGGGGACCTGACCTGCCCTTGTGTTGGGAAAGACACCTCATGGAAGCAACATTTGGCCCAAGACCTGGAAGGTGAGTAGGAATTACCTAAGGGAGGCCCTGCAATGGAGAAGGAGAGACTAGAAGGTGTTAAGAGGAGATCAACAGAGAATAGAAAATGATTGTAAAGGACAGTGAAGTTGGGCTTCTTTAGCCTTCTGGAAACCAGACTGAACCCTAACCTTGTCTAGCCCTGTGCACTGTGGTGAAACAGATGGGCCTGCTCTCTCCCCCACCCTCCTGGAGAAGGGGACATCAGGGGCGGTCCGAGGACACAGCTTGCTCACAGTGAGGAGATGCCTGACGAAGAAGGTGCTAGGTTGGATTCCCACAGTCACAGAGGCAGGTCAGGTGCCCCTGGCCCTTGAAACAAAGGCCAGTCCTTTGAGGCTTTGCTAGGAGGGAGAAGACGGAACAGATGAATTGCTGCTTCTACTTGTCCCTGACAAGGCTTCACAACTCCTTTAACAGCAAGTCAGTAAAACTGGGTTTAGAAGTGCCAGAGTTGCGCAGTGACCTGTCTGGGGTCATGGCCCCAGGTTCTGGCCATGCAGTGGACTCCCCCAGGCCTCATGAAGCAGAAGGACAGCTACGCAAGCTGTGAGGACACTCCCAGGAGCTAGAAAGCAAGGCCCCAAGATGGGTAAAGAATGGCTTCCAAGGTCTGCAAGCCCTCCTTTCTCATGGCATTTCAGGAATGCTGACTTTGCAGCCTCCACAGACCCACAGAGAGCTTGGGACTGCCTTGCTGTGCCTTCACCCATTCGGTCAGGGACTCCATGGGCAATTAGGCCACCCTGAGGCCTCCAAGCACATTGCTTATAGAAAACCCCAGCATAATACTATTCTTTTCTCACAAATATCTGTTAGTTATATTTTCTGTTATAAAAGTAATGTTTCTTGTAAAGGATTCAGGCAATGAATAGGGACATACAAAATCTATCACAATTAACAATTGTTAATGGTGTTCTTCAGCTCCTTAGAGGCTTTTTCCTGTGCACATACAAACGTATTATTTTTAACAGAAATGTGATTTCCAGGCACATTTTCTACAACTTGATTTTTTGCCGTAATGGTCTTTCACAAACATCATTCCGTGCCAGTATACCCAAATTACTTTACTCCTCTTAACAGCTGCTCAGTTTCCATCAAAGGGACATAACATTGTTTATTTACCCAATTTGTGGATATTGTGATGGTTAATAATTTGTCACTGTTATAAATAGTGCCACAGATAGACATCATTTTTGTAACTTTATGCCTCAATACCAATAGATTTTTTTTTTTTAAGAGCCACTTTGGGACCACTCCTTTGGCCTCATAAAAGTTGCTCTGCAGATAAAATGTTTTGTTTTAAAAGAAAAGAAAGAAAACCCACGTCCCACAGTTTTTCCGAGCTGTCCATGTTTTACTGCTTCTACCAGTTGGCCAATTCTAATCACCCACATTTTCGAGGGTTTCTCCTTTGCTGAGCAATTACAAGTGTCTTTTTAGACTGTAGCTTCTTTATAGTAATGTAGCGTGGGATAATGCTTTCAGGATGCTTTGAAGACCAGTTCTTTTTAACGCTTTATAGGAATCTGACTCATATCCTGGTGCAGCTCACCGTGGCAGTACTTCCTCACACCCTATGCACAGAAATAGCACATACGGTTCCAAGCAGGCAGTGTTCGGGTGGACCCTGCCACCCTGACACATAGAGCAGCTGGTGGGGAAGGACAGAGAGCTGCAAACAATGACAGCTTTCTGCACAGTAGCTGAGGTTCCCAAGCTTGAGTACCAGACTGTGTTTGGGACAGTTGGTGGCTGGAGTCACTCAGCTGTTAGTTTCAACACATTAACTCCGAAGAGTCTATACTGTTTTAAAGCTAATGCTGTTGCAGACAGTGCTGCATTCTGACTCAGACTCCTCCTGCTTCTATCCGTCCAGCTTTGTAAATCACAGCACCACCTTTACCCGTCACATATGTCAACATTGCATGAGGTAGTAGGTACACATTGTGACCAGCAGGACATTTGAAACGTCTGCTAATGTCTTTATTAGTGGGGCTTTGACTTCCTTATGGGTGTTTTGTCTATAAAAGAGGAAAGATAGCAGCTGTTGTGCCTTCTCCTTAATCCTTGGTGAGGTTGATGGATTAACCCTCAACAAGCAGGTCCCTCTTATTAATCTAAAGAGTGTCTTTAGGGGTACCTGGGTGGCTCAGTCACTCTACCATCTGACTCTTGATTTAGGCTCAATTCATGATTGAGCCCTCCATCAGCTTCTGCTCTAAGCATGGAACTTGCTTGGGATTCTCTCTCTCTATTCCTCTGCTCCTCTCCCCCACTCACGTGCCCTCTTTCTCTCTCTGAAATTTAAAAAAAAAAAAGAGTCTCTTTAAGGGTGTATTCATAATGGCAGTGTGAGAACAGTCACTGTGCATTGAGCCCTTGCTGGATATCTGCACTGTGCTAATCATTTGGGATTTGCTATCTACGTTAAACCTGCACATACTCATACACTGACAGAAGCTCGGCCCTGGCCAAGTAAACCACACGTGCCCTCACTCCCCGGGGAAAGCAGAGCCTTCCAACGATCATGAGAACTCTTTCCTTAGCTGCTAGGCAGATGGGTGACTGCACTTGACATCTGGGGAGTGGATAGAGTAAACAGTGTTGACAGGGTGCTCCTTCTGGAGAATAGGCTCAGAGGATGAGTGCTTCAGGCATTGCTGAAAGCTGAAGATGTTGTGGGACCCAGTCCACCCTCTAGCTGCAGGGCTATGCAGCCCTGGCTGAGAGTGAGAGCATGCTGGGTAGGCAGTGCGGCTGCGGGAGGAGGCAGTGAGGGGCGACTGCTGAGGACCCCCAGGAAGACGTGTCGACTTTATGACACCCACAGCTGATCTCCTCGACAGCATAGGAAAAAGCCGATGGCAGATGGGGTGGTGGAGCGTTGTGCTACCTTGCTGGAAGTTGAATGGGGAAGGAGGGACTTGAACTGACCAGCTGGCCCTACATGATCATTGGCATCCCCCAGGAACCTCCAGGGCATTGCCCGGGTATCCAGAGTTCTGGGGACCAGATGGTCAGTGAGGGTGTAGCTCTGGGAAAGAATCCTGATGCATTAGTGGTGACAGCAAAAATGGGGACTCTGAACACAGGGTTCAGTAATATATCTCACCTCACCCACAGCTCTGTTCTTCCTGGCTCAATCCTCTCTCATGACGTCATAGGCCTGGTTCCCTTGTATCCGGTGTTGAGTAGAGGGGGGAAGTGTGATCATAAGGAGGACATGGTGTTCACAGTCATGGCTCCTCTCTAGGCCAAAGTCATAGGTGACGGGAAGAAACACTTGACATTTCTACATGATAGTTCATATTTTGTGGTCTCAGGTTTGAGGCAAAACATGGCAGATCCACTCTTATGTTAGAAGTAACTTTTACCAAATAACAGGTGTTGGCGAGGATGTGGAGAAAAAGGAATCATCGTGTATTGTTGGTGGGAATGCAAACTGGTGTAACCACTGTGGAAAACAATATGGAGATTCCTCAAAAAATTAAAAATAGAACTCCCTACAATACAGTAATCACATTACTGGGTATTTACCTAAAAAATACAAAAATATAATTCAAAGTGATATATGCACCCCTGTGTTTATTGCAGCATTATCTGCAATAGCCAGACTATGGAAGCAGCCCAAGTGCCCATCAATAGATGAATGGATAAAGAAGATGTGGTGTGTACACACACACACACACACACAATGGAATATTATTCAGCCTTAAAAAAAGAATGAAATTTTGCCATTTACAACAATATGAATGGAGCTAGAGAGTATAATGCTAAGTGAATTAAGTCAGTCAGAGAAAGACAAATATCATATGATCTCCCCCATGTGGAATTTAAGAAACAAAACAAACAAGTAAAAGGAAAAAAGAGAGAGAGAGAGAGAGAAACCAAGAAACAGACTCTTAATTATAGAGAACAAACTCGTGGTTCCCAGATGGGGGGATGGGTGAAATAGGTGATGAGGATAGAAACAAAGAGAAAGGGAGAAAGGAAGAGGGAGAGAGGACAGGAGGAAGGAGAGAGGGAGGGAGGGGAAGGAAAGAAGGGAGGGAGGAAGGGGAAAGGGAGGAAGGGAGGGAAAGAGAGAGGGAGGAAGGGAGGGAAAGAGAGGAAGGAAGGGAGGGAGAGGTAACCTCTACTAATTAGGATCTGCCTCAGCATATCCTTGTCCTCATCAGAATCTTAACATTGACCCTAGAAATCAGATCACAGGACCTCTTGCTTCCCTGCTGGGTGTTTCAGAATAAAACAAGCATGCATAGTCAACATTTGGGGGGAGTGTTACCTAAATCTGTTTGGAAGCTTTCTAAATAAAACCCACAAGGGTAATTGATTTTGGAACAATTTTTAGTATACTCCATATGGAAACCCATTACCCTTCAGATGTTCCTTTGTTTAATTATAGTTAGCAGGAAATCTTTAGGAACAAAGGATTGAGTTTGGTAACTAAACTGTAGCTTTCTTGGCTGACAAAGAATATCCATCAAGCATGGATAAAAATGTTCTGATATATTTGTAATAATAATTTTATGCTAATCAAGTAATAGCTACCTAAAAGTTCTACAAGCTTTTCCTGATTCTTTTCTTGTAGCCAATAAAAGAATGTTTGGATTCTTAAGATTTTCTAAATTATTTGCTTGAAGGGTATGAGTAAAATGTGAGCTGGATCACTTTTAAGAAACATCTTTTGCCCCTGATGACAACATCCAGGTTTTTGACTTTATGTGATGAGAAAAGAGAGCACACTTACCCACGCATCCTTATTTTCATTCCCACTCTCTTATTATTCTGGTTCCTGGCCTGTTTACTTTCTAAAATACTGTTTATTCATGCTGAAACTAAGCATCATCTAGGACTTATTTCTTGACACGGCATGAACACAAGTGTGTTCCCAACTCTTGGTACAAACCTCTGGGTTCTGGCTCTCATCATAATGTCCTGGTCTGAAGAGGAGAACACTGAAAAAACCTAATGTAGCAACTGGTATACTTGTCCATCTATTTAGCACCTAAGCATGTGGAAGGCTCTGTTTGAGCAGCAAATAATTACTCCTGTGATTTCCTGAAAGAATGAGGTTTTGTGTCGCTGTCAACAGACTTCACTTTGATAACAAAAGTAATGCAATTGTTCTCTTTTAAAAATTTAAATAACCCTAGGGGTGCCTGGGGCCCCTAGAGTGGCTCAGTCAGTTAAGCATTGACTCTTGGTTTCACTAGGTCATGATCACATGGTTCATGAATTCGAGCCCTGTATTGGGCTCTGTGCTGACAGTGTGGAGCCTGCTTGGGATTCTGTCTGTCCTTTTCTCTCTGCCCCTTCCCTGCTCTCTCTTTCAGTCTTTCTGTCATAAATAAATAAATACTCTATAAAATTTTTTTTTAATTTGAATAACTTAAAAAATTCTTGGGTCAATTTTCCAACAAATCTACCTGTTCCTCCAGGACCAGCACCCTGTCAATTAAAAATTTGACAGTATCTTCTTCTGATGTCTAAGTCCTTCCCTGTATAAGCCCTTCTCATTATAAGTCAACAAATAGAACTGAGAAGTTAGAAAAAATAAAAGGGCAGAAAGTGTTCTGCTTGTAAAACAATAAATTATAGTGATGCATGCAACAGAAGGGATTGAACACTGTGCTTCAAATAACAGAACAATCACATTAGCTTCAAAAATCATTGATTAATGTTTTAATATTTACATACAGACATCCTCAAGTCCTCTTGATTTTAGTAACATGAAGGAAAGCCCTCAAGATTAAAAAAAGCATGTGAAGACATATGACAGGATATGTGAACAAGCAGTTTCAAGGGTCTGACAACTCAGCAAAAGCTCCCAAACATAGTATCACAAATGAACCAACAGATCCAGGGAAAGGAGGTGTGCAAATCCAACCTGGAATTAATAAAGGTGCAAAATAAAAGAGAAAAGGTGCAAACACACCTTAATCAAGGGAGTACAGACATTCCTACTTAACAGGTCTTTGGAACTTGGAAGACAAAAAAACCAGATTTTGAAGGATTCCCGAGAATGGAGAGAGAACATTTAGGGCTGCCTGATATGAATGACTTCCTCGCTCAGGCTTTGGGACCCACAGGGCCCAGGGGGAAGACACACACATACACAAAGAGGAAGGAGTCTTTTCCCTAAAATAATGAGATATAGCTCAGGACTGTCCTAGCTTTTCTGCAGCACCGGAGACTGTGTTGACATGAGCTCACTGGACATGTGGCCATTACAGGTGCTATTCCTGTCCCCAGCTCCCCATCCCGTGGTTGGTACAGGGCTTCTTGGATTTTTGTTTTGTTTCTTGGGGTTTGGGCCTAACCACAGTTCATGCTCTCTTAGGTCCTCTCCTTGCCCGCTATGGCTCCTACCAGCCTCAGGACATTCCCAGGCTTCATCAGCATGCCCTTGGACCTTCACCCTTGGATCTAGAAGTTGGGCAGAGAGGGCCCAAGAAAGGGCAAGCTTTGAGGCAATAGAGACTGCCCACTAGGTTAACAGCAGTTCGTTCATTAAGGAACAAATTCCTCTGAGATGTGTTGAACTCTTATGTGCCAGGAACCAAGCTAGGAACTGGGAGCATAAAGATGAACAAGGTACCGCCCCTGCCTGGAAGGCTACTGCCTAGTGTGGTCAGCCAGCCAGTCACTGATGCACCAGATTGTCACCTCAGTAGACTTATTACCCATTCAACCAACAGTAGGACAAAAAATGGACATGGTCACTGCCCTTATGGAATTTACATTCTGATGGGAGGGCCAGATAAGAACAGCAGGTAAACGAATGAATAAATCATTGTAAATAGTCGTGAGGTACAGGAAGGAAACAGATGAGACACCAAGTTCAACAATAGGGGCTGAGATAGACCTGCCCCACTTTCGAAGCTGACTGTGGCTGAAAGCTCAAAGGAAACTGGTCTTCGGCCCTGGCAAGGTTTTACAAGTTTGGGCTGACCGTATTGTCTATTCAGATATTTCCCACCTGATATATAAGGGACATATAGTATAATAGATATTCAGCTGTCAGATATTTACACATGGATTTCAGTTCCTGAATATTCATGTTTTGTTTTATTTTGTTTTTTCCCTGAGGTCTCTTCTATGACCTACATCAATCAGTCTGTAAACCTAGAATCAAACAGATTGCTTTCCTGGGTCCAGTCAAGGAATTGAAGTCCTGAATGTAGTATAGTGGGAAGCATGGGCAATCGAAATGGACTCCCTGGGTCTCGTTGAGCCCACATGGCCTTGGAAAAGTTGTCTCTCTGTAAAAAGAGGGTAATAGTACCTTGTGCATCATGTTGTTGTAACTGAGTTGATACATAGAAAGCAGAAAACGATGCCCCACCTAGCACACAGTGAGTGCTCAATACATGTTAGCTGTTATTATCACCGTCATCATCTCATTGTATTACTGTTTTTGTTACTGTTGAAGGCCAAAGAGTTTTCAAAGGCTGATTTAATCAGCCTTTATATTGGTTTATATCGGTTTCTTGCCTCTTACAGTCTTCTGTGTCATAGAGTAGGACAAATTTTTGTCAAGTTATCTGAAATGTAGAGTTTGCTGTTCAGGGACTGAATATTCTATTTTTAGATAAGTGTTCCTACCTTTTCCCCACATATCTTGGTCATTTTATTGATGATTAGCTTTTAAATTTTATAATCGTATGTCTCTCTAGCCATAGAGAAGAGATACCACTCTAATTGATCATCCAGTTTACAAAGTATTAGAGGAAAGAGAATTTATTTTTTATTTTTTTAAGTTTATTTATTTGGAGAGAGTGAGAGAGAACATGTGTGAGAAGGGAAGGGGCAGAGAGAAAAGGAGAGAGAGAATCCCATACAGGCTCCGTGCTGTCAGGATGAAGCCCTATATGGGGCTCAATCTCACAAACTGTGAGATTATGACCTGAGTTGAAATCAAGAGTTGGATGTTTAACCAACTGAGCCACCCAAGCTTCCCTGATGAAAGAAAATTTTTAAATAACAGACATTTGTGTGTGTGTGTGTGTGTGTGTGTGTGTGTGTGTGATCTTTTTGGTATTTTTTATTTTAGAAGAAGCGATGGTATAAAAAGTGATGGGTAATGTTAGGGGCATGCTAGAGATATTCATTCAACACACATTTACAATGATTACCCATGAGATGCTAAGCACTGTCCTGGATGCCAGGATTCAAAATGAGTTAGACACAGGCCTTGGCCAGTGTACTCATACTCAGTTGGGGTGGATGGACCTGCAAAAAAGCCACTCTGACCATATGTGTTATAGGAGTTCTGATCAAGAAGTGCAGTGAGTAGGGGACCCCACCAGTCCCCAATGGGTAGTGGGAGGTAGGTAGTCAGTGAGGCTGCTAAGAGAAAGGACACTTTTCTCCCCCTTCCTTTTGTTTTTTTTAAATTTGCATTTTCTCTCTTTTTTAACAATTTAGTAGACTTTTTATATATTTACAAAATTGTGCAACCATCCCCACAACCAATTTTAGAACATTTCCATCATCCCAAAAAGAACTCATTGTACTCATTAGCAATCATTATCAATTCTCCCCCACCCCCTAGACCCTCGCAACCACTAACCCTACTTTCTGTCTCTATGGATTTGCCTATTCTGGACATGTCATATAAATGGAATCAAACAATATGTGGCCTTTGTATCTGGCTTTTTTCACTTAGCACAGTGTGTTCAAGGTTCATCCATGTTGTAATAGGTATTAGTATTTCATTCCTTTTTTATGGCTATGTGATATTTTATGAATTCATCAATTGATGGACATTTGGGTTGTTTCCACTTTTCTGGCCATTTTGAATAATACTGCTATGATTAGTCATATACGAGTTCTTATGAAAACATACATTTTCAAACTTGGGTATATACCTAAGAGCAGAATTGCAGGGCCATATGGTAACTCAATGTTTTGAGGAATGGCTCAGTTTTCCAAAGTGGCTGCATCATTTTACATTCCCACCAGCATACTACAAGCATTCCAGTTTCTCTACATCCTCATCAACATTGTCATTTTGATTAGAACCATCCCAGTAGGTATGAAGTGATATCTCATTGTGGTTTCAGTTTACATTTATCTGATGGCTAATGATGTTGAACATCTTCTCATGTGCTTTGTTAGCCATTTGTATATCTTCTTTGAAGAAATGTATATGTAGATTCTTTTCTCAGTTTTAATTGGATTATTTGTCTTTTTATTGTTGAGATTTAATACTCTTTATGTATCCTCTATACTAGTCAAATATTGATTTGAGAATATTTTGCCTTATGTCCTGGGTTGTCTTTTCACTGTCTTTATGGTATGGTCTGAAGCACAAATTTTTTTCATTTTAATGAAAGTTAATATATCTATTTTGATTTTTGTCACTTTGCCTAACCCAAGCTCATGAAAATTTAATCTTATATTTTTTTCGAAGAGATTTATAGTGCTAGCACTTACAGTTAGGTCATTGATCCATATTAAGTTAATTTTGTATATGGTGTGAGGTTGATTCCACCTTGATTCTTTTGCATGTGTGTATCCAGTTGTCCTGGTGCCAATTGTTAGAAAGACAATACTCTCCCCCATTTAATTGTCATGGCACCCTCACTGAAAATCATTTGGCTATAGGGGTCTTCGGTGGCTCAGTCAGTTAAGCATCTGACTTAGGCTCAGGTCATGATCTCACAGTTCATGAGATTGAGCCCCACATCAGGCTCTGCAATGGGCATGGAGTTTGCTTAGGATTCTCCCTCTCCCTCTACTGCTCATGCTCTCTCTCTCTCTCTTGAAAAAAAAAAAAAGACAAATCAGTTGGCTATACCTATTGTTTATTTCTACACCCTCAATTCCATTTCGTTGGTCTATATATATCTAATTTTATGAGGCAGCATTTCTTGATCAGACCTTCCAGGTAAATTGGTGAGTTCATTGGCCAGCAAGTTCAGGGCCTTATCAGGTAGGGTGAGGATACAATGAGATGGTGTGAAGCTCTTACCACAGCACCTATCTGGTTCATAGTCAAGAGAAAGATAACCATGGCTGCCCTTCCTTACTATTGTTCCGCTCTCCTAGGCAGCAGAAAGGGTGTGTGCAAGAACAGGGGAAGATATATGAGCTGGGGCCCTTTGGTGGAACGTGAGTTGTGCATGTGGCTGGAACATGGGTATGTGGTAAATGGGCACATGTGACAGGAAACTGGGTTTTGTCCTGAAGGCTGCATGAAACACTGAGGAGTGTGAGGTAAAGGGATGACATGTTAAAGAATTATCTAGAAGAGAACATATGTCCTCAGATTCAGATCATGAAGCCATTTTGATATTTAGAGCTTGAGCTCAATGACTTGTTTCAGAGCTTTGTTTGAATTTGGCAGCAACAAAAAAGTGTCCATCCCTAGGGAATGGGGCTGACCACTGGTAATTTGTTGGCAGATCCTGTTTTCTGGCCAGTGCTAAGGCCAGTTGGGGTGTGAGGTCTTGGACATCACTCATTTCTTGGGCCTCCAACAGGAAATCCTGGTTCCTTTTTGTTTCGGGGAAGTTTGCTGACAAACGCATTCATGGCTCCTTTTCCGCCGCTACCACAGGAAATTCCACACCACAAATGTTGCTGCTTCTGTCCCTAATGTGAGCCTGTCATCACTGTGACTCAGAATGGCATTCACCAAGCCTTGGCAACTATTTTTAGTTTTTATCAATATTTTAAATGCATACTTAATCATGAGGAATGATTGCTTCTACCAAAACTTTAAACCTACCTACCTTTGAAATGAAAAACAATTTTTTTTTTTTTTGTGGAGAGAAGGTCACTTATCTTACTATCCTATATAGAGCAGCTCATGATCATCCAACATTTCATAGACATTGGGATACAGAGGTTAATCAGAGAAAAAGTTTGCTCCTTACTCTTTTGAGTAATAATAATAATAGCTAATACTTACATAGTGCAAATGGCTTTCCATAATATTATTTACTCATTTGCTCCTCACAAAAGCTCTATGAGGTAGGAACTGTTATAGTATTTCATAGGAGAGAAGATTGAGGCACAAAGAGGTAAAGTAACTTGTCCACGGCTCTATAGAAGTGTGGTAGCTTGTCTCAGAAGAAGTCTCCTCTTCCTTCCACCCCCCACCACAGTGAACTGTACCTCCAGATGTTCATGCCCTGGTATAGTCTCCTCCCCTTGAATCTAGGATGGCCTTCCAACTCACTTTTTCAGGAGTAGAATTCAGGAAGAGTGATGCCTCATGACTTCCCAAGTCTAAGTCACAAGAAGTCCTGAAAGTTCCAGCTGGACCTGTGGGCAGCCAACTGACATCTAAAAAGTCTAACCACCCCAAAACCACCATACTGTGAGGGAATCCCAGGCCAGTCACATGGAGAGGCCAGGAGGCCAGCCTGCCTCTAGCCTAGCTGAGGTGTGAGTTAAGAAGCCATCAAGGACAACCAGCTCAGGTAAGCCTTCAGATGGTTCCTGCCCCAACTATCATCTGACTATCACCTCATCACACTCCACAGTCTAGAACCACCCAGCTGATCCCAGTTAACCATCAGACCAGAGAAAGTAATAAGTTGTTAAGCCACTAAGTTTTTTTAAGTTTGTTTATTTTGAGAGAGACAGAGACAGCACGAGTGAGAGAGAGGGAGAGAGAGAATCCCAAGCAGGCTCTGCACTGCCAGCACAGAGCCAGATGCGGAGCTCGAACTCACAAAACTGTGAGATCACTACCTGAGCTGAAACCAAGAGTTGGATGCTTAACCGACTGAGCCACCCAGGCTCCCCGAAGCCACTAAGTTTTAAGGTGAGTGATAACCAAAACAGCAAGTAAGTGGCTGAGTGGGATTCAAACCTGACAGCCTGGTTCCAGAGTGTGTGCTTTTAACCACAGGAAACAAGGATACAAACCAGGGAAACATCTCTCCCAATATTTCTGTCTCTCTCTCTCATACACACACACACACACACACACACACACACGTACACACAGAAGGCCGCACTGGGGAAGGATGCCAGGTAGGGCAGGTTTTTGTAATTGACACATTCCCCCTATAAATGCCAAACCTCCTAGGTTTTTTACCTTCAGCAATTTTTGACAGTCATCTTTGGGAGACACCGAACACATTGCCCCGCATTCTCATTCAAAGCATAGTACAGAGGGAAGGAACTTTTCTTATATTGAATGTCTGCCATGCACCAAACTCTGTTAGGTTCCTCCTGGTCCATTTCTTTTTTAAAGTTTTTTTAAATGTTTATTTATTTTTGAAGGAGAGACAGAGCATGAGTAAGGGAGGAGCAGAGAGAAAGGGAAACACAGAATCCAAAGTAGGCTCCAGGCTCTGAGCTGTCAGCACAGAACCCAACACGGGGCTCAAACTCACCAACCACGAGATCACAACCTGAGCCAAAGTCAGATGCTTAGCCAACTGAGCCATCCAGGTGCCCAAACTCCTGGTCCATTTCTTAAGCACATACTATGTGTCAGGTATCAGGCACTTTACTTTTTAACAGAACAGGATAGACCCTGTCACACCTTCCTGGAGTGTACACTGGGGAGGGTGATGGATGAGCAGAAATACAAAACAAATGCAAGTTGAAACAAAAACTTGAAGAATGTAATTGCTGAGTCCTACATTAGGTGGGGAGTCAGGGAGGTTCTCTGAGGAGGTGGCATTCAGGTTAAGACCTAAAGAGTACAAGGACTAGCCTGGCAGGGAGTTGGGGGAAGGGCATTGCAGGCAAAGGCCAAGGGTAGGTAAGACCTGGCAGGTCCGGGGAAGGCTAGAGGCTGGTTAATAGCCAAGAAGTGGTGGGCAGTGAGGTCGGGAAGGCCCACTGTGGTGAGCTGTGGGCCTGAGGGAAACACATCGATTTTATTCTGAGAGAAATAGGAAACCATTGAAGGATTATCTTTTTTAACCTTCTCTTGATTACCTGGAATTCTTGCTCTGAGCATCCTGGAATTCTCGTTTGTTTGGTTGTTTTTCTCTTCCCCAATTGTCATGGTCATTTCTTCTTCTGTGAGACCCTTCCTCAGGTCACTCTCTTCTCCACCCTCCTTCTGCCCTGCAGTCAATGAGTCCAAACGAGGCAGTGAAGCCCAACTGCTGGGATACTCACGCTCCAGGGAACTTGTTAACAGGCTACTTCTGGCCTCAGCACCAACAATATGGGGTGTGTGTGGTGGGGCCCAGAAGGCAGCCTGTCCAGGGGTTCTGCTGCATACGGATCCCCGCTTTGAGAAATCTGGGGTGGTGCTGAGCCTGCTTTTTCCTGTGTGCTCTGCCACTCCCAAGCCAACTGAAAGAAAAGATGATTACAAACTTAGGAAACCTAACAAAATGGACTTGAGCTGTGCCCCACATTTCTGTTTCTCTAGCATTAGCACTGCCCTCTGAGAGGCCAGGATGGAGGATGTAAGTGATGGGGTGGGGAGGTCCTTAGATGGGGTGGGGGCCACCCAGCACTCAGCTGGGCTCTGTAACTAACCAATATCCTCCCAGGTGAGGGCTTTGAAAGGAAGTGGAGGTAACTGGCCACCCCATCATGGTCCCTGGGCGACCCAGTAACTGCTGTTGCCTTCACCTCATGGGCATCCGACAGGGAACTCTGACCTGATGCTGCTGTCCTCTGCCTGTGCCTTCACTCCATGTAGGAGCACCCCCAACATTTCTAAGCTTCTTTGGAAGTTAGGAGTTTTTAGGAACCTCAAAAGAAAAATAAAGAAGAGATTTTTAAAAGATTTCTCATTTATATTTTCTGATGTTCAAATGCTATAATGAGGACATTCTTTTTTTTTTTTTTAATGTATATTTACTTTTGAGACAGAGAGACACAGGCTCGAGCAGGGGAGGGGCAGAGAGAGGGAGACACAGAATCCAAAGCAGACTCCAGGCTCTAAACTGTTAGAGCCTGACATGGGGCTCAAACTCACGAACTGTGAGATCATGACCTGAACCAAAGCTGGACGCTTAACCAACTGAGCCACGCTGGTGCCCAATGAGGACATTCTTGCTATATAACCTCCATCCTGATTGTTATGTGTGGCAAAAGCCCTCTCCCTACAGTCACTGTGCACCAAAGGGGGATCCCCACACTGGAGGGTGAGAGTGATAGATTGAAAATGCAGGATTATAGGTGGAGGTGGAGCTGTATAGTGCCAAGCAGCACTGGCCTGTGACGTTTTTCCGTTTCCCTTGGCACTTCCACTTATTAGCTGGGTGACCTGGGCAAGTTATTCCACCTCTGTGAGCCTCGATCTCCTCTGTAAAATGGGAAGAAAAGTACTTTCTTCACAGAGTTAGAGCTTGTGAGGGTCTGAATAATTGGTGTAAATCCCTAAGTGTTCCATAGACATCAGTAATGAAGCGTGCATTGAGCGAGAGGACCTAGAGTGTGGCCAGAAGTCAGGTCTCACGCACTGACACTAGGCGGGTAGGTGTGTTGAGCCAGTGGATGTAGATGCATGCTGAAAATGAGGGCATTTTTGTTTTCCAGGGAAGCAGAGAGGGAGGTGGTGAGATGCAGGCAAGCTCGCTGTGGGCCCTGGAAGAGGCTGACCTGAGTTCAAGCCCTGGCATCCCCACTTGACTGTGGGGTCCTCAGTTCATGCTTTTATAAAGGGACAGAATTCTCCCTCCCAGGGTTGTTTGAGGATACAGTGACACAACAACTATTAACCATTTGGCAGAGAGTTGTGTTGAATGCTGGTTTAGCTTTGTTCACTTCATGGAATTCATTGGGCCATCCCAGAATCGATGGACGGGGAGTGCAGGGTCAGCTCGGCCACATGCTCCCGCGTTTTCCCAGGGACAGCGGATGGCGGCAAGTCCTGGGACTCAGACTGGCAAGCACCTTGCTCTCCCAGGAAACCCAAAAAAGGAGAGGGGAGGATAAAGGAAATAAGTGAATGTGACAATAGGCCTGTGGAAAGAATGCCAGAGGAAGGGAGCTGGGAAATCCTGCTGAAGACAGTGACCTGGAAGAGGTGTTCTCTTGTGGCCAAGGGCCCCGGCTCCTGTCACTTTTCCAATTCTTTTCTCCATAATCTTCTTTCTGGTATCTGGGGATATTTCTCACATGTGCCATGATGCCGTTTCCTCTAGAAACCTCCACTTTGCCTGGATTATTTTAGGTTCTTTCTCAAAACCACCTCCTGCTTGAATCCAAATCATAAAATAAAGCACACTTCAGACCATCATTCAGCATCTCACTTTCTGTATCTGTAGTCTTCTTGAGTGTACCACCGTGTTGCACCAGTTCATGTGCCTATTTGAGATGAAAAAGTTAAGTTTCAGAAAGTTAGATGGTGAAGAGCGTCCCAGCCGCACCCGCAGTTCCTCTCCCAGAGCAAACTCTGCCAGCAGTGTCTCAGCGTTCCTCCCAGAGCCGGAGGGTCCTACACCCTGCTGTGCACCAAGAGTTTTACACTTAGCAGTTAATCTTGGAGCTTGTCTGTGTCAGGACCTTAGAGCTGCCTCCTTAGTCCATCTTGTAGATGTGCCCAAGTTAACAGCTGGTATCCTCTTGATGGATGGCATCCAAACCATTTCTGATCTTTTTGCTGCTTGTTACAAACAGTGCTACAGAATATAGTTTTGCACACAGTACAGGTGTATACAGTTTGCCCAGTAGTGTGCAAATGGAACTATAAGATAGAAAACAAACAAAAAACAGGCTTAAGTAGAGAACAAACTGGTTGCCAGAGGGGAAGTGGGTGGGGAATGGATGAACCTGATAAAGGGAATTAAGAGGTACACACTTCCAGTTCTGAAAACTGGGCGGGTGGGTGGCTCAGTCCTTTGAGCATCTGACTTCGGCTCAGGTCATTATTTCACAGTTCTTGAGTCCAAGCCCCATATTGGGCTCGCTGCTGTCAGTGAAGAGCCCACTTCAGATCCTCTGTCCCTCTCTCTCTGCCCCTCCCCCGCTCATGTGCCTGCACTCTCTCTCTCTCAAAAATAAATAGACCTTTTTAAAAATAAAATAAGTCACAGAGGTTAAAAGTACAGCATAGAGAATATAGTCAATAATACTATAAAAGCATTGTATGATAAGGGAGCCTGGGTGGCTCAGTCGGTTAAGCGTCCGACTTCGGTTCAGGTCATGATCTCACAGTTCGTGGGTTCGAGCCCCACATCGGGCTCTGTGCTGACAGCTCAGAGCCTGGAACCTGCTTCGGATTCTCTGTCTCCCTCTCTCTCTGCCCCTCCCCTGCTCGAACTCTCTCTTAAAAAATAAATAAACGTTAAAAAGAAAAAAAAAAAGCATTGTATGATAACTGCACTCATTGTGGTGAGCACTGAATACTATATAGAATTATCAAATCACTATGTTGTACATCTGAAACTAATATAACACTGCATGTCAATTATACTTCAATTAAAAAAAAAAAAAAAAAAAAAAAGATGTACTCCTAACTCCTAGTAGTGAAATTCCTGAGTCAAAAGGAACTGTGGTCTTTTTACTGTGTTAGCTGGTGCCAAAATGCCTTTTCTAGAAGATGTACCTATTCACATTCCCACCAATAAAACAGAAGTGCCTGTTTACACTACACACCCTCCCCAGCTCAGGGCATTACTTATTCCCACCCCCCATCTTTGCTTTATCTTTGTATTATCTGATAGGTGAACGGTATCTCATTAAAATTCTAATTTTCATTCTTATTATTAGTGTGGTTGAGCACCTTTGCATATTTACAAAAGTTTTCAAGGTATTTCCTTTCTGGAGGCATTTGACTATTTTGAAATAGCATTGTGTAACTACGTGAACTTTTATTCAGTAAAATAATTGAAGTCATTTTTTAAATAAAGAACCCAGTGTGGATTCACATGGTCCCCACTGATCTGTCTTTGATCTGTCTTTCCATCTGTGACATAAAGCCAGAAATAACTATCTCTGGGTAATAGTTTGGCTTTAGGAGCAGGTTAGCTGATAACTTAGTTGCTGGCACTTGGCCTTCATGACTGGCTATTGTCCAAATGCTCCCAGAACCCTCACACAATGCTGGGATTGTTTAAAAGGAGGAACAGGGCAGGGCAGTGTATCGAGGGTCAAAAGTGGATTGCAAGCTGTTTGTTGACCCACCAGTTGTCACCTTCTTGGTTTAACATTTCTCTTTAGAAAATTGTCGCTTGAAGAAATATTGTCTTTTTGCCCTTCTGAACCATGAAATGACAGGATGTATTGTCAAGGTAGAAGCCTTGTTTGTAAATATTTAGCCTCATCACACATGGGTGGAGACTGTGTCTTATTGGCACTTTGCCTCCAGAAAATCCAGTACAAGTACAAACTGACTGATTTATAGATGTATAAGATTTTCTTGCCTCAGGTACACAAATCCCACTTGAAAATGAGGAATGGGCAGCCTTCGTGTGTGTGACACTTGATTCCTGGATTCTCTTACTTGTATTATTAGAAGGTTGGATCTGACGATCTCTTAAGCATTCTTGAATGCCTCCAATTCTGTGACTTTTCCTCTGGTAATTTCTTTCAGCCTAGAGTTGTTTGCAGTTGGGTGACAAATTAAACTTCAGGGCAACTAAAGACCCTTGTGGAAACATGCCAGGCCCTTCAAATCAGCCCAGTGTGTCATAGCATATGAGTCCAGTGGAACAAATATAATAAAATGAAACTTGCCACTTGACAATTTTATCATTAGATTTAGTCATTGAGAATTCCTGTAGCCACCTGAATGGTTTTACATTCTTATGCTGGTACCGTAACTAGCTGATATCTAGTATAGTTAATTTAAGATCTGGAAAGAATTCTTATTGATCACCTAACCCATCTGATATATGTAGAAACTGAGGCTCAGCAAAGTGAAACAGCTGAACCAGGCTCTAGAACTTGTAGGATTTTTTTTTAGTCAAGTTTCACCAACTTCTCTCTCCATCAAAGAGCCTTAAATGCCACATAATGTTGCTGTCTTTTTCCAGGGCTCAGTCGTCTTTAAATGGACTTGCTTCTTAACCTAATTTTTAGTATGATAAGGAAAACAAGATATGAAACCCAATTTTCCCTTTGACTTGGTCGCGTGACCAGACGCCACAGGGTTCATCAGGCCAAATACTCAGATGGAGTCTTTCTTCCTTCCCCACCTGTCTGCCCTATGGTGTGATCCCGTGATGTAAGGAGCTTCAGGGTAACATAGCCCCCATCTGTCCCATCAATATCTTTACAACATCCCCAGAGGAAAGAGAGACATGCTATGAGGTTAACTTGTTTATTTTAGGAGGAAACAGGCACTGATAAGTTAGTTCACAGAGTTTTGGACTAAATTCCAAAGGAAGAAGGAGTTGGGGGAGGAAATAGAAAATAAACAACACCAACCCTATCCAAGGACAGATTTGGTCCTTGGTTTTATTTAAACTGTGGTATGGTCAGTGGCCAACCCCCCTCAGGCCGGCACAGTGAGACAGGGAACTCTGTAACCGCAGGGATCTTCTTGTAGCCAGTTAGTCTCTCAGAGGTGGCCACTACCAGCCAAACACTTGGAGGTGAACACACATTGACCCTTCACAATGTGTGCAGATATGGAGGCCGCAGTGTTTATCTTCTCTGTCAGTCTCTTTGGGTCTCCAGGACAGGGTTTAGTGTCAGCCCCTCCCCACACCCGGCGGGAGCCTGGACCCCCACTAACTGCCGAACCCTTCCCCACCCACCGTTTACCCCAGCCCACTTGCACATCTGATCAGTTTTGTGGGGGGAGCTGGCTAGGGGTGAGGGGAAGTAGAGAGGGCAGCAGGAGCAAAGTGTCTGGGACTCCTCTCCTCACCAGCTTGTTACCACTGATGCAGCTGATGCAGGACTGCCTCTTCCCTGGGAGGTTATATGTAGTTGCAAAGGTACTACTTCACCCTCAGGGTTTGTTGAGATGGTGATAGGCTGGAAAAGGCTAGAAATCCAGACCCTAGCTATAAACACCATTATAGAAGAAAAGGAAAACCTTCCTCAGTAATATTGTTATCCCAGTCACATATGGACCAATAATCTTTACAGTATGCTTATTCTTTTCTTATTATAAAAAATATATATCTTTATTGTAGAATACTTATAAAACTACTTTTAAAAATACCAAAAAAGGGGCGCCTGGGTGGCTCAGTCGGTTAAGCATCTGACTTCAGCTCAGGTCATGATCTTGCCGTTCATGAGTTCAAGCCCCACGTTGGGCTCTGTGCTGACAGCTCAGAGCCTGGAGTTTGCTTCAGATTCTGTGTCTCCCTGCCCCTCCCCCACTCTCTCTCTCGTCTCTCTCTCTCTCTCAAAAATAAATAAACATTAAAAAATATTTTTAATATAAAAAAATAAAAATCACCTCTAATGCCACCATGCTAGTATATGTACAGTGCAGCACAGTGGATAAAAGCACAGGCTCTGGGATGCAATTCCCTGGGTTTGAATCCTGGCTCTCCTAGGAAATAGCTGTGTGACTTTGGGTTAGTTATTTAATCTCTCTGATTCTCTGTATCCTCACCTGTAAAAAGGGGACAGTAATAGTACCTGTTTCGTGGGGTTATTGTGAGGATCACAGGAGAGGGTGCTAATAGAAAGCTCTCGGGGCAGTGCAGGAATATTGAGAGAGCTCAGTCAGTATTGACTGCCGTCATTAATTTTTTGCTATCATTCTACACCTACTCCCAATTACATTTTCAGAAACAGCCTTTTCCAATTGCAAAGTAAACTCAGCCTGGAAACAACACAAGGACTCCTTGCACATGTTTAACTGAAGTGGCTGCTATTGTTAACAGCGACTATTTTTGAAAATATATATTTAATACCTGAGCAACCCCAGATATCTGATGTTTATTTTGAGATGATTTGTACTTCCTACAATTAGTAACAGCTCTTTTTTTAGAAACTCACAGAACTATTTTAAGCAACTAAGCCATCTAACGTGCTAAAATTCAGTCATACTTCTCATTCAAGTTAAGTCACTTTGTTAATCAGATTTATTTTACTGTTTCAGATTTTATTTACATATGTATATTACATATGTATATGTGTATATATATATATGTAGTGTAGCAAGAACATTTAAAATGCAATCCACTGTCTTAAATTTTTGAGTGTACAGTACAGTATTGTTAACTCTGGGCACATCTTATACGGCAGATCTCTGGAACTTATTCCTCTTACTTAATTGAAACTTTATGTCCCTTGATTAGGACTCCTCATCCCCCTGCCCCCCACCAACCCCCTGGCAACCACCATTCCACTCTATGACTATATGAGCTTGGTTATTTTAAATGTGTTTATTTTCATTTATTTATTTATTTATTTATTTATTTATTTATTTATTTTTGAGAGAGAGAGAGTGTGTGTGTGAGTATATGAGTGGAGGAGGGGCAGAGAGAGAGGGAGACAGAGTATCCGAAGCAGGCTCTAGGCTCTGAGCTGTCAGCACAGAGCCCGACACAGGGCTTGAACTCACAGACTGTGAGCTCATGACCTAAGCTGAAATCACTTTACCAATTAAGCCACCCAGGTGCCCTGAGTTTGATTATTTTAGATTCCTCATGTAAACAAAATCATGCAGTATCTGTCCTTCTGTGAGTGACTTAATGCAGTATCTGTCCTTCTGTGAGTGACTTATTTCGCTTAGTGTAATGTCTTCCAGGTCCACCCATGTTGCAGAATTTCCTTTTTTAAGGCTGCATAATACTCTGTTGTGTGTATAAACCACATTTTTGTTATCCATTCATCTCCCAAAGGACAGTAGGTTGTTTCCATATCTTGGCTATTATGAATAGTGCTACAATAAACAGGGGAGTGCTAATATCTCTTTGAGATCTTGATTTAAATTCTTTTGAATTTAATTCTTCTGAATCCCCAGAAGTGGGACTGCTGGATCATATGGTAGTTCTATTTTTAATTTTTTGAGGGAAAAACCAAATTTATTGAATACCTACTACGTTCAATAGTTGGTACTGAGTACTGGGTATACAGTGGTGAATGGAATGAGAGAGGGTCTGCCCTCATAGAGTTCCTGTCTTATAATCACCAAATAAGTATATCATTGAAGAGTATAAGGGTTATGAAAGAAAAATTATCGGTGCTATAATAATACATCACAGAGAACCTGATTTAGATCGTACAAAGTGTTCTGTGGTGGGCTTTTGGGTTCCAAGCATGATTAAGACTTGGCCTCTGCTCTCAGGCTGCTTATAATTTAGTGTAGCGGATGGGCTGCGGCAGAGCACAGACCTTCTCAGGAAGAAAGGGGGAGGGAGGATCCATTCCACTCAGGTTAGAGAAGGCGTCCTGGAGGGAAGTGACCCAGAGGGATGGGTAGCTGGAGATGGAGAAGGGGCAGAGCATTCGGGGCTAAAGAAAAGTCTGGGCAGAGGTGCAGAGGCGGAAGACTGCAGGATGCTTTTGGAGAACAGCAAAGAGCCCAGTGTGGTTTATGGGGTGGGGAGGGTGGCGTTTAGTAAGGGACCCTGAGAAAAGGCTGGAGGGATAAGGTGGGGGCTAGTCATGGAGAATTTGTAAACATTTACTCTAGAAGTAATCAGGGCACTGAAAGTTTTGGAGATTATCTCTGAGTTCTGAGGAGGGGTGGGGATCATTTGAGTACTAGATTGGAGAGAAAGGAACCCGGGGACAAGAACTACAGTTTAGAGGCACTGCCAGCACATTCTCAATGCCTGTGTGGACCGTCTGTGCTGGACGATCAACTAAGCGCTGAAGGGACACAAAGATGGACATGATGCCTAAGGGACTTCCGGGAGATAGGCTGGTGTTACACAGACAAATCAGCCCAGTAACAGCTGCGGTAGGGATATGAGCGACCTGGCATGAAACAGGAGCTGCTAGTTCTAGAAGGGGCAGGCCAGTGCCTGAGAGGAGAGGTCTAAGCAGAGTCTTGAGCCGTGTCGAACTGGGCAAGTAGCTTTGCCCACCCCAAGAACGGGGGCCAGGGGCATGGGCAGGAGGAACCTGACCTCAGTTCTCGCTGTACTCCATTATCTTGAATCCTTTTGTTGACGCACATCTTGTTTAAAACTCGTGTAATTAGGAACTTGGCTCTGGGAAGACACTTAAGCATTTTTCTTTCCTGTTCTATTAAAAACAGACTGCCAAATTTGTTTTCTCAGGGCGCCGCCCCATATTTACCTGAGCCAGGGGCAACTGTTCTAATCTCAGGTGTCATTTCCTGATGGGTGCCTTTGGATAGATGGAGACAGTGGTTTCCATGGGGGCTGCGATGGAAGCCTCTGATTGGGTAGAAGGGGCCCCTTCCTTCCTGCCCCCTCCCTTTGTTCCCAGAACGTGGAGCCAGGATGCCAAGCTGGGATCTTCCACAGGACAAATTCTCTTTCTCATCTCCCAAACCTGTATACCTTGTGGGTCCTTTTGCAAAGATAGAAACTACATTTTTAACCAGTTGGGCTGATGACATCTCTTGTTTTGTTCAAGACGAATAAAAATTCCATTAGAAGGTCTTATAGAATAGGCGGAGCACCTGGGTGGCTCAGTCAGTTAAGCGTCCAACTCTTGATTTCAGTTCAGGTCCAGATCTCATGGTTCATGAGTTTGTGAGCCCCACGTTGGCTCTGTGCTGACAGCGCAGAGCCTGTTGGGGATTCTCTGTCACCCTCTTTCTCTGCCCCTCCCCCACTAGCTCTCAAAAATAAATGTTAAGAAAAAAGGTTTTATAGAATTGAAATGTCTACAATTGAATGAATAAATTTTTAAGATAAATTGAGCACCATGGGGGCAAGTCTGTTATGTTGATTCCTGTGCCCTCCATACATACTCATTAATACACACCTACATGCACCACCCCCACATGCACACTCACAAGCCTGTGAAATTGCACAATTCTCAAAGGGTCTCCTGTGTTCTGCCTAGCTGGAAAGAATTCTCATAAACTCAGAGCGTTCTCATCCTTGACCCGTCACCATGAGAAACTTTCTTATCACCTTGGCCAGAAGGTAGGACACTTGTGAAATTGCACAATTCTCAAAGTTCCAGTGGATGAGCCAAATTTTACAATAACCTCTTTGCTGAAGACTGATTTCAGCCAAAGCATAGGACTCCTGCCGTAGCTAAATTCAACTCTCTACCCAGCTAGATGCTCTATGTAGTCCCCTTGGTGAACAGATTTCAACTTCCTGGTCCATTCAGCAGTTTGTGGAGGTGTGTATCTTTAAATAAGTTTAGCAGTCTTGAATTTGTTCTCTCTTCCTTCCCTTCCTTTCTTATGTATTTATGTGAGTTTTATTGAAGTATAACATAATAATGCACTCATTTTGATTGTACAATTTGGTGAGTTTCGACCAATGCACACTCGTGTAACCACCGCCATCACCAAGGAATAGAAACTTTCCATCCCTCTGAGAAGTTCCTTCTTTGTCGGTGCTGCACTCAGTGCCAGCCCCGCCCTCAGCCAGAGGCAACCACTGATCTGCTCCCAGTCACTGCAGCTTGGTTCTGCCTAGAATTTCATATCACTGGAATTCTACAGTGTGTATTCTTTAGCGTCTGGTCTCACTCAACGTGGTGTTTCTGAAATTCATCCGTGTGGCTGTGTATCAGTAGCTCACTCCTTTTACTGCTGAGCAGTATTCCAGTGTACAGTTTATCCGTTCACCTGCTGAGGGACATTTGGATTGTTTCCAGTTTGAGCTATTATGGATAAAGCTAGCAGCCTTTGTTTTATAGAAAGATGTCCCTCAGCAACCATTCCAAGTGCATCCTGGGCACTTGATCATTATTAGTTAATCCATTTTTTACTTTTTATTTGAAATGTATTGTTAAATTTCAAAATGTTTATTGCACTTCTCAATTCCAGCGAGAGGTGTTCCAAAAGGTTGTTTCAAGCCAGTTCTGGGAATTTGGAACACAGTTTTCCACAGAAAACACTCAGTCCTTCAGGAAGCATTTATTGAGGACTGGCCGTGGTGAGCACTGTCTTGGTGCTGTAGAGAGCAGCGTAAAAGGGCCCCTACCCTTGGGTGATCACAGCCCAGTGGGGGAAACACCTGTGACCTCAGATGGCTCAGTTCTCTGGGGAGCTATAAGACCCTCTCGGGAGCCCAGGAGCTGGGGGTGTCTTTTCAGAGGCAAAGTTTGGTCTGAGTCAGAGCTGTGGTATTTCCACTTAGAAGTGGGTGCCAGGTGGAATGGGCTATCTGTAAGAACTAACAGTGCATGTCTGGACCAAAAACAGTCAACTCCAAATGTAAACACACTATGTAGGCCAAACAAAATAGAGCCGATGGCCTCATTCAGTCTCAGGGCCACTGGTTTTCAACTTTGTTCTACGTGGTAGCTCTGTCCCAGACCCACTTAGCATAGTGTGACTGAACTCTAGTGATAATAGGGACCTGATCACCCTCTGTAACAGAATTTTCAGGAAAATTCATTACTCTCCCCCTACTGGGTCCAGTGTATGCTCTGGTTATCCTGGCCAGTCTGGCTACACAGAGGACTTTTGTAAGCCAGGGAGTGTTTGTGATTAGAATCATAGCTTTATTTTAGGAGCAACCCAGGGCCTTTAAGACCAACTGGTAGATCTCCATCTGTTTCACAAGCAAGAAAAGAAATGCCTGGGCCTTTTGGGGGGTCCGGCAGCTCTATAAAATGTGGGCAGTCCTGTGCTCAGTCGTATGTTTCATTAGCTATCTTCTGAGCACTGATTCTTTCACTTGTCTTGAGCACCATCACCTTGTCACCCTTCCCCTAATTAATTGCATTTTCTCCATGGCTGCAGACTATACTTTGTCTCAGCCAGGCATCCTTCAACATTTATTACGCTCCCACCATCTACCCATTACAAAGGCCTTTTAAATAACCAATAGATAACATTTTGGAGAGCTTTCTAGATGTCAGGATGATTCTAAATGTCTCTCGTATGTTAACTCCAAGACCCCATGAGGTATGTGGATGCTATTATTAGCCCCATTTTTACAGATGAGGAAATAAAGCACAGAGAGGTTAAGTAACTTGCCCAAGTGCACAAACCTAGTAAGTAACAGAGCCAGGATTAGACCCCAGGCAACTGAGTCCAAAGCCTGTACTTTTTTCTTTTTTTTCCAGCTTCATTGAGGCATAATTGACAAATAAAAACTGTATTTATCTAAGGTGTACAACATGATGGTTTAATGTACATATATAGTGAAATGATTACAACTAAGCTAATTACCCCATCCATCACCTACTTACCACCTTTGTTTCTAATTGTGTTTGCTTTGTATTAACTTTACACAGTATAGAAATATGTATTTGCAAAAACAGTGATCTTGATGAATACAGTAATAGTGCCTACCCCAGACTTGTGTGAAGATTAAATAAATTAATATATGTATACTGATGAGAACAGTGCCTTAGTAAGCATATTATTAGCATTAGCCATTATTATTATTGTCTATAACTTTCCAACTGTGATCACCTCATACTTAGGGTTAAAGCAGAATTATGCATGGTCCTCTTTACAAATTGATCATAGAGTTTCCTATCATTAATGATGTACTGATTTGTACTATGTTAAATAACTTGCAATATACTCACAAGTTCAGTAAACAAAACCACTAGGTTATTTTTAAGTTTCTGAGTAATGATTTGATAACAGAAAATCATGTGTATAAGCACATAATGTTCTCTTAGAAATTATAGAATGAGGAAATCCATATACACTACCATCAGTAAATTTCATTGCAATTGTCTGTTTTGTTCTTTGCCCATTCTTTGTTAGCGCCTAGATCTTTCCCTACTGGAAGATAAGAACAGGTTAGGAAGGTGAGCCTCAAAAATCTTTTATCCTAAGTGGACAACAGTAAAAGGAAAAATCTGACCACTGCTTTCCATTTGCTTCTTATGAACTGCTTTTGACTCAGGGTTTATTGTTACTGTTTTTAATTGGAAGCACTTTGTCAAGAATGGATTTCTTAGAACACATGGAATTAATGTAAGATGATATTACACATCAATTATATATCAATTTTTTTAAGTTTTGAAAAAAAGAGTGTCTAAGGCCAGTACAAAGCCCATACTCATAACCATGTCTTAACAAGGCAACCATGAGGAAGACATGGCCCCTGTGACTAAAGAATTTGTGATTCAATGAGAGAGACCCATACATCCATCCGATTATAAAGTATAAGCAAAAAGCTCTGGGGGCTCAGATGAGGAAGCAACTGAGTTCACCTATAGCAGGGATTAGGGCTGGGGGGGGGCAGAAATAATAATAAAAGTTTGTATTTGTTGAGAGTTTATGAAGTCTCAACATTATATTGAGCATATTAAGAGCATTTTCTCAACAGCTCAATTTTATAGATGGGAGAATTGGAGCTGAAGGAGGTTAAGTAACATAGAACTGAATCAAGATTCGGCCAGGTATTTTTGAAGAATGATAAGGATTTAGGCTACATTTCTAGATCCTAAGCCAGAGGGGAAGGGCTCATCACGGCTAAGGTCCAGTGTGAACAAAGACAGGATAACTTTCATAAATTTAAAAATCTATCTTCAAATAAGCAGACTTAAATTCCATGTTTCCTCAATTCTATGATGCACCATCTAACCATCTATTGGTAACTTTTTAGACTAAAAACTACTTTAAATGTGTTTTGTTTTGCTGACCAACAGTAATATGGACATATCTGCACCATCCCACGCCTTGGTACTCAGTCAAGAGTAGTGGTTCTCAAACCACCAGACATCGCAATTGTCTGGAGGGTTTGCACAATGCACATCACCAAGCCCAGCCTCATGGATTCCGATTCTTTGCTTTCAGGGAGGGGTCTGCAAGTCTAAACTTTGGCAAGCGCCTTATATGAATCTAATACAAGAGCACATTTTGAGAATCAGTGATCTATAGATCCTTCTGAGTCAGTTTTCCTTCAGCAGGCAGAGTAAATAACATCATTAATTTTAAATCGTTTCTTTAAAATCAGCTGGAATGGGGCACCTGGGTGGCTCAGTCGGTTAAGCATCTGACTTTGACTTAGGTCATGATCTCACTGTTTGTGAGTTCGAACCCTGCATCAGGCTCAGTGCTGACAGCTCAGAGCCTGGAGCCTGCTTCAGATTCTGTGTCTCTCTTGCTCTCTGTCCCTCCCTCACTCATGCTCTGTCTCTCTGCCTCTCAAAAATAAATAAAGGTAAAAATAAATAAATAGAAAACTTGTAAAAAATAAAATAAAATCAGCTGGAACTTTGTGGTAGATAGGTACTTGGTCCCTATCTTATATCGCAAAGAAGAATTGAGCAGACCTATTTATTCAGCCTTTAAAAATGAAGGAAATTCTGACAAATTCTACAACATGTGTGGACCTTGAGGACATTGTGCTAAATGAAATAAGTCAGTCACAAAAAGACAAATGCATACGATTCCAGGTATACGAGATACCTAGAGTACTCAAATTCATAAAGACAAAATAGAATGGTGGTTGCCAGGGCTGGGGGGAGGGAGAAATGGGAAGTTAATGTTTAATGGGTACTTAGTTTCATTTGAGGAAGATAAAGACTTCTGGAGACAGGAATTGCACAGCAATGTGAATGTGCTTAATGGCAATAAATTGTACAGTTAAAAATGGTTAAAATGGTAAAATGCTAATAACAATAAGTGTGTATGAAGAAAAATGAGCAGACCAACCTCTCCCAGCTGTGGTAATTCTTTGCTTTCTTCTGAGACACTTGGTTATTTCTTCACCTTTGATTATACTCCCTAATAGGTAACAAATAATCCTTTTGTACCTGCTTAATGACAAATAGAACACAGCTCTGTCTACCTGTATCTTAAAGTTCTCCTCATTACTTTAATTTTTTTAATGTTTATTTATTTTTGAGAGAGAGAGAGTGCTAGCAAGGGAGGGGCAGAGAGAGAGGGAGACACAGAATCTGAAGCAAGCTCCAGGCTCTGAGCTGCCATCACAGAGCTGGACACGGGGCTTGAATCTACAAACCGTGAGATCATGACCTGACCTAAAGTCAGACACTTAGCCAACTGAGCTACCCAGGCCCCCTGTCCTGTTACTTTAAAAGAAGAAAACATGGTCATACAGCCATTCCTCCAAAGATGAGTAATGGCTTCACTTATAGTAAACTTATGTCTGACAGCTCTATTCCCACTTACTTTTCATTTCAATGAAGCATTGGAGCGATGTCTTTTATTTATTTATTTTTTGTGTGTGATTTTTGCCTTTTTTTTTTAAATGAAGATTGTATTTTTTTAATATAATTTATTGTTGAATTGGCTAACCTACAGTATGTAAAGTGTGCTCTTGGTTTTTGGGCTAGATTCCCATGGTTCATCACTTACATACAACACACAGTGCTCATCCCAACAAGTGCCCTCCTCAATGTCCATCACCCATTTTCCCCTCTCTCCCACCCCCCACCAACCCTCAGTTTGTTTTCTGTATTTAAGAGTCTCTTCTGGTTTGCCTCCCTCCCTCTCTGTTGGTAACTATTTTTTCCCCTTCCCTTCCTCCATGGTCTTCTGTTAAGTTTCTTAAGATCCACATATGAGTGAGAGCGTATGATATCTATCCTTCTCTGACTGACTTATTTCATGGAGTGATGTCTTTCAAAAAGACATTTAAAATGACTATGAGGAACCCAAACTTAAGTGAAAGTTTAAATCCATGGTACTGTCAAGGCCAGCCACTCAATCCGGGTGGTTCTTGGAGGAAGAGGTGCATGTCTCCATGGCTGAATTCGCACATGTGCTGGTAGTGACAGTGAGGGGGGGTGGCAGGTCTCTCTTGGCACTGATTGTAAGAGTATTTCTGAACAGAAGTACTCAAATGTGGAGAAAATTATTTACCAGTCATGGTTCTTGGTAGCAAACCAAAGAAGCTAATTCTGGCTAACTTAAGCAGAAAAGAAAATTTGCAGAAAATCAGATTGTTCTCAGAATTAATGGGTAGGTTGGAGAGCTAGTCTCAAAAACTAGGTTAGGAAACCACCACCTCTGGAGTGTCAACTCAGCATCTCTGCCATGAATAAATTCATTTTCCCCGTGGCTTTGCATTATTCTGTCAAGATTCAACACCCCACTCTGGTAGAAGGAGATGACTCTCTGGTTCTAGACCACCTGTGGGGCACAGGACTGTCTGCCACACCTTCAGCTTCTATGATGCACAGGGGACCCCTCCTTCCCAGTTGGAAGGGTGTTCAGCAAAACTCAACTTGTGTCCACTCCAGTGTCCACATGCAGGTCCTTCTGGTAGTCACTTCCAAAACATCTTACCTGGCTCCCAGGGCATAGCATCATCATTCACCTGCTGAGGGTCTCCTACCCAGGGCCTGGGGCTATCTGGCACCCAAGTCTGTCTCAAATGACAGAACCACCTCAGGAGGCCATTTGTTCTGGCCCTGCAGGGACAGAACTCAGAGTGAAATCTTGACTCTGAATCCTTACATACTACAATGTGACCCTGTTCAGTAGGTCTTTGATTTTCCTCTAACCTGACTGATAGTGATCAAAATAAACTCTGGCCCACATTCTGACAACTACCTTTGCCTTCCTTGTCCCCAAGGAATCAGGGAGTGCCACCATGAGAGGCAGAATAGAGAAGTGAAAAGCATGAACGGGAAATATACAAACATGCAAAGATGATAAACACCACATATGGGGTGCTGCTTTCCTCTGGGGGATGTACATGGGGAGGAGTCTATGGGGGGCTTCGGCATTTCTGAATGTTTTGTTTTCCTTATTAAAATTGTGTCTGAATCTTTCTTTCTTCAACTACTCCCCTTATACCTGTTCTTCAAATTTATGGAAACTTTAGTCCATTGGCTCCCTTTATTTTTGAAAATAGATCATTCCCTAGACACGTTCTCATCTACCTCAGATCCCTCAGAATCAATCAGTATCCCAACTTTGAATATTTTTGTATGTGTGCTATAGTATGTATCCATTGGCTCTTGAGTATTGCTTTGTTTTTTTTAACATTTTATGTGAATGTTATCATACTGCACACATCCTTTTGAAACCTGATTTTTTATTCACCAGTCTTTTGGAGATCGGCCTGTGTTGACAAGTGAAAATCCGATTCATCTTCACTGCTCAATGGTATTTTGTAATTTAAATAAAGTAGACTTAAATTCTTTAAAGTATCTGAAGCAAACAAGGCCGAGTGTCAAAATTTATTTAAGTTATGGGTTGAGTATATCAGCATTCATCATATTATTTTCAAGACTGTTAGGTGTGTTTGGAAGTTCTCAAAATCTATTAAAAGGGGTGATATCACCAAATAGGAATCAGGAAATGTGCCATCTTGGCTTTAACTGGGCTGCACTGGGACGGAGTCCACAGCTATTCAGACTGAGATTAAAAAGTAATCTGGTGGCACTATTCTCTTATTTGCTTTTCGTGGGCCTCTGCCTCCCCAGGGAGATGCCCAAAACAGGCCTTGACCGTGGCCTGTGAAGAGTGTTTATGTAGCTGCATGATTTGAGTATACTGGCACATGGCCAAACCGAACTAAACAGAATTTATTGTGGGCCTAGCCATTTTTAAAAAGAAATTGGCAAAAGACCATTTCACACAATAGCTGTGAGACATGATTTTTTTTTTAAATATTTACAACTTAAGATATAAATAGTCCAAATGATAAACACTGGTCAAAGTTTTGGGCAGGCCAACCTTCGGCCTCCTTAACACTCTTAAAAACTTAGGATAAGAGAAGATAATTCTTTTGTTGTGCTTACTAGACACCCCATGGGACCCCAAGTGGTCCCCAGGTTTTCTTCCTTCACCATCCCTGCCTCTTTCAGAAAAGTGAGCCTTTGGCAAAAGGGAGAGCTTTTGACCCAGGGCCTGTGGTTTTAGAGCCATGGGTCAAATCAATCCCAGGACTGTACCAGGGGAAATAAAGAGACTCGTGGGGACTAAATGAAATGACAAATAAGGAAGTAAGCAATGCCCAGTCAAAGTGCCCATGAGCACCTTTTCTGTCCCTGTTTCTTCCCGGGGAAGGGCTCCTGGGATCCTCAGCATTCACTCCTGAATACATCCAGCTCCAGGGGGCTCATTTGAAGTGATTTTCAGGCTACGGAGCCTCCACTGCCTCCTTGGAAGGTGGTGCTCTGTCCTTGGCAGCTGCCAGAGAACCAATGAGTCCCCAGCCCTGCTAGTAAATGCATCTTCCAAGCAGTGGGCCTCACTGACATGCCCTTCTCTCCACCTAGGCTATGACTTCTGCCAGGTCTTGCAGTGGTTTGCAGAGCGAGTCGACAGGATCATCCTGCTGTTTGATGCTCACAAACTGGACATCTCAGACGAGTTCTCGGAGGCCATCAAGGCCTTCCGGGGCCAAGATGACAAGATCCGCGTGGTACTGAACAAGGCCGACCAAGTGGACACACAGCAGCTGATGCGTGTCTACGGGGCCCTCATGTGGTCCCTGGGCAAGGTCATCAACACACCTGAGGTGCTTCGAGTCTATATCGGCTCTTTCTGGGCACAGCCCCTACAGAACACTGACAACCGCCGACTCTTTGAGGCCGAGGCCCAGGACCTCTTCAGAGACATCCAGAGCCTTCCGCAGAAGGCGGCCGTGCGCAAACTCAATGACCTCATCAAGCGAGCGAGGCTGGCCAAGGTGAGACAAGGAGACACGCTGGGCAGCAGGGGACCCTTCCCAGTCTCTCCTCTCTAAGGGAAGGTGGGGGTGGGGGAGGCTCCATTCCAGGGGCCCTCAGGAATGGAGCATGGAAGAGGTTAAGAAGAGAGCCTCAAGATCACTATACCTGGCTGCTACTCTGTGATCTTAGGCAAATGAGTCAACCTTTCCAAACCTGTTTTCTAATCTGTAAAATGGAGCCAATAAGAGCACATCATAGGGTGCTTGTGAGGAGAGGATTCAGTGTGACCTGGCTTGCAGAGCACATGGGAGGGATCGATGCCTCACCACCTGGAACTGCTGTTGTCTTAGGACAATGGGAACGTAGCCAGCTGAACAGGGGGGGTGGCGTTGGTGGGACCAGTATGGTGCTAAGATGCCACCACTAGTCACTCTGGGCCTAAGTCACAGAACCGGATGTTACTGCCTAGAGCCAGGCTGGAAGCTTGATTCAGCCTGACCCACGGAGTGTGCTGCTTTGGGGGTGGCACCCCATTCCCATTGTGGCTGGTAGCCTGTCAGCACACCCCTTCTGCCTCTGGGCTCCTCCACCTCATAGCTGAACCTTTTGGCAGCCCCAGGGGTGGGTACCCAACAGGGTAAGTGGTCATCTGCTAACCACCCTCAGGTACTGTCATTGATTCTGTCACATCTCTGAAGAGAGAGAAACACAGGAGTCCTCTAAGGAAAAGTATGGAAAAAAGATGGTTCTTTAAAAGCTGTGTGCACATTTCATAAAATCATATTCCTTTGGGGTGCCTCAGTGGCTCAGTTGGTTAAGTGTATGACTCCTAGCTCAGTTCTTAATCTCGTGGCCATGAGTTCAAGCCCCTAAAAAAATCCTATTCCTCTAATGCTGGAAGTGCCCCAGAGTTTGTCTAGCCTCAGTGATTGTCAGAAGCACCCTGGAGCTTTCACAATGTAAATTCCCAGGCCCTGCCCAGGAGCTTCTGATTCAAGTGTGAGTGTGCATGTCTGTGTGTGTATATGTGAGTGTGTGTGTGTGTGTGTGTGTGTGTGTGTGTAAAGCTCCCCAGGTAATTCTGATAATCAGCCACATTTGGAAGCCAGAGGTCTATCCACTCCCAAAGTTTAGAAGGACGAGGTAGAATAAGCAATTTCTCCAGAGTCATTTAATCCAGTAACAAACTAGAACCAAAAGACAGCCCCCGGATCTCAGCCTAGCCCTGTGCCTTTGTCGTGTCTGCTGAAACCAGTCCATAGGCCGCCTCTACAAATCCACTCATACCCTGGTCAGGAAGCAAGGGCAGCTTACTTCCCCTTTGTCTCCTGGTGGTGAAGAAACCGTGTCCCCTCCCTTATCCACTTGCTGCACAGAGAGTGACTTCTGGTCTGGCCTTGGGGTCCAGCAGGCCAGCCTTCTAGAATCCACTACGCCTTGCCTCGTTCAGTCAGTATTGCTCAGCACCCCTGGGCCAGGACTAGGGAGCCTAGCTGGTAGAAGAGGAGGCCCCAAACCCCCCACTACAGAATGGTGAGCTGTGTGGTGATTGCAGTGTGGATACCGTGCTCTGAGGAGGGGATTTGGCCAGGGAAGGCAAGGAGGGCTTCACTGAGGGTGACTGCTGGGCAGGCAATCAGCCTTCTAACGCCTCCTCATCATTGCCAGCAGCCTCTGTCTTCATGCTAGGATGCTCACCCAGCAGCGTCTCTCTATACCAAAGAGACACCCCCCACCCCCCGGCTGCTGCAGCCCCACGTGTAGGACCTCCATCTGCTTGTTTACTCTCTGCTTGCCATCACTCCCAGTGTGGTCACACGTACTCCCGGCTCGCCCAGCTGGTCCACAGTCACTGTGCACCTGCGAGCCTCCATTCTTTATCCATTCTTCCAGGCTGCTTCCTTTCTGGAGCCCCAGCCACTTTGCTCCAGTTCTGCAAGGCAGTCGTGCTAACCAGTTTGTAAATCCACTTATTTGCAGCTTTTCTGATTTCTCTCGTGCACTAGTCCTGGGCCTAATGCTTAGTGGCAGGAAGTCTCTTTTTTCCCCATGTGGTAACCCCTTAGCATGTGGTATTTCTCTTCTTCAGCTGATACAGCTGAACTTACCCTTCAGGGTACACAATACCCAACATTATTTTATAACCAAAGCGGAAATATCATGTGATAGCCTTTGTAGATATCAAGATTTTTTTAAACTATTTATAAACGCCCATGGACATCTCTACCTTACCAGTCACTATTGAAGGCCTAGTGACTCAAGATGCAGCTGTATTCAGTCATATAAATAAGTAGAGAGCAAAGAGCTCACTGGGCGTGCCAAGTGCCCTCCTTGAGCGTCAGGCCTTCTGAACAGACCAGCGTGGCCACAGAATGCAGCTCTGTACTGACACTGGGAATAATGAGAGCCTTGTGTAGATGCAGGGGGTGGGGGGCAGGGGCGGTCAACTTGCTGAGCTTACTTCTAGGAAAAAAGCTTGTCTTTTTTTTCTTCCTAAGAATAGTATCTGGCTTGTTCCTTTTTATAAAGGAAAATGTCCGAAGTATGGATGTTTCCAGGCTGAGCTTCTCAGTGCCAGTGTGCTGAGTGGTACCATCCTGCAAAGGGGGACAGGAAACAGAGTCTCAGGCAGATACAAAGCAGATCTCAACACGGTGGCCTGAGCCACTAACCAACGTCATCTGCTTCATACCATCTGCAATTTTATGGCCATTTGTGGACTTGTTGTTGCCTAAATGGACAAGGAGTCGCCTGGGTTTTTCTCTTTGCAGTGTTTATATTTCGGGAAAATGCTCTTTGATTTTGGCATATTGATCTTTATTTCTCTTGATCCAGTTTTATAAGCCAACCCTTACCAAGGGTCTGCAGTATTCCAGAAGCTCTACGATTTGTATTACATGTGTTACTTCATCTGATCCCGTCAATAACTGCACAAAGTTGGGCGTGATCTTTATTTCTAATGCAAAGGAACTATAGCTCAGAAAGGTGAAGTAACTTGCCCAAGGTCTCACAGCCCATAAGTTGTAAAATATAACTTCAAGCCATAGTTAGTTTGACTCCCTGGTCTGGAAAGCATTCACCTGAAATGCAGAGTGAACAACAACTGTAGCTTTCACCATGTCCTTGCTTTCTGCAGTAGTCTGCCGTTCTGTGTATTCTATAAAATTGTTTATCCACAGGAACCCTGCAAAGTTTAGAGGTTCATCAGGCTGACATTTTGAAAGCAGGCAAAGGATAAGTTTTCAGATATCACCTAGGAGATGTCAGATCTGGTTTGGGGTATGCACTGTATCTATTTATAGAACACCTTAATTCAACAGAAGTCACATCTCATCCAGAAGTAAAGAACTATTATCACTAATGTCCTGCTGGGTTCTGCAGTGATCAAACTCAAGGTGTCATAAAAAGGAACTTTAATAATTGAAAAATGGTACTCTTACCAAAGATCTCGTGAAATTTAATGGTTTCCCTGCTTCTTCTATATATATATATATATATTTTTTTTTTTTTTACAACTCTCTATTTCAAGGAACAAGAAAACTTTAGAGTGGGTGTTTTGGTTATCCTCAAAGATCACATCTTCATGATAATCAGTAGGCATCCTTTTTTGAAGACTATTTACAATCTAAGATGCTACTCAAGGCTCATTTCATGATTCTTTAGGCTATTTTGAGAAAGCCCAAAAAAGTATTTAAAAAATATAATTCAGTTTTATTCAGCTGTAATTAAAATAGCCAAATTAGGGAAATTAGGCTCTTGCAAACAAGAACACTATAATAATAATGCTTATGGAATAAACGAACAAAAATAAAAAGTGAGGACTCCACCCTTTATAAACATTGCCCAAGAGTAGGAAAGGTTCCCATCCCTTTCGAGATCTTCAGTTGACAAAGAAAATGACTCAACATTTGAGGAAGGAACAGCTAAAAATGAGAAAGAAAAGGAGAGGTCAGTGATTTTCAGGGCTCACCCTAGCTCTGCGGCACTTAGTTTTGTCTTCAAAGCGTGTTCTCTAATCACGTGTAAAACCCAGGGCCCAGCTTTCCGGTCTGTCTGCCCTGCCAATTCCTTCTGTAGAGAAGTTAGATGTTTTGAAATTTGCCGAATGGACCCAGGCTAACAGGTGAGAATCCTGCAGTGGCTGTTGGTGACCCACTAATGCTTAGCCTACCAAGGGACTTTTAAAAATAGCTCAGTCAGCTGTGGATATGTGTGTCAGTATTTGTCTCCATGTAGGGAAGCCTGTCTCTTTGAAGGTTGACCGCAAATGAGTGAGGGGGTGGGCCCCCTTGAGTCCCCTTTAGAATCAGGTGCTATGGGTGCCAGCTTTGATTGCAACAAAATAACAAACCCCCTGCTCTAGTGAGAACCAAGGAACTGCCTTTCTCTGCCTCTTATAGTCTCACACTCTTACTACCCTGTGGGTCCAACTTTTAGGTCTCTACTCCATTAACTGATTTTTTCTGTCCCTCTAAACCCACTTTTATAATGTACTTATTCCCTGATGTTAAATACTCTATGCAAGTTGCAAGCTGGGCCTACAAAGACGCAGGTCTCCAATAGGTAGTGTTAGCTTGCAGATGAGGTCATATAGTGTAGAACCATGTTCTCCCAGCCTGAGTCCTCCCCACAAACCGCTCCCCAAATCCCATGAGGATTTCCGCTCCTACTGACCATAAGCACTGGAAGATTCTATCACTCGCTGCCTGGGGTGGCCTTCCACGCCCAGAATGGATGTATCCAATATCACTCTGAGTATATGCTTCTCCACCTTGGATATATATGAACACTTGTCACTGGACACAGTTAATGAGATTGTAGCAGAGTATATATGTGAACTAGAAATAAATTCATATTCATTTAAAGGGAAGGACATCTCAGGGCACCTGGGTGGCTCATTCAGTTAAGTGTCTGACTTCAGCTCAGGTCATGATCTCGAGGTCTCTGAGTTCGACTCCCATGTCAAGCTCTGTACTGACAGCTCAGAGCCTGCATGGAGGCTGCTTTGGATTCTGTGTCTCCCTCTCTCTCTCTCTGCTCCTACCCAACTCAGGCTCTTTCTCTCTCTGTCTCTCAAAAGTGAATGTTAAAATTTTTTTTAAATAATAATAAAGGGAAGGACATCTCTTTTTGCTCATTGAGGTATAGCCCAGAAAGAAACTGACATTGTGATCCACTTGATCTATCCTGAGTCATCACTATTGGATGAGCTGGGGCTTTCCCAGTTTTATACAAGGAAAAGGGTGAATTGGACAAGATAAGAATGTTCAAAAGCCAGCCAGGGCTCAGTGTCACTGACTTGTGAATGAAGCTCTTGGGACCCAGATTCATCCTATTACTATTCAAATACACAGAACGTATTAATTTTTCAGCAACTATTAATAACTCGGTAAGAGTTTATTCATTATTCAGTAAGAACTAAACAACCACGAGCCTTTTCTGGCATTACCCTCCTGCTGTTGGTCTTTGGGCATTAGGCAATAACAGGCAACATTTTTACTCCTTTTTCTGGTGCATCCAAATCCATGATCTCTTTTGATTCTCATACCAACAACCCTGTGAGGTAGGAGTTGTAACTTCCAGTTTGTGCATGAGTAAGCTGAGGTGGGGAGCTAGAGTCACCTGGCATTGCTCAACAAGAGGCAAGGGTGGCAGGGCGTGAACCTGACCTCCCAGCCCCTGGTCTCATCATGCCTCCCCTTCTCATCTTTCTCTTCCCTCGTGTCTTTCCTGTCCCCCTTCTTCCCAATTAATTTTCTCTCATTGTAAAGAGCAAAAGGTCTCAGACTCTCCACCTCCTTCCCCAGGGACCATTGCCTGGTCTGGCCC